>CM060271.1:24271522-24871522 GCA_030684275.1 Acipenser oxyrinchus oxyrinchus | reverse complement strand
CACATCACCCACTGAGTGAAACTGACAAACTGCCAACGTGCATTTTTGCCCTGGATACGGCACCAATTACAAGAGGTTTCTAAGAATAGATGCGTTTTCCCCATCTTTTCTATTCGCTTGTTTGTTGCTAGGGGAACCGAAGCTCATGAATGGCTAAAGTTATCAGCCACTAAGCAGCAGTAGTGAGGCAAAAAAGGTAAATAAAAGCGATGTAATCCTCTCATGCAGCCCACTGGCTGTCAGCCGGGATTCAACGTCCGAGACAGAGAGACAGTGAGGTTTAAAAAAAAAAAAAGTAAACAAACACACACACACACACACAAAGGCATGCTACACAAGGACAGTGCTTTAAAAAAGAGGCTATAGAATGTTCAACCTCAACCACACAGGACCTTTATTTAAAAAACGGCTAATAGTTATTTGTCAATTTCAAACTGGGAATAAAATATAAAATACTTTTTAAAAAAATTAAATTAAAAAAAAGTCGGATTGAAAAAGAAATAAAATATGTAATTTCTCTCTCTCTGTCTATATTCATTACAGATTTTCTTAATACTGAACTGAATGTAAAAAATGTAGGTTTATTCATATTATATACATTATATTCAAATATAAAAAGTACTACTAAAAATATATTATATATAAATACACATTATTATTATTATTATTATTATTATTTGTGCCAAAATACCCCATAATATTTGACTTGAAGGTATAATACAGATACTACTTAAAAGGCATTTTTCATAGTTTGTAGACGTTCACAGAAAATGTTTCTTCTATCTGCCTTTCCCCAGGGGCATGGTAAAGCAGCTGCATTCATTCAGACAGATGGACAGAGAGATTCCCTTGCCTTACCCAGCACAGGTGCTCTTCAATACTCCCTTGCTACAAGTATGATGATGCACTGAAATCAGTTTGTGCACCTTGGTTTTGTTCCATAAAAATCCCAACCTCAAGTCATAATGCGATTACTTCAGTATTCCCTGTTTATTATTCTGTATTTATTGCAGCATTTGAACCCGTTTTACCAATGCTATCTCAGTTGCTTGCTATGGAAGCTGTCCTGCTTTTCCTGGTTCAGTCTGCCTACGTTCCTTAATAGGGCTGAACAGGCAGGAAGCCCTTCAGACAGTCAACACTAGTTCAAGTCAGATTTCTGGCATTTAAAAAAAAAAAAAAAAAAAAGTCTTGTTTTACAATGTCATTGCATCTTTAGATTCCAGTAATGTCACTACATTAAAAAAAGAAACCCACCCATTTCCAAAAATGTCTTTAGGTGTGGAAATAAAGTAAAATAAAATGGTATTTATTTTTTGATAAAATAACAACCAAAACAGAAATTGTTTTGGGTTTAGTAAGCTTTCAGAAAAGCAAAGTAAACACTCACAAACATAGTAGTACCTGCTCTTTGTGTGGCCTCCAGAATTCTTTATGAGAACACGTTTTCAAAAAAGGAACCCTTATGGAATACAGCTCTGAAATAAAACCTGAATGACTGATGCAAGAATTCCTGTAAGGCTGCAACATCAAATGAGGTGATAAAGGCACTCAGGGTTGGTTGGGGTTGTACACATTTCAAGATACACATTCAAGACTTGCAGTCATGAGATTTTCTTTTCTTTGGGGCTATTATACACCTTTAAAATTTTTTTTTTTCTTTTCTTGTGATGGGCTGTATACGAAATGGTGCAACACATGAGTTCTGGATGGGGGTATATTTGCTGGTAAAGCTCAAGAACAACCAAGTGCCTTTACCACTAAGCTTTCGGTAAATGTCCGAAAAACAATATATTTCTGTATTATTCCGGATTTTTACCACCTTACTTGGTCAATTTTGACAGTTGCCAGTAAAACATAAGTTACCAGATTCTGACTTTTACCGTAACATACATTAATTGTTAATACAGTGTGTACTTGTGTTTGACAGGGCCAGGGTTAACTCGGAGGAATGATAGTTCAGATCTGAGAATTACAAACGGAGTCTGAAGGAAGCAGGTGAATGGCGAGAGGAGGTATCTGCAAAGCCATCCTGCATTTCTTGCAGATTAGTGCATGAGCATTGTGAGGTTCTGAAGCAGAATACACTGGATTTACATAAGTCAATATTGGTGTGTTGCAGCACACGGTTTTCATTTTGCTTTTTCTTCAGTCACTGTGTGTATAACTGTACCAGGTTCCGTATCTATATCTATTTTATAATGCAAATCTTTTTTTTTTTTTTTTCCAACGCCTTAGCGCAACATCTCGAACTCCACAGAGAATACACAAATGGTTTTAAAATGTCCCAGTGTGATTTGGACAAAAATAATATGCAGTACAAGATGGTTATTACTAAATTACTCACCAATATGCTCTCCACTTTTGATTGTACAGATTTGCTGTAAGAAAAAAAAAGAAAAAAGAACAAAACATTAAGACAAATTATAATGCTCTTGAAAATGTATTGCTTATAATATTAAAGAGACACACACTGTACATAGAGGCACTTCTGTGTAAAGGTGTTCTTTTTATTATCTTCATAAAGAATAACGCAACTGGGAATAGTCCACTCGTATCTTAAAGTATAGCAGGTCGTTTTATGTGCAAATTCAAATAATTAAATAAAATGTGTGAAAGACAGATCATGACTGCACACAGATACAAAAATAGAAATGCATTAAAATACTATAAAACGAAGGCAACGTCTTAAAAAAAATTCCAATCCTTTGAACTTGAAAAGTATGAGCTTGATTCCAGACTACAGCTCTCCATGGCTGGGTTATTTCAGTGCCGTGCAACTTGCATCGGGAACATTGCTAATCAGGCATTGTGATCAGGACGTATATTTACATAATTCACATAATTCCATCTAAAAGCCTGCAGGATGGCAGCTGATTCATTTCAGCAGACTTGCACACAGCATGGGGTAATGGGGCAGGTTTGTTACATGAGAGGCCTGCAGATGGACTTGATCCACCACCCAATACAAGTACATTTCAGGCTGCAGCCGAAGCAGGCGAAGTTCACTGCTGCAACAGTCCCTTTGCTAAATCGGTTCTTATATGTAATTTACTTTGGCTGTGTTTGTCCTCTATCTGACTCACAGATTGATATCTAATACACAAGCTAGAAAATGGGATGATGTCCCTTTAAAAACTCGGAGTGCTTCTGTCAAGAGACTTACAGGGGTTAGTTGGTGTACGTGATTAAAGGCTTAGCTGGCTAAGTAATTCCGTGTCAGGTGTCATCTGTATGTGACCAGAAAGAGAATCCAATTGCAGGAGAGTGTTAATAAAACTAAAAGCAGGTGCATCCGGAGACCTGAGAGCCTCCAATGGAAGACAATTCAGTGGTCAGAATCCCACTACCTTCACGTTTGTTTACGGGAACAACAACTAGAAACGTTGAGTTTGTCTGAACAAAAACAAAGCATCTCTAGGGACAAAATGCAAGTGAATGGCATATCTGATCAAGTGGATTGAAAAAGTAAAATTGTTACAGTATGTGATAAAGATCTGCATCATTGATATGTCCCGAGGATAAAACATTGTGGCAGTGAAATAGTTCATTTTTTACAACCCTGGTATGGAACACATTTTAGAAAAATGATGCAACAAAGCTGTTGACCAAACATTAGGACAATAACACAAAATGAACTGTCTCTATACTGCAGCCAGAAATCAAGGTCAAGGTCGCCAACACTTTGAGCATGCAGTTTATAGAACCCTGCAAATATGAAGTCCCTACCTCAACTGGTGACAGACGAACCGCCTACCTTCAGCTGTAATACTGTGCAGTTGGTACATAAGTAGGGCTTCTGATTAAAACCCGATACACACCCCCCCCCACCCCCCAATACAAAAAAAATGAAAATCGGTGGATAGCCAATAAACACCGGAAAAACTGTGGAAATGGTTAATCAATTCATGGTGACTTTACCCTTTTCCCATTAAAAAATAAAACCTACTACAAAAATAGTAATAAATACATTTCCCAGTGCTGCTGGGCAATCTCCCGCCTTCCTGTATCTCTCATTGATTCTGAATACTTTAAACCAGCCCCAACTACTGAGTGACAGCACATTCCTACATTTCTATTGGAGACTCCTCTTGCGAGACTTAAAATGTGATTACAATCAGGAATGGATTTTTGTTAGCAGGATTTAAAGCTGTATTACAGTTAAGATACAGAGGATTTAAAACAGAATTGTGGTGAAATGTAAAAAAAAAATAAAAAATGCCTACACACAAAAACCCCAGAAGCATGTTCCCGTGACCATAGGGATTTCGTTGTGGAAAACAGCAAAGGAAAGAAGGTACAACTTGTTTGGAAATTCATTTTGGAAAGTAACCGAAAACATTAATTTCATACAGTATATCAAAAACAAAAGCTCAAAAAAAACCTAATTGATATAAAACTCAGAAATAGCTAAAAATAAGCACTGAAAAATCGAATTAATAAAAACCGAAAAACAGAAGCCCTAATTACAAGACAGGACACTGTTTGTTTTTTTTATGGCTTACAAACACTGTACCACCATGTAATTATACTGACAGTAAGGTTTCTGAATATTAAATAAGGGATGTAAAAATAAATTAAAAAACACTGGCACGCCAAAAGAAAAAAAACAACAACTCTGTTCCTATTTATATTCTGAGATTATATGTATTTATCTATCTATCACCCAATAACCCTCTGGCTCTATTTTAATGATTTAAACAGTGGCAGATCCAAATACCACCGATCTTTAAATCCAACCCCAGGGGTGATTTACTGACCCACTTATCAACATTACTACATGCAATAAAAACAGTAAAACGAGGAAGGTTTGGCTTTATAAAAAATAGGGTGGTGTTGTGTTTAGATGCCACAGTTATCCAGGGAGCAGCATGAGGGTTTCAATCAATTTAAGTCAATCTGCTGTGCTAATCCTGAGTGTTCAAGGCAGCTGCTGGGGTCTAGAATTAGGTTGATAAATGAACTTTTCTTTGTATTTCAATGATGTTTTTTTGTTTCGTTCCTACTGAAAGACTCGGTTAAGATTGGTCATGGCTCGTGCTTATTAAGCTGCTAAGCGCAACGTATCTCTTTGTCTCCAGATTGTTTGATAGTTATAAACTTAAGCCTCCAGAGCAGAGCAATAAAACCGAGCGTTACTTTGAGTAAATGTATTACTAAGAGACAGATTACCCTGTGCACCGTTTGGTAGGAAATAAAAGCACAGTACATACTGTGCAGCGATTTAGCCTTTTATAAACAGCTCATGGAAATATTTTTAAAAAGAACTATAAATCAGATGTCTTATTGTCTATTGTTTTGACAGGTATGTTGATGACATCATTGCCCTTACAGGGTGTTGCTTTTGTTTGTTTGTTTGTTTGTCATCATAGGTCCAGCAAACACTTTTTGGATTTGCTTTCAAAGCCCTGCAAGAGCGCATCAGACACAGGGCCATGTCTGGAGTTTCCTTTCATTGAACTTCACACATTTTTCAAGCTAATCTCATCTGCAGTCCCAAGGGGTACCTGATGCTTAGAAAAAGATTTTTCAGCCACATCGATTCCCATAATTTATGCTGGCAGATAAGCATGGACAACAAGAGGTCATACTCTACTTGACACGGACACAGCCTCTGTGTGTTGAGAGAAGGTTTACATGAGGGTATGACCATCCATTAAAGTTGATGGCTTCTAATTAACAACGAACAAAGAAGCTCAAAGGACAAACTGACCTGCCCTCCGCTGTCAGTGTTCTTACAATCCGTGCTACATTGCCAATGCAAACTTCTAGAAAATGTTTCTGCTTTTTGATTTTTACATTTTTCTTGGTTAACGAGACAGACTACTGTCAAATCTTTTATTTAAACATTTTTAGACTACAAATTATTTTATTTTTTTTAATCCTAAAATGTGTTAAGTTTTTATGCATATCCAAACCTACAGATTTAAAAATCTATACATATTTAATTCCATTCCTGCCAAAAAGTGAGGTTTTGAAATGTGTACAATAATAACACACACAGATTTATGTCTATGGATTACAGAATAATGAAACCACTTCAAACAAATCTGATAAATATTCAAAAACATTTCATTGTGAAGAGAATTTAGATTTTGGATGAAGTTTAAAATATGCATAAAAAAAGAGGTCACCAATTGAAAACTGGATTCCTCTTTCCCAAGATGTACACAGTGAGTATTGTCATTGTGTGCAAGCCCAGACTGTTAATGCTGCTGCTCACTGTTCATGAAGCCTATTTACAAAGTATGTAAACAACAAGAGAGCAGGATGGGACAGCCCAGGCTGCTCAGTGTCTGTTTCCTCAGTATGGCTGCCTCAGGGAGAAAGAGGATTGCCTTCTCTGTCTCTCTAAACCCTAGCAACTGAAAACAGCAGCGCAGGCACAGCAAACACAAGGATGGCTGGAACATCAAAGCCTGTTCTCAATAGACCACGTGAATGAGCTGCCAGCCCTATTTTTCCTGCTTTAAGAAATTATACAGCATTTGGCTCAAGTCAGAAAGGCCCTGCCTCCCAAATCCATGTGCTACTGATGTGTTACACCCTTTTGGCACACATTAAAGCCAGTAGTTAGGTTAGTGAGTGGCAAGGATCCACAGGCAACAGCCACAGAGTTCCACTTTATCCAGCAGGTGCTATTCATTCTCAGTGAAGGGGAGAGAATGAGAGGAGGGGCAAATTAACAATCAAACTGAGTCCAATAGAGATGTCACATATATCCTGTGTGGGCCTGCAGGGCACTTAATACTGTAGCTGTGTAAGGAGTGGGCAGTATTGTGCTGTGTTGTCAAACAGAAATCATTTTCTTAATTAATATATTTCAAAGTTGCAGTGTCCTACAGTTTAAGATCTTCTTGGCCTTGTTCGAGGTTTAATTTTGTTCCTTTGTTTCACAGTTTCAGCTTACAGTAACTTTCCTAAATGTTTACAAACCGTTCCAATGTAATGGAGCACCACAGTAATCCGATAACCAAGGATCTCTCTAACTACAGTGAAACCACACATGCCTTGTTAATGGTCCACTTGGAATTAACTGGGTAGTCACATGTGAGATCATGTGATCTTACCAGAATGAAGTACAGGCTACATGAGAACTTGAAATCAGAATCACACCTGCAGATGGTCTTCAGCTCAACTGCTTGGTTCGCCAGCCATGAACTTTAACCTTGCAGAATCCAGAGGAATTTAAGTGGATTCCAAAGTACTTAATACATTTAAATTAACACAGGTCATCACTAGCTGTGAATACTAACTACTCTTGCTGTACATATTTCTTACTTCGCAGTCATCAATTGTTACACTGTTGAAGATGGATGCCCTGCAAGATACCCATCTTTTTTACTTTTTGCAGTATAGTTCAAGTTGTATCAAATACTACTAAAGACATTTTCCAGTGTTAACAGCTTCATTTAACTGACTGGTAATGCTGGCTATTGATCATTTTTCATGATAATAATAATAATAATAATAATAATAATAATAATAATCATTATCCCATGTGCTACATTATGTATAAAATAAATGAATAATATCAGTTTCACTTTGCTTTAGATTGTACAGGGTGCTGTACAACACAAGTTAATATCCACTACATAAGAGGTCAGAGTGGGTACCCACTGTGACCTTGAGTGCGTGAGAATAAGCTTGTATCGTACACAGCACTATCATTTTTATATTAAACAGTTAAATAAGAAACATTACAGAACAGCTCATTTTAATAGGACACCATTTCCATCTGATACAAACTACGACATAATCCATCTGACACAAACACAAATTCAGAAGTCCATCAGATCAATCAGGGTTTACTGAAAAAAGACTAAGGCTAATTCTGGAATAAAACGACTATCACACAAGCAAGAAAATACTCAGAGCTCAAGTATATTAGAACCACCCACCCTCCAGCACAAACTCTGGTAAAGCAAAACTGTATGTGATGGACTGGAAATGATACTTAAAGGCAGTGTTCTTTACAAATCTTGTCCTTGAGATTTCTTTTTAGTACTATCAACAGGTCATCTATTGCTAGAACAATTCCCTTTCCTGAAATGAACTGTACAAAACATCTTAATATACCTCGACAAACTCAGCAAAGGCAGCACTGCCACTGCCTAGGACATTTCCATTATGTTCATTATGATCAACTGGACTAAAGTTTAACTGCATCATTTTTTTTAACCTGGCTTTAGAAATCACAGGCTGAAGTGGTGGAATATCATTGAAGCTGACAATTAACATTACGGAACAGTACAAATGATTCTTTAGATATGTAATCATGGAATATGTAATCCTATTAATCCTAATCTGGCATCCAGGCTGCTGAAAACAAGTCATCATGCTGCTGGTTATTTCCAAGCACTAATCATTGCAGAACTAAATCAGGGTTATAAAAATAAAGCTTAATTAAAACGGTAATCATGTGTGTTTTGCAGTAACAGGCCATTCATCTGTTTTAGTGAATTCCATGTGTTCATACTTACAAATGTCATGCAGAAACCTAAAAAGTCACATTACTTCAATATGGTAGCCATACTGGTCAAGGTCACTGTGAAAAAAATATACAGCTCTATTCATAGCAGACAGAACATAAATAATAATTAAAGAAAATGTAAAATATGTATGGTTGCACCCAATATTACAGACACCTAATATTACATCTTTGTGTGCATTATACAACGTGCTGAAGGGAAAATAGCATTTGCATGAGTTCACTTCAAAGTTGCATGAAAACGTGCAGGACTGATTCAGCACTTCACATATTTACAATATGTCGTCAAGTGATAACGAGCAGCTTTCTCACCTCGCTCGTAACTGGTCGACTGCTTTGAAGTCTCCAGTGTTGAAACACAAAAAGACAAGTTTAACTGCAGCAATACAAAATAAAAGCACATTTTGAAACGGATGGAGCTATTCAACATGATTTAGAGGGGGGAAAGTAGTCATTCAGGATATTTCTAAAGTCAGTACACAATTTTGAAAAGCAATGAAATTTAACTGATAGAGCCACAACAGGATGGGCGACCAGGTAAATAGCCTTGCAGCTGAAGCCTGTTAAGTGTATCGAATTAACTGCTTAAAATGAGTGCACCTGGTCTGAGAGAAGGGTCAAGACATCCAAATCAGGGAGACTGGTCACTTTCACAGGGACTCGCATACATCTTCAGATTGTTTATGCTCTTCACTTTCTAACCACCAATTTTAACCAAGCCATTTTAGGAAAAGATTGAATCATTTTATTTATTACCTTGGCTTTAACTTATGCCAGAACATCCTGTTTGTTACAAACCTAACAGTGTTTAAAGAAAAAGAAAAAAAAAACACAACAACAACACTACAAAAAACAGGTTTAATACAATTTAACAGTGAATATATGAGAGCAATAGCTCTTCAGGCGATGGTGCCAAAATGAATAGGAAGCAGATGCTTTCTACCAGCTAGAGCAGAGATGAAGAAGCATTCCTCACGAGGAACTGCACAGTCCCAGTGACATCAGCAGCTGCAGCATACTGTACTACAGTATATGGGGGGAGAGAACACACTGTAGGAGCAGACAGGTCTGGGGTATTAATAATGCATTATGTCTGGCTTTATAATGAAAGTTTGTTACACACATTTGGTCACATAACTTTAAAAGGTGCCATAAAGGTTTTAAGGACAGCGGCAGCAATGGTAAAGGGCTGTTGAGTGTGGTGAAGTATAAAGTGACCCGGAAAACTAAATGCGCCTTTAAATAAATAGGCTACAAAAAAAAAGTGTCAAATAAAGTAACTGCTAAAGCTGGGTCGACCTGGGTGACAGAAGTAAATACACAACGCACATATCAATGCCGCGTAAGCAGCTTGTTACAGACGCTTCCATCCAAGCTTCTCTGGATTGAACCGTCGGCCCAAATGTTGATTACAACAAATGTTTCTTCATCCTTGCTGCAATCTGGCTCATGCTGTGTCAAATCAACAAAAATCTGGCTAACCAGAATAAACAGAAATGTTCCTTGCGGAAGTGAGGCGTGGCTGTTTTTTACTTCGTCAGCTTACGACCGGCTGTCATGCATTTTGTCACGCTTTTGTCAGACTTTACTGCAATACAAAAGCACAAGGATTTGGGGTTGTAAATTAATCTTATTTTGTTCCTGGTTGAATCAAGTACAAACATCCAATTCCATACATATGGGAACAGAACCCTGTGTACTGCTGCTATCAATGTATGTTATGCATCTATGCAAATAAACAGAGCTATATAAAGCGAATCGTCATCAACTCAACCTGAATAACACATCCTGTACTGCATGATAATGCAGCTTGGTTTTCTATGCTCAAGTAAAAAAAGTGTGCAGTTTAGCCTGTACATTGGTGTGTTTACAGTTAAAGTGCACAAGCTGCCATGGTTTCAGCCTAAGGGGAACAATTAAAGTGTTTTTGATCATATCTAGTTAACAGAACATCTTAGCCCAAATGACAAGAGACTTGAAATTACTGAAGGGCAAGCTGCACAGCTCACGTCTCACTAAAACTTCAAATACTGAGTAAGTTCCTGAAATAAAAAAAAAAGACAGACCACCTGGAACACAGGATAATTTCATTTTCAAAGCCTCTGTCATGGGTTATAAAAAGCGTGGAGCTAAAGGCTTCTATTTGCAATGCCGGTTTATGTTTCAAGTCTTCTTTTTTTAAATCTATGACTAAATGCTCTTATATTTCACTTGAACAACAATTTATTTAAAAGTATCTCTAGGGAGTACTGATTAGATTAGATTTATTGTTGTGTTATTAAGCCTGTGGGGTAAAACGGTACTTACAGTGCAACGTGGAGAGGGTTTTACAAAGTGAAATCTCTTACAGCTTTTTAGATTGTGTTATTGTTTTAAATGTAATGTCCTGTAGAACTAGCTTGCAATAGAAAAGCTCATTGTTAATGTCATAGAATGACTCAGAAGAGTGCAAGTTATCTTGCTTTCCCAGCTAAATACCGCATCCTAGATCTGACCAATTTGACATTGCAAAAAGTGTTTCAACAAGACATTCAGGACTATACTGGCTATGCCAACGTAGCATCCAGGACATTTATCATGTGATGGTGTAAGAGATTATGCTTTTTAATGCTTCATTTTCTTGAAAAACAGACATTTCATTTTGTGGGAAGTTTACTATACTTCCATCAATGCTGTTTGTGATGATTTACTGATTATGTATTCAATTAGGAAATGAGTGAACCTGATTGGCCTCTCCTGGACAGCATTCACTTAAACAAGAGGGGGAAAATCAGAATAACTGCTCGAATTAATGCTCAAGAGTTGCTGTGACAGGGAACCGGGTCGCTGGTTCCTGCGCAAGTGTGTGCCTGTGGAAAATCAGCTGCGACGCGCAGTTGGAGACACGTTGCTAAGCAACCGGTTGAGTGGCAGGCTCGTCCTGAGCTAAAGTGATCGGGAGGTCTGGATTGGCTGGGGGGTGTGCCTGGGGATGCTGCGCAGAGCTCAAAAAGCGGCTGCGCTACAGCTCGGGGCTGCTGCAAGGCCATTGCTGTACAGACGGGCACTGAGTGAGAGTTTGTTTACATCCAGGAGGGAAGCGTCCGCTCTGCGGGAACAACTACTACGGAGCCCTTTAACTGCAAGACGGGGCCTGTGAAGGTGATTGCCCAGCCAGGACCGTCACAATGGCCCGGAGTTGCTGGGAGGCCAGGACTTCAGAAATAACACAACAGAAGTAGGTCAGCTTAGGGAAGGTGGATCCCAAAACAGTATAAAGAGGGTTACCGTAGAGTAGTAGGTTCCTGGAGCTGGACGTTCCTTTTAGTGGGACTAGCGCTCGTCATTTTGTGTGGCAAACTTTTATTTTTAGCTTGTTTTTGTTTTTGTTTTTATTGCTTTATTAAATGTGACAATAGGTCTACCATCGCTGGTACCCTAGTGTCAGTTCGGTGTTAAAATTAAATCTGCGCGCCTGAGCAGCGTATCAACACCAATGCTCTGTGTTTGTCAGTATTTTCCAGTGACTACCCACACATGTAACACTTCACCCTGTTACAGTTGCATAAAAAAAAACTGGGTGTCCAACATCAGTACCTCCCTCCCCTAAGGTAGTATTTGGTTTCAAGTGGTTGAAATTCCGTTTGGAGAACCACTCAACACATCACCACTTAAACCAACTGCAGAATGGCCGATTAACTTTCCTTTTTGACAAAAAAAAAAAAAAGCAGACTGCTCAAAATCATTTATGCAGGCAGGTGCCGAGCATATTTAAACAAATTGTAGACCCTGGACAGTACTGGTCACTGAGAAAAGGTCACAGAAGTATGCAACTCTACTTGAAGTCATAGAAGATAATAAGGTAATTTTAGCTACTGGTCAAACACCCTTCTAATTGGGAAAGCACATATTATTGAACAGGTTCAAAACTGACAGAATGGCCTGGCACCAACATCACCTTCAGTACACCAACACTGCTATATCAGATGGGAGTTGAAACCAGTTGAAAAAACTGGCACAAGTGTTGTAGCACACACTTAATATGATGTAGTTGTGATCACAATTTAAATTAGCATCTAGCTGCCACTGTACATTACTGATGTGGGCCATGAAAACCTTTATCAATAGTCCTCAATGCTCAAAGGCAACACCCTCTGCTGGGCTTAAATGTAACACTAGTTTGTCACGAAAAAATGATGAAACTTAACTATACAGTATGAGAATGACAGCAAACCTGCTTAATTCTAAACGGAAAAAAAACTTGTGGATTGCCTGGAGCATTTTATATGCTGACATTAAAGTATCAACATGATGTTTCCATGTGGTTTTATATATCAAAATGCCATCTACTGATGCAAACATCCATATTTACATTCAAACCTTTCCATTCAAAGGTTCATGAGCAGCTTACTGTACAGAGAATTGTGGTAACTATAGTATATATCTATTTATGTAGGACAAGTAACTGTATAGGCCTACTTAACGAATCTCCGATGCACTGCTACGTATTATCTCCTTCGGCTGGACTAAGCAATAAAATGATTAAAGCTGTAAATCCCTGTTAATAGATTAAACATTTATGACTAAGGATATGATTGTCACAGAGGCCACGGAAATCATGAAAATCGTGAATTTGAACAAAAGTCTGTGAAATCTTGGAAATAAATGTAAAAACACATTTGGTTAGGCACTGCCTTTGTTTCCTTTAAAAATGCAGTATGCCATGCACTGAAAATACAAAAATGCGAGTATCTGTAAATT
The DNA here is from genome assembly GCA_030684275.1 of Acipenser oxyrinchus oxyrinchus. Lineage (NCBI taxonomy): Eukaryota > Metazoa > Chordata > Actinopteri > Acipenseriformes > Acipenseridae > Acipenser > Acipenser oxyrinchus. The sequence goes on along the minus strand of CM060271.1, from coordinate 24,858,291 downwards.
GTTTGTTTGGTTGTGTAGCTATGTAGGTCAGCAAATGAGATTTGTATTTTGTAGCTGAGCGAGCATATGAATGAACACAGATCGTATGTTACTGTAAACTCTCGGTTGTGATCTTCACATACATACAGCGCTTGTGAATTTATCTTCTGAAACAAAAGGGGGCTTACATCTTCAATAAATATTAATTATAACTTACATTTTATTCCTTGAAACTTTTTTTTTTCATACAATGCAGTGTACCCAAGTAGTCTGTTGAAAATAAATACTCACTTTCTCTAAAACTAAACCTTGCTAAACAAAATACTTCAGACTGCCGTTGAACTTTTTTTTTTTCCTGCAAACCACAGATAAAACGAGAGGTTTATCTGTTGTGTAGTCTTTTTTCTGATCTTTTGAGGCCCCGCTTCTTGGACATGGGCCTGTGTGATTTGACTTTTCAACTCTCTTTTTTGTTTGTTTGCTTTTATTTTTAAAAGGGGCAGTGCTCTGTAGGCTACTCAGAAACAACCAATTTAAAATGTCTCGTTCTCATTATTGAAGAATACATATACGGTTTCATTTTGAACACGGTAATAAAAACAATTATTTGAAATGCTGATTTTGTATATATAAGTACATTTACCGCCAGACGCGCACAGAGAAATAGGAACACAGTTTATTTCAGAGTCTGTTTTGCTCCGCGGCCGGTGTGAAAGCCAGCATTATACAGTATTCTTAAAAATAAAGAAATAAATGTTACGTTGGTGTGAAAGGACCTTTAACTGAGTTTTGTACTCTAAAGTAACATTTAAACTTGCCAGCAGTCAAAAGCAATAGTCTTTATATTACTGGTCTTGGTGTACTATTTAAAAGTTCTTGTGTATGTTGACGTAGCTAAACCTACATTATTTGGTGGCCTTTGGTTTTTTTCTCGCTCATTAAGTTAGTCATATTTAAATGTTAATTTGGTATTTCAAATATATTCCCCATACGCAGTATTCAATTACAGCCATTCACAATGCATCAAGATACATTTTTGAAAAACTGTAAAATATCAAAGCAAGGTATGTTTATACTTTTACAGCCTTAAAAGTTGACCAGTGAAATCAGTCAATTTCTCACCTAAATGTGTACTTTCAGTCTATTGGCAAATCAAGCTCAAAGTTTAAACAGCCATGGACAGATTATTCTTAGCTCCTGGTAGTGAGAAAGAGAGAGCGTGGGGGCCAGTTTATCAGCGCTCCTGCCAAAAACAGATCACTTTCAAAGCTACACGATTCGTGGTTATCCATAACGCAAAGTACAGTAAGAAGATGAACGGTATCAATTAAAAAAAGAAAACATACCATCAGGGGTAACATTATACATAGGCTAAAGAGATCTGATCAGATGTACTGACCGAAAAAGCAGAATAAGGTATGACAATGTTGCAGCTGCTGATGGTAATGAACACATAAATCAGAAGTCAAACTTGAGGGTGATAAAAGGAATGATGTGATATAATTGTTTGCAGGAAACTGCATCCAGTCTAATGTACACCTACATCTACCACAATCATTTGTTAAAAACAGTTATAAACAATATATAGTATTTCAATGGTTCTGATGGTATGTCTTAGATGCAATTGTTCATTTATTGGTATACCTGACTCACTGTCTCCTGTGTGCCCAGATAGATCTACTGTATGTAAATTCATGGCACATTATACAACAATAGTACTTCATCTGCCAAAAATTGCAATTAGCTGTCGTACAGTATATCATGTTCAACCCCTTTAACAATGTAGGCTGCTTTAGTGATCTACAGTAGGAAACGTCAGGCCTTCAAAAACTGTTGGGCTATGCCCACATGAAACACTTGAGAAGTCTCTCACAGTGTTCAAAACGAATTCTGCTGTAGGTTCCCTCATGGCATCCACTGCACATGAACTGCTAGTCTGTGCTGATTGGAACAACATCAAGGCTCGTTTTCCAGTTTCTACTCAAGTGTCCATTAGGCTCCCTGCCTCCCAGTCCTGCACCCAGATGATCAGAGGCATGGCAGGAGAAGTCTCAGGGGCCGAGAACATCCCAGTTCAAGTTACTCTGTCTGGATTAGGCTTTGAAATATTGATTTCTAGCCGGATTAAACCCTTAACTCCATTTTTCTTGTCTGTAATTAAGTCTTTTCTGTTAACATAAAATGACGGTTCCCATCTAATTGTGGCTCCCAAGTAAGGAGATAGTTTTCTACATACTGTATATTTTCATGGAACATCTTAAGAGGCCGTGCTAGCAGATTCTCAACTATTGCCAATATCTTGCATTCCTCTCCTATGCTTACTGTAACAAGTGCATTAGTAATATACTGTACATGCCCCACCATGACTGCAAGATCTACCGTTTAAAGCTTTAAAATGTGACATAGAGACATCGCCAATGTATTACCAATACCAGGCTAACTATTTAAAACAGCATACTCCTGAAGTTTGAGATCATGGTTTCACACAGATCTGGTATGAAATAAATAAACAGTACCTTAGAACACTGAAGTCATGCTCGCACGGCACAGCTTTAGTTTCTGTTTGATGCCTTGCCAAACCATGGAAACATGGAAACATTTTTGAATTCATATTCAGAAAAGGCTGAATACAAAGCTTTCAGTCGATTTGTGTATCGCTGAATGATTTGCAGGGTGTCATTAACCGCTAGCAGGATCAGAAGCTTTAGATAAAGAAGAAATACAGCCAGACCTGTAATACAGACAACCGTCCGACGAATCCTGAATGAATCTCATGTCTGGCTATAATCAGGGTCATTTATTCATTTTAGTTTCTCCTATTTAATATTGTACTGCCCTTTAAGATAACCCTGTTTTAAAAAATAAAAAAAACCAACAGCGGTCGTTGAATTGTAGCAGGTATTCAATGTTCTTTAGTGCCTGCAAAAATCAAACACATCATATCTGTAATAATAAAGACAACATCGGTATGACATTAACTGTTTAAAGGTCATGCATGAAGAGAACTATTAGCTAAACCACCGATGTAAACTTCTGGCTATCGAATCACTTCTTCTCTTCACCCTTTTAACATAAATGAATAAATCATGTTGTCAAATGTGATTTTTGCATTTAAATCAATGGAATTCCCCAACCACTCTTACTAAAAACTGTGAACTGTACTGAACAACCAAGTAAATGAACCTGCCAGTGTACAGAAATGTGGCTTATTTTATTCTATCAGCAATAAACAAATTCTTACTTGTGTATGTAAGCTTCAGCTCTGTTTAGGGGGTGTCTGTATGAACAAAGCATCCCGAGGGGCAAATGTAAGAGGAATGGCATCGGTTATGAAATGTTTAATAACCATGAAGTAAAATAGATGTGAAAAGTATCCGCCTCATTGGTATGATCAGTGGTTACAATGTGGCAGGGAAGTGGTTAACTTTAATTAAGAATACAGTACCTGTGCAAAGGAATCCATTTACACATGTGGTGATCCTCTTGGGGATCAAGTGGAACGGATGTTCTACAAATGCCAATTGCTTCACGTATTCATACCACATCACCGGCCCACTACAAACATAATTAAAGAGCTGCTACATCTCTGCAGGCCGTTAGCCTCTTAAAATAACAGTATGATTGTGACTTTTCTTCTTGGACACACTGCCCAAAAAGAGCTCTGTAGTGTTAGAAAAGTATACACTACTATGCAAATGTGTATTGACATGATGAAGAACTAAAATGAATTTGTACTTACTGGCAAGGAGATTTGCTGCAGGGTCCAAAGAATGGTAAATAAATGAAAAGTACATATAGCCTACACATGGCATATCCATGAGGAGTGTGTGCAAACAATAATGTTTTAAAAAAATAGGTCTAGAGAGGCAGGTCATGTGTGTGTCTTTCCTTTCCTGGTTACACCATAGTGTTCCACTGGAAACTTGTCCGGCTTCTACAAACTGAACAGCTTTTTCTGATTGAATGCATTGGCTTACAGAATTCACTGGTATTCTGTCCCTAAAGGAATGACTACAGACTAAAAGACCTTTTAATAGTCCAGCTGCCACTGCCCAAACACAAGCTGCCTAACTTGTGTCCAGTATTTAGAAAAATATTACAAATCTGTAATAATCTGCAATAGATTAATGTGCGGCAACCCTTAAATCAAGTGCTGTATTAATATTTTAGACATATCATTTAGCATTCTTAAAACAAATATTTTCCTTTTCTCAAACAGATTTACTGTAAAGTTTAAATTATGCACTGCAAAAGACTCATTCCATTGAAATTGCTAAAGTCCAAACACAAATCACATTCAAGCTATTTTAGTAGCACTTGGCAATACCCATTTGTTTATTATTACTTTAAAATGATTTTGCTGCATTTTTATACCATGATGTATGTTTCACAGATGGTGATGAGCATTACCATAGCTCTCTACCTAAAGTTACCTTCAGTAAGGTAGTCCCTGAAATGTAACCTGTTTACAATTCATTGTCAAAAAGTCAGCTTTAGCAAAACGTGCTGGATTAATCGTTGCTAGGCATCTCTGCCCTGGGGCAAAAAATTGTTTTATGTTTCACCAGGAAGTTCATAATAGAACCAAGGGGGTAACGGGTTCATTGAAAACCTTGACATTTTGAAAATGTTCTTTAATTCCTAGTCTATTCGCAGATGCCATAATGCAAAAATGGACTTGGTTTAAAAACAGCAGTAGGTGGTCAAGAGCACTATACATCAAGGGCTTAAGCAATCTCGTTCGACATATAGAGTAAAATTGAAATAATGAGCATATTAATCCCATTCCAAGAATGTATTTTGTAATTGTGTTTTTTAACTTCATCTGATATAGAGTGAACAACACATTGTCCACAATGAGGCATGCATCACACACACTATATTTATACCTGCCTGTACCGGGTGCAGACAAGCGCAGACATGTTCCTCATCCACAAGTCTTACATGACGCTACTGATTGATACTAGTACAGAACGTTTTATACCATTTTTAACTTTACATTAAGTAACACGATGTGCAGGTGTAAAAATTCTACCGTATGTATTTAAAACAAATAGGTGCTTATAAAAGAAAATGTTTTAAAATTAAAAAATATATATATTTTATTTTCTTTTTTACCTTTTTGGAAAGTATGAATTTGATTTAAGTTGCCAGTTATTATTATTTATTTATTTATTTTATTTTATTTTTTAACATGTTGAACAACGCCATTCCAACACAATTAAGCCACAGTGGGAAAAACACTGGAAAACACATATTGGCTTACAATGATTAATTTGTAATGTATGTTTAAAGAAGTGTAACAGATACAGTACTGCAAATGGCAGCGGATTAATGAAATGTAAATTCGTTTTTCAGTGACTACTTATAGTTGTTAATTAATGGAATTCTGTCATTTACTTAGGTCGTTTTAAAGTGATCGGCTGGTGCCTCTTGTAAACTCCAAATCAAGGTATACCGTTGTTCAAAATACAACAGGTCACTAGTTTCGTTCACATACACACAAATCGTCTGTATTTTGTCCCCAAAACCCGCCTTACAGAATAGCAGGTTGCTGCAAATTAGTGTGTTTTAGAATTCTGTTTGATGGCTCAGGAAAATAACAAAGAGGATCAATAGCAAACATAATTTACCACAGTAAATTGTTACCTTTTCATTATGTGTAACTGAAAGTGCAGTATTACTAATATTGTAATAAAATGCAACGTACATTATTGGTCTGTATTACTAATACAGATGTGTATCGTATTTAAACATTAGTGCATAAGATATTACACAGTGCCATGAATAAAAAGGCTACCGAACTGCAAAAACAACACATCAATTCAGTAAATTCTTATTGACTATCCTAGTGAACAGACGTAACGATCCTGAAGATTGCGTTCACAAAGAATTGTTTACGGAACACGGTACATCAGACAGCGTACTATCCTCTGGGTAGAGCAGTGAGTGCATTCATATTTATTAATCCTTCCTGTTTAGAATAAGGATTTTTTTTGCTGCAGTGCCAACAGAATTATTCTTTTGTTGCAATGTTTTGATGATGTACTTCCTCGAGTAATCTGTTTTTTACGACGTGATAAAGACTAAGTGAGAGCATTATTTGTCAAATCGTCATATTTTTCACTGTGTTTTGTTTGTTTGTTTTGTTGCCGTGCGGTATGTACAAACGCCAGTGTGTGTGGCTTTCTGTCCTCTACACACTCCGTGTCACGAATGTGCAAACTGGGTCTCACACTCCCACCCCTTGATGTTTTGCCATTTAACGCACCTTAAACAGGATCACAACATTTTTATTACCGGTTTTAAATTGCCAATCACAATTCTGACAGCAAGCTATTCAAAATATGTATCAAATTATAATTATTCACCGCGTTTGTAAAATATATGATTTTTCATATATTTAAAAAAAAAGTACATTTACAAAGTAGAAGTCCGACTCATTTTCAGCTATTGAATATATATATATATATATATATATATATATATATATATATATATATATATATATATATATATATATGCACACATGTTATTTTATGTAATTCTTACCAGATCGAGTTTTTTATTTTGTGCTGCAGAGCACTGGCCTCGGCCCCTTGCAGCCCCGGAACGAGGGCTGGCAAAGCCCCTATCCCCGGGTTCGGCTTCTGGTGTTGTTGATCAGGTTGTTGTTGATCCTCAGCCATCATGATGATAAGATTCAAGTGATGAGGAGGAGGGATCTTTAATAAGTAGGCCTCAACCTGGACCTCGCGTAAACAACTCTTCCCCGGCTATGGCACATCACGGACCGACTTGTTTACTATCGTTTTGGATCCGCCTTGAAACAAAATGCTGAAATGTTTGTAACCATGTCTATTGGGGTGATATAAAATGTTTAAAAAGGATAAAAACACCGCTCGCTCCAGATTCCGCTGCAGCCGAGAGCAAGTCGCACTACAGCTGCTACCGCTGTTGCTGCTGGCAGGCAGTACGCCGATAGCGCAGGCGCACTGCGTAACTGGAAACTGAGCAACAACATTACAAAAGCAAACGGAGAGGGAGCAGGAGTAGTGGTGGACACATTCATATTGTGCAGTCGCACTGAGTCATTCGTGTTTACAACCAAAATGATGCACGATTCATCGGTGACTGCTGCCACATCTCCACCTCAAAAATGCAACGTTAGTGGAGACTGCAGGTGTCAGTGTCTATTATTAAAACCGCTACAGTATACAAACAAAAACATAAAATGACTAATTATAATAACAAAGGTATATATTGCTCACTTCAAAGATATCATGCATATACTGAATTTTGCTCGATGCATTTTTGTTTGAGGACCTTTAAAATAAAAAAGGCGGAGCAGGGTTGCAATTCTTGAGGCTGGAATGTTTGCTTCATGAATCCATGATGCGCCTAAACTGTCCTGCAGGGAGCGCTTTTCAGTTGAATTTTAGGAAAACTTCCCTTTTTATTAAACGGTCTTACGATATCTGTGGTGTATTTAGAATGATGCTAAATGTTAATTATTATAAATCAGATACCTTTGTCAAACAAAACTGCAAGAACCATACAACTAGAGGTTGCATTTGTATACTGTTCATGTAAATAATGCACCGTGGTATCTCACCACAACCATATTCAGCACAGATGCTGGGCATTTATTATTTAATTACCTGATCAAACACGTAATAAACTAGTACATGTAAATCACAAGTAGGCATGGTATTGAACCAGTGCATGACGAGTAAATTGATTCATTAAAATTCAGTACCATAAGAAAATAGACATTAACCTCGGGTAGCTCTTCTTTAATGGCCCCTTGTGTGAGAACCTTTCTAGCAAGTTGTTTATTGAGTAAAGTAGGCCACTGTACCTTACAAACATTTCGTTGAAACATTGCAATTTGTGTAGTTCTGCTTTATCTGGAAGCATTGCTATTTAATATATATATATATATATATATATATATATATATATATATATATATATATATATATATATATATATATATATACACACACACACACACACACACACACTACCGGTCAAAAGTTTTAGAACACCTCAATTTTTCCAGTTTTTATTGAAATTTACGCAGTTTACTATCTCAATGTACTCTGAAATTAAAGCATAGAAAAAAAAACAATTGGAGATAAAAAAGAAATCATGGAATCGTTTTGTTTAACAAAATTTAATTTAAATTTTTGACTCATCAAAGTAGCCACCTTTTGCAGGTATAATAGCTGAACACACTCGTGGCATTCTTTCTACAATGGAAATCAAATATTGTTCGGAAAGTTCTTCCCAACACTTTTGCAGAAGTTCCCACAAATGTGTTGCACTTGTAGGTTGCTTTGCTTTCACCCTTCTGTCCAGTTCATCCCAAACCAGCTCGATGGGGTTTAAGTCTGGAGACTGTGCTGGCCATTCCATGATTTGAAGCCTACCGCCTTGTTCTTTTCTTCTAAGGTAGTTCTGACATAGCCTGGAGTTATGTTTTGGGTCATTATCTTGTTGTAGGATGAACCCCTGACCAACCAGGCGATACCAAAGGGTATTGCATGGCGCTGCAAAATGCTGTGGTAGCCGCTTTGGTTCAGGGTGCCACTCACTCTGTGCAAGTCGCCACTCTGGATCCAGCAAAGAGCCCCAGACCATCACGCTTCCTCCTCCATGTTTGACAGTTGGTGTCACACACCGAGGAACCATCCTTTCGCCTACTCGACGGCGTACAAAAACCCTGCGTGATGAACCGAAGATTTCAAATTTTGATTCATCGTCCATAAGACCTTCTTCCAGTCTTCAGTAGTCCACTGGCGGTGCTTCATGGCCCAGGCAAGCCTCTTTTTCTTATTTTGCCATCTTAGCAATGGCTTTCTTACTGCCACTCGACAAACCTGCAGCTCGAAGTCTTCTCTTCACAGTTGAAACTGAGACTTGCTTACTTCGACCAGTGTTAAGCTGTGCTTGAAGCTGTTGTCCTGTGAGCCGCCTATCACGCAAGCTGGTGACTCTCAGAAACTTGTCTTCTGATTCTGTTGTGGCTTTGGGTCTGCCAGACCTCTTCCTGTCAGAGTTTCCTCCAGTTTCCAAGTGCCTTTTGATGGTGTAGGAAACTGTACTCACTGACACCTTGGCTTTCTTTGCAATTTCTCTAAAGGAAAGACCTACACTTTTAAGGGTTATAATGGTCTGTATGTCTTCCTTTGTTAATTGCCTTTTTCTCGCCATTATGATAGCAATATACTACTTCCTGCAGTACAATACTGTCCACATAATGCTTAAGAGGGTGTAGTAACACAGTCTGTTCCAACACTGCTTTTATACAGACAGAGGGTTTGTAAGTAATCAACAAAAGTTGGGACACCTGTAGGAATTGTTAGCATCAACTTTCAAGGCTTAATTTACTTCCATTGCTGCAGAACAGCTGTAAGTTGTTAACCCATTACTTGTTCCCTGAAAAGGCCTTTTGTATAACTCTGAAATGTACATTATTTTTCAGTTTTGGTAACTTAAACTTTTTTAACCTCTGGCAGTTTACCGCTTACCTTGTACCATTTCAGGTTATTCACTGGACTTCAACTGCTTAAATTTCAATAAAACTGGAAAATGGGGTGTTCTAAAACTTTTGACCGGTAGTGTATGTATATATATATAGCAGTCGTAGTTCATCTTGCTTTCAGAGTCATGCTATTCCTTTGAGTTTCAAGTACAATTTCTATCTATTTACACTTGTAAATTACTACATATGTGTATTAATTCATATTTGTGCCAAGCAGCAGTTATCTGTAATTTCCAACAGCTGCCATTTGCCATATTTTAAAAGAAAACTAAAAGAAAGCAAACTGCTTTGTGTCTGTTAACTTGTGTTTTTCAGTAAGCTTCCCAAACAGCTACAGCTAGAATAATCTTAATATTCATCATAATTGTTTCTGTTCCTCTTTCTCTTGAACACTAAACAAGACCAATGTATTTATTCATTTATACATTAATATACTGTTATCTAGTATTATGTAAATGTGCCCATGCTTTGTACATGTTTATGCATCAGCTATAAAGGGAAGGTATCCAATCTTTATATTTAGGGAACATTACGTTACATGTGTTTAATTTTTGTTCACCCTTTTCTGTGCCCTTGGGTAAAGAAACCTTTGTCTGCCAGGACTGAAAACTCTGTGTCTACCAGATCTCTTAGTCGACCTACATCAGCGCCAGTAAAGAAACCACCACAGATTTGCTGGCCAAGGAAGAAGAATACAAGAAGGAAAATAGCATTTTGAACCAGTTTCAGTTGTGAAACATGTAATGTCATTACAGTATTTCATGCAACTTGTTCGCTTGTTTTAAAATATCTCCATTTAATTAAGGTAATAACTTTGTTCATTTTCCAGATGTCTAAATGCAGTGCTGGAAGCGAGGACAGCTGAACTGGTTCGTCAGGCTGAAGAAGTCATGGTAAGAAGCGAAGGCGTGAATGGGATGGTTTTGTTACCTCTTCATATTTAAAGGACATTTACAGTGAAGATTATAATAATATGCTAATACCTGTTTCTTTGTCCTCCAGAGGGAACAAGAGGGAAGTACTGTCAAGACCAATTTCTTCCCATCTTGATGTTGGCTTCGAAGATGACAATGAGGATTTCAAGTAATGAATCTGATATAATTTTCCAAGGCATAATGATTATGATAAGACATTTTAAGTACGTTGGATTAAACCCAGGTCACAAATCCTGTTGAAAATAGAAAATTAACATTACTCACAACTAGGAAAATATATATATATATATTTTTTTGTGTGTGTGATCCTTCAGCTGTGAGGATCAGTCATTCTAGGGCAGACCCTCAGTCAGTGTAGGAAACAGATGTGTGTCAACTGCCTGCCTTTGAGGCGGTTTGTCTGGCTGATTTTGAAGGGCCAAGGCTTTCGGATGCCAGGAAGGCCTGCATCATAGAGTTTAGACAGGGTGTTGAGATTAAGTGGAAAATCTAGCAAAAATATATCTATATATATATATATTACAACATTTTAAATTTTTCATAAAACTTGCCAGTGGTTTTTATTTTTTTCTAGTAAAACTGTTTTGTCATAATTGTATTTCTTTTATATCTCCATTTATGTTGTATTTGTGTTTAGATTATGAGGCTGTGTTTACAGAACCCGAATTGTACGAGAATTGTTTTAAGAGATGAAAATACAATATGGTTTCCGTAACCCATATTTATACAATTTGGAAAATCTGTTTATCTAAGGCAATGTTTTTTTTTTATAGGCAGTATAGGATAATTTACACATATATTTCCGTAGTAATTTCTTCTAAGCTTTGTCAAAGCCTGTCCTCAAATTTTAAATGTATTTTTTTTTTAATCCAGAAATCTGTTTCATTCTGATGTCCCAAGCATAAAGTCTATGAAACAACCCAGTGCAAAGGTATAGAATATTTACTGTTTAATATACTTCTTAAGATACAGTACTCTGCATGTGTAAGGAGAGACAAAAAACTATAAAGAATTGGTTCCAAGAGGGTGTCATACCTGCTAGATAAAAACAGACATGTGAGCCCATAATGCACATAGCATATATTAATAACAGTATAAAGAGTGACTGTCATAGTTGCAGATGTCTGAAGAGCAAGTCTATGAAAGCAGCCCTTTGTTTTTAAAACAGAGCTCATTTAATTGTATTATTGTGAGTTTAACATAAGCTAAATTAAATTAAGTGTATTGAAGAAAGTCTTTTTGAATACATTAATATGCACAAATTCATTTTTAATATGTTTCTAATTCAGTATTAGAATTGTACTACATTTTTATTTTTCACAGGTTATGGGTAAACAAGTTAGTTATAAGCTATTTATAAAAATAACAATACTATATATTATACTGTATATTCTTTTACTATATGGTTGTTTTAATATCGATATCTTAGTAAGAACCTTAGTCATCCAGCTTATATGAAGGGCACTTGATATTTGGAGAAACCTTGTTCCTTGTCCCTAGTAATAATAGTACAGTATGACAAATATTTTTCCCATGGGCAGGCATTGAACAAGACCAGCTCAAAGCCTACAGGTCAGAACAGACCACCATCAGGAAACAAAATTAAGAAAGTATCAAAGTGAGGATTTTTTTTTTTTTCCCATATACCATAAGCAGGAGTTAAATGTATAGCTTATTGTTTTACCCAATACAGGTAGTAAAATGAGCTAGGCATGCTTTCCTTTACAGTATTTCTCTACTGTAATGTAGTGCTATTCAACTATAGGAGGCTGTGTGGTCCAGTGGTTAAAGAAAAGGGCTTGTAACCAGGAAGCCCCGGTTCAAATCCCAGCGCAGCCACTGACTCATTGTGTGACCCTGAGCAAGTCACTTAACCTCCTTGTGCTCCGTCTTTCGGGTGAGACGTAATTGTAAGTGACTCTGCAGCTGATGCATAGTTCACCTACCCTACCCTAGTCTCTGTAAGTCGCCTTGGATAAAGGCATCTGCTAAATAAACAAATAATAATAATAATATCTTTAAAAATGAACTAAACTGCAAATATGTTGTCAAAACAAAACTTACATTGCAAAAAAACACAGAGCAATAAATATGAATACAAATGTGACCCCATAAGTAACAAAGAGAACCATAACGGCTTCACCAGACTCCGAGACAAGGAGTCCTTATTAATAAAAACGCAGAGCACTTTGAATATGGTCCCGTTTGATAGGGAGAGGAATGTGGGGTATTTCCTGCTCTCCTACTTAGTTACGTGTCTCCTAAAGTTATCTTTTGTTGAAAATGTTAATATTTAAAATGTTGGCATTTCAGTATAAATGTACAATTCAAGTGAATGGCCTAGAGCAGATGTAGTTCATTTCTCGAGTTTGGTAAGATCATAACTTGATTTTGTACAAAAATATTTGATAAACTTAATTTGGCTGTAGACATGATAGACTGAAAAGAAATACTGAACTCAATAAGATGTAAAGTGTAGTTCTGACTGTGTTGTTGGTAATTGATTTATGCAAATAATAAACTATTTTTATGTGGTTCTTTTTGTCTTAACCTCTTAGGATTTCCTATGCATCTAATAATACATTTTAAAACCCATTTCTAAATTTTTAAAAAATCCCCAGATCTCTTTGTAGCTTCATACCAGTTAAGACAAGAATCTACCTTAATTTTGTATGGCTTAGGTTTAAACTTATTAGCTTTGATGCTAATAAACATTTTTGTTATCAATGTGTTCAATAAAAGCACAGCTAGATTAGCCAGTGTTACTAGATGGTGCATTTCATTTAAGGAACATTTAACTTTACTTGGGAGCAAGAATGAATAAATGTTACACTGAAACAAAAAATGATTTAGAAAAAAAGAGGTACTTGTATGTATTGTGATTCACCACTACATTGCTTTACCTAACCACAGCCCACACAAAGTGAGTGATTTATTTGTACAAAATCCAGAACGGCAGAAATACATACTGCTGATGATGTAGCAGTCCTTGAGGACTTTGCTGATTTCTTCCTGGCAAAGACCATTAACAAAATTGAGGGACAACTAGAGGAAGATGCATAGCTGACAATGCAGAGGATGATGTCATACCCAGTGTTGGCATTGAAATGGGCTCAGGTATGTATTTCTTTGGCATTATTGCAGTATTCCCTTCAGTTCATCCATTCACAATGCAGAAAGCTTTGTTATGATTTATGAGAGTTTACTTTAAGTAATTTCTTAGAATAAAGAATATACTCTATCAGAAAATTGTGCATCTAGTTTGAAAAATGTATACAAAATTTTAAATAAATAAATAAATATATGCATAAATTCCATTTAAATTTACAGAGGCTCAGATTCGATTTCTTAAAAGCAAAGCTGCGAGTCATGCAAGAAGAAGTCAACAGGCTTGCTCACGAGATTAACAAGAAGGTAACACTGAACTTCCAGTTTAAACCCATGTTCACGTTCATTTGTCCTATTTTTTATTCATTGATTAGATCTAATTCTAAAACCAAAAACCTAATAATACCTAGAAGACAGCCTCTTAAAGACAAAATAACCAAAGTTTGAAGTCACAATTGGCAGGACAATTTGGCTTCACCATATATATATATATATATATATATATATATATATATATATATATATATATATATATATATATATATATATATCTACAACATATCGAAACGTTGGGCAGCTGGCTCTTTGATCTAAAATCTATATTTATGTGCTTTTTACTAGGTACAATCCCTGATATTTGTTTTCATGTTCTGAGTGGTCATGTATCTGGTGATGGATTCATATACCCTTTTGATGGATTGATATGCCCTGTGTTTTAGGAAGCGCTTCATTCTAGAGAGCATAGACAACTGTTAATGAGAACTGAAATAAAACCTTCAGAGAAGGATGCTTGGCATGGCCTCATTTAATATGATTAGCTTGGCTCTGTAAACTGAACCCCTGCTGCAGCTGGTGATAACGCAGCACTTCTGCTTGTGACGGATATCTTTGGAATTCAGAGAAATCCCTGGCTGTTGTTGCCCTAGCCATGATATAGGGTGGGGCAATGGATCCAACAGCAGGTTCCACTTGAGTATTACCCTGGGGTGAGGTGCATACTATATTTGTAGATTTGCATTGCACATGTCACTGGTTATTTAATTATGAAGCTATTCATCTTTGGTTACCATTTTTAACATTTCACAACGGCATTATATGGTACCTGTGTTTGCAGCGTCTTTGGGATGGGCGTGGACACAGAGTCATTGATCATTACTTATTAGTGCTAAATCAATGTCATGTTTAACACCATGCAATGGAAATTAAGCATGTGCCTTTGGTTTAATAACTGTGTGGCTGATCGTACTTAATGTGCTATTTCCTATTATCACTGCAGTTTAAGCAACACTGAATTAATACATGTTTTTGATATTGCACAATAGAACATAATTAAAGCAGATTAAAAATAAGCTTGAGCTACTATTTCAAGTACTAATAAGAAAATATATATGTGTATATTTTTAAGTTCCATGAAACAGTACATAATATTTTATTAAATTTAAACTAAGAATTAAAACCATGCAATACTGTGGCATCAAACATATGCCAGCTTATTTTAGTTGTGTTCAGCAGTCAGATTCATATTGTTTCAGCTTCACATCTTTTCCATGCAGGATCATTAACTTTAAAAGAGTTGCTTTCATAAAATTGTTACTGCATGTTTAATCTTGATGCACTTTGTTTACAGGCCCTTTTAAAATGTACAGTGAGTGGTGTTTTAGATATGATATGCTTTTTACAGTTGTGTGTTTTGATGTTCTTATCAATGCAGACTTTACCAAACAAGCACATTTTTAATTGTGCAATACTCTTTCTTTGATATTCCGTTATCTTTAAGGAAGCAGACTAATGAGTGTATATATGCTGATATATTAGTATCCGGGTTAGAGGAAGGTTTTAAAATGATTTGTTTTGGAGAGGGTAAAAGAGATTCACTGCATGAAGTACAGTACACAACAGTGGGTGAAATTTGTGCCAGTACAATATCCCCTTACAAAAAAAAAAGTTTTAAACCACAAAACAACCAATATTTCAGAATGCAGGTGTTCTTAAAAAGCAGCAGTTCACTTTTGAAGAGAAATTATAAAGTTTTCTTTCTTCCTGTTTTAGCCCTTTTGAACTTTTTAGTGTTGTGGCATTAACGGCAGACAGTCAAAATGAAAGAAATGTTGTCGCTCTTGTTGTCCAATATGTTACCTCTGTAATATTCAGATCTTTTACTCCAGTCGTAAGTTATTCCTGTTGTGTTTTAAATCCAGTTTCAGTATATTTTCTTAAATGCTTTTGGTAGGTCCTCTTTTTTTGTTTTTAAAAATAATTAAGTGAAAGAACCAATGGTCAGTTCCTCAACGTACACACTTTTCTAACACTGCTGATGTAACCACTTGTACAATTGTTTTCTGTACTGTTTTGTGTATCAATAGGAACTGGAAGGACTGAAGAGAGTACAAAAGCAGACTGTGAGCAATCACAGCATCACTGAGGTCCGTCTGAACCGAGCAGCAGAGGAGGCAGAAAGATACAAAATGGAACTGAACAAAATGAAGCAAAGCAGCAAGGTATTTCAGATGTAAATGTCACCTATACATTTTTTTCTAGTCTCAGTTATCCTAAACTAGTTTAATTTCATACAGTACTGAAATCAAAAGCAGAAATGTATCATAATATATTGCAACAGAGTTGTCTGATTGGTAAGAAAGGTTGTGATGGTATATTGAGACAAGCAAATATACTATTGTGAAAAGGCTGCTTTGATACATTTAGATATGGACACAAACAAGTAACCAACCACTACTAGTATAATCTTGATTTGTTTTATGAACACACACAAAGGGTCGGGTTATATTGGCTTCCTACTGTATATCCACAACAAAAGCCACTTGCTGAGGAGACACCCAGGCTTCAGTTGCTGGAGTGGTCCTTTAGGTCAAAGTTGAGGTACATTAGCAGAGATTTGTGGGTTTATCTTGCATAGCATGACACCTAGACAAAGAATAAAGTCTTATGTGTAACATATATTACTAGATGCATTACATATTTGTGTTAAATGTGGGAACACTGCTGATCTTGCATAGGCCCAGTGCTGAAGGCTTTTCTTATTAAAGTTCTATGCAGGTTTTAAGCAGTTTCATTTTTTGTCATTGTCTGTATACACAGCATAGGGCCGTTTCATGAAAATGAGTTGTTACACTGATATGTCTATATTAGACAAATGGGGATATCTAAATACACACACATGTTGATCATCAAAAGTATTGGACTGCCAGTAATTTGATGTTGGTGATTTAGTTAGTCAGCTGGATTGTATGCAGTATTATTCAGAAGAGTTACCTTTAGATGGGATTCCTTAGCCCTGTAAATTGCTCTTATAAAATCCAGGGTAGTGTTTCCTGAAGGGATAAACCCCTTATCTAATGTTACAGATGTTACATTTTCAGTTTATGACCCTTGTTAGTTAGTCACTCACCCAACATTGTATACTCTTATCAAGACAATAATAAGAATAATTTATTCAATTTTGTTTTAAAGGATTCTGCCAGTCTGGAGCATCAGAAAATAGAACAGCTAAAAGCAGAAAATAAGAAGCTGGAGAAACAGAAAACAGAATTGATGACAGGATTTAAGAAACAACTTAAACTCATAGACATTTTAAAAAGACAAAAGGTAAGGAAGGCTAATTAGGAGTTTCACAGTCTGTGAAATCCTGAAAGATTTGTTAGGTGGGTGAGTGCTAGTGCGTCAGCATACATTACTGACATACATGTTTGCTGTCCTCTAGAGGGGAATGCAACAATGGCAAGGTATAAATGAAGAGGGTTCATTTTGTAGTGCTAAATAAGGTTGACTTACCCACTCTTTTCTCATGGTAAACCCAGTTTTCAAATATGTGTTATCATGAAAATAATGCTTTCAATACAATCTCACTGAAATAGCATTACAGACTACAGGGACAAAATCCCCAACCTTAATGTTTACATTTGAGCATGGGGTAAATGTAATACTTCAGATAACTTTTTAGTGAAATGTTAATACAGGTTCTATTATATTGGGCACTATCCAGCTACCCCAAGGGTGGAGGTGAAGTAAAGGTCTAAGCATGTGGTGTAAAATACATTTCACCTGTTTTTGTTTTGCTTTTTACAGATGCACATTGAAGCTGCCAAGATGCTCTCTTTTACTGAAGAGGAATTTATGAAAGCCCTGGAATGGGGAAAATCATAGTGTACAACATGACTACAGCTGGTTAAACAGGATCTGACCAAAATAAATAAACCTTGAGTTTGAAGTGGTGTACACTAGAATGCATTTTGTCCTGAAATAAACCACACATGGCAACTTGTATTTCAGAAATGACACTGTGATGTGATTCCTGAAATTTTCAGTTGCTGTTTAAAACTAGAATGCAGCTTCTAAACTTTATATTTCATAGAAGTAGAATATATCGTCTGATAAGTGCTCTTTACATTCTGTTACTAATTGTTTGTGCTTTTTACTTTGTGCTTTGCATTATTAAATTTTTTTACAAACCTCACAATTGTGTTTTTTTCTTATAGTAATTAAAACAATCTCAATCAAAAATGCAACTGGTGGACTCCTTTGTAAGTATTCCTAGGTGAAGAAAAAAATAGAGCAACCGGGCAGGTTAGCAACAGTGTGGGTATGGGCAGCTGTTTCAGCCAAGCCGATCAACCTGGATGAAACAGTCGATCATGGAGCCTGCAAATCATTCACCATGAAGTGCTTGCAATTGCCATTGCATTATGTGGCGGGGGTTGGACAATAATTACAACCATTTCCCTAATTTCTGGTAAGTATTCTTTTCAACGTCAGATACTGTATATCTTTGCACCAAGTGTAATAAAAATTGGATCGACACATCTCACTGTCTTCAGTGCTGAAAGTGTAACTTAATGTTTTAAAATGTTTTATTTGAAAACATACTGTAAATGCAGCTATTAATTATTATTATGTATTATACAGTAATGATACACAAATATAGAATAAAGAAAATGCCTAACAGAGCTTTAAAATCTCCAATATAAGAATGCAGCACTCCTCTTTCTCTCCTGTCCCCACTCTATTTGCGGGTATTTGCGGGTACTTGCTGCCCCCCCCCCCGATCTGCAGATTGCACCGTACCAGCTAGTGTTCAGCAGTACAGAATTAAGGAGTGCATTCTCAAGTTCATTGCAACTGAGCAAATGGTAATAAAGTCAGAATAACCCACATGATCATTTACCATTAGTAAAAACAAACAAAATGTGTATTTCTCAAATGTTTTATTAATAACCTCACATAGAAAGGACACACAGTAAAGCGCTTTTAAATTACTACTATATGAAAACAGATTTATTAAGGACAGTCAAGGTAAACATTTAATATAGTTAATACTTAGCTAATTATATAAACAAAGAAAAATACAAGCTTTGTGAAATAACATTTTAATGTAAATCATCAAACTGTGAGACAGATTATTGCACAAGACTGACATCTAGTGGCATGGCTAAAACAATGCTTGTTACTCGTAGGCATTATTTGTAATCCCAACCATCATCTGAAAAATTTACGTTGCTCTTTTGGAAATTCATTCGAAAGTCTTCATCAAAAGGTTAAGGTCTTCATCACCTTTGAATATACCCTGAAAAAGAACGTTTGATAGTGTAAATGCATCACTAGTCAGAAAGAAGTCTCAGTAGTTCATTAGCTAACCTGTATCTAGACATAATGTACACAAATAATCACAATGCTTCACTGTACTTTGTGTTGCTGCAGCCTGTCACAATAGCTGTGAACCTGTATTTTAGTCTTCATTTACAGGATTAAAGGAATATTACTGTGGTCCAATATGCAAACATTCAATTGGTAGGTACCTCCTGTATGTATGCATCAACAAAATTAAAATAGAGCACCCAGAGGTGCTGTCGATAGTTCTCTATAAAATAAAAATTCTCACACTGCCTCCATATACATCTAGATACTGATACTCCCCATAACTGAACTAAGGAATGTTCTTGGTAAGTTTCTTCACATTTGAAAATGGAGCCGTCTCTGATCACTGGGGCCAATCTGTGACAGACAATATGAACACCCACTTTGTCACAAATCATCCCCACTAATCATAGCCTGACCCATAAGTGGTCCTCTAGATATGTATAAAACTAGTGCATCAAACATGCAGACAGATGTCCGTCTCCAATATATCCCTCATGGTATCCATATTTAGGGACAATTCGGTTTTGCTGAGGATGCTTATCTTCTCACCTTAGGTAAATAACCAAGCAATTTAGTAGCATGTTGTTTGAGGAGTTTCTGCCTTTCTTCCTCAATGATTTGATGGCGGATGGCATCCCTTCTTTGTTCCATTTCTCTTTCTGCAAGTTCACACTCCTGTATAACAAGAAGAAACCACATATCAAAAACAAAAACATTAACTTTTAAAAAAAGTTTTAACAGTGCATCTGCTATAGTTATCAAACAACACTATTGCACTTTATGGTGTAGACACATTTATATTTCAATTATATGAAATGTTTTCAGCCGTACAGTAATATAATTATTCTAAAATACCAGGTCTAGTTAATAGATTCCCTACAGAAGACGATTACTTCTGCTTTAAAACACAAAGACCCTTTCTTACTTTGTCTGCCAGGAACTGCTGGCGTCGATCTTCGAGGAGTTTCTCCACAGCCCTGCGGTGTTCTAGTTGTTTCATGCGACGTTTTTGGGCATTCATCTGCTCAATGCGGTCATCCTCTGCAAACTTGGCCATCATCATCTGTCTAAATGCCTCCTCCTCTTCCTGCTCAACCTTCTGCCGCAGTTGTTTGAAAGCTACTTGCTCATGGTAGGTCTGCTGCATCTCCAGGCGCTGACGGATTGTTTTCTCCATTTGTTGCTTTAAAAAAAAAAAATAAGTTTTTCAATATCAAATCTGTATAGTTTCTTATTCTTCTAACTAAACATCATCTGACAGGTCTAGACTAATAAACCTTAACCACAAACAATTATAGTTGAAGATGCAGGAAGAAGAAGCAAGTCACCCTCAGACAGTAAGGTTTGTTGTGGGGTACTTACCATTTCCTTCTGTCTTTCAGCTTCTTCTTGTTCTTCCAGGTAAAGCTCTTCTCTGACCTGATCCATTTCATCACGCTGCTGCTGCTCTTTTGCCATGTTCTCTGCAAGCTGAGATTAAGATTTTCATCATCAGTTACTACTGCATGGGGTAGATACAGTTTTAGCAGATGCATGGTATTTTATAAAAAAAGCTGAATTTACTAGTATAAGTGGATTTAAAACACTTTCAACTCACTCCCAGTAACAATATTAAAAGGGATTAAGGTAATAAAGTATTCAATATAAGTATAAGAGCCATTAACTTCATTTTGGACATTTCATTAATTATAAAACACTCAATAGTGCTAGTTTATTTTAGTATTTCTTTAATTTTAGAAAAGAGGGTTAGAAAAACAAACCGAAAAAAACTAAAACAAAATTAGTCTTCTAAAATAGTCAAAGTAGTTAAAATGTGTACCTTGCTTTGCAGGAATTGTTTTGTCTCTTCTCTCTCTCTGACTTTGGCCATTCTATCTTCTTCCCTACGTTGCTGAAAACTGGCAAACTCCTGATCCGTCTATTCTCCTCTTCCATTCTTTCACGCTCCAGACGCCTCCATTCAGCCTCCTGTTTCTTGAATTCTTCTATATACCTCTGAGTGGCTGTCATCTTCTCTAGCTTTAATTGTCTTTCCCTGCAAAGTAAAGAGAGTTAGGAGATGAAATGAGTAATTCCACATTTACAGTACATAATATAAGCGTACCTCCATTATTATTCGTATTGGGATCATATTTGGGGGTTAAAATAACTTTTTTTAACAGCTTAATACAATCAACTGAATGATTATAATAAATTAATAATCATCATCTCATAAGCAAAACATGAAGCAAAATCTAGATTTATGAACGGGGAAAGGGCGCCACAATTGTGCCTAGTTTAATTTGTCTTTTTTGGTATATTAGCCACATAATATTCTCAAGGAATTGTTGAACAAATATATGGCTATTAGTGTACTTTATATTACCTTATTGTTAAACCCCCCTTCAACTAAAAAAAAAAAAATAATAACACAGTGTAACTTACGTTTGATCTTCGTCATAAATTTTCCTAACAATTTCATCAATCATCAGCTTCTCTTTCAAAAACTCTTCGTAAGCTTCTTGTTTCTTCCTCTCCTTCTCCTCAAGCTGCTGCTCCAGTTCCTGCTGATAGCGGACAGTCTCCTCATAGTGTCTCATCTCTTGCTTCTCCACCTCTTCTGAGGCTCTTTCATGCTCAAGCTTCATCTTGTGGGCAATTTCCGACTCTGATTTCTGAAAAATAAACAGGGCTTTCATTTAAACACCTTTTAGAGAGCTTTAATCACAATTGTTATGTTTTGGAAGAGGTCTTCAAGCAGAACTAAATGGGGAACAAACCACCAATTGGTAGTTTAATGTAGCGATTAGATCATTTCTTAACTAAATATTGCTGTAAAAATATTGGTACAACTGTTTTGAATCTGATTATCTTCACTTGTCCCAAATAGCCACTTACCAAATTAATTTGTAAACTAAATAGCTACAGTAAACATTTACACAAACGCTTTTTGGTTGTTTTGTCCCAACATCTATTCTGAGGCACTGTTTAAGATACTTTGTAAGCGAATTGTAATGCACCAGGATATGTGCATGAAATGCACAAATGTGTATAAACTTACCATTTTCTCATATCTCAAAACCTCTTTCTCAGCAATCTGTGCTGCTCTCTCTCTGTTCAGATAAGCAGATTTCAGTTTGCCTTCCAATTCACGCAGTTCTATGCTGTAAGAAAACATTTAAATGCTTTAGATTCTTAAAAGCTAAAAGGACAAAACTACTACATTTGTTAAAAAAAATACATATATATAAATTAAATCAGTACACTAACATCATTATTAAAACCATAAAACTTATCAAGCATTGAATTACAATAACAAAAATCCCTCCCGGTACCTTCTTAAATACTGTACTTCTTTATTCCTGTGTATATTATATCATATTTTACATTTCTCTTATTTATAAAAAAAAACACATTTATGGAACTACATATGGTAATATATGGACATATAAAATGTAAATTCAAGCCAAATTGCTTCACTGCCACTTTTACTAAAATATGTTGGATTCCTGTACTGAGTAGTACATAGCAATAGTTTAACTTGTAAATTAAATTAAATTAAATTAAACAACGTATTCTTATTTATCCCTTCTTAAGTATTTCTTTAAATACCTGTTCTCCCGCACTTGTTGTCTCATTTTTTCATCCTTCAGTTTTTCATAGCTTATCCTTGCCAGTTCTTTGGCCATTCTCTCTTCTTGCTCAAGCTGCTTTTCTTTTAGTATTCGGTCTTGCTCAGCCTAATTAAAACAATAATAGTATATTGACACTGTTTAGGTAAAAACTTTGCTCAATTGTGGCAATCCAACTATACCTACCTAACTCATTAAAACTGCGATGCCCTATTTATAATAAAAAAAGTATTATTATTATTATTATTATTATTATTATTATTATTATTATTATTAATACCTTATGAAGTGCTTCCTCTATTAGTGTCTCTCGCTGTTCCTCTTGGACCCTTCTAACGTATCGTTTCTTTTCAAGACGATCCTCACTCATCAGGTTGGCCTCGAACAATCTCTCCTTGGTAGCTTGTTTAATCTGGTCCTCGCGAAGGATCTCCTTTCGCCTTTCCTCGGTAATCATCTTCTTTTGCTGATTGAGGGTCAAGTTACGTCGTACACTCATTGAAGCCTGAAAATATAAGAAATTGCGTAGACATAATTAAAGCTAATGTTGTTGCATTCAATTCCAAAAACGATGAGAAGAGACCTCCCATGTCATTTCATAATTAAAAACAAGATGCACGAGCAAAAGTGTCTCTTGTGATGGTGTGGAGTGATCTCGTGTAGTTTCTGAGCAAAAATAGTGCAATATAATTTCAAATAAGTATGCTTTATTTTAGGCACTTGGATGTATAAATAAATAAATAAATACATACATACATACATTTCGGTACAAACAAACGCTGGGGACTGACCGGCTCGTCAGAGAATAATAACTAAACAATGAATTCAAATTTTAAGTACATCGTCTGCTATATGTCAATCACGGCTTATATATATATATATATATATATATATATATATATATATATATATATATATATATATATATATATATATATATATATATATATATATATTCCCATATATATGGGTTTAGATAGTCTGTGTCAGTGACAGGCTGCCATGATCGATATACACACAAAGTAAAAAAAATAAAAAAAAACTAACATTCAGACTATCAGATGTTTCTTTCGTAAATACTGTACCAAACTGATTTTGGTCTTTAAAAAAAAACCCTAACCCAAACCCTAACAATCCCACTAAAACCTGTCAATACGATTAAGTTATTTAACATAATGCAACAAAAATCCTGTAACGCGTACACTTTTAAAAACAAAAAAAAGTCACGTTGTACTACTAGTCCGTACACAAAAACGAAGAGACAGCCGACCCTCATTATAACACTAAGCTAAATTATTGTGTGTATTTTTTTTTAAATGTACCATTATCGTTGCACAGTAAAATAACGAATGAATCCAAACCAGTTACAATAAAAACACAATTTTAGATTGCTTCCCCTTCAGACTCCCGATAACTCCTTTTTCGTCTCTGGTTTTTCTATGATCGTTTGTGAGTGTTGTCCGGGTAACCTGGCGCCTTTACACATCCTAATAACCTCTCTTCTGGTTGGTTACGTACCCTGAACGCTCCCGGTCACTTAGCAACAGCGTAAATAATCCTTGCAACCCAGTGTTGGATGTCATTGCAAATAGGAATCTCGAGACGAGTAGTATTTTCCATTAAAAGTTGTTTTTAGCTCACTAATTCTTTGTCCTTGTCTAAATAGTGTCTACACTGTTTGTTTTGACAAAGTAATTCAAACAACCACTTGTGTAGCACGAAAGTTAGCATGCAGAGCAAATACCTTTGCAATGCCATATGGTGCCAGTTTATTACCCTGAAGAAAGCTGTCAAAACCATTGTCAGGTACAGTAGTACAGTGGCACTGCTATAATACTGTGTTACTGCCATGGGTAATAATACATGTCCTAGGTCATATCAAAATACCTGTGATGCTGTTCTATCAATGCCTCATGCCATTGACCCCTAGTACAGAGCCAATATATTACCATTAGAATCCAATGGCAAGGGCATGCTTTATGTGTGTTATATTGAATGCATCTTGTCCTTCATACAAAATACAATGTACATGCTATTACAGCATGCTGCTTGTCTTAGCAATGAACCATTGTGCTGATACTGAAAAGTTACTCCTGTTTACATTGGAAGTGACAAAGTGTCAATTCCCCTGTGTACAAAGACACTGGAACCACCATGGTCTAGCCATGCAGAATAACGTCACCCTTGGGTATATTGAATTTGACAGCGTGCCTATTGCACTGTGGGACAAAACCTGGCTACTCACCAAGACCTAGACATGCAGCGCTGTGTCACTCACATTTACATATGATGTGACAAGAGCCCATTGCACTGTGACACAGACTGGCCAGGCACCAGGATCTAACTGTACAAGGCTGGTCCATCTTCAGTGATGTTAGTTTTACACCTTACTGGTTTCATTTCCAAACTTTTATTCAATTAGACACAGAGGTTTGGCAGGCTGGTGGGGATAAAAGAGAAAACCTGTAGCTCTCTAGCTTTATTTTATCATTGTAAGTTGCTGCAGAACATAAGGAATCGTTACATGAAGTGAATATATCAGAAATAAAAGAAGTGGACTATGACTTAAGCCTAAGAAAGCAAACTTAGTTGCCATCAAGTGCAAATCATTTTGAATAGCTGTCCCTGGAGGGTAAATCAGATAACCTTTATGCATGGTTAAACCGCTTCCTTAAACCCTCCCCTCCCCTCCCTTCCCTTCCCCTCCCCTCCTCGCCTCAGCCTGAGATCCAGGTGCTTCTATTGCTTATCTAGACAGGGGATCTTAGTGCATTGCTCCAAGCTGCTGCTCGAAATCCGATTAGGTGACACTGATAAAGGCAAAATATTAACTGCACTGTTTCCACAACTTTAATGGCCGATATAAAATAACCTAGTACATTAAAGACGAGTTAACTTTATTAATTAGTCAAATGTACCTAATTTGCTGCAGCTGGACGGCACCTGCAGAACACTGTAAAATGAGTCTGGAAGATTCATGCTGTCTTTTAAATACTGATAATGCCATTTTTCATTTCGGTGACATGCAGCCCCATTGGGAATAATTATGCTAATAAGCCTTAATGATTTTTGCAACTAAATGATCAAACAAAGTTGCTGCTTTTGATTTATATTAATGGAGGCCTTAAGGAGAAAATTCATCAGGACCCAGAACTGCCAGTGTCTCAATTTATCTTGTTTATACTATAGTGTACATGCATATATATATATATATATATATATATATATATATATATATATATATATATATATATATATATATATATATGACAGATTAAGTATTCTTCATGCAATTTGCCCATGGCATTCTCCCGATGCTTTTTTGTCATGTTATCATTATAATGCATCAAAATCTGCATAACAGAGCTTTACTCATACAGATCTATTGTCACTAATTATTGTAACATCTCTTGTTGCCTGTGCATTATATGGTGTTTTGCAATACAACCATTACAATTATTCCCAGACATTAAATAAGTCAACTGCTTGTGATTAAAATCTTATACATCTGTTTTTTAAACTTCAGTGAAACTTCAGAGGAATCAATAGCCGTGTGTAACGAGCAGTGTTGTCTAATGCTCTGGTGTTATGGATTATGGAGGTCAAAAGCTTAATAGCCACACATGATATGGAGATGTAGTCCTATTACAAAGGGGTTGCTTACTGTACTGAGCATTATGAGTAAACAGTTTTTCATCTCTGTTGAGTCACACAGTTTTGATTTCTGTACTTTTTAATAACTGCTCACTGCCTTAAACACCAAGGTGTTTATAACATATTTAAAGTTTTCTTTCCCAGCATTAACTGCAGGAGAGAGTTTGGATAAACACCCCAGTAACAAGGGTGTCCAGTCAGGTATATCAGCATTGACAACAGGAAGAGACACTCTGACCTTCCAAGTCTCTCACAATGTGCTTTTTTCACTTAGTAGTGCCACTGAACACATAGTCATCCACTATAAACCAGAACAATATAGGCTATTTACAATATCTACTGAACTACTGAACTTTACATCTCCAATTAAAGCCTGATCATTTGTATTGACAGACTTATGTATGTGTTCCATGAATCTCTAATTAATGATAATTAATTTTAATTTAATGTTATTGTTTTTTTCTGAAAAATATCTTTAAAGTGTAACATTCCTTAATACTTCACATTGATGAATGCATGACCCGGAATGTTATTCACTCATAGGATTACCTTCTTAACTGGGATATTAGGTAGCATTATGACTGAAAAAAGGTGGATGAATAAAGACAAGAGTTATTGAGTGTTTTAGCTTCCCCTGCCTGTCACAGCAGAGCAAAAGTCTGTTGTCTCAGAAAGAGTTTATTTATCTGGGTGTCACCAAGCTGTTCATTAGTACAGCTATGCAGTTGGTCAGCTGTGAAAATTTAAACAAATTTGCCTAGACTGGAGGTCTGCCCATATCAACAAGCAGTCAGTGGTTTGTTATCTAAACAATAACACAACCTCCCACTGTATCCTGTTTATTTTTTTTAACTATACCTGTTCACATATTATAATGAACCCTCTTTAATTAATTCTACTGAGACTTCTTTGAGGGAAACTGTCCACTTTTTTTTCTATTTAGTTGTTTGAACACTCTTTCCAAGTTTGAACTCTGCTAACAGACCATTTATCAGGATGACGGATGTTCTCAGGAGAGTGCTGACAGCCGGCCAGGCCCAAGCTGAATGACAGCCTGCCCAGCGGAGATTGATTTTAATGAAGCCCAGAATAAACAGGAAGATTAAGAAGTGTAGAGCAGTGACACGTTTTCCGTTCACCTTTCTCGAGGAAATTAGAGGCTGGCTGTGCAGCTGATGCCTGTCTTGCGGTTATAAATGCATCTGGTTTCTCATCTGTTTTATATCTGGAGGGTCTTCAGAACAAGAAAATAACAAGGATATTTTTTTTATATCTGCCGTACCTGTGGTATCGCTAGGTTCTCTTGTTTAAAGTACATGAATAGGCGTGTTGTGAAACTGGTCAGCAATATTTTATTTCTTTCGATTAGTGGGGGAAAAAAAACTGATGCCCTTAAAATTCAGAAATGTTTGATGAGTCCTGATAAAGTTGATCTACGCTTCCTGTATTTATCTTTCACCTAATCAAGTGACAGCTATCAAGGGTCACACCAGAAGCAGAGTGACCTCTCAAGGATCTATTTTTATTGTAAATGATGAATGAAAAACTCTTCCAATGTTCAGATAAAAGGAACCAATTTAGTCTCCTCAGGGTATCTCTGCAAGGATCTGACTGTTGCTCGTGTGACGTGATTGCAAGCCATTGACAATCAGTGAGGAAGCATGTCCCACAGAGCATCATTAGCCTCGCTGGGTTCCTTTCCAAAGCTTGTACAAACTTATTTCAGGAAAGTCAGCCTGTCACATACCTGTCCTGCAGTGATCATCAGGTACCCTCCAATCAGCAATATTAGTCTGGGAGAGATTCTTTTGCAGTTTGTCAGAGGATGGGTGATTGTTCAGTGATGTATACATGCAAGGATGCTAAGAGTTAGCCTCAGGGCTCTGTCGCTCCAAGACTGCATTTGCAATGACCGCTGCTCTCAATTACTCAGGTGTAAACCTTGCTTTGTTTGTCTTTTGTTTTTTTTATTGGATCATTTTATTTGGTGACTACTTTAATATTACTAGCAAGTGCCAAGTCTATGTCTTCCCACAAAATTCAGCATGTGCACCTTAATCCTGACCTGTACTCCTGCTGTTCAGTCCTGGACATTTACCAAGCAAACTTGACCTCCTGTGCTTAATTGTGCTGTATTAAGTGATGTGCTGGAAGCAACATTTTTTACACTACTAGACCACTAAGACTTGAACCTTGACCTCCAGGGATGAAAAGCATATTATCACCCCAATACTGCACAAGAGTTTCCTGTACCATATGTACCTACCAGACTCAAACTGTTTATGATATTCATTATTCACATTATGTGTGGTTTTCTTAACGCATGATGCACTCATTTAGTTAATTACTGCTTCACAGTTCACAGCAGAGATGAATTACATTAAAGTTCAATGCCATTAAATTGGATGGACTGTGAAAGACATGATCAGGTTTTCCCTGAGCCTATAACAAGCTTGGCTATTTTCATGAAAAAAAAGACATTTGGAAATGGCAGGAAGATGCTGTTTGTTTCTTTTTTTTATGGAGCGAACACGTAAAGCTGGCAATAAAAATTGAAAAGTGAGAAGCACAAATTACATTTAAATGAGCTTTGGGAGCAGTGCAGAAAGCAGAAGAATCACATTACAGGTGTCTCAGATGAAGGCAATATGGAACTGAAGCTCCACATTGAGAATTTCACCAGCTGTCAACATTCAAACGCCCAACTGGGAGCGAACGAGACACAATCCTTTGACAAATCTCACAGGTTACCAGTCTGAGGCCCGCAATTCCACTTGGAATTGAAATTAATGGAGCGAGGCTTAAATTTGTCTAATATTGTTTCAAAGCTAATTTTTCTGTCTGATGATTGCTTGTCTGAATGCATTTGCTTGTGCTTCCTTTCATACGTAATATAGTCTACGGAAATCTCTAGAGATAAAACACAAGGCCCTGCCTTTTATCTTTGTAGGCAGCTGCTGCAGATAAAATGTTTAGTCTGTTTAGCTTCTGTCCCCAGAAAAAGACTGTGTTCTTAACTGTGTCAATGGAAACAGGACACTATGATACTATAATAGCTTTATGTATATGATGCTTTTCATGATATGTAATTAATTAATGGGAACAGCCTTTCTTTTATTAACCCTTTGCATGTCTGATTCATAAGCAGCATTATATACCTCAATACCAAAACTGTACTGTGGTCCCCCATGCTTTTGTAAGAATTTTTTTAAAAATTCTAGGTGAGATATTAATAAATTGTAGTTTTATAGAACTCCACCTTATACTGAACGATGTGCTGCTCTTATCATTGAAATGCTGGCAGTGTCAATATCTTTATAAATGTCAAACGTGTTCTAGTTGTTTCTGGAGTCATGACTGTCTGAAAGCGTTTCACTCTCAAGACGGGGGACTGATTTCTCATTAAACAGTTTGACACTGGGGGTGCTTGAGTGATCAGAGGACATTCTTGGTGTGTATTGTTGAGGGGGGATTAGGGGAGTGGTGATCTCTCGCCAGGCAAGTGAAAAAAAATTTCACTGGTGGACTTATTTTTAGATGCTTCAATAGTAAGAGTAAATAGGGACTTAGATAGAGAAGGAACTACATTATTTAAAATAAATTTTAAAAATGAATACAAATCTGAGACGACTGAAACCCATAACCGTAAAACACCCAGTACTGCAAAATTTAGAAATACATCAAAGAACTCAATTCAAATTTCAAACGTTTCATTTGAAGTCATTGAAAAAGACAGTTGAAATGTTTGTCGTTGGATTTATTTAGTTTCTTTAGTATTTCTTAGACGAATGAGAGGAATGGTAAAATTCCGGTTAATTAAAAACCTCGAGCATGTTTTCCCTGATGTTTGGCTATTTTTAGAGGTGCCGGATGTTCTCAAGCTCCTCTGTGATCCTTTCACGTGGGATGATTGCATGCACTGTGTCCAAGTGAGACACCACCACTGGCACTTGTCAAAAGAATGAATCCCTTTCAAGCTTGTTTACAGCTCAGCTCTTGTCATACTCCTCCCCTGAGTGGGGTGGATTTTTTTCCTCCTTCCTGC
Organism: Acipenser oxyrinchus oxyrinchus; assembly: GCA_030684275.1. Classification (NCBI taxonomy): domain Eukaryota; kingdom Metazoa; phylum Chordata; class Actinopteri; order Acipenseriformes; family Acipenseridae; genus Acipenser; species Acipenser oxyrinchus. The sequence goes on along the minus strand of CM060271.1, from coordinate 24,827,757 downwards.
TCTGCATAAGATTTAATTAATTTTTTTGTTTATGTCTGTACTCACACTTGCAGGTGCAGAAGAGGAGAATCAGACACACACACACACACACACACACACTGTGGCCAGCTGTTTAGAGGCTGAACTGACGCTACTAGGAGCACACTGAAGCCATTTTAAATGTCTGCACTGATCTAACCTCGCCACAAGCAAAACATTTTAGGGACTTTACACACGAGGTATTCAGACTATTGCAATTATGTTATATAAAATCTACATCTGTCTTTATCTGGCTTTGAGAATTCTAACTGCCTTGCACTAAACTGGCTTGCTCTCTCAATTCAAACCATGTGACAATGTGACCTTTCAACTCTGCCAGCCCAACCTACTTTACATACCCAGAAAGAGTGAGCAGGTGGTACCACTGGTGCTGAAAAGCCCTTTGTCACATGAGTTGAATAAAAGGAGGAAGTCTATCAGGTAGTTGGACTTTACAGACAAACTGTTAGAAAGTTTAACAAAGAGAAAAATATTTGATCAACAGAACCCATACTCACGCTGCAAACATTATAAAAAGGCAAGGGACATGTTCAACATTTTTTTTGAAGCTGTCTAGTCTTTAAAATCCTGTTTGGATTCCAGCAGTCAGACACTTTCTTCAGTCTACTGCATGCCTGGTACATCATCAGCAGCCATATTATTTTCCATTGCCCAATTCCTTTGGGTCTTTTGGCTTCTTGATAACCGTGAAAGTTTTTCTTTTTTTAATGATCACATACGTTGTTGGAACTAACCACATGGAAAATGCAATTTGGAATGTTCTGGGTACAGTGTTTTAGACGCGAAATGAATTTCGATGAACAGGCCAGGAGACATCAAAATCCTCTGTCCTACAAAGTGCATTGATCTGTCGACTCTTGAGAAGCGATGTTTAGGTCAGGTGGAACAGCAATGAAAGTGCTTTGCTGTAGGGACTCCCCAACACAAGATGGCACACTTCTCCACTTTATCACCACTGAGAATTGCTACTGGCCTGGTAGACTTTGTCAGTGGAACCAGGGCTCATTAGCATGCATTATGTGTGCTCTGTATCTGCTGTTTAATTATTTACTCCTTATACTATAACTAGAATGGAATAATAGAATAACAATGTGTTGATGTTCTGAATTCTGAACTCCAAAAATGAATTCAGCCGATTTTAAACAATTAAATGAGCACAACAAAAACAGTGTCTCTGGCAGTATGGATACTGTATTATTTGAGTATTTTATTAGGTATAGCCTCCCTGATTCACCGGACCAGTTTTGAAGAACATGCTTATTTTGTTCACCTAAGAAAGCATTATATTTCAATGCCTAATATATTACACATCAGTTTAACTTTTACATGATAAAACATGGGTGTTTTTGGTCAGTAAGCTACTGTAGCTTCAAATATTTTACCAACAATAACACAGTAAGACCAGACAATTAGCCATGCATACATTTTGGCATGGAGTCCTGTGCTAATGCTATTACTAGGATAGCAACATATGTTTATGTGTATATAAAATATATAAAATATACACACACACAGTATACAGAAAAAAACTGTCAGTTAATTAGCAAAGTAATGTCTTAATTTCACATTCTGTCCTTCGCTCCCTCAACTGCAAAAGCCTAATCGTCTCTCTGAAGCACAATTATCAAGAGGGTTATTGTAATTAGAAATCATATTTGCAGATTCTGAAGAGTGAATAGCATGGCATTATGCTTGGTAACCCACATCACTGATTACAAAGCTCCACAATGCTTTACCTTTAAAACGTGATCAGACCCCCTGTGTCAGCTATTTTATTTTCTTCTATTCCCTTTGTGGATTGTGCTTGGTTTGAGCCTCAGACTTCTAGATTCAGTCAATTAATGAGTTTCCTTAAGCTGCAGGTTACAGAAATGCCTGGCACTGATAAACATCTCCCCAGACAGGCTGTGCCTCTCATAAATCTGCATGCATGTGTCAAATCAAGTAACACAACAGGTAGCGGTGCACTAAAAGCAATTATGTTCCAAAGCAAGCAAGAATGATCTGATATAATATGCCGGCATTCATGCTTCATTCACGTATCAGTAATAACAGATACATGAAGGATTCCAGCAGTTGGGTTGTTTAAAATTGCATTTGATATTAATGATTATCCAGCCTACACTGGCAGCAACAACACCTGTGTTACATTAATAAGCATTCTGTACTGGATACCCATTTGCACCTGTCTGCAACATACATGATCAGATTTTCCAAAATACAGTTTTTTAGTATAAAGCTGTTCTACGGTTTGCCCTTCCTTCAATCGCTAGAATTTATGGCATCTAAAGGCTGTGGCTAGAAAAACAGCTGAGTACTTCAAAGATTACTAGTACTGTCAGATAATCACTGCCAATTAATGTAGGTTTGCTATGATAACTCTCTCTTTCAAAGCTCCAGTACTTCTTTATAAAAGTGGGCAACAAATTAATAAAAAAAATAAAAAAAAAAAACTTTAATTTATATGCGTTTCCCCTTTCTAACACCTGAGGGAGCTCTGTCATGAAAATCACCCCCAAGTTTGTACTGTGATACACACATTACTGTACCCAAGTCTCTAAAGGTAAAGCACAGTTACTCCCATCTAATTAAAGCTGGCATCGGTAGCAAAATAAATAGCGCCACGCTATTGGCTATAACAAATCTTTGAGCTTGTTTGTAATGTAAATGCATTACAAAACCTACCCATTTCACCCAAGCTTTATATTGGACTTTCACAGTCATGTGGTAACAACAGCAAACAAACGGCTAATTCTTTAATTGAGAATGGAATTAAAGCAGGCTACAGTGAAAAGGATATGCATTTTTGCAATTACCCATGTGTTAGTCATTTAACCACTGAGCCTCTACAAAAATACCTATCTGAATAGTGAATAGTGAAAAGTGAATAGTGAATAGTGAATAAACCGTGACAAAAAACAGAGCATGGGGTATAATCCGATGCAGTAGCTTTCTTGTAGCTGCAGATTCTGAAATTAGACGGGTCTGCTCAAAGATGAAACATTTCACTCTGGCAAAGTATCCTTGCATCAATCGATTCAGCATGAGAACACAGATAAGCATTGAACTTCCTTTGTTAAAAGATGTGTCTGAAGATGTTTAATGTGCCATAGCCTTGTTGTGTTGTTAGTGCTGTTTACCAGTACTTAAAGTTGCTTTCTTTCAAGGCATTCTTTTATCGTGAAGAGTATTTAGAAGAATGTCGGTAGGCAATATCACAGACCAATAATATAAAACATTACAGGTGTCAAGACTATGTAATTAATTTACTATCCATGCATAGGTGTTCTAAACATGGTGTCAAAATCCACTTTCTTAGCTCTTGTTAGCACGAACTATATGATCATTTTAGTTCTTTGCTGTTATTTTATGCCTTAATCTGGAATAAGCAATACAACATCATGGATAGAGTTGCTACTTCCTGGAAACTAATCAAAGTATTGGGAAGCAGTGTTAATTAATCAAGTCTAATTCTGTCTATATGCTAAATAGGATACAAAAAAGAAACTGCCAAGATAATTACATTTTAACACCATTGAATATTTTGACAAAATGTTATCATTTGCCGCAATCAACCAGGTTCTGTTTGGGGTAAGTCAACTCACATCTTGGTCCCTCTGGCATGAAACAATGGCCTCCACGAGAAACAAGACAGGACATTTCACTAGGGCTGTCCTGAAGAAATGATCATCTGTACCAGAAGAAAAAAAAAAAGGGGCCCACCTGTCTACATACTGGTTTGTTTTAGTAGCATTTCCAATTTCTATTGTATTGTGTAAGGTCTAGGCCAGGGGCACTCAACTCTGGCTCTCAAAATCCAGTCCAGCGGGTTTTTACTCCAAGCAGGTTCTTATGTAGTTCATTGAAGCTGCTAAAAGGCAATTAACTAAATTTAGGACCGGCTTGGAATAAAGACCAGGAGTGGAATAGATCTCGAGGGCCACAGTTGAGTACCACTGGCCTAGGGTAAAAAAGACTCTTTGGTAATAAACCAACTTATCTAATTAAAGGGACTTATAAAAATAAGGATCTGCAAGAAGGAACTCTGCTGTGTTTTCATTTGTTTTCTCTAAAAGTTTTATTATTTACAGCACAATAAAAGCAAGCATGCCTTGACTTCCTCATTGCCTGAACATTCTTAAAGAGCTAAACATATCAGGCAAATACAAAGCACATAAAAAAGGGGGGGTTTTACTTTTAATTGGAACAGTTTAACAAATTTAAATGAGAACGAGCTATTGACTGTAAATCACTCATTATCTACATTCCTAAAATCTACAGGCAGATGTGTAGCAAAAATACCATGGATATTAAGAGTCTTCCTCCTCACTTACAGTGCATGGTAGAACCCTACTAGTTTACATTTTGCCAGATGCCTAATAAGCCATTTACAGTAACATAGTTTGCTAAAGGTAGCTGCCATACGGCAAAACATGCCAATTAAAAGAATCTCATTCAGCGTGTTACAAGTTATGCAGAACAGGGTAACTGTACTTTGGTTTTACCTTACAACTCATTCTAACAGGTCCAGCGCAATTCGATTTTTAGAACCCTACAGACTTAGGAGCATTTAGCAAAGATTCTGAATGTGTAACTAGCTCTTGAGTTTCTGCATGATGGCATTATGGTCCAACTTTCATTGAAAGTTCACTTAGTAAAGCTTAAGAGCCTGGCAGCAGTACACCCACATACAGGTGCTATGTTAAAAATGTAAATATGAATGTCATAGAACTTAAAATTCTGTGTTCACGTGCTTTTTTATATTATATAAAGCGTGGAATAATTTAACAGCTTTTCCAACATTTACAAAATTTTAAAAATGTAAAAGGTGTAATAATGCAAATAATGGAAAAAAAAAAAAAATTAACTTTCTGATTTTTCTTCTGCTACATAATTTTGTTTGTCCTTTGATTTGTCAAGATGCTTACTGTCTTGCTTACAAGTCTTGCTGACATGGTCCCCGTTTTCACAAACAGGTGCCGCTTTCTTTTTTGAGGACACGCCCCCCTTCTGGAGGATCTCTGTGGCCTCGTGCTCAAGTACCTCGGAGGGAGTCAGAGGCTCCAGCTGAATGCTGCCCTGCTCACTTACATCAGAACTAACGGATTCCGGTTCATCCAGCTTCCTAAAAAACTGTTCGAAAGAAACATCGTCTTCACGTTGCTGTTTCAGGTCCACCGTCTCAGCATCGTTGGCTGAAGGGCTTTCAGGGGGCTCTTTTGTCTCCTTGGTTTGGTCAGTGTTTACAGGGCTTTTGCAACGTGTCGGTTTCTCACACGGCTGACTTTTGTCATTTTCCTCTATTTGCACATCACTGTCATCAGAAACCGTTTTTTCTGTTTTGCTGTCCATGGGGGTTTCTGACTTTATATTGCTTCCTTGTGGCGCTTCACGGAGGTCACTCTCCTTTTCCAAAGTCACTTCTGAATAGCTGCTATCAGTCCCTTCTGTAACAGCTTCTGGGCTTTCTGCAGCTTTGTCTCTTTTAGCTTCCTCCAAAGAATGATTACTGATAAGAAATAAATAGGGTAAATGGTATAAAAGAGATGATAATGATGCAAATGTAATTCCAAAATTCCAAAAATAATTCCAACTTAAAATTACCTTTCCATAAATGGGGAGCTTTCTTCATCAGGTATGTTTGGGGCTGCATCCTTCTGCAGGGTATATGTATGCGTTATTTATAATTATTAAAAAAAAACAAAAAAAACAATATCCAATCATATTCTTCTCTTTTCCAAATCTTGTGTATAGCTGTGGAACTGCATTGTCGCTCTAGGGGGAGGGGTCTTAAATGCATACTTTTGTAAGATCACTTTAAAAAACAAATTGTGAGCAAAAAGTGAAAAGTCTATCAAAACAAAGAAATTACCTGAGAATCGCCTTTTTGTGATGTTTCATAAGCATTATCCTCTGGCCTTTTAAAAAAAAAACACAAAAAAACACACTTATTAATTCATAAATACTACTTCAAAAGATCCATTGGAAAAATAAAATCAATTTCCTTCCAAATAACCTCTAAATTACTTGCATCACATAAACATGTTAAGCAGCTTATCAAGGCATCTTCGTGATTAATGTACTGTGTTTACAAAACAGCCTACTGCTAAGACAGCACAGTCCATGCCTTCCATTAAACCTTGTAAAGTCATCAGTTTTTAATACAAATGTAACCTTTCAAAAGGCCTTTTGTTTAGAAGTTGCTGGTAACTGTATCTTTGTTGATCGTGCACTAAAGCCAATTTTTATCTGCTGAAGTACCGCACGGGATCCTTCCACATCTGACTTGAAGTGTTATTAATCATGGAGTAAATGATTCATGACCTCAATAAGCCTTAATCCCTGCTCCAACAAGAAACACTTAGCATAAGAAACAGATACATCGATTCTTGCTTTGCTGGAATCTAGGGAGGCCAATGGCGTTAAAGTGATGCAAACGTTATCAAAACAAAGGTTTTACATTTTTCTTCAGACATCGGCTCCAGCATTATGAAGATATCTATTGTGAGATTGCCATTTAATTCAAAGAATGATCCTGCTGATAAAGCTGCACAATCGTTTCTCATTATCTCTTCCCCACAGCCTGATTAATTGTAATAACTCATTTGAATATAAGAAAACAGATCCCAGCAACTTCTTCTATAGTACTGTTCACTGGCACCTTGTAACACACAATTAACATTAATATTAGGCAAAAACTAAAAAAATTGTTCACAACAAATGATACTTTCAAACAGTGTTTAGGTCAGGGGAATTAGATGTCTCCAAAGTATTTAATCATATGCAGCAATACCACTGAAAGATGAAGTAGGACGACTCTGTTGTTTGCCTCAGTTTCATTGATCTTTTGATCTTTACATATTAAGAAATTACATATCATTTATCAGAAAAGAAAGAAACAAAAACAGGGCATCTGCACTTTCGGCTAAATTACCAGCTCAGTCCTAAATATACACTGAAAATTATTATTATAACTACTAAGTCTACGGTCATTGTAGTACTTGTTGAACTACACAAGGTTAAACACATGTTATCCATCCAAATATCATATTATTAGCTAAAATACAAGATTCAAGTTGTTTTTCATTGTAGTACTTAGTTAATTCATATTAGCAACTTATCTCCAACTTTGTATAACATTTTACATATTGACCAGCCCCAGACAGCCACCCTTACTGAAACATGTCAGCATAATACTTCGATTTCAGTTTATGCAAACTTCATTAAATGCTGATATGAATTGCTTCAGAAAGCAAATACTTACTCAGTTTTTCTTGGTTCATCATTGCATACTTTAGGAGTATCTGAAAATGTTTAAAAAAACAAAAACAAGCACGGTCACATTCAAAGCGAGGAATATTTTCATTTTGCAACCGGTTAAAGCTTATGTAAAAATAAAGTAAGTACATTTAAACATCTTAGTTCCAGTAAAAGGTAAAATGCACCTACCACGCTCAACGATTACTTGACAGGTGTGGTTTGGTCTGTCGATCAGATGTTTGCTCATGTCGTTAGCACCAGATGCATCAGTTAGAAAATCACAGTTGAGACAAACCAGCGTTACACCCCTGAAACAGAGAATTGCTCTTCAACACGAACACCACCACACTCAAAAGCAAAACATTGTATTTAAATAGAGGACACTTATAACCCAATGTCTATTAACATTATTTTCCATATCCATTTCTAAATAGATAATGCATTAAAAATTGCACGTTTACTTATAGCAAATGTTTTATTTTTTTTTTTTTTTTAAACCATATATAATATTCTGGTAACATGACAAAACATATAAATTATTGGATTCTTTAAATAAGATGCATACCTTAGTTTATTTGAATGTTTCTTACGTTTCCGGAACTTCTCTCTGGAGAATGCACTGTGAAATCTGCAAAGGACAAACGGACGAGTGATATAGCCTATAATATATATATTTTTTTTAAATCACACTACTTCTCTTATTGAAAACGGTGTCTAACCAAACTAGTATACTTTAGTAAACAAAAAAAGGAAAAGGACCACATACACCCGACCTATTAAAACAGAAAAGCGTATTTCCATTGTAATGCAAATGGTAACCAAAATAAAGCATGTCCTTCATTGCTAATCAGAAGCAAGAACTGCATGCTAAATGAATCGATACTTTAAATGAAAACAGCAAGATAAAAGTGGCACACTACCTGATCATGTGCTTTGCATAGGACTTCTTGCAGCTGGTCTTGTACCTACATACACCACAGGTATAAAGTGTCGGGTAGTGCGCAGCACAGTCTTCAATATCAGCGGAACATTCCATGCACTTCTGGATTCCAAAGTGAACACTGTTTGAAACCGAAAAATTAATAAAATACTTGTTTCTGGAATACTGAAGTGTGAACCACTGCCCTTATGTACACACACACACGTTTTTAACTAGATATACATATCCCTAGCCAACAACATTAACACTTACAATGAAGTCTTAATCCCCAGCACAGGTTCCCTGAAATTGGTTAAGTCTGTTCGCAATGGCATCCAATACAGGCTAAGCCCAGTTTCATCACAGTTAGATGAGCTCAAGATAGTTCAAATGGAGGTATGCTTTGCATGTGAACTAGGGAACTCCAGGGAATAAAAAAAAAAACCTGACACCATCAAAACAATATAAAATATATAGAGTAAAGCATATTCTGAAATGTTCACCTTAATTTCTTTAAGGAACGCTCAAGCAGCTTTGAATTGCTTAGCTTTTCTTGCTTCTTCTGCTGGTTTGTAGATCTGGATTTCCCTTGATTTGATGGTGCTTTGGCTGTCTGTTTTGCGGTGGGGCTGTTGGGAATGATGCTGACAATAGATCTGCTGCTTGCATTTGGAGACGTCGGTGAGCCACCTGGAGATGCTAAAGAAGCACGAATAGTAACCTAAAAAAAAATATATATATATACAAAAAAAAATGAAACGCCTCATAAGACCACACTCTATGAAACAAGGATCATAAAATGTCTTAAAAAAATTAACACAAACTCACACATTAAGCATTTATTTATTTAGTTTTTCTTTATTCCATCCTCGATCAGCAAACAAACTAGCTAGCTTGATAAACTTTGGAGCCTTAAACTTTTCTTCTTTCTTATTGTGCTAGAAAAGATAGTTCTGAAGTAATTACCATTTGCTGTATATCTATATATATTTGCTCACATTAAAACACAGGACTAGTACAATCACATGACTGAAATCAGTCCTTCAGTTAAAGACTAACAGATCCAACCTTGGTCCCAGGAGGCAGCCCTTCTAATGACTTTGGTTTTCGGAATGTTCGGTGATGCTGGGTCTTGTGGTCCAATTTTTCCTTGCAGGTCAAAAACTGCAGCCTGCATTTGGTGCAACGGTGAACTCCTTTTTTCTATTAAAAGAAGAACAAAAATAAAGCTATTTATACTAGGTTGCATGTTGACCATACAGACAGTTCAATGAGTGCACTGGCTGTGTTCATTTTTATTGAGAACACACTTATAAAGATTAAAACTCCTAAGTTTCACTTTAAATGATCAATATAACCAGATTAAATGCAGGGGTAGAAACTAAACAGTGGTAGCACTTGTTTTAGTTGACTATTTTTATATTTGGATAATATCTTCTTTGTGCACAATAAACGTTTTAATATGTTCTGCCACCAAGAGACAGCTAACAGCAATTGCCATTTGTTATTAATTAATTATTTGGACGTACCGATACAAAAGTAAGTAAGGCTGCAACCAAAAGTTAAAAGCAATCCTTGTGTAAAAACTGTACAAAAGACTACTAGCTGCACCACTGAATGACCTGGTGCCCTCAAACATACAACTAGGATTCAGATTTTTGTGCAAGACAGGAATGCAAATAAGGTACTTTATTGTTTACATCAGCCCAATTAGTTTTTAAATGTAAAAAAAAAAAAAAATGGGGACACACGTCAAACAATAAGTTCTATAAAATGACATTCACAAGCTTTGCTTATTATCCAATTGACCAAGAAATATTACTTTTCATATTCTTCATAAACAAACAAATCTGCCTTGTAAGCCAAACTGCAAAACACCACAAAAAATACCTTTGTTGCAAATTTGTCAACCCATTGTGTATTGCAGCAAGGTGTTCAATGGAAGACTAATCAATCCATGTTCACAATATAACCGAACAGAGCAATTCACCAGTGAGTTAGTGCTTATGCTGACTCAGTTCAAATTGTTGAGCTACGGGCCCCTGAATCAAATTCCTCACAACAATGACAGACGAAGGTGTTCAATACTTCCTATGAGCAGAAAACAAACAAAGGCTGTCCTATTTACTTCATAGCAAAACGATGTGAAGCACTGAATCTAGTGTTCACACATGGGACACAGACTGCATGCCACACTGTTCAGAGCACTGAATTAGCAGATATTTGTGTACTGTTAATTACACAACAGTTTGGAAAGAATGTCACTGCATTAATGAACATGCTTTCTTTCCTACTACGTACCTGGTGTCTCATGTAATGCAGCATATACGGTGTTGAACATTTAATCACTTTGAGGCAGAATGGGCAGAGCAGATGTTTTGTATTCTCGTGAGCTACTCGGAAGTGATTTTCCACATCTGAAAACACAGAGGACCTGTAGCTACAAACCTGTTGGAAAAATAAGCGTTTTTGAATGGTCACTTCAATATTGTATAAGTTTATGTTCAAAGAATATAAAAATAAATACATATATACACATTTTACCTGGCAAACATAGGGCATTTCACCAGGCTTATGATTGTCCTTCATGTGTTGCAAAAGCACTTGCTCAGATTCAAAGGCTAATTCACAGATTTTACAATTGGCTGAAAAAATAAATAAATACAATTATACATTTGAACTTTTTATCATATACAAGGAAATGAATTTGAATCCATAGCAATGTATAAATAAAACAAATACTGTGGTTAACGGCAGTAGACACATGTTTTTGGCGAATGCCTTTGTCAGTTAAATGGTTTAAAAAAGTTCAAGATCGATTATACTATCTCCACAAACCAAAACTACAGAAAAAACAAAAAAGAAACACGTACTAGTTGACTGGTATGGGCTGTGGGCACTTTCAATGTGGCACTGGAGCTGGAAGGGCGTGGAGAACTGGCGATAGCAGTGCTGGCAGGTGGTGTGGTTTTCCCAGCTCTCATTGCTCTGCTTCTCAAGCTCCAAATGATGTTTCATGTGGTTCATAAACCTGTGAAAGGCAGACATGCAGGTGCATGAACACCCTCGGTTTAAAATGTCATTAAAAAAAGGGTTCTTATACTGTCAGACAAGACACTGTGAACCCAGTCACAGATGTGACGTGCACTCGTTTATGGAAATGTTAAAGCACTAAAAATACACACAGCCGTATACCCTGTGAAGAGAACCGCATTTTAATTCACTGTTTTAAGTTAAAAGTTTTATATTCAGCTCGTGTGCACCTGCATACAACATGCAATCACATACACATAAGTCCAAATACACGAAATGTGTGCAAATGTTACTGAATTGCCGACATTGAATTAATGAAGCACACGATTAAATTCTTTCAATCTTGTAGTCGGCGATTCACATGTATTTCATGTAACTTCTCTTTGTTAAATGAAATAAGGAACTTTACATTTTTTAAAACAGTTTCTTTTCTAAGGCCTTGTAAAAACACACACAGGGTTCTTACAGTTTGTTAAATAGCACACGCCAGTCATAAGTGCATAGCCTTTTCATGCCTTGACAGTGTGCATTAGTTTATAGTGCTTAAAAGATAAATTACCAATGCTTCTACTTGCACCTTACTTTCTAAGTGTGTGTAATAGCCATTATAATACCCACAATTACAAGAACCTTTTGTTTTGCCTAATGATGTGCGCTTCCCACATTGGTAGCAGTCTGCTGTTTTAACTTGCAGACTGTGCCCCGACTAGGCATGGCCCATTCTTCAGCTTTACATTCTGCTACTTCAGCTCCCCTAAAAGGGATTCTAATGCGAAAGAACTGTGACCTTACCTGCCAAACAGCGACTACAATACAAACGGGTCTACCTATTAAAACAGCTTGCAGAAGCTTTTTGCTGCATTTGAGAGTAAAGTTGTTTAATCAAAAGAACAGTTCTTACACTGTGTAAACTACCAACTATTATTCATTGTTGGTCCCTAATGGGAATTTCACTGAAGTCTACTGATAACGTCATCAATCTGTATGAGGAAAATGTAATGAAGGTTGTATAATTTTGTACTCTTCTCTCTCTCCACAGCCTAATCACTCTCTATGGAGTATGTCAGCACACTTTTAAAACCATACTGCTACTTGCATTGCTTCATTTTGTAAGTGCATAATGTATTCCCATTTGTTAATTGTGCATTACATGCTGTTTAATAACTTGTTACAACACAGGAAACTACTGTTTAACTAACATCACTGTTGACCCAAATTTATCTTTACATTAACTAGCATCGAGAAAAGTCAATATAAGAAGCTCCTCAACAAGAACCAGAAACTGTGCAATTCAATTTGGCATACTTCAGAAAAACAAGTCATGCTTAAAAAAGGACATACGTTCACTAAATCAAATTAATTTAAAAAGTGAGATAAAAAAGTTAATATGTATGAATATTTGTAATCTAACACTTTTTTTCCAGGCTGGTACAATGTTTTGGTTATTTAACTCTTTCAACACCACAGACTCAATTCTCAATTTTCTTGCCTTGCCTGCCAGGAAGCCTGTTACTGCTTTTCCTTAGTCATTTTACTCCAGCAGTGTATTAGATGGTCAAAATATGTGTAATACCAGAGAGCATTTGTAAAATAAAAATTTGCTACAATACGTGTTTCTTTCAAATCTGCACATTTGAATGGTCGTGCACTGCGGTTAAAACGTATGCAACTATTTTAATTAAAAACAAAAACAAATGCAACTTTGTTTCTCCATGGAAAATACCTTATATTGTTTTTGAGAAGTTTCAAGCAACTGCAGCACTTGAAGGTAGTATTGGTCTTCTGTTCCTGTTGGATGTCTCCTTCGTATTTTCCATAATAAAACTCATTCACCAGCATGACAAGCTTTCCTTTCTCAGCCTCAGCCTCAGCAAGCTTCACAGGCGTGGTTGGCGTCTCTTGTGTAGAGGTTGTGGGGAAGTAGTTATTAAACAGATCGGGACAACAGAACTGAAATGAAAAGAAACAGAAGATTCCATAACCATACGTTCGAAGAACAGTTTGACAAGAGTTTCGGGAAAAAAAAACTTTCTATAAAAGACCTGGTGCAATGCACTGTACCCATTAGGTGTATACTGTAGTTACGTCTGTTTGTGATGTGATCGTATCACAGCGCCTCTGAAACCTTTCTGTTACCCCTTACTTTCGACTGCGGTTCAGACAAACAACATAAAAGTATACATCTTTAAAATGTCAATGCTAGCCTGCAGTCTTTAATCCTGTCCATATTCTTAGCAGAGTGCAATCCCATCCCCATGCTTACTCAATGCAGTAAAACTTGGAAAACTAAAGCTGCAGCTGTTCCAAAATACAGCCAGTTATGTCTGCAGAAACATATTTTCAACAATGACTATTATTCTAGGCTTAAATCAGAAAACAGCAATTACAAATCTGTGAATGTGTTCTGTAACATTCAACTTCCAGCACAAACCATCCTTGTAATTACTGCAACTTGCACCATTTTCAGAGAGCAGTTTACAAGCATTACTTACCTTCATATGATTCTTGAGTGGACCCATAACGTGGAAATGGATCTTACATTTTGGACAAGCATTAAGGATTTGTACTCCATTTGTAACATAGGCAGATGAGTTTATCATTGAACCTGAAATGAGCAACATAGAACACATTATTCTTTTTCTCCTACTTTGTAATATAGCAATCATCATCATGCACTTTATTTTCAGGGTCATTTTGTGCACTTTTTAAATAATGGAAAAAAGGGACTCTATATGAACAAAACACCACGAAGTAGCCTCTAACTGTACTGTATAAACACAACGTATTCTGCAAGTCAATAATCTGTGAACCACAACCTGAAATTCCCTTATCTCAAAGTTCTCACTACAACTAGTAGAGTCATCATTAATCAAAGCAGACCAAATGGCAACAACCTCAGGCTACTACAATTAGCTTCAGCAATAATTAATTTATAATGCAATTCACTTGTATAATGTAAGCCATTCAGCTATGCTCATGTCAAACTTCAACCTAAGACCACTAAGACAAAATAAGCACCACATCTGAACAAAGGTGGCTACATCTGTCATTGACCCAAATACCTTAAGTATTTTTTACAGGCCCTTAAAACTATATTCTAGAGGGGAAGTTAATTTAAATGATATACTTAATACAGGGTAGTTCTGAAATCAAGATTGGGGGAACGACTAGTGTAGTTTTATAATCCTAACCTGCCACTAGCCCTTAACCCTCTTAGTGCATTAAAACAATGTGCATTAGTAAACTGCCCTTAAAGTAAAATTAGAACTAAAACCTATAAAACAAATGGCTGAAATACACATGTCCTTCCATCAAGTGACTGCCTGCTACTAACTGGTGAGGTAATGCAGTACTCCAGCAGGCTGACAAATTGAACCAATTGCAATGCAGATATTGTTTAAAAAGCAACACCTTTTAAATTGAGGTCTTGTCCAGTGGAATTTATTGAAAGAGAGGAAACGGGTGTACCAGGCTCAAGTTTGGACTTTTTAGGAGTGGTATTTTTCATCTCAGACGCAGCAGGACGCTTAGTTAAACCAAGACCTGGTGGCAAACCTCTTCTAACTGCAAAAACAATATATATGCAAGTTTCAAGCACTACTACTTTAAATGAATATTTAAATGTCAATATCTTATCAGCAATCAATATTAAGTAAGTAAAAAAAAACATACATCATGCTTTAAATTATATATATATATATATATATATATACACTGCTGTGCAAAAGTAATTGAATTGACAACAGAACTGGCAGAAGGCACAGGTGTCGTCCATCAAATCAACAGTAGAAAGGTCACTCTTGAAATCAGGACTTAAAGGATGCGTTACAGTAAGAATACCTCTGTTAAGAAAGGGGAACAAGACTAAATGGCTAAAATATGCATAACGCAGAAATTGGACTATGGAACAACGGTCAAAGGTGCTTTGTACTGTTGATGGGTGGACAACGACACCTGTGCCTTCTGCCAGTTCTGTTGTCAATTCAACGCTTGTCTTCTTTCTATTCCTTAACGACATTATCTAAGTATTGCTCATCCTTGTTCAGACAGCTTTTTGGGTCTTCCAGTCCTGGGTTTGTCAATTACAGATGACGTTTCTCTGTACTTACTGATTATGCTTTGGAGACCACACCTTGAAAATCAAGTGATGCGAGCTATTTCGCTCAATGTTTTTCCTTCTTTATGCAAGTCAAGGTTGTTATAAGAGTAGAAACCACTAGTGGTGGCTTTGAGTAAATTGTTGATGCTCATAATGCATCAGAGTAGAAAAATGCAACATGTCTAAGACTTGCATGGCAGTGTGTGTATATATAAATTATATATATATCATTTTATTTAGATCTGCATACCTATTCTGTTCACAATTTGGGGTGTTGACTGTTGTTTTGGAGAGCTTATTGGTAGAGACTGTGGTTTTGTTGAACTAATTTGCATTGACTGTACGCTGGTTGGGCTCAGTTGAGTTGATTGAAATCCTGAAGAGCTCGTTTGTGCTGGCTGTGGTCTTGGAGAGACGATTTGTGCTGAATTCTGTCCACTTGTGAGCCTGATAATATTATTCTGAACAGGGGAAGTAAGTTGTACTTGAAGAGGTCTATTGCCAACGTTTGATATTATTCTTGTAGGCATAAGTTGGCGCACTTGAGAAAACTGTTGAACAGGTCTGCCCAATTGTGGCGAAACTCCTGTAACAGAAACAGCCAAATTATTATTATTATTATTATTTATTTCTTAGCAGACGCCCTTATCCAGGGCGACTTACAATCGTAAGCAAATACATTTCCAGTGTTACAGTACAGGTAATAATACAATAAGAGCAAGATAAATACAATGACTAGTTCAAGCAAGTACAAATATAAAACGAAAACGTACAAAGAATGTAAGATGTTATTGTTTTCATGTTATGTCTTTCAAGAATTTTCCTATGCTTTTTGCTCCAAGATATGCATTAGAGTCAGACACAATTAATAAAGCATATGTAACAAAGTAGCTATTGCAGTATTTTGCAGGCCACTCCCACAAAAACTACATTTTATTCATATTTTAAAGATGTAACCACAGCGACATCCTTCACTTGATAAACCAAACATTATTTTATTTACTGTATTTATTTATCAGGGACACATACAATTAGAACATAAGTGTCACTTACATGACACAAGATGCATTGCATTTTCAATTTAGCCAGTAGGCTAATTTCCATTGACAGTCCCCTGGCAGACATTGATGACAACTGTAATAAATCTCCATATTGCTTCTACTCTAAAACTACAACAATAACCTCCTATTGAATATTTTATTAATAATACATACAACATGAAAGTAATAAATTATCTATTTAAAAGTGCATAACAATCAGCAGCTTACAGTACAATTTATATAATAAATATCCAATATACACAATTCAAATGTACTAACTATGTAACTGTAATTGCAACTGGGAATAATATTATATATATTCTACAGTGTGACATATTTAAATAAAAAAATAAATTAAAAAACTGACCTGGAGGCACAGCAAAAGATGGTCCACTTGTATACGATGTAATTCCTGTGTCTGGTCTGATACCCAATATCAAACCTGAATTATTTGTCATCTGTGGTGAGGTCATTATATAGCCCTAGATTAAAATATACAAATATATATTAAAAAAAAACAAAATAAACACACAGATTTTCTGCCTGGTATGATTACTATAATTAGGTCATCAGATTCTGTGGTTTTTACCCTGGTTAAATCCAACAACTCCCGGAATATGTGGCTTCTTAGTGTAATATATATATATATATATATATATATATATATATATATATATATATATATATATATAATATTTATTTTTTTTGATTCTCAAAATTACAGCAGCAATATAGCTTAAAGGTGTTTTGCTTTTTTTGCACACTTTTCTCCCCAGTTATTGGATTTGAGTGCGTGTTAAAGCCAAGAGCACTTAGATGTAACAGTTGATCGTTTCTCTTTGTAAAACAGCATGGAGTAAAGTTGTTTAGTTTTCCCGTATGTTCCGTGTGCAATTATACTTGCAGCTCCACTACAAAATTCTTGCTCTTATTGTATTACCTGTACTGTAACACTTGAAATGTATTTGCTTACAATTGTAAGTCGCCCTGGATAAGGGCGTCTGCTAAGAAATAAATAATAATAATAATAATAATAATAAAATAAAACTTGACTGGAACGTAGAAATGCCTCCACATACAGTATGTGCGTGTGAGTGAGAGAGAGAAAGAGAGATAGATGTCATCAAAAGTTTGCATACCCCAATGTGTGGAAATATACATACGCTGGGGATTCAAACTGTTGACGACAACTTTATGAATAAGAATTTGTTTTTTATTTCTTTCTAAATAAAACCTGATTTCTTCCCGAATATTTATTCTTTCCTGAATATATATTAAAAAATCCACCCGATTTTTTTCATTTAAAAATTCTATCCAACTTTTTAAAAAAGCTTTAACATAATGCTTTTTTTGTGTAGTTGGAACAGTGCAATGGCTTTTTACTGAGCGTATCAGGTTTGTAATTTAATGGAACAGAAGTATAGACTACCTGATTGTTTATTATTATTGACTGTGCAGTTACTGCAGTAAAAGTTTGCTGCATCTGCTGTGCCGTAGCTGGAATGGACACAGGTCTGGATACTGGCTGCGTAGTAACTGGAATGAGGAGAGATCTGGAAACCGGTTGCACTGGTGAGGGTCTGACTACAGCCTGAGGTAATATAGGATTAATCATGGCCTTGGACACAGGCTGCACACACAGTGAAGCTGGCGACGATCTCGGTGTAGACTGCAACGTCGCCGATGCAGCCATTGGTCTTGAAACTGGCTGATAAACTGCAGAGGTCGTCATGATACTGGGGTTTGTAGGAGATGTGTAGTGTTGGTTTGTAGCTTTAAAGTTAGAACCGGAACCTAAATCAAGCACAAGAGTTAAAAGCAGAAGAAACAGATTTGTAATACCTTGCAATGTTTAAAATAACAAGAAGCAGCGCATACCAGGGTTTGCTGTAGTTCTGTTAAGGGTTCCATTCTGTACTGCTAATCGTTGTGGTGAAGAATACTTGGATCTAGGCAAGTTATCTGTTTAAAGATAAGTATTTGCTTATTATTTAATCATCAATTTTAGGGCTGATTAAATGTAAAGTATAAAAATATATTACAAACACTCCCTGGGCTCAACATTCTCTATGACTATTCCAGTATGTGACAGACCTTTCACATTTTTTAAATAATCATGGCAATATCCTAACATGTATAACAGATATTTTTTTTAAACCGTGGCTAGCTCTACTATACTACACACAATTACATTTGTTTCTGCATATTCAGCTTCAAGAAACCTAAGCTGGCCTTATTGAATAAAAAACAAACATTCATACTTCGAAGTGTGTTATTTGGCGGTTTTGAACAGGAGATCTCGCCAACAAAAATTGGCTCATCATCATCATCATCATCATCCTCTGTGACTTCTGGAATTCGTTTCTGCCAAGGTTCCAGCTCTTCCTCCTCACATTCCATAAAAAGTCCAGCCATTATGATACTAAAAAAAAACATAAACATGATACAAAAACAAACAGCGATTCATTCATAAATAACAAAAAGACACCGGGTGATTTTCAAGTTGCTTTTACTAACATTTTTCAACCTCTTAAATGCACATCATGTGCTCAAATGTAATTTGCCCAACATTCCTGACTATTCAATTCTATTTTGAGTTCATGGTAATGATTAGTATCTGGATTATTTGTGTTCTTTATTGTATATATGTGATCATTAGTATGATGTAGAGAACGCTGTTTGAATCCAATGACAATTTTAAATGTGACCAAAGGTTCCAGATATTTCTTCATGATGTGATAGTTTGGTTTGTTTACTTTAGCAGATGGACATCCAATAATTTGAAACTGGTGAGGGCAAATTAACAGATATTTTTATTATTTGTTTATTTAGCAGACACCTTTATCCAAGGCAACTTACAGAGACTAGGCTGTGTGAACTATGCATCAGCTGCAGAGTCACTTACAATTACGTCTCACCCGAAAGACGGAGCACAAGGAGGTCAAGTGACTTGCTCAGGGTCACACAATGAGTCAGTGGCTGAGGTGGGATTTTAACCGGGGACCTCCTGGTTACAAGCCCTTTTCTTTAACCACTGGACCACACAGTAAAAACGTTATACTGTGGGAACACCACACCTTTTTTGGCTGTAACAAATGAATGCATAGCCACAAATATGATAAAAATGATACCACTTGTAGTCAGTCACAAGTAGTAAAAGGAGTCACTTTTATGATGACACCGTTTCCTTTTTGTCTGAGGGTTACATAACAACAGTGTTGCAAGTCCCGCTATATTCCATTCATGGCATTGCTATTAACGTTCTTATCGCTTCTCTCTACGTCACAGATTGTGAACAAAATAAAAACATTTTAAGACAGCCACGCTTCTCTGGGGCAGTTTTGCATAAATTCCTGTTGCAACATCCACACAAGCTTCCGGTTTTCGAACACAGTCAAAGCGCTACAGGGTACACGCACAAACCTGGTTGTCAACAAGAGATGACGCTACCACCAATAAGGATAAGGTGCTCCATCAGTTCCCACAGACAATAACAAATGTGAACGTTTTCACCCACAGGAAGAGGGCATGACAACACGTACAACCCCAAACGCTACCCCTATTCCGTTCAATTCGGGTTGTAACAAAGTCAACGCTCAGCCCTTTTACCTCCCAAACACAAAGGCAGGGTTATTTCCCACCACCTTAAATAACGAAACCGTAATACATTAAACAACGGCTCAATTTAATTGCCGAGAACTCCTGCCGTGAGAGGCGCAGTCGGTTTAACTTTTTTTTTTCTTCTTCTAGTAATCTCGCCGTCCGGTAAAAAAATCAGCAAAGCAACAACACAAGCCAACCAAACATGGCGCCCAGCACAACGACAGGCTGCAGGCAGGCTGCAGACAGTATTACAACCTGCATTGTGCCACTTTAGCCGCCGCAGGAACAGAAACGTGCAGCGGAAGGGACCCTGAGGTCCACAAAAGGAGGAATGCAGAGAAAAGGCATGCTTACCGTTTGTTTTTATGGAGTTATAAGGCGAAACCCATACTAAAGTTGACAGTGCATCTTCTAGGCAGCGCCGGGGATGCCTGTTCCCTGGGAGTCGCATGAACACACTCTGGTGGATGATGGGTAATTTCAGGTCAGACCGGGTTTGTTTTTCATTCCCGGGAAGACAACCCTGGCTGCGGAAAGCGCGCGAGCCCCCACCCCCCACCATGTTGGGTCCAAAATATTTTACATAATGTTAAAAAAGAAAAATTGAAAAGCGTTGTTACAGCAGTGTGTTTGTCAGTAGCGTTCTGTAAATTGGAACGATTTTCTGCTGTTCGTTCCAACTCAAACTTCCAATTTTTTAACGAGGGCTAGGTACAAACATGATGAGCCAAACTGTATATCTTAATTCGTAATTAATGAAAATAACACCTGCCTGTCACCTATTACATTACTGCAACTGAACTGAACCATGGAGGGCCGTTTGTTTGAATGTAGTTTTTTCAGGTGTATCTTGGCAGCCTGTTTGGGGTCACGTGGGTTGTATTTGTTCCAGGCTCTCTGCTTATTGGAATACATGCATTGATTTTTGTAAATGTGTATATCACTTACACCAAAAGGCACAGCGGCTATGTAATTGCCTCCTGTTTTTGACCCAGGAGGCGGGAATTGTACCTGAGAAACAGCCATGGGGTCAACTCTAGAACATTCCACCGTTGTGCATTCAAACAGTATGGCGGCTGCCCAAATGCAGCTGACAATAAAAGACATTGTTTGTAAAGCAATATTTCCGTTAATAAAATGCAACGCTCATTTTCAGGTATGAAATGTAATCTGTGATTAGAATGGTGTGCTGTACCAAATCCCCGAGTCTGATTCAATAGTGTGTGTGTGTGTGTGTGTGTTTTTTTAGCAGATTCAACTTGAGAGGAAGTTCCATTTTGAAAATGTAGTTGTCGGCTAAGGGCTTCTAAATAGATACAGCATGATGGCGCTTTTAAAATATGCGATTAACATTCTTAAAACTGGTCTGGCCTCCTTGCTGCACAATGGATCTCAGTGGTTACTGTCAGTGTGCAGGCAATAATGATAATACAATATTAGCTATGCACATCTGAGTCAGTTTAACACATACGGGAAAAAATGCTAATATATGTATAACAAGTCAACAGCTATAGGCACTACCGATCCATTACATTACTGTCAACCACCACCACCACCACCTCCCCCTCTTCCTTGGGTGACTTTTTGTTAACTCGTCATCTGATACTGCACCAGTAATTTTCCACAGGCGTCTTATTCTAAAGCCTATATCCTTTACTAAGGGAAATCATTAATTACCCTTATGTCGCAGCTCAGCACATCGTCATGGAATGGTGTCAAGATCAGGGCGTGGCATAGAGCGACCGAAAAGGCGCTCCCAGTCTTATTGTAATTAATAAAGTATTTGTAAAGGAGGGCTTTCGAGTGTGCACAATTTACTGCATTTGCTTAATGACTGAATTTGAGTTCAAGGTAAATTGTACAGCAGAAATAAACGATGTTTATAAAGTATTGTAGCGAAATAAGTTAACGCAGGCAGGCGCATCACACAGGGCGAGGGCGGGCGCGAACCCGCGACGTCTCGCACTAAAGCATAGTGCCGATACCGCTGTACAAAAGAGCTGGCTTGCAAGGGGCGTATATCGGGCTTATGTCCTTGTATGTGATTTTGTCACCTACCAGCCCTGCTGCTGCCTCCCCCCGTGCACGCTACACTATATATGTTTTTAGTCGTACGCGTTTACCACCGAGCTTCACGTGTTTACCATTCTTTCAACACGTTTTTACCACTACAAAGTTCATAATGTGCCACTAACCACAACACAACACCCCAAATGCAATAATGACCTTGACATGTATTTTAATTACTAAAAAACAGCTGGTACCACATCGGTTAAAGAATGCACATTTTGCATGGTGGACTTTCACTCTGGGAGTTTGAAAACTTATCAACATTTCTTTTTTTTTGTCTTAACTAAAACAGCTATTTCCCCTAATGACTGGCATGCTTTGACACCCAAAGACACTACTGAGGTGAGCTGACCACAGAAATCAAACAAATTACAGACTAGTACCAGGCAGAAAGTAAGGAAGGCAAAGTGAGCTTTGGTATGGTTCCAGATGGCTTTTTTTATTATTAAAATACACCAGAGACAACGATTGGAAGATGTATGGAATTACTTCATACAATCCCAATTCAAAGGCAAGCATATCATTATCAATGTCGTTTATGTTGCAATATTTTCCATGGCCTTGTCAAACATGATATGGAAAACAGAATGAATGAAATGAAACAGAAATTGTGTGATCCATTTGTGTGAGACAAGTAACTATTTCCAAGCATCGAGTTTATTGACATACTTGCTTTCCTACTGCAAATGTTACAAGGTGATGCACTGGATAAGTGCACGGTTTATACATCTAGATTCAAAGTCATCATTCCTGCATCTTGGGATATTGCAACACATTCTGCTCTGTGAACTTCTCCTGACATGTCTAAGAGCTGTTGTGTTTGTGGCAAGGTTTTGAGGTTGTGGTGCCTGCAGCTATATTGTTCCTCAAAGGGTAGCCATGCTGCAGGTCAGGTCCTTTGGTTTCTAATATAATACCAAGTCTGGACTAATTAGCCTCAATAGGCACTGCTCTACATGGCACCACAACATTGATCTTTTTTTCTTATTGCTTCCTATTAGACCCATGGAGATTTGACAACAATTGTTTAATGACGCAAGGCAGCGAAATGTATGTATTGCCTCAATCAAAAATGATTCAAGTACATTTTCCATTCAGTCAAATAGATAAGATGCATTACACCCACTGTTGAATTGCCTTCTGTTTTTCAATAACATGTACATTGTCCTCGATTAAAAATAAATACAAAATCACAGGAATATAACTACCGGTAATTTCTTTATTTGATGTTCTCTGTTACAATGGTGGGTTTAGATTTATTATCTCGTTGATAATCCAGTTTCATCAAGGGCTACATACTGTAAGTTCTGCAAGCTGCCCCACATGTATAGTTCACAGGTGAGTGAATAAGCAGAATCACTCTTATAAAATGCTGTTGTGAAATTATTTATTGTCTGCCGTTAGTAAAGCACAGTGGTGTGAATGGTACCCAAGATATATGTATTTATGTACAATATGGTATCTTCAAAAATGATTATATGATCAAACTTTTTGTAATTACACCAGTTTATATATATATATATATATATATATATTAAGTGTGTGTGACAGGCTGGCTTGCAGTGGTGAGTGTGATGACGTCACGGACCAGGAAGTAACTGAAACCAAAACAGTGGATGGGCGGGTGAAGCTGAATGCTATGGCATTCAGCGTATTTATTAATAATTAAACAAAAACAAATTATTTAAACAAAACACAAAACAAAAAGGCACAAGGGCCAAACGAATAAACAGCAAACAAGTAAGTGGCGTGCTGGCTAAACCAGCACGCTTTAGCAATTGTTTTGTACTCCACGCGCTCTCTCTCCGCTCTCCCGTACTCTCCTCTGTACACTCAACAACCAACCCGACAGCTGCTGGTTCTTATACTCTGGCCGAGGGGTTAACTAGTTGTTAATTATCTTATTACCCCTCGCCACAGTCTGCATCGTTTGGTAAGGATGCATGACTGTCAGCTAGTTAAATAATCAGTAGCTGATCAGTCATGCATCCTCACGAGGTTTTTAAATATAAATATAAAAACAATAACAAACGACGCGGCGCTTTTATCCGCGCCGCAAACAAATACAAATAATAATAAATAGGGCGGGACACTCCGCCACACATGCCCCCTGTGCGCAGCACACATGGCCTTTTCGCCACCTCCCCTTATTCCCTAAAGTCGCTGCTAGCAGTCCCGGCGCAGGAACAGGGGCAGCAACGGGCCAAAGGTGGCGCCACGGTGGGATGTCCTCCTCCCACCCAAACAGCCGTAGCGCTCCAATGGCCCGCGCACAGGCCGGCTCCTCTGGCCAAAAATTTTTGGGGTGGTCTCCAGACCTGCCCCCTTCTTCATGGCCGGCAGCTCCCTCCGTGGGGCTCCGCCACCCTCTCTCCTGCAGCGAAATTGCTGCGGGGAAGCTGGTCTCCTGACCTCCCCCTTCTTCATGGCTGGCAGCTGCCCTTCATGGGGCTCCAGCCACTGTATTTCCTGCCGCGAAGTGCGGCTGGGGAGCTGGTCTCCTGACCTCCCCCCTTTTCCGTGGCCGGCAGCTCCCCTTCATGAGGCTCCAGCCACAGTATTTCCTGCCGCGAAGTGCGGCTGGGGAGCTGGTCTCCTGACCTCCCCCTTTTCCGTGGCCGGCAGCTCCCGCTCATGGGGCTCCAGCCACAGTATTTCCTGCCGTATGGCAGGACTGGTAGCGACCCCAAGCAAAACAGGACCCTCGGGAGGCGATGGCAGCAGCAGCGGACCCTCGGGAGGCGGCAGCAGCAGCGGACCCTCGGGAGGCGACGGCAGCAGCAGCGGACCCTCGGGAGGCGAACTCGGGAGGGGAGCCCCTGGCCATGGAGGCGGCAGCAGTAGCTCCACTTCTCCCTTGTACCCTGTAACTGGTGGCTCTCCAGGCGATACGGAGCAACAGACAGCCCCAGGCGATGCGGAGCAACAGGCAGCCCCAGGCGATGCGGAGCAACAGGCAGCCCCAGGCGATGCGGAGCAACAGGCATCCTTGGGCGGTGCGAAGCAGGGCAGGAGCAGTTCTTCCCATGATGGTGGATGTGGAACCAGCAGGTATTCACCCTCTGTTGGTGGAGGTGGAGATGGAACCAGCAGGTATTCACCCTCTGCTGGTGGAGGTGGGAGGGGCAAGCAGTCCTCCCACGGCGGTTGAGGCGGAACCAGCAGGTATTCACCCTCTGCTGGTGGAGCTGGGAGTGGCAAGCAGTCCTCCCACGGCGGTTGAGGCGGAACCAGCAGGTATTCACCCTCTGCTGGTGGGGCTGGGAGCGGCAAGCTGTTCTCCCACGGCTGTTGAGGCGGAACCAGCAGGCATTCACCCTCTGCTGGTGGAGGTGGGAGGGGCAAGCAATCCTCCCACAGCGGTTGAGGCAGAACCAGCAGGAATTCACCCTCTGCTGGTGGAGCTGGGAGCGGTAAACAGTCCTCCCACGGCGCTTGAGACGGAACCAGCAGGCATTCACCATCTGCTGGTGGAGGTGGGAGGGGCAAGCAGTCCTCCCACGGCGATTGAGGCAGAGGTGGAGACAGAGGCAGCTCCTGCTGCTCTGCTCCTAGTGGTGGTGGAGACAGAGGCAGCTCCTGCTGCTCTGCTCCTGGTGGTGGAAGCGATGGAGGTGGCGGAGACAGAGGCAGCTCTTGCTGCTCTGCTCCTGGCGGTGGTGGAGGCAGAGGCAGCTCCTGCTGCTCTGCTCCTAGTGGCGAAGCGGTTGAGGTGGTGGAGGCAGAGGCAGCTCTTGCTGCTCTGCTCCTGGCGGTGGTGGAGGCAGAGGCAGCTCCTGCTGCTCTGCTCCTGGTGGTGGTGGAGGCAGAGGCAGCTCCTGCTGCTCTGCTCCTGAAAGTGGCGGAGGCAGAGGCAGCTCCTGCTCCTCTGCTCGGGCGGTGGCGGAGGCAGAGGCAGCTCCTGCGGCTCTCCTCCTGGCGGTGGTGGAGGCAGAGGCAGCTCCTGCTCCTCTGCTCTGGGCAGTGGTGGAGGCAGAGGCAGCTCCTGCTGCTCTGCTCCTGGAGGTGGCGGAGGCAGAGGCAGCAGGTATTCTTCCTCTGCTGCTGGAGACCTAGGTTCTGGACCTGTGGGCTCCCCCCTTCTGGGCGCTGGATGCACGGGCTCCCCCCTTCTGGGCGCTGGATGCACGGGCTCCCCCCTTCTGGGCGCTGGATGCACGGGCTCCCCCTTCTGGGCGCTGGATGCACGGGCTCCCCTTCTGGGCGCTGGATGCACGGGCTCCCCTTCTGGGCGCTGGATGCTCGGGCTCCCCTTCTGGGCGCTGGATGCTCGCTCCCCTTCTGGCGCTGGATGCTCGCTCCCCTTCTGGGCTGGATGCTCGCGCCCCCTTCTGGGCGCTGGATGCTCAAGGCCCCCTTCTGGGCGCTGGATGCTCGCGCCCCCTTCTGGGCGCTGGGCACAACGGGACTTCGGGCTCATCCCTTTCCTCATCTGTGTCCCGGTCGACCTCTGGGCAGCTTTCCTCCTCATGCCCATATCGATGGCAGTATGTACACCACTCCTCCGTGGAGTCCTCCCTGTGTACCCACCATGCGAGATCCCATGGCCGGAGCTCAGGATCCATCCTTTGGCTTCCACTGTCCCTCTGTTGTGGGGGCTGGCCATTCCTCTCTCCTCCCCTTCTTCCCATTTTTTTTTTTTTTTTCCTTCACAAAAAAAAACACTTTTTGAAAAAAAACAAAAAAAAACGTCCTTTTCCTGGTCCGGCTGTTGGAGGCGTTGTTTGTCCCACGCAGGACACCATATGTGACAGGCTGGCTTGCAGTGGTGAGTGTGATGACGTCACGGACCAGGAAGTAACTGAAACCAAAACAGTGGATGGGCGGGTGAAGCTGAATGCTATGGCATTCAGCGTATTTATTAATAATTAAACAAAAACAAATTATTTAAACAAAACACAAAACAAAAAGGCACAAGGGCCAAACGAATAAACAGCAAACAAGTAAGTGGCGTGCTGGCTAAACCAGCACGTTTTAGCAATTGTTTTGTACTCCACGCGCTCTCTCTCCGCTCTCCCGTACTCTCCTCTGTACACTCAACAACCAACCCGGACAGCTGCTGGTTCTTATACTCTGGCCGAGGGGTTAACTAGTTGTTAATTATCTTATTACCCCTCGGCCACAGTCTGCACGTGTTTGGTAAGGATGCATGACTGTCAGCTAGTTAAATAATCAGTAGCTGATCAGTCATGCATCCTCACGAGGTTTTTAAATATAAATATAAAAAACAATAACAAACGACGCGGCGCTTTTATCCGCGCCGCAAACAAATACAAATAATAATAAATAGGGGCGGGACACTCCGCCACAGTGTGCTTGACCTGCTTGAACCAATCCATTGTTTAAAGGCTAACATTCCTTTGCAGAATCTTCAGATCGTCAAGGTGAAATGTGCTTCAATCGCGCCTCCAATTCCATTTTTCAAGGTGAGGAGTAATGATGAAGAATGGAAAAGCTGGTCTGAGTTTGAGAGCGTTTGGGGTTGTTTTTAGCCAGAGGCAAAGTGGAAAGATAAAAACATACCCAGGGGGCAAAAGCCAAGGTGAGCCCCCCATCGCCATTGCCTTTAATGCTTTACCACAACCATGAAGAAAGTAAATACAACCAGCAAATCAACTTTCTTAAAAAAAATTAAATAAAAGCTGCTTTTCAAAGGCACTATCATGAGCCGGCAGGGCTATGTGTGCTCGGTGCACTCTGCCTTGTTAAATCAACCCTCCCTGCTCTTGTGCTGTAGGTTCAGTACCCTGCAGAGGATTTTGATGAGGGTGCAGTGGAATTCCAGATCTTGATTGTGCTGACTTGAGGGACATAAAGCTGAACTTTAGATATCCCAGCCAGAGAAAGCCAGAGATTGCTACTGAGCCAGAAGCAAGCATTGATTGACAGTGTCGGTGTGCTTGCCTGTAGTCTCCCCTCTTCAAGCAGGTGTTGCTACAAGACTGTGGTGCTGGAGGAGTCTTCCACTGGAATGCACACATCAGCATAGAGGCGCAAGTTTCCTAATAAAATGTAGTACTGTGCAAACCTCTTGACGTGAACATGCTGGTATTCAATACAGAGGTAGGTTGTGCAGTGGTTGAACAGCAAAAGGGAATGCAATTGTTTCTTGCAACATGAATTTGATTGAGTTAACCAGTGATTCTTTAAGCAGAGTTCCCTACATGTATATCCTGTATTGTTAATAGTATAGGTATACTCCACTGCTGATACAGTAAAGCAATCATGCTTCATACTACAATATGATTTCCGAGAAGCTGTTTACTACATTCATCCATGGACTATGCTTTTTATACATGTATCTTCATCAGAAACCAACATTTGTTTACATTCGCTAAAGACTGTCCCTTCATGGCTGTACAAAACAAATCTTTAACTTATGTGTCTTTTAGAATTTTTTCTTTTTCAAATCATAATAATTTCCCTCAAGAATACATTTTTGGGTGTTATGTTAATATCGTCTTAAGCTATTGTTCTTTGATACTAAAATAGTTAATCCTTAAAAACTTGAAAGGAGAGAAATATTACTGTCAGCTTACTACAGTGACTGTTGTTATTTGTTATCATACTGTTCCTATTATGTAATAATGATCACTGAAGGTATGGGTGTGGGTTGTGGGATTAGATTTATACATGTGTGGATGTTAAATATATATATATATATATATATATTTGTGAATATGTTTGTATTATAAGATTGCATGTGTGTTATTTAAAATGTTAATGCAAATATATGTAAAAAAAAAAACAATGTTGGGCTAGTCAGGTTGGCTAGTCCCAACAGCTGACCAGAGTCGTCTTGGACAGAACATATTATCTGCATCAGAATCATTTGGCTTGTGTCATCTTTAAAGATAAAGCTTAAAGACGTCTTTTGCTGGCCTATCTGGGACAAACTCTGCAGTGTAATGCAAGTTCATGCTTATGCTATAGCCTTCGAAACTGTTGCCTGAAAAAGTTTCCAGGGCCTCATTTCAAAATATATATGTTGGCTCTCACAAGCCTGCTGATTTTGCCACCTGCGTGGTCAACACAGGAAGCGGCAGCAGCTGATGAATGCTGCTGAAATGAATCAGCCAGCAGAAGCTGTTTTAGTGAAAATGAATTATGGCCCCGATCTAACTCAACATAATAGAAGTGACAGCAAGTTGTTAGCAGGCAATTGATGCTCTTGTTAAACCTGTCGGTGTCATAATTAGTAGAGGAGGCAGAAGGAAGGAGGGGGTTCCAGGGTCTTCTGTCCTGGGATATGAATTGAGGTTGCATGTTAGTGGGTATATTGAGAAGGTCTTGACTGGGCATTGATAGTGCATTAGGGGTAGCGGTTTACACATGAAAGAGAAGCCATTGGGAAGTGTATCAGCAGTGAGAAAAATACCCAGTAGATCAACATCAGTATTATGAAATGTGCATGAAACAGCTAAGAACATACATTGAATGTAGCGCTGTTCACAATGCTTGTCTCCAATGCCCCTTATAAAAGTTTACCACTGTCATTTTTTTATTTTCCCATGGCTACGCTATGCATTTAACATAGTTTACCATGGTTTGCCATGCTTTTTAATATGCGTTACCATACCTCCAGGCTTTAACAATTCTTACCTACACTTTACTATACCTCTCTGGGCTTTACAATGCTTACATACACTTTACCAGCTTTCACTGTGCTTGATTATACTGTTTTCAGATTGTCTCCTGCTTTAAAACAAAAAAGGTATTATTTTTAAATAAGAAATACTAAAATAAACCTTTCTTCATTGAAGGCACTGAAAAAGACTTCTAAATGTAGCATTATTGAGTGTTTAGTAGTTATGGATAAGCTCTAATTAAGAATTAAGGATGTTTAAAATGTGATACCTGACTAACATGTTGTGTCATTGGTTATTAAGATACAATAGGGGTACCCTCCACACCCATGAAACAGGTGACCCCCACTCTTTCCCACAAGTCTATACCACTCCCTGTTGGAAGCATAAAGAAATGATGTGTACCCAAATGGAAGTTATTCTGTTACTTCAGCCAAACTGATGAAAAGCACTCCGAGGGTCTAACATGCTACTCAGACGTGATTGCTTTGTCTTTGAATAGCAGCCTGTCTGTGATTGATGATATAATCACATGCATGTCATACTTGTGCAGATCTTCTTGAGGCACAAAACACAGCCTTGAGAAGAAACTCAAAAGAGAGAACTGTGTGGATAATCTGTTGGATTAACTGCATATAAAAAAAATATATATTAACATAAGTGTCTCACAAAAGATCAAAAGAGTAATAGCTTGGAATGCAACCTTAATTGAATCGTGATCATGCACTCAAGAAAAGGCGAGCGATGCATTCACTACTGTACAAATACAGAAAAGTACTTAAGCAGAGGCTATTTTAAGCCAAGGGCGCTTCTTCTATTTGTGAATTTATCTTGTAATTTATTAAAGCATGAGGAAGTAAATGTGAACTCCCAGTTTGCAAATTTTATTGTAGCACTGTATGAGCAATTGTAGGGTATGAGCAGAATCATAGAACTTGCCTTGTTTTTAAGCATTGTCTGAAATTTCAGCCATGTAAGCTGTACAGGTTTACCTGAGGAGTCCAGACAGTAAACATTCTGTTATACAAAATGCACAATACACTGACGTTCTGCATAAAGAATAGGTGAGAAGTGGACAAATAGATTTAGATATTGATGAGCAAACTGTATCACGCACTTGCAATAGGAACAGCTGGAAAGCTATTTTAAATGTACTATCCACCAGGGGGCGCTGATACAGAAGTCATATTTTCTGCCTGTATTGTAAACTGACTGATGATCTCTGCTCCGGGCCAACAGGTGACATTAATAGAATGAATACGATCTCTGTCTACTGAACAAAAAACAAATTCAATTATGAAAAAAAAGAGTCAGTAGCAAAAGTATTGTGTTGTCTGTCAACAGATATTATCAACGTTTTATTAGATTTCACGGCATATAATGCAAAACATTACAAGTACAGAATTGCATCCATTAAAAAAAATGACATAAAAGTGACTGTGTTACATTCTTTAAAATATGTAATGCAATATTCCAATAAGTATAAAATGCAAACATTTTCCATACCAGAAAGCAGAATGTTCTTCTGTTTGTTACATTATTGACAACAAACATTGTAAACAGATGTACAGTGTTAAAGCTGTACCATATACGGTTAAAGTGTGTGTGTGTGTGTGTGTGTGTGTGTGTGTGTGTGTGTGTGTGTGTGTGTGTGTATCTAAAACCTTTCATTTGTATAAAGCTGATTTTTAACATTAGTGAGTATTCAGTAAATAGAAAGTAAAATGCAGGCTTGTTCTGTTTTTTTTTTTTTTTTGGATATATGAGCCTGGAATCTGCATAGTATAAATATGCTCGCTATGTGCATTTCAATTTTGAACAACGTTATATATATATATATATATATATATATATATATATATATATATATATATATATATATATATATATATATATACCCCAATTCAATAGATAAACCCTTTGTTTGGTGCAAGATTTAGCATTTCAAGCAATCTAATTAGTTATAGACTGCTTATAATAATTCAATCACTAATGTTTGATATACATTTTGATCAGAAACTTTCCTGAACAGTCTTCAATCTGTAGCCTTATTTATTAACCTCTGTTCTGCTTTCATTTCACGCGGACCAACCTTCCGATTCCTAAAAAAAAATGCATGTCTCATGTCATTTGAACCGTGTTGTCGGAGGAGCCTGTTTTGATTGGTCCCACTTGCACTATAGAGTCAGCAACTAATCCGCTGTCAGTCACTGACAGCAAAACATTAAACATAGCACCCCGCCCCCCTTTAGCTCAAAATCAGCGGAAGGAAAAATAGTTCCAGTTCTTTGTTAACAGTTCCAAAACTTTCAAAAAATATATAGAATTTAGTACAGACAGGAACACACGTGTTCGTATTTCTGAAAAACAACACGCATTACATAAATGATTTTAACGTTTTCAATGTCAGAATGCAAAATCAATTTTGAAATGTACTCAAACTTTGTTTTGAGCGCAAAGCAGAGACACGTTTGGAGCGCCATCACAAGTGTCGTTTTTGAACGTTGTGTTCTCCTAGTATGCAGGCAGTAACTCAAAGCTATAAACAGGAAAAGTTACACACGAAACGCCAGGTTATTGAAAACAAAGGGTCCTCCTGTCTTTCTTTTTACAAGGAACCGCTATCAGCAGATCTATTAAGTGTATTTTCAGCAGTGAGACTCGTTCGTTGCACGTCTTTGTACTATCGATCTATTCAACAGATTGTGTCTATTCAGAAAAAGAAACCGGTACATTTGCACTGTATCAATAAATCTAATTAAAGCTTCAGTGTGCTACACGCATGTTTAATTGTGTCTTCTGTTATTATAAGAAGTACAATTACTGTGCGTGGTTTCTGCTTACTGCACAACCCCACCGTGTTTTTTAGCCACACTGTCTTCCCACTTTATCCAAAAACAGACAGAAGGATTGATCCTTCCTTGAAATCTGTTTGCCACTATATGCCAAAGAGAGACGTTCTGGATCCCACTTGTAGCCGGAGGAGATTGTACATTGGTAACAGAGTGTTTATTTGAACTAGATTCTAATGCTAAACCAATGACAGGCATTCTTTTCTGACTTGTATATTTTTCCTGATAAATTGTAGTCAGATCGGGTGTCTGCCTTTATCTGGTTGTTTGTTTATCGCTGTCAGCTGGGATAGAATTTAATCCTTGCGTTATTGCCAGTTTGGCATTATATGTAGTTTTTTATTTATTTAAAATTAATGCAAAACGTGAAACTTTGCCGCTTGTGTAAACATGAACTATTAGTTATAGCAGACTTTAAGTATAAAACCAATACATACACTATTACCAGTATAGGTGTTATAATAATAATAATAATAATAATAATAATAATAATAATAATAATAATAATAATAATAATAATAATAAACATTGATAGTTGTCTTTGACTAGCTCATACTGGGGTACTTAACATAAGGGAGGACTTTTGAACCAATTAGGACATTACTAAACCCCAAGTATTTAAGTTGTCTCTCTTCAGCCCCTACTTATCAGTGGAGTTAACTTATGGTTTTACAATTTAATTTGCTCGACCAGAGGGCCGATTAAGCAGTTAATTAATACCAAGTACAGTATTTAGCTTGTCTCGGTCAAATCCCTCCTTGGCGGTTACTGGTCAGGGTCCCTGCTTGACGGCTACTTGTCAGGGAAACGCATCGTTGGTAGACAAAGGGTTAAAGAGCAGCTTTGGCTTCGCATGGCGAAAGGATACACAGCTGAACGTCAACGTGGTGATTAGGTTTGCTAAGCAAAAATGTCTGCCTAAGGGAAACTCGTAAGTTACATTCAGGGAATATTTTGCAAAATATTACTGAAAAAACCTTGATTCCAAACTCGAGCAGACGCGAAGAAGGAATACAAGGCTTCAGTTTTCACTCCAATTCGCCCTAGTCGGATATTTAAACGGGAAAAGGTAAAAAATATTGTAGTGAGTTTGAAGAAAAGGGTTCGGACTGGGTGACAGAAGTTGGGATACAAGACTGGAGCTGGTTTAAGGGTCGGCATTTGCTTTACGACATTTACTTGAAATCTTTTTTTTTTTGTAATGAATTACAACATTGAATGGAGAAAGCATGCCCTTTTTCAAATGTAGGTATTGACTACGAAATATCAGGCAAACGTCATTAGTGCTAGGTTTAAACCTTCATCTACTTGATACAATGAATCAGTGAGTTGCACATCATATAGCGTTTTTTTTTACGAATGGATTCTATATAGACAGAAAGTTACACCAAAGGTTTACCTGCCACCATTCAATTCAAAACCACGTATACCGATGCTGTTGTGAATGTCAATCGTCGCTTGTTTTTTTGCGCACGTTTACTGTGTTTCGTGCAAACTGGACTTCAGCATTTCATCATATCGATCTGCAGTGCGAAATGTGTCTTCAAAACTCCCTAGACGTTTAAGTGTTCTTGCAAGTCTGTTTTGGTGTAGCACGGGGTAAACACGTAATGCAATTGTATTACAAGTCGGATCCATTGTTACAGCAGTTAAGCAAGTGCTCGCAAGTTGTGCTGTCCTTGAATAATTTAAGTGCGTTTAGATTTTTAGGGTGAACGCTTATTCTATGTATTATAAATACATACTTTTATTTTTAAATAACTTGCAAATAGTAAAAAAAAAAAATTGAAAAAGATATTCTTTAAACTTGCGTAAGGAGTTTTAGTTTCCTATAGAACAAAGTGTTTTGTGAATAATAATAATAAAATATTTATCTTGTTTTGTAGCAGTTTTTTTCTGTGCTATTCGTTTAGATCAGACGATGTTGATTTAATTATAGTAAATATTACGCATATAAAAGACAATGCAGAAACCCCGTTTCTCGTGCTTATTTCCTAGGTGTAGTTGCAGGAACTCAAGATGAACCCCCAGCAGCGCGCTGCCGCTATTGGAACAGATAAGGAACTAAGCGATCTACTGGATTTTAGTGCGGTAGGATATGCATAACATTTTTTTTGTTCTCTTTCCATTGTATGTAAGCCGTACTGCCAAAGCTGGAGTTGCACAGCTATAGGTTGTGCTAATGAATCATTGCGAGACGTCTGAACTTTGATGTAATGACAATGTCTAGACCTTTAAGATTAAATACTTTGGGTCAACTGACTTGGAGACGAGGGGAGAAATGAGCTGGTCCTGATGTGTTTATTGTAGTCTTATTACCAAGTTTGTTAAACTTCAGCTGCAGTGTTGATGATTTTAAATACGAAACACACCTGTATATTATATACGTACGGCAGATCTGTAAGAAAGTATTTACAGAATACTTTGCAAGGTGTTGTAAGTTTTGAACGAAAAGCAGAAAATAAAATAAATTACACTTTTAAAAATACATTATTGGCAGAAAAAAAACCAACTAATTCAGATCAACAGAAGACAAATGACATGTTTTTTTTAACCATATACAGCATTGTAAATAAGTGTTTTGTTTGTTAAGCTGTCTCCTTATAGTGTGAATTCACGCTGGTATATTTCCGTTTTTCACTCGGCAACATTGCTTTGTACGTTATGGCTCATTTATGTTTTCAGTTTCATTAAATGCTACAGTAAAAACAAACAAACGCAATTTAACAGTAACGTCATGCATGGATTATCGATATCTTGAGTACTTGCATTTCTTTGAAGATTTTGTAACAAATACATGTAATAAGACTAGTATTATGCCTTTTTTTCTTTTCTTTTCTTGAAAATATTTTAAAACAATTATGCCAGCAATAATTTAAATGATGTGAACATGCTTGTCACATTTCCTTCAGCTTCAGCTGTCACGCAAGAGAAGGAAATACAGATTCGTTTTTTAAAAGTACTCCCTACAGCTCAGATTTAAACATGTCAGTACAGTTACCATTAACACAATATTGTTTATTTTTAAAAAATTTTTTATTTTTATTTTTTCATAGATGTTTTCACCACCTGTAACCAGTGGAAAAAATAGACCAACTACCTTGGGCAGCAGTCGGTTCAGTGCATCAGGTAGGATATGAAACGACTTGTGTAGAATGTCACATTTGAATCATGAAGATTATTTCAGATGTGTTTATTTTATTTAGAAACACACACCAGAAGTAATTTCACTGGTATTCAATATTGTGTGTGTGTGTGTGTGTGTGTATTACAAATTGTTTTAGTTAATGATTTACATTTATATTTTGGATATTTGGGAAAACCAGAGTCTACCAGAAACCTGGGTTACCACAAGTGCTGTGCGTACAGTAACTTAAGTTTCTCTATGCAGTGTACTTTCAGTCA
The DNA here is from genome assembly GCA_030684275.1 of Acipenser oxyrinchus oxyrinchus. Taxonomy (NCBI): domain Eukaryota; kingdom Metazoa; phylum Chordata; class Actinopteri; order Acipenseriformes; family Acipenseridae; genus Acipenser; species Acipenser oxyrinchus. The sequence goes on along the minus strand of CM060271.1, from coordinate 24,791,851 downwards.
GCTCATCTGGTGTGTAACAACACCAGCAGTCCAGCAGGAATTAAGGTGGAATGCATGCTTTAGGCATGTGAAAATATTGCAAAACAGGTATTGTCTTTGAGGTGATGGAAAAATGTATACTTTGACAAAAATAATACATAAACAGTGAATGAATTGTATAGCTGTTAGGCAGAAACGCAGGCAGTGCTGTGCACAAGCATGAGGTGAGTTAACATCTGAAAGTGTTAATTTAGGTGTCACAGTGTTCAAGTGTTACTGCTAGATAGGCTCTTGAGACCAGATAATATGAATCCTGTTACTATCTATTTGAATTCATATTATGCGTGCCCTTGTTAGTTAGAAATTTGGAAGTTAGGGATTTGTTGCAGATTTGTGAAATCTCATTGACCCGAATAAAAAGTTTGATTTGCATTTAATTGCGGTTGTAAAGTCAATAGACATTAATGAATATGAGCATAATTACTAAGTTTTGTCACTGAATGCGCTATTTGATTTAATCATGAAGATTCCTTTTTTCTTAAGCAAGTCATTAGAAATACTTAATCTGCAAAGTGTTGCTTTTGTATGTATTGTACCAATTCAATAATAATAATAATAATAATAATAATAATAATAATAATAATAATAATAAATCAAATAACAAGTTGCTCTCATTTATTGCTATTGTGTAGAGATTTACAGTAGAGGATTTTCACACTTGTTTTTTTGGGGTGAATACATTTTTTTTTTTTGCGTTAACATTTGTTTATAAAAATGCTTATTGCTTCCCTGGAGATCACCTGATTATGGGTAGGGTGTGCTTTTCTGTGGTTTCTGTCCCTTAAGGCTGGTACATTATTATCACTGGGTGATGCTGATGGTAGTAGTGTACATGACGCAGCTTTCATTCCGTTTACAGTGGCATTTCTATGTAGCTTCCTGTAAATGGCTTGATTTTGCTTTTCTCATTACTGCTTCCTGCATTTAGAATGGTATTTCTAAAGCTTCTTGAGTTCCTACAAGCAATGAAAAAAAATGTCTGTGGACAAAGACTGGAAACTCTTGAATTTACGACCCTGCAGTGCAGGTGGAGGGTGGGGGTGTTATTGGTTGACATGACAAGTATATGTGCATGTTTTGTATGTATTTTTTTTGTTGTTGTTTTTTTTAGAACAAAAAAAAAAAAAACATTGAAGCATTTTTATTATTTTCACAAAATTGCAGCCTTTTGAAAACTGGTGTCTCTCGCTTTTACCCGGATTGTTTCTTAAGGGTTGTAGAAACTTAAACTAAAACAGTTTTATTGTGTGATGTGATTGTAGAAGAAGACAATTGGGTATTCTCTTAATTGAATGCATGTGTTGTATCCTGAAACAAAGCAGGGTTTGTAAATAGTTATCTAAAATATAAAGGACACACTTTTTGGTCGATGATAGCTGAATACCAAGACAGTGCAGGAGAAAGGAGGCTTTTGTGACTGAATGCTTTATAACTGCAGTGATGTCTTTCAGTCCACTTTTGAAAAAAACAAACAGACTTTAGGAGGGCAGTTCTCTTATATTCACCAACTGTAAGTACTTTAATGGAGATTCACAGTACATTATTTTATTTTTTTTTGGGATCAACAGTTTTATAAAGTGTCTACTTTGAGTCACTCCAACACAATCGCATAACCATGCAGAAACTCTAGGTACCATTAATGAAATGGGCCACATGTTACCTGATATGTTCATTTAGTTTTACATTCTTAACATCTGTAGTAATTGTGATAAGACTCCCTACCATCTCTGTTTTGAAATGTTACAATAAAACTATTTAGCATCGGGTACATCAGTCAATATGAAGGATCAGTATTGTCTACTTTGTTTAGAAATTGATAGCTTGACAAATAATATTTTTATATGGGATTCTTAAAAAAAATCTGTTCTGCTTTTCAAAAGTATATTTATTTAATTTCTCGCTGCATTTTGCTACTTTGTATGGTTTGGGTGTAGATGCAGTGTTGGTGCTTTGAGGTCAATGATAGTATATTACTCAGGTTGTATTTTCTAGTAAATATTGTGTTGGAACAAAGCTTTCAACAACAAGGAGTCTGCTCTAGTATTGTAAAGTACTAGGCATGTGTTGCCAAAAGGAGTTCACTTGAGCTGTAAAGCAACCTTCAAATTCTATACTTGTGTGTGTGTGACCCACATGGAGAGAAGTCTCCTGCTGCAAAGACACGCCTTTTATCTTACCTTAAAATGTAGGCCAACTGTAATTGTATAGGTTGTTAACGGGAATTCAATTAGTTTCTTCTAGTTATTTACTTTCACTTTAATATTGGATTTCAGGAATGTAAATTGGGACTGTAATGATTATGCTAGTGCATGATTAATGATGGTGTTTATTTAAAACTTAATGTTCCGTTATTGGCGCCATGCAACAAACACGAACAAGAGGTTATGAAAATAATTGATGTAACCTTGCATTGATCCAGCCAACACAAAAATGAAAATGGTTCTTAATCTGCTCAGCAAATGCTGTAGCTGAACCGTGTTTTGAGTTCATTTAGCCTTTAATGTCGGTGTCAGTGACAAAAGGAAACGCAGAAAGTACACTTTAAAACGGTAAAGAGTAATTGAGAACATGAAGACGTTGAAAGTAGGAACTATTCCACTGAAATTGCTCGATTTATGCATCTTGTACACACGCTGATAAAAAGAGAGTGCAGAATGACTGTGTGAATGAGTTTGTCAGAGCGCTGTGCTTTGCTGGACAGCCACTGTTTATTGCAGAGGTATGTATCGATGACTTTGTGTGACAGTACTGTCTGTCCATCAGCTAAAACACTGCCTAACGCCGACAATCTTAATCGTAAATATTTGACAGAAAATGGTGATGATTTTTAGTTGGTAAACTTACATGGAATGCATTGATGGAAATGTCTAGTGTGATTTTTGATGGCATGCACCACCCAGTTCTGTCATTTTATTTTATTTTTATGATTAAGGTGAATAAACCTGGCTTGTTTTGTGCTGATGTCATGTTCATACCTTATGTAGACACTGTTTTCGTCAGCACAGCGATTGCCCAAACGTTCTCAAAGTACCAGTTAACTTGGGAAAACATGGCTTTGACTTGCACAGATTGTGCTTCATCAGACATGCCAGGGACATTAAACCTAATAAGAAACCAGGACTGCTGCACATCATACTGCACATGTAAAGTGTGTATACTGAGATCCCCCCCTGATTTTTACCGATATTTCAATTAAAAACTATTTTTGACCAATTTTATCCCTATTTTAATATATGTAAAATTAACTCTGAAAAATTCCCAGATTTTTTTTTTTTTTAAGATATGAACCGAAAACACAGAACACTACTAATAACATAATAAAGAACTGCGTTACACTCCACCCACGAAACCCACTCTGTGAGAAGATGACTCGCTGTATTGCCTGAAATTTGTACTTTGTCCTAAGGTGTCGGTTGATAAAGTGGGTGCAGTGGGGTTCATTGGGCGTATTGAAATGCTGCACTCATTTACTGTAAACCCTTGAACTAGGTTCTTCCCTTGTGTTCAGATACACCACAGTGCCTTCTACTCTGTGTGTGTGCACTGCTGGAGGTGAATAACCAGAGACCTGTGAAAGTCTTTATTTTTCACAAATTTCATTTTGTTACAGATGCACATTAATAAAACAACTCAAATAGATGCATATCAATAATAGTGTAGTATACGTCATGTTTTAACTACATACGTATTTTTTATTAAACATTATCTGCTTTTATTTAACGTTTTGAAATAAACAGACCTCGCACAGAAAAATGATTTGGTTACCGTAATTTCTCATTAGCGGCAGTAACGGTAACATGTAGTCCCCCACTCTTTTTAATTAACTGCATATTTACAGTAAATACTGCCCATGCCCTCCATAAAAATACAATAAGATAAAATAAAAAAATATATATATATTTACACTGCCCTACTATTGTGGGGCTGTCCTAATAATTGCACATACAGCAATCTACCCATTAAAAAAACTATAGGAATTGTATTTCAATCCCATTGCACTGAAGCAGCATACAACAAGCTTGGGGTTTCTCAGTATTTAAACACTAAGCAAAGCAGATTCATTCATTCAGTTCCATTCAAAACCAAAACAGCGTTTGCTCCAGTGCAAAGTTTGCACCACTTGAAATAAAACAAAGAATTAGCATACCAATACAAAATATAAGCAAACAAGCCATATTTTCCCGAAAAGAAACAAACAGCTAATGCATAACGACGGTATCTTTCGACTCCCATTCCAGTCGACAGTTTCAAAATCTGCACATCATTATTTTGTCACCGTCCAGAGCTGCGTACATTAATTCCCAAACGACTCGCTCCAAATTATACAACTGCGCAAGTGCTAGTCAGAGCTTCCGTTTCCCTTCAGACGGCTGAGCCTTGACAACTACAATTGCAAGTATTTATTTTAAGTATTTTTATCCCAATTTAAAAATGCCATTCTGCGTTTGCTTTATGATGATTTTTCATTGCATTTCGTTTTATATTTGCATTTCGTTTTATATGTTGCATTTTGTTTTATTTCATGCTATTTTGTGTTTGCGAGAAACACAGGTCTCTATGTATAACCTTGGTATGCAAAAGTTCCTCTTTTCATGATGGGTGATGTTTAGGTCTACCACTGCTGTTTTAGACCAGTTGAATAGATCTTAAAAGGATGAGAAAGTTACATGAAACTTTTCTTTTATAAAATAATGGTGCATTTAAAGTGGTCTCTTAAGAAGCCACTGCACTCACTGTACAAGTCGTTCTGATTTTCCATCTTGTTGGTTTCAGAGCTCTAAAGCTTTGATTATCAAGGGTGCATTTATGCAAATCCATGTTAAAAAAAACGAAAAAAGGCCTCAACTGTTGCATATAGCATATCAAAAACAGATTTGCGTTCCAGAACTTCAGGAATAATGTGGGAGCGACTGATAATCGGTTTAAGATATAAGAGTAACAATAGAAAGGCAGTTCCAGAATCTTTTCCACCGATGCACACATACATTTTTTTTGCAGAATGTGTGTATCCATGCTACCCTCTGCCTGCAATGTAATCCAATTCTTTCATTTGTTATGCTTTCCTGTGATGCCCAGGGTGCTTATTTCTCTAGAAGCAGCTGCTTATTCTTAGATAACCTACAGTACCTGCTCTGTGAGCAAGTGGCAACTGCCGTTTCTGATGCAGTGCAATCTCACTAGTGAAGATTGGTACGTTTTCATGACAGACTGTGTCTGCTGCTGCAGGGAGGATTCAGTCTGAGTTTGGACATCTTTCATTTATGTGTCATAGGTCACCTCAGACTTGGTTACTGAGAAACATGCTGTTGCCATAGCAATGAAGGTCCTTTGAAGGAGGGATACTTGGCAGAGCTTTGGCATCTTTTTACTGTACTACTTAAATGTTCCAAAATGAAAATACAGTAGAATAGTTATGCTGCCAGAACTATAAAAGTTGAAGTATATTTTCTGTTTCTGTATGTTATTGTAAAATATTATATATTATGTCATGCCTGTTATAATATGCCCATCTTGGGTAAATTAGTAAACTAGATAGTTTGATCAGTATTTCATTTATTTACCTTACACTTGGAGGAGTGATAGAGAGTTTGATGTGACATGCTAACTTTCTGGGCGCTACTGGGCACACGTTTAAAGCTATTTTCAATTCTTACATTTGGATTACTAGGTTCACTAGACAAAGTTAATAGCTTGGAAAACATTGAGGTTACAGGTCAGGTTTTTGCAGGTGCTTGGGAGAAATGTAAACCCCATGTGGTTTATGTGGCTCTGTGATCCAGTTAGCTATAGGAGGGGGAAATGTAAGCCAGAAACATTTTAAACACCTGGAGGGGGATTTGCAATCAGCAGGGATTCTGGGACTAGGTTTATTTTATAGGGGGAAATAGGAGAGCAGCACAGAGTATTGCATAAAAGATTTTGGAGAGTGCCGATCTTTAACAGTACTATTTCACAAAGCAGGAGGGGGTTGAAATGTGAACATAATTAGAACGTGAGTCTGCACTGTAGTTCGAAAATACAATGAAACTTTTATTTATTTATTTAGGAATAGTGGAAAATTGCATCTTTTTTGCCCATTTTTTAAAAATGAGTTTTCTTAAACTGATAATAACATTTGACATAAAAGTGCAGAAATGTACAGTAGACCAACAGTGAGATAAAATTGGATAAGGGAAGCATATTCTCGTATTGCTCAATGTGGTTGAAGTGTGCCTTTATGGTAAAAGCAGACAGTGTACCAACTTAATTTGATATTGTCTGCTGTGTTAGCGAGGACATTTTATTTTTATTAGGTCAGCAATTTGATAGTTTTGGACAGATTTGATTTATCTCTTATTTCCCATTGGAATTGACTACAGTTTTCCAAACAGGACTGAATTATGTATTTTTTTTTATTGGAATGAAACTTTACACCTTAGGGTAAAAAAAAAATACTTGTAAGGTTAATCTACTTCTATGAACACACAAGCTTAAGCATATAAGAATTTTAGTGGCATCAAAAATATTTCGATTTTACAAAAGGTTTTCTGGACATGATTTACAAAAAAGTTTAGCAATCAAAAAGTGAATGTTTAATTGATTTAAAAGGCGGCACATATAAGGTGTTTAAATCATTACAATAAGACCCTTTTTGGTGTTTTAACATATATATTTTTTATTTTCATATCATTAGTACACAAAAGGTTCTATTTTAATTATCAGTTTATGCTGGAGGTACTTTAAATCTTGTGATGTGTTATATCAACTGAAAATACCCCCCTAGTACATCAGTGTACACGGAGCCTTTTTTTCTCCAAATTTAAGGAGTCATATCCCTTCAGAAAAAAAATATCTGCTTCTTCAAAATCAATACTAACATTTCCATCTGGTCAAAATCTCTAAGCCAAATGGAAATCCATCTTGTCCCTGACTTGTCTTTGCAGTTAATAGACAGAAGTCACTTTGACAGGTGGATATCTGCACCAGCTATCTAGCCCATGGCCATAACATAATTATTCTTGTTCTGTCTGTGAAGACTTAACGGTAAAATGCTTTTGACAAGAAAGCCCTTTGCCAAAGACTTTGCAATTGGTTTATTTTTTAATGACTTGTTAAAATTCTCAAAGCAGGTATTTTCTGGACAGTGCCATTCAAACACCATTTTGTTCTGTACTGATATTTGTAAACAGAACTCTGTATTGCTACAGTAATAGTTACGAATAAAGTGCCCTACTTCGAGCAAGAAAATGTATGTGGTTCAAAACAAACAGTGAAACGAGAAAGTCTGTTGGGGGGGGGCAACATTGGACACTTCCTTTTAAAAATCTCCTACTGTACTTTCCTATAACACTGAAGACGGTGTCAGTGGAAAAAAAAACAAACATTAATATAGCATCAACAGTAACTGTCATAACTTCGCCTCACTTAAGTTTCAGTTCACTTTTTTTGCATCTTCACAATGAATGTAGCAGATACCAGAACTATCGGGGTACTGAGGAACTGTACCATGGGACCCACTGTAAGATGGTTGCCTATTATGGTCAGGTGACTTTTTGGTTCTACGTTCTATTCCTGCTCAAGTTCGCACTGCCAAAGCGTCACACATCTGAGAAAATGTCAGCTACTGATTTAATAATTGCAGAGTTATATAAACACTCGATGCTAAATGTGTTGGTGACCTCCATGATACTGAACACTGATCTAATATGGCTGCCATTTTATTTCTGAGATAGAGAGACATTATTCTATGATTTTCCGCCATCAAGATCCATTAACGTGATTGTCTGGCCATATCAGTTACAGACTGCGCTCTTTGAGATACTGGCTTTACACAGCTAGTGTGATATTATTCTTTCAGTTGAGTGACTGAGGTTGTGGAGTAAACCAGCAAAAAAAACTGTCCCTACCCCCTTCCCCTTGGTGATAGATATTCAAACAGCCTGTAAACGCATGATTTTGCTATGTAAAGTTTGCCTGATTCATTTGTGACTAAGCCACATTCTCTGGCGCTATGCAGCATCCAGTTGGTGCTGATTTGAGGAGAGAGAGAGAGGTTCAGTACTTCTCTCTGACAAGTAATTACTGCTGTAACCCTGAGAGGATGTTTCAGGGGACAGGGGTATAGTCTAATATAATGATTTTTAAGCCTTTGGGTATTTTAGAATTCAGGCTCATCGTATGCTGTCAGAGTTTTTTTTTTTTTTTGTAGAAATGATTAGGTTTATAGTAAATAATATTACATGGACCCATGGCTAGTTAGAAAGGGATCTTCTATACTGTAGTGCAGGCACCGCTCTCCAGAGCCTTTACACTACTAGGGTGTATTGGGATAGCTATTTGCCATTAGGCTGTTTCCATGAGTGTTGATTAAGTAGTTTCCATTTTGGTATTACAGTATGCCCTGTTGTAAGTTGCTGACTGTGTAAAAAGTCTTTTAAGTCAAAAAAAGAAGCTCATCTTAAACCCTTGGTATTTATTATGACAGGGACCAGGAATAGAAATCCTGCATGTGTGTATTTAGTGCATGGGAGTTCAAATGTAAAAGTGTAAAAATAAATAAAGTCCCTGTGTAAGTATGGCATGCTTTAGAGTTTTACATGCATCTTGAGATGCATGTTTTATTTGTTTTAATATACAAGTCAAGAATCGTATTTTTTTTTTAACAAGGTCTGTATTTATGGATAACGTTTGACATTGATAGAATCTTTGTAGACTGATGTTAAATAAACCAACACACTTGAATATCAAACATTTTTATTAATAAAAACATATATATATTTTTTTTTAAAAAGCACTCTTTTTAAATGAGTTAAAGCTTTGTGAAAAGCCCTATTCCTCTGGTAATAACAGTAGACAAACACATTCTAATTTCTTTTTATATGTTCCTGTGTAGCTGTTTTCATGAATTCTAAAGGAGACATGAATTTCTATGAGCACCATGCTCAGTGGCCTCTGAAGGTTGATGCTTCTATCAGGATTTACATTTCTTATATAGAACATGCTGATGAGTGTAGAAGTTACTGTTGTGTAATCCGAATAGCGGTTGATTCCAGCAATCCTACGTGTACAGCTGTATTTCTATTTGTATCGATGTGTGTTGTGATATGTTAGGTCTAAAACTATTTAAGAGCTCAATATACCAATCGAATTGAACCAGACTCTCTTCTTTAAAAAATAAAAATAATTAGTCTTTTGAAGGATTTAAAGTAATACATTCCTGACTATGAAGTCTTACAAAATATTGGTCTTCATTTTTCTATACAGTGTAATGTATTTTGGTGGACATTGGTAAGTAAAATAATTAGTTACAACAAGCAGAAGTCTTTGATGGATCATAATGATGTTGCATTAAGGTTTTTATAAACCAAAGAGCAAGGTCAATTCTTGTCTCTGTGGAAAAATAATCTGATACTGTAGCTGGATTCGGTTTCATTGACATTCATTATTGTAATGAATAAGTCTGGAGAAGTCAATATCATTTGTATTCATGTTTTTGCCTTTGTACACAATAATGAGGAGGGGTCATTGAACTTGTGACCTGTGACATGGACCTTTTTCCCTGGGAGAATGCTTTCACAACCATTGGAAAAATGTGCTGTTTGGGTTTATACATTTATTTGTGTAATCGTTGCAATACTCTTGGTCTTTTGTAAACCTTTATAGCTTGCAGTAGGCAAGCCCTCAATGCTTAAAAATCCTTTCAAGGTATATTTTATTCTTAGTTAATACAAATTATAACTAGCATGATTCCAGCAGCTCTTACTATCAAACACTATGTTAAGCCAGTTACTTTACTGTATGTGCCTGTCTTAAAATGGCTTTTTGTGGTGCTGTCATTTTTACTTTCTCCTCAGCTTAACGAATGACTATGAACAGTTTGGGGATGTGGGAGGGGGGTTTGATGACTGTTTTGGTGTTACATTCTAAGCTTCATTTAGGAAGGTGAATGGCATGTGATCACAGAAATCTAGTTTGAAACAGGAAAGGGTGATAATTAGTTTCTAATATGAAGAAAATAGCTGTTATTAGCTTTTCCCTGCATGTTAGCTGTTTCCCCGCGGCACTCTTCAGATCTGAGCAGATGGGTGAGCTAAGGGCAGAGGTAATGTGTGCCATGATAGGCTGTCGGTTCTCCCTGAAGGCAATCTACGACTACAAGACATAGCTTCTCTCCTTCCTTTTTGAAACTTCAACTACTCGGGCTACAAGACTGGTGAAAGAAACCGCTAAAATAAGCAATCAAGATGTTCATTTGACTGTGAGTGCTCCGCGAGCATTGTTCTGTGGCACTGTATTCAATGTGATGACAGCTCCATGATTGGGTTAGAAGAAAAATAAAAAGGACATTTAGCTCTACCACTTTTTACCCTCTCCTGGTATTTTCTAGCAGTGACTTTGTTTAACAGGAATGTAATACAGTCAGAAATTGAGTACTGTTACTGAGGGAAAAATACGTATAATGGCAGGGGAAAAGAGGTTCCTTTTGTGTTGTGGTGCAAAGACATGCAATGGGATTATATGTGTGAAGTGCGGCTGTTAATAAGCAACGTTAACTGGTTGTAAGAAGCTATTTCATTAATATAGTGTGCGAATGAAAGGCAGAAATCTGATAGTAAATATTACTGACAAAGGAGTGTATTATATTTTCATGTCATTTATACTGATACTCGTATATTATAGTCTGTTTTTGTTATCTGTGTGTAGACTGATTGCATTTTTTAACCACAGATCGGTTGACATTTTGGGAGAGAAGAGGAGGCAGTTGCTGATCAAAAAGTGCACCTTTTCATTTAATAGCCAGGTTTGAACACATGGCAGCGGGTGCATGCTCAGTGCTGGAAGGAAGTGTAGACATTGCAGGGAATAAGAAGTTTTGGAGTAATGTGTCAGAGCTCAAACATTCAGAAGTTACAGGGAGGGCTGAGCACAACACCAAACAAATAACAACATAAAAACAAGCATGAAACGCACCAGTTGCAGCTTTGGACAAGAACGCCTCCTGTACATTAATCTCTACTTCCTTTGTCGGAAGCCTGTGGCTGCTGTCAGGAGTCTGTTTACTTTTGTTCTGTCATTGTGAATAAAAATATCTCATCTTGTGAATCGGAAATTTAAATTGCGTGGTTTAGAATTGCAGAAACTGAAGCAAAGTAGGCAAATAAAAATGTTATAGGTGATAAACCGTTTCCTTGTTTTTTCATTTTTACCAGCACTTTATATGCATGCACATGTGAGCTATTCTACGTTTTTTATTTTAAGGACAGCCATGAGTATCAAAAGTCATTTTCCCCAGCGAAAAGATAAACTGAAGGTGGCCTTTAACATTGTAGCATGATCAAAGGGATCCCACAATTATTTGTGCCAGGACTGTAATGGCTGTGATTGATACTGAGAATCTTAACATTACAGTGTTATATGCATGCTGTATCCCATGCTATGGCTAAAATGTCTGAAGCCAAAATACCTAAAGAGGGAGTTTAGGGTGCAATAATGAAACATGTCACTTGCTGGCATATAGTGCTCTAAAAAGTGATATTACAATTGGACTAGATTACCGACTGCTGATTATCTGTGCTGTACAGACAGCGGTCGTTTGCTGACATTGTTGATTTAAACACGGGATGCACACATTTATTCTCATTACTGCAGCTCTTAATGTGAAACCTTTAGGATTTCATAAATAACAATAAAAAGGTCAATCTACACAAATGGCATCTTCTCCGGGGGGGGGTTACTTTGTTTTCTCAGTTTTATTTGTATTAAGCCGCATCATTGGGAAAGGTTACGTGAGCATGAGGTTTCCTTACACTTGTTATTTATTGTCTATGGAAGTCCTTATAGAAGTCCATATAGAAGTTGGATTTGTTGACTAAAAAGCTTTCTGTGTGTGTATAATATCTCTCTCTCTCTCTCTCTCTCTCTCTCTCTCTCTCTCTCTCTCTCTCTCTCTCTCTCTATATATATATATATATATATATATATATATATATATATATATATATATATATAATGAGAGAGAGAGCCTTCATCAGGTGCTTCTGGTACACCTCAGCACTGACAGCCAGGTAGTTGGAATCCTGCTGAAAGCATCATTTTCTGGTGTTTGGAACTGAATATCACTGTCCACAAAACAATTGCCCCACGCATGGAATTGTTGTGTTTGTCTCAGAAAAATGTCCTTTTTCTTTACTCCGAGTATCAAATATATCAGGTTAGCTCTTATCCTGACTTGTTTCCAGTATATATGTTATAGCTTCAGTTAAAGAACCAGTGATGTTAGTCTTGCTAGTAGTGCTGATCACATTGCAGTAACCCTGCTCTGATGCATTACTGATGTAGTCGCTGTAGGTTGGTCTGCAATGACTATTTTATTGAATCCTGTTTCTTCCAAGGATATTTTTCTATTTCTGGAGAGTCTGCAGTAATGAAAGCCTAATATCAGCAACCACAGCCACAAAATATGTATATTTTATATTATAATTATACAAGGTATTTATATAAAATTTATAATGAGATAATTTTAGTTTTTATTTTTCCCAGCATACATACTTATGATTTTATGATTTTCATTAGGAGCAAGGGACCTCTGCCCTGGGTGGGTTATTTATATTGTTTATATTTTGCTGGAAAGCCCTTGAAACACATTTTAAAATGAGGCTGAATGGAGATGGTGATGGCACCATCATAGGCTTTGTAAGGCTTGTCTACTCTAAAGCATACACAATGCTGTAGCTGAGTCAGGAAATTCAAATTGCAATATTATTTTGTACGTTTTTCAAAAAGAATTCTGCAGAGCTGGCTAAACTCTGTATACAGTATTGTTTAAGAAAGAGGTTCACCCGTCCCCCGGGGAGAGAGAGAAAAAATAAATAAAAATAAGCGGCCAACAGTTTGCCCAGCATTTAATCTGCCAGTTAGACGCTGTAAATCAATTGTCGTTTTCAATTTATGAGGCGATTTTTATATACACATTTCCCCCTCTAAACACAAACCCAATAAAAAATGAAACAAAGGTAACCGAGATCACATGACGTGTGATACCTGACAGTATGTGTTTGTGTCACATCAGCATTCCCCAGGTATTGGAAAACACGGCTTACTTGTTTATGCCTACCGCGTCTGCGAGGGAGAAAGAGATTAATAAACATCCAATACAGTTAGAAAATGCATTCAGTGCCTTGTAAATCTGATGTTGCTTTGCACAATTGAGTTTGCTGTGCAGCTCACATCGCTCACATCTCTTAACCTCCTGCTAGAACACCTGCATTTGAACAGCTAGCGGGGGTTAGAAAACAAACATTGAAATGGTTATTTATTATGTTTAAGTGGATATCATTGCACAGATGAAACTAAGCAAACCAGAGACCCCTGAGTAGAATACTAGTTTTAGGGATAGTAATAAAGATGATATTAAGTACCAGTAAATGAAATCTTGACCACACTTTATTCTGGTATTGCTGTAAAATACTAATCTTGGACAAAAAAAAAAGTGAAACCTTTGAGTAACATTGTCAATAGGGAATTCAGTATGGAACTGATTGGAATGGCTTTCAGTTGTTCTGCAGGACTATCTTCCTTGTGAAACATCGGCAGTCTGTACAGTCTTGAATACAGAAGCACCTGCCAGCCAGGTGCTGCTTATGAACCCTCTATCAAAGTCAGTGTAACCTAAAGTTATTGTTAAAAAGAAAAGCAAATTGTTGAATATATTCTGTCAGAGTAATCGTCAGTGATACAAATTGCATGGTCATGGTCATGCTTATTATTAATTATTTTATTTAATTATAATTTATATTAGTTATTTTATTTAATTAATTCATTTTATATTAGTTAATGAACTTCACGTGGCTTCGTGTTTCTTGCAATCTGAGTTTGATTTGATCACAGGATCAGTTTCTGACCCTTCCTCTGCTGGGCTTTTTAAGATTTCACATGCAAGTAACACTAGATTTAGAAAGTGAATAACTTTAAAAATAACTTTTGCTCTCCAGTAGCATCACTTTTTCAAATATGTGTTCCACACCTATATATAGCACACTTTGTGAAGCTATGTAGGCCTATACTTTACCAGGATTGCTTAATCCCTTGGTAGCTGAAGCTGTTACGTCCCTGAAGTCTGCAGCCTACATTCTTCTTGAGAGCACATCAGAGATGACAAAATTCTGGGGCTCAGTCTCTTGTTGTAATGAAGACAACCTGATAATTCTCAGTCTCTTTCCTCAACGCAGCTGCTGTGGAGAAATTCCACTGAATACCAAAGCACTGGCATAACTGTGGCATAACTTCACCAGACTTTTTATAAAGCTTTGAGCAGCATTGTATTTACTTTTCTTTTACACAGTTAAACTGCTGCTGTCTTTTTTTTCTTTTTTTTTCTTCATTTCTTTTTGTACTGGTGACGCTTCTAATATCTGACATTTTCAGATGTTTGTCATTATTTTTTTCATATATTTGGGTTTTTGACAAGGGTATTTCTCCACAGTCTATTGCTGTATTAATGTAGTTTTTTTTTTCTTTTTTTCTAGCTGCTTTTATATCAGATTTTTTTCTCACTTCCTTGGCAAAAAATGTTGATAAATTCAAGGAACTGATTGATTTCTCATCTTTTTAATATGGCTGTGAACTTTAATTGAATAATTAATTTTTTTTTTTTTTGGGGGGGGGGGGACAAGTATTACAGCACTGTGCAGGTCAATAATTCACAATTTATAGAGTCACAAGGTTTCACACAAAAAAAAAAATACAAACATGGCCATACAAGAAACCCTTAAAAACGGCATGTGCATATAAAGACTGCTTTTACAGAGGTTTGTGGCAAAATAAAAAATAACTCCTAAATGTGTTTGTCAGCCTGACTAGGATAGGTCCTTAATTATTCTGTCAAACTTAATGTAGCTGAATCATAATATATTATTTACCACAGAAATAATGCACTGTATTCGCAAACTGATTCAAAACCTACTTGCAGTTTTATTACCCACTAGTATTTTTATTACAAGGTTGAAAAAATGATTAATGTAGAATAAAAATAGTAGCCATTCATTTATATTGTACCGACCAGCATTTCAAAAACATATAGGGGTAGATGTACTAAAGTGTTGTGCCTGTTGCAATAGTAGACTACCAGCTGCAAACGAGTTGGAAGTCTAGGGTGAAATGTACTAAACAAGCACAATGCTGATTGTGACTTTTTAGGGAATGCTTTGCGTCAGCAGTTTTTTTTTGCGGTTCAGCCTTAGATGAATATGCAATTATGGGTGTTCCTGCATATATTTGCAAAAAGTGGGCAGAGATAGTGCAAATGAGGGTTCACAAATATTATAATGAGATGTACTAAAGCTGCTGACAATTGCAACTCTTACAATTGCATCAATTTGTTAAGAACTTTTGAAAGCATGTTTTACACAGTCGCAATTGTTGCTGGCATTTCCCAGTCGGCTTTTTCTTGTGCGTTGCCAGTTGTGCTCAATGCATTTTTGAGGCAAACACCCAAGTACCTAATTTTCACTAAAGTCAGGGTGTACTTACAAAACTTAAACTAATTTCTATGACATTTCTGGTTTTCCCAGCGTGTTGGGAGCAATAGACTACACACATGTGCCACTAACCCCTCCAGCTCATTCTGAGCATCTGTATAGGACCATGATCTATTGTGTGTTAATTGTCTAGGCTACTTAGGCCAAGTTAAAAATAATAATAATTAAAATAAAATAAATAAAACCTAAAATTTAGTTTCAGTTTAAAATAATCTTTTGTTTGCATTGTACATCAATGTGTACAATGCAGCAGAATGATTTATTTTGTGTTACCAGTAGGCTAAAGTAAAAAGAAATTGCACTAGGTATTCATTTGATTTTACTACTGTCCTGTATACTGTATAGGCCTACTGTACAAATTTATATTTTTACATAATGTAATGTGTAGCCTACCCAAAACACATTAGTGTTATTTCAGCGCAATGATTTATATTTAAAATACATTGAGAACTGTAAATGTACAGTACTGTGCAAAAGTTTTAGGCAGGTGTGAAAAAATGCTGTAAAGTAAGAATGCTTTCAAAAATAGACATGTTAATAGATTATATTTATCAATTAACTAAATGCAAAGTGAGTGAACAGAAGAAAAATCTAAATCAAATCCATATTTGGTGTGACCACCCTTTGCCTTCAAAACAGCATCAAGCATCAATTCTTCTAGGTACACTTGCACACATTTTTGAAGGAACTCGGCAGGTAGGTTGGCCCAAACATATTGGAGAACTAACCACAGTTCTTCTGTGGATTTAGGCAGCCTCAGTTGCTTCTCTCTCTTCATGTAATCCCAGACAGACTCGATGATGTTGAGATCAGGGCTCTGTGGGGGCCATACCATCACTTCCAGGACTCCTTGTTCTTCTTTACGCTGAAGATAGTTCTTAATGACTTTCGCTGTATGTTTGGGGTCGTTGTCATGCTGCAGAATAAATTTGGGGCCAATCAGATGCCTCCCTGATGGTATTGCATGATGGATAAGTATCTGCCTGTACTTTTCAGCATTGAGGAGACCATTAATTCTGACCAAATCCCCAACTCCATTTGCAGAAATGCAGCCCCAAACTTGCAAGGAACCTCCACCATGCTTCACTGTTGCCTGCAGACACTCATTCATGAACGCTCTCCAGCCCTTCGGCGAACAAACTGCCTTCTGCTACAGCCAAATATTTCAAATTTTGACTCATCAGTCAAGAGCACCTGCTGCCATTTTTCTGCACCCCAGTTCCTGTGTTTCGTGCATAGTTGAGTCGCTTGGCCTTGTTTCCACGTCGGAGGTATGGCTTTTTGGTCGCAGTCTTCCATGAAGGCCACTTCTGACCAGACTTCTCCGGACAGTAGATGGGTGTACCAGGGTCCCACTGTTTTCTGCCAACTCTGAGCTGATGGCACTGCTGGACATCTTCCGATTGCGAAGGGAAGTAAGCATGATGTGTCTTTCATCTGCTGCAGTAAGTTTCCTTGGCCGACCACTGCGTCTACGGTCCTCAACGTTGCCCGTTTCTTTGTGCTTCTTCAAAAGAGCTTGGACAGCACATCTGGAAACCCCTGTCTGCCTTGAAATTTCTGCCTGGGAGAGACCTTGCTGATGCAGTATAACTACCTTGTGTCTTGTTGCTGTGCTCAGTCTTGCCATGGTGTATGACTTTTGACAGTAAACTGTCTTCAGCAACCTCACCTTGGTAGCTGAGTTTGGCTATTCCTCACCCAGTTTTATTCCTCCTACACAGCTGTTTCTGTTTCAGTTAATGATTGTGTTTCAACCTACATATTGAATTGATGATCATTAGCACCTGTTTGGTATAATTGTTTAATCATACACCTGACTATATGCCTACAAAATCCCTGACTTTGTGCAAGTGTACCTAGAAGAATTGATGCTGTTTTGAAGGCAAAGGTTTGTCACACCAAATATGGATTTGATTTAGATTTTTCTTCTGTTCACTCACTTTGCATTTAGTTAATTGATAAATATAATCTATTAACATGTCTATTTTTGAAAGCATTCTTACTTTACAGCATTTTTCACACCTGCCTAAAACTTTTGCACAGTACTGTATGTGTGTGTGATTTTATTGTATTGTTTTTAATCCTGACACCTCCTTATGTCGGACAAACCTGTCCGGTTTAGCGGCTACTGTATGATTTTGAAAAGCTTTTTGGGAGAGAAGGTTGGGGCCCCACTATAGAATCTGATGGGATTAAACTGCCTTTCATTTTTTATATATATATATATAACAGTATTAAAATAGGTAAAATGAAGACGGAACAGAATGCATTGTACAGATGACGTTTACATTTAACAAAAACAATGTTATTTTGATTCTTGCACCCTTGCATGTATAGACGTTATCTTTCGGACACCCTCTGCTGCAGCAGACCACAACTCAACACCCACAATGTACGCTAGAGCTCTCACTAAGAAGACGCAACAAATATTTAAATTAGTGTATTGCGGCTCTTTTCATTAACATATTATCTCTTAGTACATACGACAAAATGTATACATATGACAAAATGTATACTTGTCGCAACGAAAATGCAAATTGCTGTATGTTTGCGCTGCGACTAACCCATCTTAGTACATCTACCCCATAATCTGTACAGTATAGGCGTTTCAGAACGAGGACCTCAACTGCGTCTGGAAAATACATTCATGGATTGCAAGAACTACTAGGAAAGTAGCTGTAATGTTTAGCAGGTGTTTATCTTGATTTATAGAGTGCTGTACAGTCAATGTGTTACTTGGTTGCATATCATTATCATACTAGTTTGGGTCATTTCACAAGTGTCACTCAGAACCCCTTAAAACTGTTTTTCTTTTTATGTTTGCCTAAAAATTGGCAAAATAAAAAATTCCATCAGATGGCTAGGAACATGCCTTATGATATCATGTCTGGCTGACTGTTTTCTCAACAGCAACATAATAGTGATTTTGTTTTCAAAGTTTTTGCCAGCATTGCATGAGTTTTTCCTGTTATAGATTACAGGTTTACAGCATGTTTCTGCCGGGAGAGGGAGAGGGAGAGACGGGCATCTGCTCTGTAATTAGACTATAGAAGAATGAAACCACTGCCAAAAGAAATATTTGTCCTCCATTCAAGGTTACATTCATATGTGTTTTAATTTGAGATGTTGAGGATATAACCTATTTGTTCATGGCTACCTGCGATGCCACAGCCTCTGCCAGACTGGTTGTTGGCAGAGTTCTGTGGTATTTCCATAAGCTTCATGCTTCTACAAAAATGTTGTAAATAATTATCTATGTAAACTCCTTGCTTATGTAAGCACCATAGATGTTTTCATTGCATAGCCACTGCAGATTTTGGAGAAACGTTTTAAAGGGTAGTTAATAAAAATAGGAAACCTCTTACAGTATCTTAGGGATTACAGAACAACTTGTTTAAAACCATCAAGTTTAGAGAGAAATTTGCTTACACTTCATCGTGTCATTTGGCAGATTTATTATTATTATTATTATTATTATTATTATTATTATTATTATTATTATTATTATCCACAACTTAAGGGAAATGATATATGTGGACAGAATTGTGCTTTTACAGTAATTGTAAATGTTGTTTTATTCTTAATTATTGTCTTGACAGACCTAGAGGCGTTTCTCGCCATTCATCCACAGAGCTGGAATGGCACAAGCAGTGCTAGTGAGGGCTTCCCCACACTGTTCTGCAGTGGAGAAATCCCCCTCATACCCATCCAATTTTATGAGGCTGCCTGCAAAAGCTTCCCGTGCCAGTTGTGCAGATTCAAGCAGTGGTTTTATAATGTGAACTACAGATTACTGAAAGCAGAGTTCAGACCATCAATCTCTGATTTGAAAGCTGGTTTTCAACCCTGATGTTGATGATAAATAAAGAAATGGCCATTGGTTAGACAGTTCATAATGAAAAAAATACAATGTTGGGTTGGGGCGCCTTGTGGAAGTCTATTGTACCTTGTTGAGTGTATCCCACTGCACATAATGCCCATTATCACTGTCACGTCTTCTGAAACACATACAGTAATCAGGCATTCAGAGCTCTCCTTTCCTGGCTCCTCCACTAGTTAACATGACTTATTAAAATAAACAAACCCTTAACTACTGGGGTGTTAGGTGTTCTTGAACGTATCACTTTTAGTAGCATCAGTAATACCTTTTAAATAGTAGATTACAGCTTTACTTGTTTAACAGAACAGCCTGTTCTGTTAAACAAGTAAACATGGCTGCAATTTTAAGATCCTAGATACATTTTGTCTTTGGCCAATCAGGAGAGATTATTTAAACATGTGACTGCACAAGATTCCAACTGAAGACAGCATGGTTTAGACAGCTGTTAAAATCAACAATGTTGACATGTATGCAGACAGCGACACCGATCAGTGTAATATTAATGGTATTTTTGACTTTATAGTAGGAAACATTGGTAGGGAATGTAATTAAAGAACCACGTTTCTATCTGTAAACTGGGATTAATATTCATGGGTACAAAATATTTACAAAAATGAACCATAGTGTTATTATACAGTGTGTCCTATAGTGGTTCAAACCATTGCAGGTTTTACTGTTTCAAATAGTTACAAGTAAAAGCGTTTCAGGTAAAGATCACACGGAAACCTGGCATGGCTCAAACTGACAGACAGTGGGTTTGTTTTTTAATTCTGTTGATACATTAAACGTGAAAGCACATACAATAGAAAATCTTGGCACATTTTCTTTTTATATTGGTACACTTCTCATTAATTTATTTTATTTCTGGCACAGAACAAAGAATAATGAGACTACCTGAGTTGCAATGCTATGAAAACGATTTTAAAATCACTGTTGGTTTTGTAGTACCCTAAATTTAACTATTCAAATGCAGTGTTCTTAAAATAGAGCATGTTTGAGTTATCAGTGTTTTTCTGTGTTTCGTTGCGGGTTTGGACTGGCCACAAATAAAAACAACAAATTTGTACCGTGCTGACAGATATCAAGCTTACAATTTACCAAAATTGCTGATGCCAGAATGGAATATTTTATTAAACCATTAAGGAGTGGCAGAAATCCAAACTGGCATTTTTTTTTGTATTCAATGTATTACTGTGTTTCCAGTAAGGCAAACAATATACAATTATTTGTGGAAATCATGGCCTAAATTAAAAACTAAACGTAAATGCAGTTCATAAATAAATAATCCAGGGATAAAGAAAACGTGCTCAGTTAAACAAAGGTCTCTAGATGCTGCCAGGCATTAAAACAACAATGGGACAAAGATGAGGACAGAGCACAGGGTCACTGCCAAAAATCTACATCCTCTACTTGACAGACGTTGCATGTAAATGAACTTGTTTTTACATTGAAGACACAGAAGGAATACATTCTTTACAAAGGAACAAGCAGCCCAATATCTTTACCACAGAGCAGTAACATGTACAGGATTCATTTTGATTTGTGTCCAAGAGATTTGATGAAGGAGCTGCGTACGCCTGGCATTGAAGAAGGCACTAACCGCATATTAAAGTGTTTTAAAGTTATGGAATATCTGTTATAAATAAGTGTTCCTTTTTTTTACCATTATCATACAGCGTTTTTGAACCCCCCTTCCCTAAAAATGATATATAATAGTTGAATTTGAAAAGAAAAACAATACTTTTTTTTGTAGCATACGCTTTAGTTTATTGGATAGAGCTACAAAACTAAATGAGACTCCAGACACTGTACAAGCTGAGGGAACAGGTGCAGACTGCAGGTTTCAGTGCAAATCTGCATGCAATGGATCTTGCTGTAGCAAAGACACATGGCAGCATTTTATGTGGAAGCAGTGGTGAAGGATGGCAAAAGCTGGAGTTAAACACAACACACATCACCTTGAATAACAAACACAGATTTAACATGACATTATCAATTTGCAGCCTGGCCCTACAAATGGAGTCGAATCTACATGTTTCTGATGGATGATGAAACAGGGCTGCAAATGAGATTCAAAACAGTCTCTGTATACAAGGGTCCACAATTGTCAATGCAACTAAGAGCCAGTTTCACGGAAATCTCAACCTTTTTGTGTGGTTTTAATATATAAATATGTGTTGTTTTCATTAATTTATTCCTATTTATTCATAAAAATATTCAAAAACTTTAGCTCATGAAATAAAACTCTTAATAGGGGTTGCAGGCAGGTGTTAAAAACATATCTTCATGCCATCACTTCATACACACACTTGAGACTCTCAACAATAATAACAAAGACAATGATTTGAAATGAATTTGCTTCAGCCAAGATATTACCAAAGTACTTAGTAAAATATATATATATATATATATATATATATATATATATATATATATATATATATATATATATATATATATATATATATATATATAAATTGTTCTAGTTGACAGTAAAAACAAAAAACCCTGGTTATAAATCAAAATAAATAAACGTCTGTGTTGAAAGCGGGTTATAGTTCAGGTAGTGGCAATCTATAGTTTTCACTCACTAAACTACAGTTTGTACATTTTTGGCCTTGGCTGTGCAGTGTCTTATGACATTTGTCTTGAATGATTTAGTAGATGGTTAAATAAAGCAGCTGACTCATAACAGAAGAAACCACAGGAAAAGTGGTCTCTAAAACGGCCCAATAGGATTGCTGTTATTCAGCGTTCAGTGCTGTAGAGTTTTATTCAGGTTTATTCAGTCTTTTTATGTTTTCTTTAAATCTGATCTCCATCATGCATGTTTTTCAAGAGCAATTTTATTTTAAAGACAAAATCCCTTTACAGTACTCAGAAACTGTGTCATTTACTGGTATTAAGGGAAGAACATTGACTCACTTGGCATGATGTAATTTTATTTTTAACACACATCATATATATATATATATATATATATATATATATATATATATATATATATATATATATATATACACAGTACCAGTCAAAAGTTTGAGTACACTTGCTGGAAACTAGGTTTTTTCATAATTGACAATGTTTTACGTCATATACGTTTCTGTAAATACTTGAAAATGAAAACACATGTTACAATATACAAAACAAAACATAAGGAGTATCAAAGCAATGTTCAAGAAAATTGAAAATTGTCTCTAAATCTTGGATTCCTCAAAATAGCCACCCTTTGCCTTAATAACAGCCTTACAAACACGAGGCATTAGGTTAACAAGTTTCAGCAGGAAATCACCCGACATGTCTTCCCAGCTCTTCTACAGCAATTCCCAGAGAAGTAGGGCACTTGTGGGTAGCTTTGCTTTGACTCTTCTGTCCAATTCGTCCCATACAAGTTCTATGGGATTGAGGTCTTGAGACTGGGCAGGCCAGGTCATTAGATTGAGATGTCCTTCACTTTCCTTCTTACGCCAGATAGTTCTTGCACAACTTTGAGGTGTGTTTCAGGTCATTATCTTGCTGAAGAATGAAGAACTGCCCAACTAGCCGTAATCCTGATGGAATGGCATGCCTCTGAAGTATGCTATGATAGCCATGCTGGTTGAGCTTGCCATGGACTTGGTAAAGATCACCAACTCTGTCACCAGCAAAGCAACCCCAGACCACGACACTGCCTCCTCCATGCTTGACAGTGGGAACCACACATGCAGAACTCATGCGCTCACCCTCTCCTCATCTTACAAATACTCAGCGGTTGGACCCAAATATTTCAAATTTTGACTTATCGGTCCATAAGACCGACTTCCACTCCTCAAACGTCCAGTTTCTGTGTTTTTCGGCCCAGGCAAGTCTCTTCCTCTTATTCTGCACTCTTAACAATAACAATGGTTTCTTTGCAGCAATTCCAGGCCAGCTTCACACAATCTCCTCTGAACAGTTGATGTTGAAACATCTGTACTTCTAGTAGCATTTAGCTGAGCTTGTATTTCAGGGGCAGTTAATCGCTGGTTTCGCAGACTTGTGACTCGAATGAACTTGTTCTCTGATTCTGACGTCACCCTTGGCCTGCCTGACCTTGTTCGGTCCTCATGAGTGCCAGTTTCTTCAAATCGTTTGATGGTCTTGGCCACAGCAGTTACAGACACTTGCAAAGTTCTTGCGATTTGTCTTAACGATTGACCTTCATTTCTTAAAGTAATTACAGATTTCTTTTTTCTTTGCTTAATTTTGCCATTTTCTGCTCCCTTACATTCAGGAATGACAAACTTGTGCCTATGCTACCTATATTTATAGTAATCATGGACCCTCACCTGTTAACAATAATTGGTGACAAAAGGTTAATTAGGTAACATGCTAGTTCACTTTGAGAACATCTAACAAAGACACTTTTATACTTAGGCCAGTGTTCTAACACCGTGTTATACACATTTCAGACTTTTAACTGACTTGGGCTTCAGACTGAAATCCCCTTGCTTTGGGTGACCATTTCATTGAAATTGACAAGATTTACATTTTCATTTAAAAATAAAATTTTTGAATGCAATTCATATGATTATCAGCTTATATAAGTACACGTATCATATAATGAAATATTAAGTGTTTATAGACAAGTTTATACATTTAAACGCATAGATAATCATGAAAAACCTGGTTTCAAGCAGGTGTACTCAAACTTTGACTGGTACTGTATATATATATATATATATATATATATATATATATATATATATATATATATATATATACAGTACTGTGCAAAAGTTTTAGGCAGGTGTGAAAAAATGCTGTAAAGTAAGAATGCTTTCAAAAATAGACATGTTAATAGATTATATTTATCAATTAAGTAAATGCAAAGTGAGTGAACAGAAGAAAAATCTACATCAAATCAATATTTGGTGTGACCACCCTTGCCTTCAAAACAGCATCAAGCATCGATTCTTCTAGGTACACTTGCACACAGTTTTTAAAGGAACTTCGGCAGGTAGGTTGGCCCAAACATCTTGGAGAACTAACCACAGTTCTTCTGTGGATTTAGGCAGCCTCAGTTGCTTCTCTCTCTTCATGTAATCCCAGACAGACTCGATGATGTTGAGATCAGGGCTCTGTGGGGGCCATACCTTCACTTCCAGGACTCCTTGTTCTTCTTTACGCTGATAGTTCTTAATGACTTTCGCTGTATGTTTGGGGTCGTTGTCATGCTGCAGAATAAATTTGGGGCCAATCAGATGCCTCCCTGATGGTATTGCATGATGGATAAGTATCTGCCTGTACTTCTCAGCATTGAGGAGATCATTAATTCTGACCAGATCCCCAACTCCATTTGCAGAAATGCAGCCCCAAACTTGCAAGGAACCTCCACCATGCTTCACTGTTGCCTGCAGACACTCATTCATGTACGCTCTCCAGCCCTTCGGCGAACAAACTGCCTTCTGCTACAGCCAAATATTTCAAATTTTGACTCATCAGTCCAGAGCACCTGCTGCCATTTTTCTGCACCCCAGTTCCTGTGTTTTCGTGCATAGTTGAGTCGCATGGCCTTGTTTCCACGTCGGAGGTATGGCTTTTTGGCCGCAAGTCTTCCATGAAGGCCACTTCTGACCAGACTTCTCCAGACAGTAGATGGGTGTACCAGGGTCCCACTGTTTTCTGCCAGTTCTGAGCTGATGGCACTGCTGGACATCTTCCGATTGCGAAAGGAAGTAAGCATGATGTGTCTTTCATCTGCTGTAGTAAGTTTCCTTGGCCGACCATGCGTCTACGGTCCTCAACGTTGCCCGTTTCTTTGTGCTTCTTCAAAAGAGCTTAGACAGCACATCTGGAAACCCCTGTCTGCCTTGAAATGTCTGCCTGGGAGAGACCTTGCTGATGCAGTATAACCACCTTGTGTCTTGTTGCTGTGCTCAGTCTTGCCATGGTGTATGACTTTTGACAGTAAACTGTCTTCAGCAACTTCACCTTGTTAGCTGAGTTTGGCTGTTCCTCACCCAGTTTTATTCCTCCTACACAGCTGTTTCTGTTTCAGTTAATGATTGTGTTTCAACCTACATATTGAATTGATGATCATTAGCACCTGTTTGGTATAATTGTTTAATCATACACCTGACTATATGCCTACAAAATCCCTGACTTTGTGCAAGTGTACCTAGAAGAATTGATGCTGTTTTGAAGGCAAAGGGTGGTCACACCAAATATGGATTTGATTTAGATTTTTCTTCTGTTCACTCACTTTGCATTTAGTTAATTGATAAATATAATCTATTAGCATGTCTATTTTTGAAAACATTCTTACTTTACAGCATTTTTCACACCTGCCTAAAACTTTTGCACAGTACTGATATATATATATATATATACAGTACTGTGCAAAGTTTTAGGCAGGTGTGAAAAATGCTGTAAAGTAAGAATGCTTTCAAAAATAGACATGTTAATAGATTATATTTATCAATTAACTAAATGCAAAGTGAGTGAACAGAAGAAAAATCTAAATCAAATCCATATTTGGTGTGACCACCCTTTGCCTTCAAAACAGCATCAATTCTTCTAGGTACACTTGCACAAAGTCAGGGATTTTGTAGGCATATAGTCAGGTATATGATTAAACAATTATACCAAACAGGTGCTAATGATCATCAATTCAATATGTAGGTTGAAACACAATCATTAACTGAAACAGAAACAGCTGTGTAGGAGGAATAAAACTGGGTGAGGAACAGCCAAACTCAGCTAACAAGGTGAGGTTGCTGAAGACAGTTTACTGTCAAAAGTCATACACCATGGCAAGACTGAGCACAACAACAAGACACAAGGTAGTTATACTGCATCAGCAAGGTCTCTCCCAGGCAGAAATTTCAAGGCAGACAGGGGTTTCCAGATGTGCTGTCCAAGCTCTTTTGAAGAAGCACAAAGGAACGGGCAACGTTGAGGACCGTGAGACGCAGTGGTCGGCCAAGGAAACTTACTGCAGCAGATGAAAGACACATCATGCTTACTTCCCTTCGCAATCGGAAGATGTCCAGCAGTGCCATCAGCTCAGAACTGGCAGAAAACAGTGGGACCCTGGTACACCCATCTACTGTCCGGAGAAGTCTGGTCAGAAGTGGCCTTCATGGAAGACTTGCGGCCAAAAAGCCATACCTCCGGCGTGGAAACAAGGCCAGCGACTCAACTATGCACGAAAACACAGGAACTGGGGTGCAGAAAAATGGCAGCAGGTGCTCTGGACTGATGAGTCAAAATTTGAAATATTTGGCTGTAGCAGAAGGCAGTTTGTTCGCCGAAGGGCTGGAGAGCGTATACGAATGAGTGTCTGCAGGCAACAGTGAAGCATGGTGGAGGTTCCTTGCAAGTTTGGGGCTGCATTTCTGCAAATGGAGTTGGGGATTTGGTCAGAATTAATGGTCTCCTCAATGCTGAGAAGTACAGGCAGATACTTATCCATCATGCAATACCATCAGGGAGGCATCTGATTGGCCCTAAATTTATTCTGCAGCATGACAACGACCCCAAACATACAGCGAAAGTCATTAAGAACTATCTTCAGCGTAAAGAAGAACAAGGAGTCCTGGAAGTGATGGTATGGCCCCCACAGAGCCCTGATCTCAACATCATCGAGTCTGCCTGGGATTACATGAAGAGAGAGAAGCAACTGAGGCTGCCTAAATCCACAGAAGAACTGTGGTTAGTTCTCCAAGATGTTTGGGCCAACCTACCTGCCGAGTTCCTTCAAAAACTGTGTGCAAGTGTACCTAGAAGAATTGATGCTGTTTTGAAGGCAAAGGGTGGTCACACCAAATATGGATTTGATTTAGATTTTTCTTCTGTTCACTCACTTTGCATTTAGTTAATTGATAAATATAATCTATTAGCATGTCTATTTTTGAAAACATTCTTACTTTACAGCATTTTTTCACACCTGCCTAAAACTTTTGCACAGTACTGTATATATATATATATATATATATACACAGTGCTCCCTTGCTATCTGACTAAAATACAAAATAAAATAACTCTATGCACATACAGTGAAGCAAAAATGTAACTTTCTGTGAATTAACCATGTATAAAGTACCATGTAATCAACGCTATATTTTTTTACAAAAAAAAGAAAAAAGTTAACATTCCCACTCGTGGATCATTTTATTAGCAGTTTTTAAACTATAAATAGCCTGGCTAAACGGCAGTCGGGAGTTCCGTTCGAAGCGACAAGCAAACCAAGTGCGAGAAGGAGAGCGGGTCGGGAGAGGGGAAGAGGGAATGGGCTCGCCCCAGGTTCGGCTGCCGGAGCGGGGCTGAAGCGAAGCTGAAGTGTCTCGTCTGCCGGAGAAAGCCGCAGCTCCTCTCGCAGCAAAAAAGTAAATGCATTAGGAAAGATAACCACGTGATAGGCCTGATAGTTATTTAGTTATAAAACGAATGCTGAATAAGATGTCTGTGTTATAAAGTGCCAGTGCAGCTTTTCTTCAGTTCAGATACTGTATCAAAAGGGAGAGACAGAAACTGAAGTTGTTTACAGTTTGAACAACACCGGTACTGTATTTACTGTAGAAATATTGCAAGAATCACTAGTATAGGTTATTGGGGGACATGCTGTAGGAGTGTTATATCCGAGACGCGTTATAACCGAGAGCGATGATATTTAAATCTGATCAATTAAATAGAATAGAATTAAATAGATTTTTTTGGGGGATGATCAACAAATAAACTGTTTCTTTTTTCAGGTATATGTTTTACAACGAGGAAAAAAGGTAAATATACAATCACCGGCCACTTTATTTACATGCCCTTCCTAATATCACCAGGGTGTCTGTCTCAAGTTCAGCCCACACATGATCACTTGGATTGAGATCTGGAGAAGGTGCTGACTGAGGTCTGCCTCATGTGCAAATCACTGACAATTCCAGAGGTGTCAAAGGACCCAGTAGTTTGCATATGCAAATGAGACGAGGGGAGGGCTGCGTTAATAAAGTGGCCAGGAAATGTATTTTGTTATACACTCACAGAAGTTAGATTTAACCTCTCCAGGATAAGCCGCAGCTGGATTTTTGGCTTATCCTGACAGGGTAGATGATTATCAAATCAACGCCCAAGTCAAAATTAAATCAACATTTCTCGTGTGATTATTATTGTTTTTACTTGCCTGATGGCTTCAATTAACGAGTCTTTCTTTGCAAGCTGAAGCTTTATTACTTTGCTCCTTTTTGACCCCTGGTGGATAAGGCTTAAATTACACCATTACAACCAGTGGCTAATATGACCGCTTGTAAACAACCACAAATGAATGTAGACCTGGACGTGTCTTACCCATATTTCTACCTCCCTGTCCAAAGAATATTGTTAAACTCTGACTGTAAGTCTGTAGAATCAAATAGCACGGTGATACTGGACTGGAAGACAATATTGCACTGTCTAATTTACCATGGAGTAAGACCTTCCTTTCTGCCAGTAGATTAAATTAAACACTCAAACATCAAATCCTGCAGTGAACTTAAATAAGCTTCTCTGCCAAATAGGCATTGATGTTTCAGCTTTCCAGTCTCTGTAAGTTAAGTAGGAAGGATATTGGGTGTTTTCAAAACCACCACTTTAACGGAAAAAGTCATATATTGAGAACTTTTATTTAAACATATTGTGGATAAAAAATAAAACACTTTTGAAACGTATCTTGTATAAACGTATACAAACGCAG
Organism: Acipenser oxyrinchus oxyrinchus; assembly: GCA_030684275.1. Taxonomy (NCBI): domain Eukaryota; kingdom Metazoa; phylum Chordata; class Actinopteri; order Acipenseriformes; family Acipenseridae; genus Acipenser; species Acipenser oxyrinchus. Next base: position 24,762,732 of record CM060271.1, on the reverse strand, counting down.
TATATATATAGTGAAAGTCACGGTTGCAGAATGTTTATTTTTGAACCTTCCAGGCGAGGCAATAAGGATTAAGGTGTTGTATAAATGACAGGTACTGGGAAAAAGCTGACAAGCAGTTCAGTAAAATCAGTGTTTTAGAGGCTGGCACATTTCAAAGCACAAGGGAGAAGAAAATATAGATTGAAGGGAAATCTGTCAGAAGTTACTGTAAGAAAGAGACAAGTGTGTTGTCATTACAGGAATTAATGGTCTCAGACTCAGGTGCCCTAGGGGACCCAGGTCTCCTTACAGGAAATGAACCGAATTGTTTATGGAATAAAACAGAGTTCAGTGCCTGCAAATGCAGCTGGTTTTAAAACAACAATATTTAAAAAGGCTATTAAAAAGACTTTTGAGATGGATATCCCACTCAAAAATAAAATCATTATAAACTCTGTCTTATTGTTTAAACTTTCAGTTCATAGTGTGAACTTAATAGCTTCAGTTTTATATGATTTTTTGTGTCAGTAGAAAGCTGCTGTTTGGTTGTTTTTAACTGTAAAACTAACACATTACCCTCTTTTAATAACTGGTTTTGTTTTTTATTTGAGAAATAAATGCAATAAAATCTATGTTATTTGGTTAATTTTGATGAATCCATAACATTGTATTTGCTGTGGTTTTCTGTTTCCAGATTGTTATACAGTATTATCTGGAAGGAACCTCATTACCTGCAAACAATATTGGATAAAACAACATTACTGGAGTGAAAACTCATATTTTTGTACCGAGTAAAGCCAACCTAAATGTAATTTGGCTGCTCAGATATTTTATTTGTTCAACATGGAGCAGATGTTGAATCCCTACAACACAGTACCCTTTTTTCTTTTGCAAAAATGCAACATTTGAAACTACAAGTTCTATTAAAATCCAGATTTATCATTTTATTGTGCATTTATTACCAGCATCACTTTTTTTCTCTTCTTCATATTATATTGAGTGTCTGGAAATGTTTGTGTGCTATTTTTATAAACACAAAATAAATGAGTGAATTGTTTTAAAAATGTGGTTAGTTATGGGATCGCTGGCATTTTATAAGGAATTACACAACTGCTTTCTGTTGTACTATCTTTCATTCTCATAGAGGGTATGGTTCTAAAAGCTGTAGAAGCTTAAATCCAATATGAGTTTCAGACTCAACTCCAGGCTGATTTCTGGAGGACCAGCTTCAGTGGAGGCTGTTGTTGATAATGTGCTGCTATGAGGGAGTTATGATAATCAAAACTTGAATTGACCCAGTGAAAGGAAGTGTTACTTAAGACATTTTATAATAGTTACATTTTTAGGTAGTTTAGCATGAGATCATTTGGGCTTCTACAGCTATGTTGTGGTCTGTGGTTTAGTGTTGTCAAGGGAAAAAATAAATAAAATGTTATTTTTATTTTACAAGACTAATAGCAACAGAACAGTGCATAGAAATATAGGTGCACTTGCAGTATGTTTGTGTGAAATGATTTAAAGCTGCTAAATGTTAAAATAACTGAGCTGTGTCTTTTTAATTGATAGGTATGGAGGAGAGAACAAGCACAGCCTCATGGGAAGCAGGAGGACAGCCAAGTCCCTCTTATCAGTCCTCCAGGGTAAGAAGACTGGGTCTGTTTTTATAGATTGTTGTTGTGTGTGTGTTTTTTTATATAAGCACAGGAACAAGCTTGTATAAACTTCATAACAATAGTTGAGTGTCAATCTTACAAATAGGTTTGGGCCCCTCATTTTTTAAAATGAAAAACACTACTTTGATAAATATTTTGTCTCCAACAGGCCTGTTTTGAATCTGTTTTAATTTTAATGTTATATCTTAAACACAGATTGGCACGTTTATATACTAGATATAATAGCTCATCAGATATTAAGTAATATTTTAGAGTAAACGGTGCCATTTTACAGTTTTAAGTCATTATCAATTTTTGGTGGTGCTCAGGTAAAATCTTAGCAAGCTTCTTATAGATACAGTTTTAAATAATCAGACAAGTTAGATAGTCATTGTTAAGTTTTTTTTCATTAAAATGCAAGATATTTATTTATAATAAATATTATCTTGCATTTTATTTAAAAAAAAGATTATTTACTGAATTAGATTACATTATAAAAGTAGTTTTTTAACCTCAACAGTTAAATGTTTTTTTTTTTTTTTTTTAATTCACCAAGATTTAAACATTGAGACCTGCGTCTTGCTCTCTGGTCTTGTATATATCAAGTCTCTAGACATTTCTCTTGTGGGTTCTCTCTGCAGTTACTTCAATATTAATAAGAATTGTTATCGTTCCACTCTGATACTAAACAAAGAAAGAGGAACCAACAGTCATTCTAAAACCAACTCATTTAGCATAATGTTTATTTTAGGCTAGATGTAGTGACCATTGAATGTCATTTTCTTTAAAAAAAAAAAAATATATATATATATATATATATATATATATATATATATGTCCACATTTGCATGACTACTGACAATCTCATACTACACGTGCAAAAACAATCTAGCATTGATATTATACTTTGTAAATCGAGTGAAATTTGCTGGAAGCATCTGTCAGATATGGAAAATATACAGCAGCATATCAGCACTTAAAATCTTAAAATGTTCTTTAAAAAAAACACATTTAGCTACATCACTGTGTACTAATACAAAATTATTATATTTTGATTATGTTTGTCTGTACATGATCTTTAAACAGTTGGGTCTTGGGTTCATTTTCCTGGTGTCCTATATAAATCTCATTTAATGTCAATCTCTTGTCACTTTTCATTAGAAATCAGTTAAATGTCAGATCCGCACAGCCTGTATTACCTTGTTTATTTTCCATTGCCCTTCCCGAATGAACATCTACAGGCTATAGTTCCATAGACAGGCAGATTTCAATTACAAGATTGAGATGCATGATATATGTGCTGCAGGTACATATAAATCATCATCTTTGACATTACTAGGATGGGGAAATGAGTAAACAGTCTGATGCTCCAGCCAGTACAGTACAAACGGGTCTCACAAATTTCATGCAGTTTTGCTGCAGTTCCTTCGGTACAAAATCTGCATTAGGCGTCACATTAAAAAGTTCAGCAGAATCAGACACAAAAAAGCATGTCCTTCAAGTTCTGATATTGTGTTTAGAAAAAAATTCACATTTGCCCCTCGTTTTTGATTTAACACACTTTTTTTGTGGTTGTATTTGTAATTTTTGTACTTGTGCATGTAAATTCAGTTGACAGGGTCATAAATGTATCATTTTTTTTCTTTCTTTCTTATTTTGATTCACTACTGGTCACACAAATATTTTCAAATCAAACTTGATAATTGCCAGAGCCTATGCAAAAATACAGCCAACGTGGGGGGACAAATTTAAAGTCATTTTATATTTCTAGTTAGGTAGTTGTAATGAAAGGAGTCATACAAACACAGACACATTGGCACACACATACCAATTGGGAAATGAAGTCTTGTCAACGCTTCATCCTGACATTGCACAAAGGCTGTGTATGCAATGACTCAGAGGCTGGCACAGAGGCCAGAAGCGTGACTGTAAACCACACATGGCTGTTTGGGAAAGGCATGAGCGGTTAGATGCCAAACGCTTTATTAACAGGAACAGGTTTACGGTAGAGAGGCTGGCACAGCGATAGAGAAGTGCCTGTTGGAGAGCCTTGTTTGTGTTTTCTATTTGTTGGTTGACCTATTGCTACTTCACTCTTACATGAATGTAAGGGTGTCCAACTGTAAAACAGTTTCCCCAGGTGCCTTGTTACCTTCGGCCTTTGTGTGATGGTTATTACTTCTGTTCTTGGTTTGTGTGTTTGCCTGTTGGTTTTGAATTCACACTTGCCTGTTGCTTTTGAATTCAACAGAGAGAATTGAGAAAAAGAAAAATGATTTTGCCTTGTTAAACCCTTTCTTTTAAAAAGAACACTCTGCTTTACCTTATGTAATAGTTTCAGTGTCTTGTATAGAAATAAAGCCCTTTTGGTCCAATACCAAACCTGGTAAACTGCTCAGCTGTGTTGAGTGGTTCCATATACTAGACCAGTTTGCAGGTCTGCAGTGCTGTAAGAGTAATATAACAGGAAGTGGATTTACTGTTCTGGAAACACTGTAGTGTAAAAACAAAAAATGAAGAGAATTTTGCATAAATAGTTATACTGTTGATTATGACCAGTTCTGCTTTATATTGCAAATATGTTGTTATGAAACAAAAATAAATCTAACATTGCATGACATTCAGAAGTACTGGTAGTTGTTCCAGACCTTTTTTTTTTTTAATACAACATTTAATTTGAATAATAACGAATGCATTGCTTCTTCTAACAAAAGTATCATGAAAACATAGATTATTAAATTGTCTTTTATAGCTATCAGGAAATCCTATTTTATGCACACCTTGAAATCCATACAGGCCTCTTTTGTACAGGGTTAAATAAAAGTAGACTATAAAGAAAATATCAATGTTTTAAAATACAGTCAAGTAAGAAATTAACCATGTAGAACAACACTCATGTTTTTAATAATAATAATAATAATAATAATAATAATAATAATAGCAATGACCAAAAATGCAAATTCAACATGCAAACTGTCTGGCCAAGGAAAGCAGTATATTAACAAAATGTTTTGTTTTTTAAGAATTTATGTATCAAAAGTAAAACTAAAACCTACTGTACCAGTACTTTTTCTTCTTGAAATGATGGCTAAATATTGTAAAGTAGTGAAGTGACATAGGCATTTGTTTCATAAATTACTTTTTCAGTGGTAATATTTATTGAGATATAACCTACAGCAATAACTGAACACATGGTCAAAGCTCAGCACAGCTAACGAAAGGCATTCCGTAATTATATTCATCAGGGCATCAATAGCCTGTATTTAAAGAGTCTCTGAATTTCTCAATTGCACTATGAAAACATTTTGATACTGTACTATACCAATTTAATTATAATATACTAGACTTTGACTGATATGTGATCAGAAATTAAATGGGCAGATATTATTGACGAACATTTACATTGTCACTCCTGACCGGCCACTAAGCATAGGCTACTGTAATGTGACAGCACTTCAGAATAATGCAATTATATGTTGTAATTAAATACTTGCAGTATTACAATATATATATATATATATATATATATATATATATATATATATATATATATATATATATATATATATATACTGTACTAAAAGTTTTAGGCAGGTGTGAAAAAATGCTGTAAAGTAAGAATGCTTTCAAAAATAGACATGTTAATAGATTATATTTATCAATTAACTAAATGCAAAGTGAGTGAACAGAAGAAAAATCTAAATCACATTCATAATTGGTGTGACCACCCTTTGCCTTCAAAACAGCATCAAGCATCAATTTTTCTAGGTACACTTGCACACAGTTTTGAAGGAACTCGGCAGGTAGGTTGTCCCAAACATCTTGGAGAACTAACCACAGTTCTTCTGTGGATTTAGGCAGCCTCAGTTGCTTCTCTCTCTTCATGTAATCCCAGACAGACTCGATGATGTTGAGATCAGGGCTCTGTGGGGGCCATACCATCACTTCCAGGACTCCTTGTTCTTCTTTACGCTGAAGATAGTTCTTAATGACTTTCGCTGTATGTTTGGGGTCGTTGTCATGCTGCAGAATAAATTTGGGGCCAATCAGATGCCTCCCTGATGGTATTGCATGATGGATAAGTATCTGCCTGTACTTCTCAGCATTGAGGAGACCATTAATTCTGACCAAATCCCCAACTCCATTTGCAGAAATGCAGCCCCAAACTTGCAAGGAACCTCCACCATGCTTCACTGTTGCCTGCAGACACTCATTAGGTATGCGCTCTCCAGCCCTTGGCTGAACAAACTGCCTTCTGCTACAGCCAAATATTTCAAATTTTGACTCATCAGTCCAGAGCACCTGCTGCCATTTTTCTGCACCCCAGTTCCTGTGTTTTCGTGCATAGTTGAGTCGCTTGGCCTTGTTTCCACGTCGGAGGTATGGCTTTTTGGCCAAGTCTTCCATGAAGGCCACTTCTGACCAGACTTCTCCGGACAGTAGATGGGTGTACCAGGGTCCCACTGTTTTCTGCCAGCTCTGAGCTGATGGCACTGCTGGACATCTTCCGATTGCTGAAGGGAAGTAAGCATGATGTGTCTTTCATCTGCGCAGTAAGTTTCCTTGGCCGACCACTGCATCTACGGTCCTCAACGTTGCCCGTTTCTTTGTGCTTCTTCAAAAGAGCTTGGACAGCACATCTGGAAACCCCTGTCTGCCTTGAAATTTCTGCCTGGGAGAGACCTTGCTGATGCAGTATAACTACCTTGTGTCTTGTTGCTGTGCTCAGTCTTGCCATGGTGTATGACTTTTGACAGTAAACTGTCTTCAGCAACCTCACTTTGTTAGCTGAGGTTGGCTGTTCCTCACCCAGTTTTATTCCTCCTACACAGCTGTTTCTGTTTCAGTTAATGATTGTGTTTCAACCTACATATTGAATTGATGATCATTAGCACCTGTTTGGTATAATTGTTTAATCATACACCTGACTATATGCCTACAAAATCCCTGACTTTGTGCAAGTGTACCTAGAAGAATTGATGCTGTTTTGAAGGCAAAGGGTGGTCACACCAAATATGGATTTGATTTAGATTTTTCTTTTGTTCACTCACTTTGCATTTAGTTAATTGATAAATATAATCTATTAACATGTCTATTTTTGAAAGCATTCTTACTTTACAGCATTTTTTCACACCTGCCTAAAACTTTTGCACAGTACTGTATATATGTTTTAAAGCCTGCTGACTGACAGTTGCTGCAGTCTTCTAGTGATTTACACTTGGTCCTGATGTCAGGTGTTTTGTTTTTTTTTAAAAAAAAAATTTAAAATTTTTTTAAGCTTAGGTTAATGGGCTCCACCTCTTTCCTGCACAACAAAGTTCATGTAAATATAATTTAAAAAGCTGTAGAAGCAGTTGATTTGCATATGGCAACTCAGACTTTTTCAGGTGAAACTGTTCATTTGAATATGGCCAAACTGGTGCTTAGCCACTGGATTAATACAAATGTAAACCTAGTCTACCTGCAACTACCCCCTTACACTCCCTTTTCAGTTTTAGCTGACTGAAATGTTTCTAAAAATCATTGACAGGCAAAACTTACAAGCATGGATTGGGAATTAGCTGAGTCTTGGATTTGTATTTATTTAAAAAAAATATATATATTTTTGGAGGGTGTTGTTCAGATAATACAAAATATATTAGTGGGCTTAGCATAAATTCATATGCACATTTTGAACTGCACATTCACAGTAGAGTACATTGACATGAATTTGCCTAAATTTAGAATGCTTAGGTAAGCATTTGGACCTGTGAAATGTTTGAAATGATAACATTTAAATGGAAAGGTGTTTTGTTAGTTAAACCTTGGTCCTGAAAATTCAGCAGTAAAGTTTTGAAACGTTCAAAATGGTATTTCTACAATGACATGTAGTGTTATTGCAATGACAGAGTAGCTAAAATACAAGGTAAATCACTTTCCGTGCTTGCGTAGTGGAAAAAACTATTTACTGCTGAACAAAGGAATTTGGCAGGTGGAGATACCAAACGATGGTCAACAATATTCTCGTACTAGAGGGTGCCTCAGATGATGCCTAGAAGTGTTATAGATTACACAGCACACATCAACATTAAACACAGTGGGGCGGAGAGACCACACTGGCACACTTATTAAATATTCATTCATGTTCTCTTTGTTTGTTCTGGAAAATCAAACTTGGGAATGCTGATTTTCTCCATGCCTGCTTTCTCTTTACAACCTGCTTACATCACAGCTGCTTTTCCTGCTTGCTTTGCTTTGAATGCCTCCTTTCAAGGTTTCCTGGTTAATAGTTCGTGGGAACAAGAGAACAGGAGCCTTTCCAATAATTTATATTTATATACAGAGAGACGAACAATAGCATTTGAAGTGGCTGCAGTCTTTCTTTGCTCTAGGTGTGTGTGTGTGTGTGTGTGTGTGTGTGTGCGTGTGCATGTGGGTTTATTCCATTTTAACACTGAGCCAGACCACATGATGTTGACCTTGGCTGCAAGCCATTCTATTTCCTGGGCAGCTGCTGCTCCGAGCTGCCCATCTGACAGACGGGGCTATGGCCACGGTTACCAGAGGACACCCCTGTGGTCACAACCAAGCTGTAAATGTCACTGTGAGATTGCTTCTCTCATGTCTGTCACAGGCGTATCATTGATTCTGAAGTAGTTAAACTGAGGCAAAGATTCACCTGGGACGTGAGACTCTCAAAAGATTACTTTAAAGCAGTGTAGCGAAAGGAGCTGTGCCTTGCATCCTTAAGCAGCAGTGGTTGTTTGACAGTTATTTAGCCAGCAGTTACTAGCCCTTTGGTTGAACTGACAGCGTGCAGCCAAGATAGCAGGGGCCTGTTTCGCCCCTTTTAATGCCTTCTTGAATGTTGGCCTGCAGTCTGGGAAGTGATGATTGTTCTGTGATTGATGATCTAATTGTCCCAAAGGATTCTGCTTGGTACATTGTTGCTTTAAGCCTGACCACGATTCCATGGCTTTCCAATGCTTGTCTTGCAGCCCCTGCTTCAGCCTTTTCCAGCTTTCTGGCAGAAGCAGGACAAATGATGTAGATGTAATGTTAAATTAATCTAAAACGTTGGTTCATTTGTAAATTACTCAGATTTCCCTGAGGCATCTGCTTCATCAAAATGTAAAAACATAGCTAAAAAATCGAAGGAATGAAGCTGTTCAACTACTTTTCTCTGGCAGTGTATGAAGTGCTGCAGACTACAGTTGTTGTGTATTTGCACTCATTTGGGTGGTGGTTGTTATTATTATTAGTTCATCTTGTCATTGACTAGATCATTGGCCATGCAGGCACTGTGGGAATTCTCAGCGGGCTGCTGAACACAGTCAACATTCTGCCAGCATAAAAATGATTTGATCACCTACAATGAAATGATTATATATATATATATATATATATATATATATATATATATATATATATATATATATATATATATATATATATATATATGATTTGAGGTAGGTTGAGTTCATACAATATGAGTTTCTGAAAGCCTGTATAACAGTAGACCCCATGACCACAGCCGGTTGTACAGCTTCTCTTGTCAAAGGTAATGTAGTTTTAGGAAACTGATTTGTGCAGCACTGCACCACTCATATATATTTTTGAAGTATGGAGAGATTTTCAGAGTGGGCAGGATTAGTATTAGTAGCAAGCATCTTTTATTGCAGAAGTTTAGAAAAAAAAAAAGTGACCAATATTTAGCCCAAAGCCACAAAGCTGAGAGCTTTTCTAAAAAGGACATTTCTAAACCACAGTGGAAGAAGAAAGATTTAAATTGGCAGGCACCTGGGTGTAATATGCCTGAGCACAGCCTATAAAAATACTCCCTACTTAACAATCTCACTATTTGAATTCTGATACTTTGACTATTATAAGACTAGTGACACCTTCAGTGGAACTGGTCCACCAGCCAAGCAAAGCCTGCCAAATATCTGAAGGCCAAAATGACTTCTGAAATCTGAAATGCACACATAAGTCACTTAAACTCAAGTATGTTCATTAATTGCTTTTCAGTATAGTGTGTTAATATTCTTAGATAGCTTAAGCTTTCCAATAAACACTTGTTTAGTAAATCATAAAACATGACAGGGTGTCTGGTTAAGGGGTATGATGAGTCTGGGTGCAGTGAGTCTTATTGATTTTTTTTGCATAACCCAGAAACCCTGAAGTATGTTTTCTATACTTATAACAGTGGCTTAATATAGGAACATTTAAAAATAAAAAGCATAGTGAAGAACATCTAAACAGTTCTAGTGGACATCTTGAAAAGCGTGTTAGTTTGGTGGATTAGTTCCAAACCTATTCATCAAACTGAGGTATCGTATCTAATTTACAGAGGGGTTCTGCTCATACCTGGTTTAACAGTTGGATGGGGCTGTGGCAGAAGGAGAAGAACACTATTGCCATGGTGGCAGGGGGGCTTCTAGTTCTAACCCCTTGGCTCTTAGCAATATGTCCTTCCATAGAGTCCACAAACAAGAAGCTAGAAGCTTGTAGATCTATATTCATTATTTGATAGCCGGGGGCGACTGGGAACTGTATCTCCTGACTGATGTAAACGGGTCTGTTTACAAGTGTATTCATTTGATAAAAATAAACAAACAAACAAACAAACAAATGGTGTGACTTATTGTCAATATTCTGATATCGCTCAAAGGGTAAGATGTGAAAATGTAAGAGCAACCTAATTTAGCTGTCAGCGACGGCAGTAGGAGAAATGCTTGTAATTTATTCCACAACAATATTGGTTATTGCTGCGCTTCAAGCAGATCACTGTGTTTTCCAATTGAATAGCCAACGTGGTAGGAACAGGATAACATTTTTTTTCTTTTTTTAAATGTGATTTTGAATGCAGTAAAGAAAGCTAACAGTATAGTGACAGTTGACCAATTACAGTGTCATTGCACTCAATTAGCGGCACTACCTAATAATCTGTTTAATACTCTTGCTCTCCCCAGGGTTTTGCAGACAGCCCTCATTACAGTGATCACGTGAGTGACAGTCGATTAGTGACCCACGAAGGATTGTCCCCGGCGCCTTTCATGAACTCCAGTCTGATGGGTAAGTAGGTAATTCTTTGCCAAGTAGCCCCTCAAAGCCACTTCGGTCAGGAAAAGCTATTTTTCATCCCTCGTCTGGGCGGACAAGCCGTGCCACACATCAGGAAGCGGCAGCAGTTTCTGTGGCGACAACGTCTCCAGAAGCTGACCCTCCCCAGGCTGAAAGTCACACCATCAGTACAATTTTCCATCACAAAAGACTTGCTTCTAGCAATCAGAAAGCCACCAGGAACAGGAACACACAGTAGCAGGGAGGATTTTTGAAGAAAGGGTTTTGTAAATATAAACGCCAGCCTCGGCAGAATAACTTTTAAATAATCTGAACAATTGTATTGAGGCTTTGAAATGGGTTGTAATAGTCTCTTCTCATTTCTTATAAGGACATTAATTAATTGATGAGCTGCTTTTATTGGCACTAACCTTACTGATAATTTGGATAAATCAGCAAGGGCAAACTGAAATACACAGGCAAAACGCTGTCTTGTGATTGCCAGCATTGATAATATGACTAGCTAAACTTTCTGGGATGGATATAATTATTGTAAGCAGTGAAATATGAGAACAATTTGGTATAGTGTTTTGTTTAGGATTATAGCATCAGATTTGTATGTTTTAAATAACTGCTTATCCAACACAAGGATTGGTCAGGGCTTGAGCCTTTCTTATTAAATTACATTTTGCTGTAATATATGGGATTTACATGGAATTACTTTTTTTTCTGAGCATCCTTATTGAATCAAGTCTTTTCAGGTAATTTTTTTTGGCATGGAAGTGTAAAGATGTTGTACAATTAAGCATTACAATCATTTGAACTGTATTTCTGGAACCTTCAATTCTGTTTGTGAACGTGACCTATTTTTTGTGATCTCAGCATTGCCATTTTAAGACAGAGCCCTGGTAATCCAAGTGGATTACTTCAATCCAAATCCTAGCGGTCTGCAATTTCTTTTGAAAATCTTCGTATGATGCAGCGTCTTTGTTTACTTCTTTAATCTTGTGTTTGAAGAAAAAATTTGAACAGAAGTATAGGCAGGAAAATTACTTCTACCAAAGGCTTACATTCAAGACAGATTTAAACATTATTAAAAGTAACTAAAAGCTGTTGAAATTCCTTTTATTTATTTATTTTTCTAACACGAAAGATGCTTAGTTTGACAATTGTGCCAAAAAGGAACCTGCCAATTTTAGGTATTAAATATTTTTTTTTATGTTTTTACCTATCTTTTAAGATGCCTTTGTAGTTAAAGCAATGAAATGAAAACACTTTTACATTTATTTTTTTAAAGTGTCTCATCATGGACAAATGGGTATTTAAACTGTGAATTTGTTTTAGTGGGTCCTGTGTAGATACTGCATGCATGGCTTTTAAATGTTTATTTTGATATATAGGCACAAATGTCTCTATTTTTGTAATAAGTGGAGTGTAGTTTGAAGTGATTTTGAGAAGCACTTGAACAGCTTCAGGTTAGATCAGGAGTCTTGCTTCTTGGGAGTGTTTATTGGTTGCTCTTGCTATGGCGGATTGTGTTTTGATTTGAATGTATTTTGATTCAGGCAATGACTAAAAAGGAGTTCACGTCATGTAAGGGGTGTGAGGTTATTGAAGGTCAGCTGGTGTTCATGGAAATTAACTTGTTTCAGTATTTGAATATAGAACAGATGGTTGATAGTGAAAACAATTTATTTGGCTTACCGGTAATCATTTGTTATTTCCACAAGTACTGTTTAGTACTTCTATTTTTATAAATTATTTTAAAGGAAAATGCTTGTAAATATGAAACTGATATCCGACCAAAATTGTTATTTTTTTTATTACGGTACTGATATAAACTGATATAAAAATTCTCAAAAAAAACAAAAACAAAAAAAACCTCTCTCAAACCTTCAGGTTGAATCTGTGTAAATACCAACAACTAGATCATGAGTAAGCTGAGCCCCAGTAATATGAAGAGACGTCAGATACATCATTTAGAGCTTCATGGGTCACTGCAATGCTTTCTGGGATACAGTGCCAACTTTTTGTTCTGTGTCATTGATTCATTCATCCCTGGCAAAATGTTCTGTTAATGTCCAATGCCCTGGATTGAAACATTTTAAAGCAATGTGTCTTTGTGCATGAAGTAACTATAGATGGCAAAATGCATAAACCATGCTGGCCATCTGTTAAATATAGTAATGTTTTGCATCCTAGGCAAATAAGTTGAATTGTTTATCTTGAAATCAGTGTTGCCTTCTCTTCTGGGTTAGAATGCTTTACTTTTTTACTGGGGTGCTCTTTTAAACAAAGACTTCTGTCTCTCTGAGTTTCTAAAAGCTTTCAAATGTATTTTCTGTTGGTATAACAATATATAACATGGAGTTTGAAGAGCATTCATAAAGCTGTTTACTCCAAATTGTCATCAGCTCAATTTTTGCAATAAAGAAAATGCAACTAATGCCAAACCAGAGATAAACAACTCAAGCATTTACACAAGAGGCTTAAGTTGTTTCTTATTAGTTTTAGAGTTGTAATTAGTATTGTTTGTTTTCAGAACTAAATTGTGGGGAAAAAAAAGATTTGGCGAGAATAGTTTTGAGAACCTAGCCCATTGTTGCTTATTGTTTTGAAAACATCGCTGATAGGCACAGAAAATACCCACGCTTTTCCCAGGCTGGTTTCTGTATGGAATTTCCCTAACGATCCTCTTGGTGTGTGTTCATGGGTTGAATGGCTGCTGCTGCTGCATCCTTTTGACTGGCACAGTGTTTACTAAATACACCTTAGATAAAGCAGTTAGGATCAGTTCAGTGTGTTATGGTTAGTCATTGTGTGAAATTGTAATGATTTGATTTTTAAAGGACCACAATAAAATGTGGATTTATTAAATTGTACATGAATTACTGGAGTGTGTTTTGCTTTTTTTGTTTTTTGTTTTTTTCTGTTTTTTTAGAATAAACTTTTTTTATATATTTGACGGACTGGGAATAAAAAGGTTTTAATATGTGCTTTATCTGCAATGGATTCTAGCGCATACAGTTTTTTTTTTCCAATACCTGTAGTTAAAACTTTTAATTACATCAGAGGCTTAGTAATTCTGGCGTACCCATAAAGGCATCCGTGTTTCACAAATCATCATTTGTAGTATTTCCAGGGAAACAAATTAAATTTTTTTAGATTATTCGACAAACCTTTTTTTTTATTGTAGTGCAGAAACTGTATAAGAGGTTTTGAGAGAAGAATTATTTCATAGTGGTAAAGTATTGTTTTAATTTTTTGTAATAGCATTTAAACCGTCTTTAGATTAGATTACAGTGGGCACAGAGATAATGAATCTTGCTTCTTCAGCGCCAGGAGTACTTATTGGTCATTCAGATTACTCATCATGAAGGCAGATATTGGTTTAGTATTCTTCATAATATCCACACCGAATATGAAGAATTGCATTATTTCATGTACAAGACCTTTGTTTAACTCTGGAAAGCATTCCTATGCCTAATTTATATATATATATATATATATATATATATATATATATATATATATATATATATATATATATATATATATATAAACTAAAATAAAGACGTATTACATTTTGAATATTTTCTTGGAATACTATTCCGATTAATTCAGAGTTCTTGTAGCCTGTAACTGTTCTATATTGCCAATACCCTTGAATGCATTAACTGCTGGAGCAGCTGCTTAGTAAGCACGAAAGGTAACGGTGTGTTTAATTGAACTACTACAAGAAATGTTTCATCGCCTCCCTCTTGTTTGCATTGCATTGACACTTCATACAGCAAGATACACTTCTGAAAGAAACACACTTTTCAAATCACAAACCTTATTTAAGCTCTTTTGAAGTTTCAAGTTCTAATATATAAGAAAGCATTTTACCCAAAGGCTTTGTGCTACACAACTCAAGAGCTTTCGCTTTGTCACAATGCATTTTGAGGAGTCATGTCAGCGTGTGGTGTTCAGTACGCTGTCTTCATTGATCCCTTCTGTTCCCAGCCGTTTAGCAGAAGTGGTTTGTCCAATGTTATAACTAAGTTCATTTTTAATAGTATGGAAGCAGACCTAACCTCACAGTTGAATCCTAGAGAAGGAGCTCCTTAACCAAGCTGTTCTTCTCAGGGTTTTTCATACCTATAAAGTAAATCTAAATAGCTCTAAAATAGACTCTGCCTTGCGATGGCAAGTGCACTATACAGCTTTACCCTCGTTAAAAATATTAACATCTGATGTGGTTCAGTAAGTTAAAATGTTTGGCTTATTCCTTTTATGTTTTTTCCAGTAGTGAAATGCTTCCTAGTCACTATACTTGTAAGCTTAGGGGTAGAAATCTGTATTTCAACTACCTTTTAACCTAAATATGCACAACAATATGCAGTGTTCTTAAGAGAACTCTTAAATTGTAGCTGTGTCTTCCTTTCATTATTTGAGCCCTCATACATTTCTTATGATAACTGCATTACGTTACATTACAAAAGAGGTGTTTTTTTGCAACTGCACGATAATGGTCTTTGTAATGAACCGTTTACTGTAAGAAGCATCTCCATATCCCTTTAGATATTTCTGAAGTGTTTGACACAAGAAGGAAGACTGTGTTGTCTGAGAACAGAAAGTGCTTTTAAGGAATGATCCTGTTAGTGTAATGAGGAAGGGTCCCTGTAGTTCAGCTAGGTCTGCCTCTGCTGGTGTATCCTATTGACTGGCAGAATATTTACCATGCTCATTGTGTAACAGCAATTGGCAGCTGGAGACTCTTGAGTTATAGCAGTTAGGGTAATTTCAGTTTTATCGTGCTTTAATGTTTTTATTATGTCGAATCCAGGTTTGCATCCCTAGTCTAGTAGAAACAGTAAAACTACCCCTGTTATAATAATCAATGGTTTCAATTGCTTTACAACATTTAGTAGAGAAAGATTAGAGAGCTTTGACTGCCAATGTGGAACACAGATTAAAGGACTATGTTGTAGAAAATGAAGCCATACAGTATATTCAATCATGGTGTTTTTTTGTCTGCACATTTGTCCTTAATGTACATTTCCTATCAACCTAATTTAATCACGCAGATATATTTCTTTATATAGGCACAGCTTGATGATTGACGACATGTTCAACTTCATCTTAAAAAATGAACAAGAGAAGAAAACAGTCCATCTTTCTTACCCAGTGTTGTAGGGTTCTTTCAAATATTACAAGGTTTGCTAAATTGAAAACACCTGGCTTTCTTCTTTTTCTAATCGTCAGAGCTGTACTGGATCAGTCAAAGGCGTTTCACGGGAATGTAAAGCAAGCAAATGGTTTGGCATTGATTAGGCACCCGTTGTGTTTACACTCATGGATGCTGATGCTTTTCTCTCCTCTGTTACGCTTGCACCAACAAGTTAGCTATGGGTACTGACATGGTAGTAAAGACTGAATGCTTTTCCTGCACCTAGAATGTCGGGAATGTCGCAGGCGCAGCTCTTGTGAGATGCTGAGTGGAGGGAAATGCAGGGTGAAGCCAGATATCTGAGAGTGCCACAAAGTACACAGGACATTTGCTGCTGTGTTAACACCCAATTCTCTTGTACAGCTGTTTATGTATAGTCCTATATGTATATATGTGTGTGTGTGTGTGTGTGTGTCTATATATATATATATATATATATATATATATATATATATATATATATATATATAATATAATATAATATAATATAATTTATCATTCTTTCACTGACTCTTCCAGGGCTTACTACCTCTAGGTCCTTGAGTCACAGACTGAAACCATAAAGCTGATACTAGCTTTCCTTTTCAGCTTTTAACCCTTTTTATCTTGGGACCCCTGGTGGCTGTAGGCGGTTATCGCGGATATAAGTGAATGAATGCCCAAAATGTTTTGGTTTTTTTGTTTGTTTTGCATCCGCTAATTTGATTCATCTGTCTTTTATATCTCCGTCACATAAGTGCACAATGTTATGGTAGTGGCACTTGGGTTTAATTGTATTTCTCATGACATCTTTTATTAAAGAGCAAATACAGAACTAACCATTCTAACAAAAAATAAGCTAGAACTATATATATATATATATATATATATATATATATATATATATATATATATATATAACTACTGCAATCTGCTGGTGTGTCATTGATATAGAAAGGCTTACGTTGTTTTATACCTTATGAAACTGCTGTACCTGGTTAAGATCCAGTTTTCTGTCTGAAGAATGCTATTTTGCACCAGTCTGTCTATATACACAATATATCACTGGGCAAGGCAAGAAGGCTGAGAACTTGATAAATGTGTTGGTTTGGTTTTTCTCTCGCAACTTATGACATATTTTTTATCTCTGCTAAGCTAATGCTTAAAACTGGATCGCAGTCTTCAAGTCTGTGTTGTAATCGTTTATTGTGTTAACACAAGTCTGTAATCTGTTTTGTGATATTAGTATTGGCTCAGCTCTCATTTCGGGTGTATTTCAGTTTGAAGAGCATTTTAAGAACACTGCTTTTATAGTTTGTATCAAACTCTAAACGTGTTTTCTTTCCCACACATTCAGCCCTATTCATAAAACTTATTATTTAAAGACTGAATTATTGAAAATATCGGTGTGATGAATTAAATATGACTATTTTCTATAAATAAAATTCTATAAAAGTTGAATGAATATCAACTATATTTAATTCTTCAAAATAGCCAGTTTGAAAAGACACCACAACAGCACAACTTAAATTTTCCACTTTAGAAAGGTAACTTAAGTTAAAATTCTTCGTTGCAAAGTAAACATTACTGTACAGGACCATTGACCATGGGTGCCTAAATTCACCAGTAGAGTACATGGTTACTTAAATACATTTTGACATTCTATTATGATTTTACACCATTGTTCTAGCATTTACAGCATACTTGCATTTCCTCATGCCCCTCTGTTAATTACCATTTATCTGGGTCCTCAATTAAAAAAAAAAAAAAATTAATTCTCATGATATCTCAAGGGTGATTAAAATCAATTAAGTCGCCTGTCTTAGGCTGTAAGAAGCCAGCCCTGGCCTCCTGTGTGCCAACTGAAAGTAGGCCTCTAGACAGATTGATTAAAATACTCTTATGTGTGTCTGTAACCCCTGAAGGTTAGCTCTGTTGTAAATTAAGATGAAAGATGAGGTTAGATGAGAGAAACCATTTATGTTCAAACACTTCTGAAATGCACTTTTCAAGAGCTTATTTAGACTGGTAACCCTGAGTGTAGTGGATAAATAAAGGGATTTCAAATGGCATTACAAGGGAGAATCTGACCCTAAAGGCACCAGCAGCGTCAAGGGAACACCAATTACTTCCTGTCTAGTAGGAAGTTGAGGGAATTGCTTGGTATTATATTGACATAGAAATCAAATCAGTAAATATATATGGAGCGGCTTATGGAAGTGGTAATGCAGTGATTTTGTATATTAAAAAAGAAAAGTGTCATTATTACTGTTTGAAGAATATTAGGTTTGCCCCAGAGTTTTCTAAATCATAAGTGGATCACTGACCAAATCTAATGCTGTGTTCCTGAGCATTTGCATTAAGCTATATACAGTCATATGTAGCTGAGCACAGAACTGGGATTAAGAACCCGCTCATAAATGCTAGTCTTATAAACCTTAGGACTGTCCAATCATAATATATTTTACAAATCCTTCAATACACGCTTTTATGCATGTATGATGTCTTTTCATAAGCTCGTAACTTGAATATAAAATGACATGATCTATAGACGCTAGGGAATCTGGGTTGTTTTTGTTCTTATAGTTTTTAGACTTTCTTAAAACCAAAGAACTGGGCTCCGCACTAACCTCTTGGGTTTGCTAGCTGATATGATGTATATATTTGATGCAATTAGCTCTCTTCTTGCTAGGTATTGTTTCCGAATGAATTCTACCAGCACTGAAGAATAGTTCTCATATGTTTTCATCTTCTTTTGATCAAACGTAATGGGTTTCCTGGAAATTAAATTATGCAGTCATTTAGTGACAATGCAAAGTGTGTGTTGAGCATTCATAGCCTAGTGTTTCTGTACACAGAAGCTGCAGTGCAGCCACCGAACAGCATCTTCTCTGCTTTTTATACAAGGGTAAAAAATTCAATGGCTTCTAATGTCCTGGTTTGATATTTTGTAATTGTTCCTCGAGGCTCCATATCAAGTTAATGTCCTTTGTGCACCGTTGCTGCAGCAGGTGTCCCGCTTGTTCTTTTTTTTTTTCCCACATTCCCTTGAGAGGCTTACCCTCCTCCTCCTCTAAGCACACAGCTGTGGCAGTGGCAATAACAGTGATTGTCATCAGGTGGTGATCAGGTGTAGAATCTGTTAGGTAGCACAGACACACAGGTCACAGGTGTTTCTGTGCTGCTCTGTCCAGTCCCCAACTGCTTGACGGGATCTGCCAGTCTCCTGCCCTCCACTGCCTTGCCTTGCCATGCCAGGACAACGCCCCTGTTGTCAGAGTCCCAGATGACAGCCGAATGAAAAGGGCATTAGTGGAGCTGTTTGTAACACTTGCAGAAGGATGGGATTGTGGCTTTTATTTTCTTTCTATTTGTGAGTTGTGTGTTGTTTTTTTTGTTACATGTATTTACAGCAATCATATTATTGTGTATCTTATTTTTAAGTTAAACACTTCAGGTTAAAATACACAATTAGAAGAAACGCACACATGTGGGGATGAAAATGTATGAGGTGAGATGAGTGATGAGGTGGCAGGATGCAGTTTTGTAGTTCTAGCCTGTCGCTGTGCTTAGCTCCTGGGCATGTTTATCTGTTACTGGACTCGGCGGAGCATGCAGAGCTGAAAGGACACACTTCCCCTGTGGAGGTCCCTCTCCAGGCACTTGTAGCTGTGCGGCAGGCCTGCCCAGCTGCATGGGATCAGCTGGATGGAGCTGTGCATTCGCACATTTGAATCTGCCTGTGGGTGCCACTGGCTACTTCAGTGGGTATGTGGGAGATCCAAGCACTGATGATGTAACAGGTTTGTGAGGGCAGCTGCTGTACAGCCTGCACAATAATTACAACTACCATCATTCCAAATAGCAGAGAGCACCAAACACTTGTATAATTAAATGCTAATGTTTTGTAATGACCTAAATGCGTGGTAGTTTTTATTTTTATGTTCTTAAAAACCATGACTAATTTTTTGTATAAACAGAGGACTACACGCACGTTCATTGAGTATTGTAGTTGTTCCACAAATGAGGGTGGCCAAAGAGGAAATGTTGTTTACGGTCATGTTCCTGAGTCAAATAACCAAGGAAGAGTATTGTGTGTGTGTGTGTGTGTGTGTGTGTGTGTGTGTGTGTGTGTGTGTGTGTGTGTGTGTAACTGCTTATATCAAGCCCGGTCTGATTTCCCATGCTGTCATTCTGTTGCTTGATTTGATTTTTAATCTCATAATAAAGGTATTCAACACTAGATCTCTCAACAGTTGTTTTATATACAGTATAAATCATTACAAAACTGGCTTCAACTGTCCGTATCCATCCAATATACGGACAGCTGGAACCTTGCTCGACCAATCGCATTGCTTGTTTCATGTTCCATTACGAGCCCTGGATTATAAGAACTGACAACATTCATGAAGCAGAACCTTGAGTATAACAAAATGCTCACTGTCTGCAGTACATCGATATCGAACTGAGTCACACTTTACAATATCAACAATAAGAAAATAAGCAGGGTTCAACCCTTACAATAGAAATCCATTTGTGTGATTCAGGAAGTTACTTCATTTACGTTTTTATTCAAACAAGTTCAGCTCTCTTTGCTATGCAAATTGTTCTTAGTTTGTGGAAACATTTTCCTCTTGGAATTCATTTCTACAGTGTGTGCATCTCACAATGTAGCATGAGCTTATCACTCATAATAGGCGGACATGTAAGCATATTACTCAGAGTCACTAGTCAGAGTGGATTGCTGAAGAGACGATTGTTTTTTTTTTGTTTTTTTTTTCATCAATCCTCAGCTTCCACTCTGCTAGTGGAAAATCTACCAGCAACTTTACCTTTTATATTTGAACAAACCGCCTCCATGAGCACCATACATGCTTTGTATGACGTTACAGATTTTCAAGGTCGATTATTTATTTTTTCTTTATTTGAATCAAGCCTTTAAATCCTGCGTTTTATATGCTAGTAAAGGCTTGTAAACCTTTTGTATTCACATCCTTTTACAGTTTAGACGGTTCTATCTTTACATCTTCTGTAATAATAAATAAATACATACATAAATAAATAATGCATTTATATTTACACTGAGCTGCTACTGGCAAGCTTTCCCCACTGGGGAGGAAAGACAGCAGCCTATTTCTAAAAGCACACAACACATCTGCTAGCATTTTTGTCCGAGATATGAGCACTGATTTTTTGGAATGCTAAAGGGGTAAGATCTAGCCAAAACCATGATGTCTGCGTCCCAGCTCACATTGGTGCCATGGGATCATTTATATCCATCGGGTAGCTCAGACAGGACATTGCTGATGGAATTAATATTACAAACCTTTATTCTTTCCTGTCCCCGTGCTCTGTGCGTGTGTTCACCTGCATTGCTTCATGGCTTCAACCAAGACAAAATTACATTCAGTTAGACAGCACGTCCCCTTGACTTGCACACTACCCCATTTGGTATCTTAGCATGGAAGATACATTTCAAATGGTTTCTGTCACGTACATCATTGACTGTGATTTATTGGTTAATTTCCATGTCATGATCTTGTACAGTGGATGTAGGTTTTTTACTCAAGAAATGGCATTAATTACCTTTCCATCTTTTTAGGTGTAGAACGTTTTATGTTTGTCTGTTCATGGGTAAATGCTCCTTCTTTTGAAGTGGGTGACATTTGGCAACTTTAGGAAGCCTGACCCCAGTGATAATCACAGCTCCTCCCTGTCTCCATTGTGTTCTCCTTGGGCTTAGAAAAGCTTTGTCCCCTGGCACATCCATGCTGCTAATGCCAATAAAAATCTTTGTGAATGTTAAATAAAAGAGCAAATTGAAGGCAATGATTCATTACTGAAGGAATTCTTTGTCGGAACAAATGAAGTCTCTTATTTCTATTAACCTATGTAATAGCTGCCTTGACTTCTGTGTCTCTGGGTTCTTATTTATAAGGCAGCTATTGGACTTTGAATCATCAGAGGGGTTTTCAAATGAAACTGCTTGTGTTGTGCTCCGTGGCATAGCTGCCTTACATCAATTTTGCTCCAAATACGATCTGAAGGATTTAACTGGAAATTATGCAGATGGAGTGGGGAATGTGATGCGAACCGCAGTGCTTAAGGAAACTGCCAAACAGAACAGCTGGGGCTTGAACATTTGGGAGTATCACATTAGCACAAGCAGTATCGTCATGGCAGTGGTTAAACTTTTATCATAGCACATTTTGGTGGTTTCAAGACAAATGCAAATGCTGCTCTTCGAATCGTGCTAAAAGGAAAGCCCAAAGATAACTGTGTTTTTAATCGCTTGTTTTTATTCTTTTAACCTTCAGTTTTTATTCTGTTCAAATAAATTGTTCATTGATACCTGATGTCATTTTATTTAATCTTTCGAATCTTTGTCGTTGAATAATAGACTCAGCACAAGTCACACTCTTCACAGTCTCTCTCCTTCTTTTAACTTGCTAGTTAACATGAGTCCCGTGGTTCAGAGGGAGACCAGCGAACGCGAAAGGCTGTTCTAATTAACAGTTATTTTTATTTATTGTCACAAAAGCCACAAAAATGTAATTTAATCAGATTAGTGGAGAAAATGTGTGCACGCTTCAGTTTGAAACGAAATAAATGAACAAAAAATTAATAAATAAATAAAAAAGCTGTTATCAAAATCAAAAGATTATTAAGTTATATTAGAAATCTATTCCTGTTATTTGGTAGCTTCAAAAATACCTCTGGCCAACTACTTTTAATTTCTGCCCCCAATAGTTAATAAGCCTTGTACTGATCTAACCAGAAGCAGCAAAGTAGAGTGATTGAGGACCCACGTGATAGGTCGTTAAACAGGTCAATTAAATATTAGGAAAATGTAGATGGTTTAGATGGTCTAAGCATGTTGGAAGAGTCCGCTGTAAAAGTCACTTGCCTTTCTGACCGCTTTACTCTAATACTTACAGCCTACGTCCAGTAATGTAGCATGGTGCGGTTTACCATTATTATTAACCTGAAGTTGCTTTAAGTGTTTGGTGTTGTGTTTTCATGGATGGCAGTGGTGTCAGTGTAGAAACATGTACAGATTTTATATTTAAAAAAAAGTGTTACTGCATTTTAAATTAATTTGGAACAACTCATTTTTTTCGTTGCCAGAAATAAGTTACATTTTGTACTGCCAAACTGCAAAACAGACCTACAGATAATCTGGCTTTGAACACAAGCACTTTGAATACAAATTCCCACTTATGAACAAGAAAAAAAGGATTATTATTAATAAAATATCAGACCCGAATAATCCTTTCTTTTGTCTTTTAAGTTCTAAAAGGTTGGTATTTAAACCTCCTAATGCTATTCTGTAATGTGCTCGCACACACAAACAACATGAATCTGGTTAAAAGCAGTTTAAAAGGAGCTTTAATCATGCTTACTGTGCGTCTGTGTATTACTCATTATAAAATATTACACAGTAATTTGATGTACCTCGGCAGCAGTGGAAGGATAATTAGATGTTATCTTTAGGCCTGACAGGATGTGAACGGTCTGCCTGGAAGCAGCAACACTGTCTATGATGCCCTCCTGCAGTGGAAGTTCAGAGTGACAGCAAAGATATTCCACAGATGAAAGCGTGTCATGACAGTTCTATCGACTTCCTCCTACCCCAAGTTTTTAAGAGCTCCCAGTAAAAACAAGAATTCCAGGTCTCATTTTCAGGTGTTCTTCCACTTTATGCAGAGGAGAAATACACACCTGAATAAATAATAATTAGGGCTGTCGCTCGAAATTTTGATCTGTTAATTTATGAGCATTAGTTGATTAATCGGTAGATTAATCCGTGCACGTTTTTCATAACGGTAACGATCTTATAGCGGCTGTCCTGCATAGTAACTAATACTTCGAAAATCCATAATCTAAATAAAAATAAGCCCAATGGGAATTTGGTCTTTTTAAAATCATTATTATTTTTATTTTTGTAAATGTAACAAATGTTACCTTTCCATCCCAATAATAAATATTTAGTGCCCTGATAACTCAGTCACACAAGCCCCATGGGCCAGAGCAGCACAGTTACAGCTACTGTTTAACCACTCTGGGGTAACCCCTAAACAGCAACATTATTAGCAATGCTCAAACATAAAACTCTCCAAGGTTTATAACTAAATCAGCAGTTTGTTGTGTTGGTCAGGATAAATGCGCCACGCTGGATTTTACCACAGCGTTCACCACAGCTGGTTACAATGCACATGAGTAACTTTGCAGATAAATGTTTGGCCATCATTTAAATCAACGTATATAAACATTCCAGTTCCAAATACATATATACATCCATAGCACACTATCAGCAATCCTTGTACAAAACAAGACAATTTTTACACAACTTTAACCCCTTTTAATACAAGCTTAAAACCATTGTGTCCTACCACTTTCAAATTAGCACTTCCCTAAATAGCAGCACACATTTCACTCTCTACCCAGAATGCACTTTTAATGCACGATTAAATTGAATCTACGATCAACTCTTCAGTTGATTAATCGGTCCGATTAATCTGTTAATCGGAACAGCCCTAATAATAGTATATATTTTTTTAAAAGCAATTTATTAAAATGTTTATGTATTTTTCTGTTATTTATTAGTTTAAATGTATTTAAAGCCGATGACAGTCACACAAGCAGCATTAAAACTGTAAACGTTAAATTTGACACAAGCTGAATATTAAACAGTACTCTTATTTTCTGTTTTCTAATGACTAGCCCACTGTGACTTTGGCAGGGTGGTTTAATTGGATATTTAGTGGCCTACATTTATACACGCAGTTATCCACCTTTTCCATTGGTCTGCCCCTTCCACTTACAGACACATGCAGTCGTCCTCTACCTTACTCTCCTAAGCTGCTTATTGTGAAGGTACTTGACCCCTGGTGCCTTTCAGGGTTTCTTTTCTTAATTAACTTAGTGCTTTTACCATAACATCAACAGCATTGGGTGTACTGGCAAAGCACATACATGCAATACTGCAGCAAGAATGTAAAAATCAGCCGTGAGAGGAGATGCCTGTAAATGTTTGCTGGTTTGGGAGCAAGTCTGACCAGACGTCAGGCACCAGGTTTGCCTCGAGGCATTTGCCACTCCAGCTGCTTGGCTCTGAACTGGCCCTGTAGTGACTTGAGCAGGGCCTCTCCTGTGCTGCTGTCTTCTGCCTTCGGTTCTTTGGAGCAGAGGAAGGAGTAGGAAGAGGGATGAATAAAATGAAATCAGTAACCGAAAGGATGTTCGATTTTTTTACTGCTTTCCCCACAAGCTGTAAAAGCTTCCGCACGGGCAGCCAGCTTGCTTAGATGAAATCTTTTGCTGCTTTTATGCTTTTCTCATCTGTTTTTTTTAGGGTAGCCTATGATTTATGTGTAATATAATATGCTTGTGGAGGTACATGACTAAGAGCTAGATCAAATTTCCTGACCTTTCTCATCCTTCCTCGTCCTTCATCTCGGCTAGCTAGTATCTCATTGTTTAACAGTTGCCGTGTGTTAGATACAAGTAGTGTACACAAACTTTGATGTGGCACAATGAATAATGTTGTCATTGATCTTGGGACCGAATGGAATAGCCTTCCTGAGACATAAAATATATATATTTTTGCCTTTGCTTTAGGTTGTTTCTTGATCTGCACGCCATGCATGTGCCTGCGTTGTGAGGCCGATCACTCTGCGTTCAATGTCACTGCTTTATTAATATGCACACCATGATCATTTGCAGTGGAAGGTTATTAGATTGTTAGTTTGTATCCTCCAGTGAATGAAATGATGTGTGATTATGAAGTCATCAGGCATGAACCAGTAAGACTCCAGAGGGCCCCCCCCCCCCACCTCCCCTCTCGAAGGTCCTTAGGGGGCCATTGATTGGTGACCATGTGTTTGTGCCCGATAGACTGTGAAATGGTGTGTTGCTGCACGGCTGTGTTGCACCTGCGCCCCACCGAGGTGATTGATTGGTTTGGTCATGTGGAATGTTCCCATCTGGTCTGCAGTAATGTGTTTTTTTTTATTTCACATGTGAATAGCAAGTACTGGCTGGAGGATAGTTAAAGCTAGCAACTGCAAAGGCCAAATGAGCCTTTATTCCCTTAAAACAATGTGGAAATGAAAGGGCCAGGTCCTCATTTATTTGAGTAAGCTGTAAGCAAACTTCACACTGTAAGCTGATATCCTGGGCCAAGACCCAAGAATAGAATTCAATGTAAAATAAAAGGGGTTGTCAGCGTACAGTGTGTCTGGGGAGAATTTGAAAAGATGCATTACAGTATTTATTTAAAAAAAAATACTGCAATGGAAAGTTTAAGCATAATGTAATGCATGCTTTTCGAATTGGTTTTTTATTATTAAACCTTGTTATGTCGTTACTATTTTAACTGTAATATTATTTTTATACTGGATTGAAGTAGAGCAGAGAAGCTCTGCTGTAAAAGGCTCGTTTTTTCCTGTCATTTCTTGTTTGATTTCTCTTAATTCCAGTCTCTCTTTTTATAATTGATCTATTCATTCCACCTAATGACTAATTACATATCAGAGTGCATCAGCGGCACCATTCATCATGGTAGAATGTAATAATCAATGACATTTCAACAAAGGAAAAAATAAATATGCAAATAAGGACTTATTAACATTTGCATGAGCTGTTTGAATAATCACGTTGCTGACAAGGCTGTAATTAACAGAAATTGATGCTTAGTTCAGGATTTGATAGTGTGTTTTCTCCGCGCTTTATTGTTGTCGCTGCGGGGCTGAAATGAAGTTCTGTTCTGCCTGTACTCTAAGACAGGCTTGATGCGATGGCCACTGCCAGGTACTGGGGGCTTCTGGGAGTTTTATATATCTGTGACCTCCACCAAATTCATATCGAGATGAGCTCTTAATAGCTTTGACAGAGAACTGGTCAGAAAAGCATTGGGATACAACTGAAGAACAGTATATAAAATGGGTGTAATGTATCCTCTGCTTGATTATGAACGGCTCTTAGTCTATTTTGTTTTCTGCCTTTTTGGTTCCCAACTCCCCACATTCCTTCTCCTTTTCCTGCTCTGTTTCCTGTTTTTGTCATGGATATCAACAGAAATGCACCAAACACACTAAAGCTGTTTGTCAGTTTTTGGATGACTGAAAGTGCTGATTATAACAAGTTTAAGGAATTTCCTTTGTTGAATGTGTACCCGTGCCATATGGCTCAACATGGAACATTAACTTGACAGGGATAATGGAGTGTGGTATATGGAGATGGTTTAGCCTGCAGCTTTTTACAATATAACTCAAACTGCGGTCAGGGTCACAGGTTCACTGTAAAGGATGCAGGAAATATCGATTTGGATTTGCTTTACATAATTTCCTTTTCTTTCCCTGGCCTCAAATTAAGAAGAGCTGATTTTTATTTGGAACGTTTATCAGTAAGAATAAACAAAGATGGCTGTGGAGTGAGTTTTGAGAAGCAGCATTGTAGGATTACTAATTGGCTGTTTGTTGCTTGGTTTCAAAATTGTTCCCATGGGAATTGTGATAACTACCTAGCGGTATATCAAAACACGGGGCCGTACAGTGGTAGCAATAAGATCAATACGAGTGGGAATTTTTTTGGCCGGTAGAAACACACGTTTTAATTAGATAGCTTTTATATTACTAATCCTTTTATTTTTGACTAGCAACATTTAGATCATTTTGATTTCTACATAATTTCTTTTTTCCCCCTAAATTAGGATTATAAACTATTATAAACTACTAGAAGTAAAATAATGGGATAAAAATGTAAAGCTGCCTTTTCCTTTTTTTCATTCCAGCATTTATTTGAAAATCATTTGACTACTAAATCTTATTAATGTTTCTTTAAGATCTAGAAGGCCAAGTTTTAATGTTTTTTTTCATGTTTGTAATATTTCTGAAACTGGTTACCTTGCTTTGATCGATGGAGGCATCAGGCAGACAGGATTATAAGATACTGCAATTAAGGTTATTTGGTGTTTCTTTGGTGCCTGCTGTGTGGTGTATTATTGGAACCTTAATATTCTGGGGTCAAATGCATTGAGTTGAGCATAGGGATGGGGGCAGCTGTATAAACCATCAAATGCTTTCTCTACTGCATTTTACTATTTCGATTTTACTGTCATGGAATGGATATTGGTATAGTGTTCACAAGGGCAAAGGGCAGTTTGTGGTTTTAAAAAAACAACCTTGTTAATAATGGCAGCTTCTGAAGTATTTAGAGATAATTAAATAGTTTTGGTTATGAAATAAATACTTAAGTTACGTCCATTTTATGTACAGTTAATAATGTAATATTGTAATTAGATGTATTACTTTGCATTATTGTTTGTAACACGTTTTTATTTTAAGAGTTTTTATTACGTTAGTTTTAACACCCTGCTAATTGTTTTAATTACAGTGTAAGTTTGGAAGGTGACAGCTTTCTACTGCGCTCCATTCGCTGCTGCCCTTTAGATGAAGGTACCTAATGCAGATTACAATGAGCAGCATGTTCAAATTCAATTAATTAGCCTTTTAATGTAGAAGTAGTCAAGGTTTAGTGCTGAAGTAGTAGGTTCGTGAAAGAATGTGTGCAATAAAAAAAGCATTTAACATGGGGACAGTGTCATTTTCTAATTCAGAGATCGTGGATTACTTTTTTTTCCTGGGCATGGTTAAATTATTAGAAATAAATCTCTCTAACCAGGATTGTTTTTTTAATGACATTTGTTTTTAAAAAAAATTGAATTTGGTATTCACATCCAATTAATAATGAATAATAACATGTTGAGTTACACAACCGACTATATTTATTATTATTATTATTATTTATTATTTGTTTATTTAGCAAACGCCTTTATCCAAGGCGACTTACAGAGACTAGGGTGTGTGAACTATGCATCAGCTGCAGAGTCACTTACAACTACGTCTCACCCGAAAGACGGAGCACAAGGAGGTTAAGTGACTTGCTCAGGGTCACACAATGAGTAGATGGCTGAGGTGGGATTTGAACCGGGGACTTCCTGGTTACAAGCCATTTTCTTTAACCACTGGACCACACAGCCTGCCTATATTTATGGCATACAGTACATATTTCACATAAAAAAAGGTTATGTATTTTGGGTGATTTTGTCCATTATGAAGATAACTGTGCTTTCAGTTGTGTTTTTGTATTTAAGCAAACAGGGATTACAGGCATCATCACAACTGTGTTATTGGATTCTCTTCGTCCTATAAACTGTTAATGACATGTGCTTCTTATATAGGTCTTCCACTTTACAACCACTGTATCAATGCTAATTCATGTTTGCAAGGTGCCGTTTCTGTTACCCCGCCTCCCCCCACACACACCCTGGGGATGCGTTGTTTTTGTTCATAACCCTTCTCATATCATTAATGCATTATACAATCAAAGTGTAATATAGTATTACTTAAACTATAGTATTCTGAAGAAAAAAAATCCATCCTACACTACATGGTAAACACAGACCAACTAAACAGTTCAGATAACTAAACCGCTAGGATGTGGGACATTGTAGATAATAATTGACTCTGCATTTTATTTTGTAGGTGGTGTGTTTGCCAACATTAATCAGCTTGTCACCCTTTAGCTGTAATATATGATGCTCGCTATTATCAAGAGTAAGAAGCTGCTGGCTCTTTAAGGAGGAGACGAGAGTTAGGGTTATTGATTGGGAGGCTGCTCAGCGGCCAGAATGCCTGTCACTCTGAGACGAGTTAAGATGGAGAATATGATGAGATAAAGGCTAGGCTAGAATAGTGATTACAACTGGGGACCCGCTAATCACTGACCTCTATTGGGGATCCTTCGCTTTATCGCCAGGCTCGCTCACACTTGCCGTTTTTGTACACCGCTGTCTCATCATTCATAACAGGCTGAGGAATTTGGCAGGCAGTGAACGGGAGGAGGGCGCAGCAGCTGTGCTTATTGGCATTGGATCCTCAAACATCTTCGGTGTGGCCAGCAACATGCTTGGCACAAGCACTAGCCAATAGCACTTAAACAAATTGCAGTGAGAATGGAAAGACTGTCTTACTTTAACATTTACAAATGTAACTTTCTGTATGCATGCTTTCAATACGTAGAGCAATGTTATTTATTGGTTTATCAAACGTGTAACGACGAATATTTTACATTGATGTTTATGCTGATTTAAGGACCTTTAAATAAGCGACTTCACCGTTAAAAATCAATTGCTTATAAATAATCAATAGTACCAGAAAACAAAAAGAATAATCAAACAATTCCTCAATAATGTGCACAAAAATACAAATGTGTTGGTAGAAAACAAATATTATGTTAATGGTTCAATAACAAGCTTTTTAGGGAACTACAGTCAAGCGTTCTTCTCTATCACCAAAGGACAAATAGCTCAAAACTGTTCATGCAAAAAGAGGAAGGTTACACTGCACAACGATCGCATTGAGATGCGGCCCTCTGTATATACTGGAGCTCCATTCTTTGCACGGTTTGCTCATGCATGTAAATACACTAAAACAGTTAAATGTCTGTTTGCAGTTGGGCTCCTGGGGGACTTTTCCGTTGCATTGTAGATTAGCACAAGGTCCCTCAGCACATTTTATACTGCTTCAGTTAGCTCCAATACTCTGGAGGCTAAATGTAATGCGAGGCTACCTTGAACATGTTCTGCATTAACTACATTACCGGTGTGCACAGTTAAGAGACTTCCCCTGCACTGGTGTCTCTACAACTTGTACAGTACATTATGTATGAACAGAAATATGCCAGTTAGAGTGGGAATACACTACATATTCATTTGTAAGTACTTGCCATTTTTAATGCCCACAGAGAAAGACTTGACTAAAGTCTCTGTCAACTTTAACAAAAACAAGTAGTGTTTAGAGGTTTTTGGTTTTCTACTCTTTCTTTCCAGGTGACTATCAGCGTTGTCAAACAGATGTAACCTTGCATTGTGGGCACCTGATATGCGCAGTTGCTAACCCACAACTCAGTGCAGGTTCCCTTATAGAAACGGGTAACCTAGAAATGTTAGATCTTTTTTATAGTTCTGCAAACCCTGAAAAGGAAATACAATTGTCAGTTAAACCGCTTTTCCTGTTTTTTTTTGTTTTTTTTCTCGTGTGAGTTTTGAGCTTGTGACGTGTGATCATCTTTGAAGGATTTTCTTATGAGTTAATTATATCCTATATGCTTTTCTATTGTACAGTCTGTGGTGTATTTTATGATATTTAACTATTGTTAATATTAGTTATTTAAAATTAAAAACTCTACCTGGAATATGTGTCTGCAATTTGGTAACAGAAATTGTTCCTTTTTTTTCAGGCATTGCAAAAAGCATCTGATGTTTTTAAGTGCTTTACCTTTCCTTTACAAACATACAACATGTTAAATGACTTCTGATACCAACTGAAATATTTACCTTTCCCAAGAGTAAACAGAAATGAGTTTTAATGCTACATTTGCTGTTGTATTTGTTTTTAAAACCTGCCAGGAATAATGCATGCTTCAGTCAAAGTTGTTCATCATTTTGTCAACAATTCCTGTTTTCCTGAGGAAAAATGCTGAGTTTAGATAATGTGAGCAGCATGATTTCATGTTAGTTCAAATAATTTTGCATACTATGTATTTTATTTATTTTGTGCCTGATGGCTGTTTCACGGCACATTGCTTCAGCAGAAAATACTGAATCCGTTAACATTGATGTAAGCATTCTATAAGAACACCTTTAGTAGGATCTTTCATAGTAATCAGTATTTTAGTGATGACCGTCCTTGACCGGTTTCAAGGTAGATTTAAAGCAGCTGTTCAACACAAATGTTAATATTTAAAAATGTCATCTATTGGTAGATTGAAAATATGGGTTCAAATCCCTATGTTACTTCTAGTACATTTTATACTTTTTATTTCCTTTGCGCTCATCCTACAGCGAGCACAAACTTAGTAAAGACTTGTCATAAAGTAAAGATTGCATACGTTGTTCTGACATTGTTTTGAATCTGTGTTTTATCTATACAAAAAAAAGTCTTTGATTTTTAAAGTAATTTATAATGTATGTTTGTGTTTTAAGGTAAATCTTCGGAGAGAGGTCAATTTTCAGTGTACGCCAGAGAGCCAGGAGTTTCTGGATGCCAAGTAAGTTGTTTGCCTTTGTGCTCATATACTGTGCTATGAACTACATAGACGCATTTGCTATTAGAAAGAAACAACTATCAACGCACACATTCAGTTTTGTTTTCTTGCTTGGTGTAGTATTGCACAGCTGCAGCATGTTCTAACTTGTATCATTATTAATTAGATTTAGTTATAGGATAATCATTTTGTTCTGGTGTCTGATTGCATTAGCCTCCACTTCCTATCTGTCTACATTTTCCTATGTGTGTTCTTTTTGGGGGTTTTTTCCAATGTTTTTCTGAAATGATTTTATTAATTATAGATTTTAGGAAGTTGTTCATAGTTTAGACCTGAAATGTTAAACTTCAGATTTTGCACATTTTATTTTCTTCACAGGAAACCATGCTGTAAAATATAAAAAGCATCTTCAGGGCTATATTTAAAAGCATTATTATGGTAGTAAACTCATTGTAGTCCTATACAATGACTAGCATGCAATCCTCATTATATTTCTTTCACTAGGTAGCTAGATAAAGCTATATTAGACTGTATAAATCTTAATATAACTAATTTGTTTCAGGGTCTTAAGCCATGACTTTATGCTTAAGCGTTAAGAATGCATTCAGGATATGTGTTTTTAAGATAATTACAAAATAATTAGCTGGTGTAATAGAGACATGCCAAAATATTTTTCAACGGGAAAGTTCCAGTCATTTTGCAAGCTGTTAACTCGTCTTTACAGGAATATCTAAGTGGCTAGAAAGGCCCAGCATGCAAGCTCATTGGTGAATTGAAATGTGAGAAGCAGAGTCCACACAGAAATGTTAATAGCAGTCTCTGTGGCCTGCAGAGTCATGCTCAGGCAGGCAGCTCAGTGTAGTAACATTAGTGAGAACACCTCTCTGCCGAGATACCATCAAATAAGAGTCATCTCAAATCTCCTCCCCTCTCCACACAGATGTCATAAACAAAGGCTCAACTGTATCTACACTGCTCTCATTAATACAAGCTTCCTGTGGTGTCTCTCTAGCTCATACCCAACTTCCAAGTCAACTTTATTAGCACAGAAATTGGCTTATTTTTCTTTGGTTTTGATGGTCCACATGCACCCTACACCCAAACACACATGGAATATAAGGAGCTTTGTGACGTGTATGATAATCTTTGAAGGGTTTTCTGACGAGTTAATTATATCCTATATGCTTTTATTTTGTACAATTTATGGTGCTTTTTATGATATTTAACTATTGTTAATATTAGTTATTTAAAATTAAAAACTATACCTGGAATAAGTGTATACAATTTGGTAACAAAGTGTTCTTTTTTTTTTTTTGAGACATTGCAAAAAGCATCTGATATTTTTAAGTTCTTTACCTTTCCTTTACAAACATACAACATGTTGAATGACTTCCGATAACAACTGAAATATTTACCTTTCCCAAGAGTAAACAGAATTGAGTGTTAATGCTGGTCAGAAACATTTCGAAGCAGGGTTACTAGATTACAACAGTGCAGTTTGGACCATTTTGTATAAAAGCAAATTGAGTGTTACAAAACATGTAAGGAACCATTTTTTCCACTGTTTTGTGTCAGGCCTTCTCTGTAAAATGTTTAGTTGGTGTTTTTGTAACAATAAGTGACCGGGGTTGGAATACTACACTTTCCTATAGCAAAAACAAAATAGGAGAGCCTGAAGATAGCCCAAAAGATTTAAATGTTAAAACAAACAAACAATGGCTTCATTTAAAAGTATAAAAAATTCACAAAATTACTAAAATCAGGTGTCACGTTACTCCCTGCACCCAATGCTGTGTGAGCCAAAGCAGGATTCCCAAAATGTGTTCTTATGTTAAGAATGCATTAAAATCTTGTTCAACTCATATTCTCCCTCTTTGCCATAAACTAATCACAACATTAAATACACATTAAGAAAAGCTGTGCTAGGTTTCGATTTCTTGCTACCATAATACTTTTTTCAGTATTTGTATGCCACTTTATTCTAGCCTCCAACCACCTCTTGTTTCCTTTGGTCGTTTTCTGGCCCATTTCCTTAATTATTTAGTCATTTGAATGTGATTTGTTTTGTGTGAGAGTGTAAAGTACAGAGGACAGGGCAGGAGGCAGTTGATGCTGTGTCACCTGTTACTGACGCTTGGTGTTAGAGCATTGGTGGTGATTAATTGAAGTAATGTGGAAATGTGATGGTATGCCTCAGTTGTGATACTAATGGAGAGCTTCAGTTCAAATTGAGCAGAGTTGCTAAGTGTTCCGTAAAACCTCCACTCTCAGCATTCAAATCATGTCACATTAGGAAAGTATATGGAAAACCCCTTTCAAATCTTCGGTGTCCTAAAGTCATGTTGAGGTTTATTCCATTATAAAATACATTGCTGTTTGTTTTCTATAGTTCACTCTTCGTTTCACTTTATTGTTTGTTTGCATTTGCCATATTGTTCTCATGTACTTGTCTTTCTAGTGCATAATAAAAGTCTTACATGTACAACTTGAAAGTTCCTTGTTATAAGTTTTTAAAAGTACCGTGTTGAAGTCTTTAGCAATCTTTCATTGAGCTAGAAAATGTGTGGAACTTGACAGCACGTGTGCTTTTGCGGCATTAACTCAATTCCTCAAGTGAAGAATGTGCTTTTTTTTTTTTGAACCTGTTTATGTTACTGCTGGAGTACTCCTGCGTACGATTTGTTAATAAAGCTGTCTACCTCTGAAGCTTCCTGCGGTGGATCAATAAGAAAATCCAATGCTAAAATAATCAGTCAATGTTCCCAGCAATATTATTACACCAGTCTCTTTGTAATGGCCCATCCGTTATGCTATGGTCATGAAGCTAATGCAAGGTGACTCATTTAACAGCATGTTATTGCATCATGTGAACATGATGTAAGACACATCAGGTATTATTGAGTTAGAAATTCTAAATGTTCTAGCGCTGTCAAACAGGAAGGCACTGTCCCTTCTGTAACTGTGTTAGCGATCCTTCAGATGACTTGCTTTCCAAAGTAGAACAATGCATGTATTATAATTTTAGCTTTCGGATTTTTCCAAGCAGGTCCATTGCTGTATTTTCATGTTACAACATGGGCCATTACAATTGAAGTGGACCAATTGGGATTGCTCGAACCCATATTTAAATGAATTAAAGCTTTAAAAATGATGCTATTGTTATTTGTTATAGTCTTGGTCATCCCCACATAAAGTCATGTGAGGTGAAAGGTCATCAAAAAGATTACTGTATTCAGTAGTGTCTATCTTGCACTGTAACTTGAGGACGTCCAGAGGTAAAAATGAGGAAATGTTCTTCTATGTTAAGCAGTGCTAGTGCTAAGGAGGACAGTTTGGATGTCAGGAATGTGTTATTTGTCACTTTATTATGTTGCATTGTTTCAGAGCTTAGTACACCAGGTAGCTGTCTCTCTGTTCTCTCTATAGCTCTATTCCAGTGAGACAGATTAGCCTGATTTACTCTGGCAGGAAGCAGTTGACGGATGACTGTCATTATCTTCTCAAACCTGCATGACATTTCAGCATAGATGATGATAATTAAAATTTGGAGAGGCTATTCTGTATTGAAATCTTCCCATATCGAGAGATTTTTAACATAATAAACCCTTGTGTTTTTTAGTGTTTGATAATGGATGGAGTGACTCCATTGTCAGCTGATTTGAAGTTTAGAATTTGGGATAACTCCAGTTTCTACTATAGAAGCTGTGTTCCCCATAGCACAGATTTGGTGAATACATGGCAAAAAAAGTACCAGATTAGTACTGAAGCTTTACAAGTTTAGCACAAAGTGTTTTAATTGAACCTTGTTTACAACAAAGCACGAGAGAAGGTCACAATCAAAGACTCATTTTTCAACTGGTTCATGTTGATTACTTATTCATGCTGCCTTTGTTCATGGAAACATAATAATTGTGTTTCACATAATCTTCACATGAAATTCTTTTAGATAAAAATCTGTACAAGCTACACTAATAATGTGTACAGTCCCCAGAATTTAAAACACGTCTTTTAGATTATTATACGATTGTTAGTGTTTTATCACTGACTTTGTGTCTTTTCACTTTTACCATTTCCAAAATGGAAAGCCCATCTTATTTACAGTGCCTGTGACATGCATCTGTAGATCATAATCTTGCTAACCTGCTATCTGGAGTGTTAAGGTTTGATAATTATTATTTTATCAGCCTTATTCATTATCGCCTTCAATAAAGTGTTTATAAGTGTTTATATTGTACGCCGTGTCAACATGCTCTGATTGTGAACAGTGCACTTAGCACCCAATCACACTCAGTGTGGCTGACAGTAGGAATCAATCACAACTGTGTATAGTCCTGCCTGATATTTAGCATAATGTCAGTAACATAAAGTTCTACAGTATTCTCATGGGCTGATTGCACGCTGATGGTGCTAGGGAACCCATCCACTGTCTTTCAGCAAATCTGTGTGTTAATTCTGCAAACAGATAACTGACAAACCAGGTCAATGCAGAGGCGAAGACCGGTGCCAGAAACCAGTATTTCTAGAGGAATGCAGAAAGCCTTGAGGCCTGTAATGTTTCTATTCTTGAGCTCAGGGAAGAGTTTGCATCAGTGAGCCTGATAACTGATGATAAGCTTGGTTCTGGAAGGTGGTAATGCTTTAAAGTAGCTTGTGACAAACCATGAAATGTATCACTGTTTCCAAGAAAACCTTTATAAATTGCTGTGAATTGCGTTGTGACCTACATCATGAGATCTTGGTTTGATATTGTGTTTTTTTTTTTTGGTTTTCTTGTTTCAACTCGCAATCCCCCACCCAAATGTGATGCCCCCTTCGGAGTCCCCAGCAAAGTTGGGCCTCTTTGCACAGCCTGGACGTGAACTGGCACCGTCCAAGCTGTGTGACTCATCCTGCGCTCCCAGCGGCAGTGCTTCAACTGGAGGAGCCACTCGGGGACCCCTTGGTCTCGTATTCTATAGCTTCAGTGGAAATCATTGCTTATCTTAACGCTATCCTTCACTACACTTACACATGTGTACCCATTTCTTTCTGAAATAAAAGCTCTTTTCAATAGCCGATTTGAACCCTCTACAAGGTGTTTTCCACTAATATAGACTAATTGTACATGCTTACTTGGTTTAGCTTTCATGAGTATGCAAATAGGAGCTATAGTTTTAGTTTAAAAGAATGTCGTTTAGACGTCTGTGTTTGTAAGTATGCTAATCCAAGGGCTATTGGCTAGTGTTTTAGGAGGATAACCCTCTGTTGATTATTCTCTTGTAATTGGATGTATGTTTATCAACAAGGGTCTCGCTGACTACAGGCTCAGACATTCTATATTAGGTCTGTGGTTAAGCTGGGTCTTCTCAATGGTTTTGTGAGCCACCGGCTCAGAGACAGATGGTTGAGAGTGAACCCTGTCCTGGTAGCACTAACCACTAACCTCCTTCCTTGTCATTGTATCCTGAGGGGGGTTTAGAATGAGTGTATCTCTCTTGTGTGTTTGTCATAAGATGCCCTAAGGTCATGATCAGTGCTAGTCAATAATTTTTTATCCTAGACTTAGCAAGACAGTAAAATCAATAGGTTGGACTAATGACATTGATTTTTCTTTTTAACTGCAATTCACTGTTTTGTTTTTTTTTAACCAAAGTTGTTTACATGCGTGCTTGCACCATCCTTGACAATTCATGCCTTAAGCTAGTAAATGATATGGTAAGGTCAAAAGAGGTTAAGACAGTTGAAAGCAACCTGGGGTATTATTGCTTCTTTAAGGCTGCACGGCACAGTATGCATGTGATGTGTTTGTGCTTCAGAGTTCAAAATAAGGGATTAATTAAATAAACATGTGACTTCAAATCAGAAAAAAATAGTAAATATTGCATATTAACCCCAATAATACAATTATTACCATCAGCCATAATATTAAAGAGAGAAGGGGGTTTATTGACATTAAAACCCCTTTAAAGCTCCACACAAACTGCATTGTTGAACACACGTTAAAAGCTGAATTTGGGTTCATTTTTATTGGAGTTTCAAAACTGTTGTTACCAAGTTGTAATCTTACTCAGAAATGAAAGAATCTGTTAGGCTAGTTAACACCTGTTTGGCTAATTGCCCATCTACCAATCTGTAGTGCCTAGACATGTGGTTCAAGTATCAGTACATGTGCACAACTCTATAATATTCCACTACATGGCCTTATGTTGCCTCATGTTGGATAATACTTTTTGAATTGCATTTCTTAATGATAGAAGCTTTTGCAACTCTACAATACACTGTGAATGTACTCCTTTTCTAATTCATTTGAAATGCATGCTTCAGGTCTGAAAAGTTTTTTGTTTTTTTTTAATCGGTTTTGAGAGCAGTAATATTTTCCTTGAGAAATGATGGGAATTTTATTTATTTTTTTTTATTTCTCCAGAAGGAAAACAAAAAAGGCCTTGGGATGAGTCATGGTTGAAAATCCAGTAAATTACAGCCACTGTCTTGAACATATGGTATAATGATTGGTATTATCAGCTGCTTCAGGCTCAGTAATATTTGTAGCGTGAAGTGATGACAGGGTGTTATCGCATTGTTTTACAGTCCAGTCTTCGATCAGACATGGGGCTTGGAACTCCAGGACCGCTGTCATCGTCGGCAAAGCCTGGAACCCCGTTCTATTCGTTCTCTTCCGCAAATCCACGACGAAGGACACTTCACGACACTGCGCCGCCTGGTCAGTATCACACGCGACTGCATCTTCACTTGGCTGTAGGAAATGGGGTACCATCTTTAATAAACTTTTTGTAAAGAGAATAATTTTACAAAAATAAAATGAAACAATGTATTAATATAATTCAGGGTGTAATAAGAACTACTTTAATAATAATAATTAAGAATTAACGAATGGAGATAACACTTTTGAAAATACGCCCCCTAGCATCTTAGAAATGTTCAGATCCTGTGCACGTGTAACTACAGGGATGGAAATAAGACTCATACTGCAGAG
This sequence comes from Acipenser oxyrinchus oxyrinchus, assembly GCA_030684275.1. Classification (NCBI taxonomy): domain Eukaryota; kingdom Metazoa; phylum Chordata; class Actinopteri; order Acipenseriformes; family Acipenseridae; genus Acipenser; species Acipenser oxyrinchus. The sequence goes on along the minus strand of CM060271.1, from coordinate 24,723,785 downwards.
CAGTATCACCCATTTCAGATTTTACTACATTATTGTACAAAAACCATCCTTGTACTACCATTAGCACCAAACCACAGTGAGAGTAATTTCTTCCCATTTACAAGTACCACTACTTAAGTTATATAATCACTCATATAGCACTAGATGCCTCTTAAAAATCAAGAAGCTTGTTAATCAGAATGCTGTCCAGATACTAATGATTAAAACCAGCTGCATATTTAATTCTAATCATCCTGAGATACTTTTACAGTTTCTTGTGCCCCAGGGGACAAAACTATTTCTGTACTGTTTTGTACTTACTTGTTCAGGCACCCCGCCTCCAGCATGGTGGTTCTGCTTTTCTCTGTGTGAAACGCGGACAACACAGATCTGCAATGCACTGCCTGTTGACTGACAGTAATGGCCAGGAATTACTTGAAAAACTCCTACTGCATCTGTCACTGGATATTAGTATACAGAGTGATTATGCATTTTTAATGTGACTTAGTAACACTATTATAAACGCCGGAACTATTGTAAAGTATTCCATATTGTTGTGGACTTCAATTTCCATATCCTGGTGTTTTATTGCTATTATGAGGTATGCTCAAGGAAGTCTCTAGTTTTGGTCTGTGCCATATTCAAATTAGATTTTTTATGCAAAACAAACACACACACACACACACACACACACCATTGCTGTTTTTTTCTTTTTACTTTAGACTTTTTTATAGCAAAAAAAGTTATACAAATAATTGATTTTTAATAAACCCCTATGTGATCTAAGCATGTGATTGAATATCTCTGCTTTACTGCAATCCCTTTAGCTTCAGGGCTTCTCAATGGTTTAACTGGATGTACATTTATACAAAGTCTCATACACACACAATACAGAATCTATGTAATATTGCAAACCTTGCAAACAGGCTTCTCTTTCCATTTTTGCAGATCCCTTACAAGCAAAGAAAGTGAGAAAGGTTCCTCCTGGATTGCCTTCGTCTGTGAGTTTCAGATTATCTCTGCCTGCATTTTATAAACAGATCTGGGTCACACCACCGCACTAACAGACAATTTGTATTGCTGCCACTGAGTTCACAGCAGCTTAACTTTTCCCTGTTCAGTGACATTACAGAGAGAACATCATGTGTTTGTCTCCAGCCCACAAAAACGGCACTGCTAGCTGCCAGACGCCCTTGATTTGATAATAAACATTTTAGTTTTGTTCTATTAGTGATTTGGGGCTTGCCAGTGCACTCCGACCTCCTTGTCCGAACCACTGAATACCTCTCCTGGGAGGATTGCTGGGACAGGAACTGTCAATGAAGATCTCCATTGCAGGTCTTTTGATGTTTAATTAGTCATTAAGTTGCTGAACAGGAGGACAGACAGAGATTAATAGCTGTGAATTTCAGAAATTTACATTTGTAATAATCCCAGTGGAGCTGAAGACATTAAAATTCGGAGGGAGTCTAGAGCTCAGCTTGCCTCAGTAGGGCTGGGGTTATTAATATGCATAAATCACCAAGTCAGATGCTTATTGTGAAGCCCTGGTGGATTTTTTTTTTTTGTTAAAGCCTTCATTAAGCCTTTCTAACTTCAGCCCAGCATCAGAAAGGATTTAAAGCAACTAGTTTGTTGATCCCTCTTTGCTTGGAAATGTATCCTCAGAGAATAAAGGGTTTTGAATGGAAAGGTTGGACGGTGTTCGGGGGGGGGGGGGCTGTGATAATCTTATGCTTTTGTGGTGTTCATTTGGTATTAAATATGCTTCATTATTTAAAGAAGGGAAATTATTTATAAATGAATCAAGGTTTACAAAATAGTGCAAAAGAGATAAATCAAAATCCCTGGGGCAACGAGGGAAAGTGCTTTTTTTCCCCAGAACAAACAAGTGAGGAGGGAGAGCAAGTGTGTGAGTGAGAGAGAGAGAGAGGCAGAGCGAGAGAGAGAGAGGCAGAGCGAGAGAGAGAGAGAGAGAGCTTGGCTGCCTTGCGGGGTACATCGCTTTGTTGTGTAAATGGATGTAGGGCTTTTATTTGTCAGTACTTAACACATGGGTGCAGGTGCACTTGGATGAGTCATAACTCAGCAGTATTGCTGAATGGAACAAAGTGCATAGACAGCAGCGACAGAGGGAATAAAATGCATCTTTTTGTAAATTCCATTTTAACTCTGGGCTATACAGAGATGTCTTGTATGAATTCCTCCTCCTTCTCTCTCTCTCTCTCTCTCTCTCTCTCTCTCTCTCTCTCTCTCTCTCTCGCTCTCCCTCTCTCTGAGTAACGCTGTGAATCTTGAGATAGAACATATCTGATAGCCTTCTATTCCAGATGGAGATGAGGCTGTTCTTGTTCCCAGGGGCAGCTGTGTTCAAAACCTGCAGCCTACCTGGAAGCCAGTATTGCAGCTGCAGGCACTCTTGAAAGCTTTTGCTTGCATAAGCACCAGGGCCCCACTAGAGGCTGAATAGCTGCTTGATAAACAAAATGAGCACAATGCTTCCAATCATTATTCCCCAGGCCAGGAATATTTTTCAGTAGCTAAAAATAGTTTGTTAGTTTACATTTGAACAGTCATGCATTATGCAGTGGTGGATTTAAAGCTTGGCTATAGGTGACTTGGGCTGGATTACCAAAACGATTTGGGTGAAAATAGAAAGGACCACCATAATCTACATTTCCCTTATATTGGAGGTTTTTAAGCCTGTGGCAGGGTAAAGCCCTGTGTGTAGATATATGGCAAGGCACAGCCTTGCTGCTTAATGTATTTTGTGTTTATTTAAAAAAATGTATGGTTTTGAAAACAAATGTGTTCTTGTGGGTTGATTTAAAAAGGAATGGGTTATTGTTGTATTATTATGATTTAAAAGGTATTTTATGTTTATTTCATCTCTGAATTGATTAATTTGTTGTTAAATTGGAAATGGCCACTTGTATGTAAACGTATGTGTTTGTGGTCGGTGTTTTAAAGAGGAGGAAGTGTGTGTGAGAGAGAGAGAGAGAGAGAAAAAACGAAAAACAGAAAGTAAAAATAATTTGCTGATTTGTTAATCGTGCTGGAAGAACCAGCACAGTACTTGTTTGGTGGAGGTATTTTTGTGTGTGTTTCGAGACTGTGTGTTTTTGTTTAAATTTGTATTTTGCTCGGTGAGCTGTTTTGTGTAAAAGTGTTTTTTGTTTTTTTGTTTGAATAATAAATACGCGCACCAGCACTTTCAACCAGCGGTACCTGTGTGTGTGTCTCTGTCAACTTCCTGGTCTGCGTACGTCACCAATCGAGCCATCTTGCCACATGTGGTGTCCAGCGTGGGATATAGCGCCTCCATGGACCCAGGCCAGAACAGGTACTGCGGGTACACCATTTTTTAAATTTTATTTTGATGATGATTTTTTTGTTGGTAGTGAAGAGAGACATGGAGGTAGCCAGGAGATGGCTTTTGGACCCCAGCACCCTCCAGGAGGGGAGAAAACACCGGAGTTCCAGCTGAAGGGGATCCGAGGGAAGTACCCGGCACTAGAGGGGGCCTTGAATGCGATGGAAGAGGTGGTCTGCCAGATCCACCGAGAGTGTTGGGAGGTGGAGCAGTCCCGGTTGGCCTGTGACGGTGCACCCATGTGCTTCATTTGCCTGGAGTATGGACATGTGGAGGCCAGCTGCCCGGAGCAGGAAGAGGACCCAGACACAGACCTGGAGTGGGAGGAGCCCTAGCCTCAAACGCCCAAGAGACCAAAGCCTGCACCGCCTGAGTCTGCCAAGCCTGCAAAGCTTAGGGCTGCAAAGCCTGCATCGCCCGGGGATGCCAGCACGTCACCGCCCGGGGATGCCAGCACGTCACCGCCCGGGGATGCCAGCACGTCACCGCCCGGGGATGCCAGCACGTCACCGCCCGGGGATGCCAGCACGTCACCGCCCAGGGATGCCAGCACGTCACCGCCCGGGGATGCCAGCACGTCACCGCCCGGGGATGCCAGCACGTCACCGCCCGGGGATGCCAGCACGTCACCGCCCGGGGATTTGTTGTTTCTATAAGTTGCAGTTTCGCTGCCGGATATTCTGTGGCCGGAGCCCAAGAGGAGGGAGCCGCCGGCTACAGAGAAGACGGGGCAGGTCAAGAGACCACCACCCCTGTGCGACAGGGGTTGGATCCCTCGACCAGGGCTCCTAGACACCCGACCTTCATGTCTGGACGTGTGGTCGCTGGGCCTGACTCCCAGGTCGCGGCACCACCAGGCAGGTATTTGTGCGTGTGTTTTCAAGTTATAGTCGGATTAGCTTTTGAAGAATTATTTTGTCCGTATATTGTTTCCATTAGTTAATTTGTTTCAAATCCCTTCTTGCTGATGAATTGAGCTAATCCAGAGAGTAATTCCAGTCATTTTACTAGAATAAGAGTTAATTCTATAGTTGACTCTCGTTAATCCAAACCGTGGTCGTCAGAACTGATCTATACTCCAAACTACTCTGTCATAATGAAATGCATGCAGATAGCAGCTGTAGAAACTGAATTTCTACACAGGGGAATATAGCATATTATTGCAAACAGTACAGAGCAGTATAGTACAGAGCACATCATCAATTGAAAATAAGTTATAAAAGAAATGACGAAGAGCATATGAAAGTTCTAAAACATTTACAGCTTTACTGTATTGGGTTTTAAAGGCAAAACTTAAAAAAAAAAAACACAGCATCTTCTGATCCCAAAGTGTCAGTTGAGACAAATTAATACAAACATCAATTTATCTGTCATTCATTTTTAGAACACAATATTTTTTCAATGTGTAATTTTTACATAGGGCAAATACTAAGAGATGAGAAAAAAATGAATGTGGCTAAACTCACTTTCCCTTCTAAAGCTCCCTGATGATTTGAAGAAAGATCCTTACTTGTACACACACTTGCAAACCAACTTACAGCTCGTCTTTTTAAGGAGGATTCTGATTGGCAAGTTTTCTGAACCCCTGCTGAAGTAGCATTTACCAGCAGTTCAGAGTAAGCTGCAGCAATCTGGGGCTTCAAACGCCTGTTCTTGGAAAACAGTGTTTAGAAATAACTTGTATTAAGGACAGGGTTTGGGCTTTGAAGGTGCCATCCAGCAGACATAGTCACAAGGCTTGATGTGGCTCTGTTAGCTGAGGTAGGCTAGGAAAAAATGCTGCTGCCTTACGGGAGTATAGCCGGCTAGAACCCTGACTGTGAATGACAAAAAGATTGTCATTTGCTTTTGACAGATCATTCAAACAACAATCTCGCTCTGTTGAGAGTCATGCTAAGCAGAGGGCTGGAAAACAAAACACAAGAGGCTGCATGGGAGCACCCTGCCTGGTGAAATACCTGAAGAGAGGATCTACGTAGTCTGCAATTTACACTGTGTTTCCAAAATGGTCCCCAACGGCTGTTTTATTCAGATGCTGAGAGGACTGTGGTATATGGTAGGGGGGACTGCACTGCAGTTGTGTAGAAGCCGTGCAGTGTCAGGATTTTGCTTATAGAGCCATCTACAGGATAAATCGAGAATTGTTTTCTACATGGTCTGTAATCTATTTTTTTCTAAACAATGTGTTTTATATACTGATAACATTTTACAGTAAAATACATACAGAGGTGACATTCTTTTTATGGGATTTTAGTATAGGAAGGGACAAAACACCTTTGAAGAAATGGTATAAATGCTGATACAAAATTGTTGGAATAGTGTTTTTATGAAGCGGTGTCTAGCAGCAGCACTCTTGGTTTACCACCAGGGGGTGATGCTGGGTTTCCCAGAATCCTGCTCTTCAGTTAATTGTCCTCGGTGGAACTCTGAGGATCAGATATGCTCTGTAATCTGTAACTCGAATGATAAAACCTTAAAAAAGGATTCTCAGCAGAGTTGTTTACAAATGCCAGTGGCATTCCGAAATGCTTCATTGTCTGCAGATGTAAAACATCACACAACACTACAGATTTGTAGTTTTAAGGCAATTTTAATTTAAATGTATAATTTAACATTTTTGGACTAAACAAGTGCACATGTATAAATAGTTGGTACTGTAATCCAGTGAAAGAACTATATTAATTATAGTGTAGGTTAAGGTTCCCCTGATTAGTGTAAATTATTGCATAGTAATCATTACAATATGTTTTATTAAGATTTGTGAATGGATGTGTTTTGAAAAATTATTTCGTCCTTTAGAATGTGATTAACCTATAACTACTGTACCTGTATTCTTCTTAACCTCCTTGTGCTCCGTCTTTTGGGTGAGACGTAGTTGTAAGTGACTCTGCAGCTGATGCATAGTTCACACACCCTAGTCTCTAAGTCTGCTAAATAAACAAATAATAAAACATGGAGATCATACTGTGCTGTCTAGTGCTGGTATAGTGGTATAGTTCTGCATCCTGTAAATAAAGGGTTTAGTTGTCTAGCAAACAGAAGTGGCAGTAATTTATATTGCTACTGTATTTTTAAAAGCTGTCTTTCTGCAAAATGACTGTATTATGTTTTATTATCAAGACTGAAATGGTAGATCTTCTACATCTCAGTCCTGGTCTACTCAGTGTCTCAGTTGTGTGAGGCAAAGGCACAATAAAGAGGTCTAGTGACTTGTCCAAGGTCACACAGGCAACCAGTGGCTAAACTGGGATTAAGTCTAGAAACAAGAATGCAGGACATACAGGTTTATACTGTGGAGTAAAGATTCCATGGATACATTATACCAAACCAATATATACAATATACATCAGGGAATATAATACTGTTATTACATCTGTAAAATATAATTGATTTATAGGTCATATAGTTCTTTGGGGACCTGATAATTATTTGTATTTTATTTACTGGCGTTGTGGTTTTTAATTACACTTGAAACACAAAATTCATAAAGTTACTTTGTGATCTTTAAAATTGGAAATACAAGTGAATGGTCTTGTTAATGTAATACATGCATTTTGAAGCAGTTATATTTTTCTCCTGTTGTGACACTGGAAAGCATTAATGGACTAAAACAGAGTCATCTGATTAAGAAGTTTCTTAAAATATTGATACATAGGTTGATGTTAGTTTTTTTTTTTTTGTATTGGACCTATAGCGTATACAGTATAAAAAGTTTTTATTCACTTGAGCATATTGCTTAGATCTTGAACTATTTCTGACTCTTGGAATCTGTATCTATACTAAGTAAGCAGACAGCATGTTGTCACAACATGGGTCACGGGCGAAAAACTAGGGCTGCCCAGTGCATGTCTGTTCAGTGCTCCTCTGTGCTGACGGCATGCCTGTCTGAAATCCAGTTTATATATATATATATAAGAATAAGCCACATCTCCAGCTGACTCACTTTGTCAGGCTGAGCCGTGGATTAACCCTTCACACGTCACTCAGTAAACTGGAACAAACAAGGGCATTGACCAGGGCATTGTGATCCATTTTCAGTGTAATAGGATTCTCCCTTGAGGGGGAATAGTATAGTGCAGCTGTGACATGATGTTCTGTGTTTCAAGAGATTATTATTGTTAGAAGTGAGTAGGGGCACCGCTGTATTAAAAAATCAATTTTTGATTTCTGTCTAGTTCTGTGTAAACCAGCGTTACCTCTCTCTCTCTCTCTCTCTCTCTCTCTCTCTCTCTCTCTCTATATATATATATATGTAAACATTACGAGTTAAAAACACACAAAGAAGTTACAAATAGTTATTGAGTGTTTTGTTAAGACAGTTTGTGAAATGCTTACTGGTAGCTCTTTGGGACTTTATCATGATTTTAAGCAAGAGCTACGTAACCTTTTAAAGAGGTTATAAAAGCAATTTCTTTAAAAAAAAAACTATTTAATCACAGATCAAAAGCATTCATAAATAAGTGCTTTAGAAATATAAAACAGAATTTATCGACAGAACACGAACAAGACACAGAAACTGAACCACTGTTTTGTCTGTCTGCCGGAGCAGTACCTTTCATTTCATTACAATAAAGCTATTGAAGCACTTCATTTCTCTCGGCAGAAATGCTTTTTAACACTGAGGGCACGGCACAGTTGGGATTGGTTTTTAATCTCTTACTGTACCAAAGTCAACAGAATCGAAGAGTTCTGAAGAGATTTTACTTCTCCCTGTCTGGAGAAGACAAAACATTGGCAGAGAGGATCAGGGCATGGCATTGTTTTGTAAATCAAAGGGTTTTCACTGCTCTCCATAGTGCTGAAACAAGTCTTTGTGGTCCTCGGGGAGGGAGGATGTTGCACGTCATTCTGCTGCCTGGCGTTTCAATAGCCTGACGTAACATCGTGTCCTTTTGCAGCAGCTGCTTGTTTTCAATAACTTTTTTGTTTACTGGTTAATGGTATTACGGTATGCCATTCATTAAAAAGCTGGAAAACACTACAGGTATTAGCGTTCCCATTTACTGTTTTGCACACAATAGCTTTGTTACTGGTGCTTTTGTGTTACAAAAATACATTTTTCCAAAACTGAATGCTTGGTTTAAAAAACCTTTTTTGGTATTTAAACATATTACATGTTAGAGCTGGGGGTCAGTGTTAAGTCCTAGTGAACCATGGATTGTGAAATAATTATAAATAAAGGTATTAAACATTAATACAGTAAGCAGCTGGTATTAACCCTCTCCTGTATTGTGGTTTTCTTATGACTGAAGGTGGATCTGGCACTGGTTTTCGAACAAGCTTTAAAAATGCAGTTTCCTCCTGCTCATTATAGTTAATAGTGAATTTCTGGAGATGGGAGTAACTTAAGACAGAGCCAGATGGACAGAGTGGCTGGAGGTGGCTGAACCCAGCCTCTCATCCATAAGTGCTCTCATTTAATTTGAGCAAAAACAGAAGATTAACCCTCTCTGGATTAACCTACTGCGTGTGTGTATTGCTCTGCAGCTTTCAGTGCTTTTAGATAAAGCTAATAAATAATAGGCTACTTATTTATGAGTCTGATTTTGGTTAAAGCTCCAAGTTCTGTCTTTAAAAGCTGCTTTTTTTGTGTGAGTGTTTTGAGGCCGACAGACACACAGAGGTTTTTTTTTTTTCCCTTGGTATCAGCACTTCTGAAGCTTAGGCTAAAGCTAGCAGACACACACCCCTCGACTGCTTCGCAGAATGGTTCAGCCCTCATTTCCATAAGTTACTCCTGAGAAGATCCATGTGTGGAAGCATAGTGCTGAAGGAATTAGTCTTTTTGTGAACAGAGTGGATGTATGTCTTGGGGGGGAAAAAGGTAGTGCACTGTTGCTTTACGCTGAAACAGTCTAATTATAAAAACCAACATGTATTGTGCATACCCTGTGCCCGGAATGGGGAGCAGCTCCTTGATGTATTACTACAATGGAAAAACAGTAAGTGCACCTTTTATTTTTCAGATTAGTAGTTGGTTGGCTGATCAAAAGGAGAAGCACGATACTACTTTGCTATTCTGTATTTGTAGTGTATTTCTGTTCAAGTCTCATTTGTTCTAAGCAAGAAAACACGTTTTGTCTTTTATTATCTTATTTTAATCCACGCTTTCTTTAGACCACTTGTAGAACTATTACTTTGAAGCTGAATGTATAGGTTTAGCAGTTTAGGGAATATTTTGAACTAACAACTGTTTAAGGTTCTTAGCTTCACACTTACCAGATGATTGGAGGAATATGCTAAACAGCTTTTTCCAAAGTGGAAGGAATCAATTCTGATACGTGCAGGACAGTGTTTTGGAATGGTAGCCTCAATTGTATTACAGGATACGACATTTCTTTTAAAGGTTTTTAAAATGACAGTTTTAATTCTTATGTTGTTTTTTTGTTGATTGGATCTTTTATTTGTGCTTTGAATAGTATGTTTTATTATAGCACACCCGTTCTAGTTTTTATCTACTTACATCCAGTATTTTGTGATTATGATTTAATTGACTAAACTAGACTGCTGACAATCTATGGAAACTTATTTATTTTTAATTGGCGGATCTGTACAGTAAGGAGACAGATGAAAGCCTTTTTTTTTAGTTAGCTGAAAGAATAACAAGCATGAGTCTGGTAATGATTAGGGAACAGTCAGCCTTCTAAGGTTAGGGTTTCCTGTTTAGATTTGAGGTCCAAGCCTGGGCTTTTCTGTTATTCCATCTGTTTCTAATCAAATCAGCATTCTTGACCCGGCGGGAAGCTAATCCGAGTTCTGGCCATGTCAGTAATAGTCTCTCTTTGATAGCGGCTTTTTCTAAAAACTTATCTTCCACCTTGCCCTGTAAGTGTGCGTTTATGGGAAGTGATCCATGAAAGATCAGTTTCACTGTTGGTTTTGTGAATTGTTCTGTCAGATTTAAGCAAAGCAAGATGTAAAACTGAAAATGCTTCCAATTTGTTCTCAAGGGGGTGAAAGACAAACATTTCACACTAATCATAATTAGTAAAAACATTTTCCAGTATGTTTTATATATATATATATATATATATATATATATATATATATATATATATATATATATATATATATATATTTCCTTAATCTGGTTGCAATAAAGCAGAACAATTGTTTTTTATAGTTTATGTATTTATGTAACTTTGAAAATCACAATTTTTTCACCTTTCAGTCAAGTGGTGCTTTTTGAAATATTTAATGACCGCTCATGTACATAGGGAAAGATAGATTGTGATCGGCATTATATTACTATGCAAGGGACTTTTTGGTCTGGCTGCACAAAAAAAGGTCTCTTACAATAGCTGAAATAGAAATGCATGTTTACTTATTACTGTGTTTGAATAGTTGATTAAATTAGTACCTTTTGAAAGCTGATACTAACATTTAATATCCACCTGAAAAGTCAGAAATGTGTGATGTTTTATAACATTTGTGATGGAAATTTGACTTCCATCAAGGTTTTTTTTGTTAGCCGTACACATGCTCCATGACAGCATTTCTCTTTGTTCCTGCAGCACTAAAGAAACACTTTGATCTCTCGTTCTTTCTTTCTTTCTTAAAAGTATTTCCAGGCTTGAGTTGAATAGAGGAGCTGAGAGCTAGAGAGGAGCAGGGGCTGAATTAATAGCATGTGCCAAGTACAGGTGACAGGTGAACCGTGTGATCTGGAGCAGTAGGTAAACACATGACACATTGTCTTAAGGTCTAGGGATGAGTAGAGCTCTGGTAAATTATACATTCTTAACCCCAAATTAGTTTCATGAAATATTCATGGACTGTCTTACAGGGGGTGCTTGGAATTTTGATTATCTACATTGAGTTTTTTAACACCTGCGGATATTTGTTTAGAAGCCTATGATTTGGTAAACTGTTCTGTTACTTGAACATATCTTCCCTTGTTCCCTTGCTTTTAAATTGGACAAATAGTTTTTGGAAGTCCACTTATTTTGGTGGATGTGTGAGGGGTGTGGTGTCTAGTTTTTTAAAGGTGTTGTCCTTCCTGTTTAATATCCATAAAGTAAAAATAGGAAGCTATAAATGGGTGATTGTAAAGCTGGAATGATTCAGCAAGTTGATGAAAATGTCTTTGGCTTTCTCCTTTTCATATACATTGACTTTCTCACAGCCCTTTTCCTGTCAAGGTTAGGAGAGCTAAAACTATGCAGGTCCTGTTTTGAAGCAAGTACAGAACTGTTCGAGAAGAATGCAATTTTGTTAACCATAAAACAACAAAAAGTTTTAAATGCTCCTTCATAATGATTTCGTTTTCTACAAACTTTAGATTGAATTAGTTTCTTTTAAGCTACCCGTAACAGAGCTGAAAATCCAACATGCCTTATCAAGAAAAGACAAGATTGAAAAATGAAGGTCTTTTGTGTTTAAGCTGAGTGTCGGGTGCCTTTTATTGTTATGTTAGATTTAAAAAAAAAAATGCCCCAAGGCTAAATACAATAATAATGGCTTGTACAAACATGATATTTCGTAGTCACTTACATCTAAACTCACAGCTTGCAGCTACTCTGGTTGAGGCAGTGTTTTGTAAGTCGTTTTCTGAGAATGTAAATGTGTTGGCAGTGTCTGACTTTTCCTTTTCCTTTTGCATTTTTCAAGGGTGTAAAAAAAAATGGCAATATAAATAAGTTGTCTTCCTGATTACATTTTATAGTAAAGAAATGATCCTTTGTGGCCATTTTAGAACTGTGTGTGCTTCATTAGTTGGCTTTCAATAGATTTGACCATTATAATCAGCCGTGATGTAATATACACCAGATGTATGAAGTTAGTGCTTTTGGGAGGAGTACAGTATATAAACTATACTAAACCTGAAAGTATTGATTACCAACAACAGAACACTAATTATCTTAACTGTGGTCTTTCCTTCCACAAATGCAACAGACATTAAAATAACACCAATTCACACACACCAATTTAAATATCAGAGGATGCTAATGCTTTAAGTATTTACAAACAAAGTGTGATGGAGACTCTCTTCATTTTCTAGGGGCCTGTGTAATTTTAGGCCTTTATTAATGTTCTACCAGTTAGCTGAGGGAAATTAGGACAATTAACTTGATCCTGTGCCATATGCTGTCCATAGCAGCCCAGACAAGTGTGTCAGCCCAAGAGAGTTTTGCTGGTTAACTTTGTAGGGCTTTATTGAGTCAAGCTCCCCTGCCAGGCTGGCCTGTTGTCTACATCAGACTTTATTGATATTTCAAAGTGAAGGTTATGTTCATTTCCATGGGCACATCAAAGCAACTGGAGAGGGATCAGGTGTGATGCAGACTAGATCTATATTTTTTTCAAATAGCGCACAGCACTTGAGTGACATGCTCATTTGTCCACTATAAGCACAACAATAAACCAGATGAATTTTGTAAAGATTGTTTTGTTTTTGGCACACAGGCTTTTAACCTTGAATTTTAATACCATTTGATAAATCAACCTATTTATTTATTTATTTATTTATTTATTTATTTATTTTATTTATTAATGCAAGCAATGTGATATAGTCATATATTAAACTTATGTCAATTAACCACCAAATACTGTAAGTACAGCATTAGGTAAAAACAGGATTTTGTAATTTTGCAATTAAATATTTCTCTCTTGTTCTATAAAACATTTGCTTTGATGATCAATGGCTTTTTAAAAATTTTATTAAAAAACCTTTAAACAGCCTTTCTATTTATTCAGTTAATAGGACTTTATTAGCATTGAACTTTTTGTTATTGTAGAAAAGTGCCATATTTCTTCCTTTTGATCATTATGTGCTATTACAAAATAAAAAGTATGATTAGGTCATTAAAGCAGGATTTGGCACTTGTATGTAGCTGATCGGATGACATGAGGACTCTGGTTTTAATTTGCTCTCTTCTGATTGTAACAGAAAGAGACTTGCCTTTTAGTGGCATTGGGTTACTATTCCACTTGCATCTGGAGTTGATGAAGGCTTAGACCACATCAGTAGTGCTTTGCCACAGGAACCCTTTGATGCTCTACTTAGATGCATAGATGCAGTGACATAACATTACAGTTACATAATTGTACTGAACTTAAAAGGTAAAAAAAAAATAGTACTTGGACTGTGCTTAGTGTCTGGACCAAAATTTTGTAAAGTTTTGGAAAAAAACATTTTGGAGATGTATTTCTTTCCGATGGTTTCAATTGAGTAAATATGAGTACGCCGCTTGTGCAGAGGTGGAGAGTATAAATGTAAACTTATACAATTCATTTGGCCAGTTGAAAATTATTTATTCTGTTTGCTGCAAGTCAGAAGTTGAAAACTCTAACTAAAGTAACGCCTTTCTCACTTTCTCGCATTAATCAAAGCATGTCTTTATGCCCCTGCCACTATGTAGTGTTGCTTGTCTTATATTTCACCGGTTCTTGTGCTGACAGTGATGAATTATCCATCAGCTTCAGCATATGCTACATTAGTTGGTGCAAACAAAAGACTGCCAGTTATTAAAGGTGATTTTAGTTAATGTGTCTGAGCTGATGCATGATGGGGAGCATTTCAAAGCTGACAAGTTACATTTTTGTCAGGAAGATTTTGATATGTTCAGTCTATCACTCATTATGGTGGATGCAGTTAAAACCTTTTTTTTTTTCCATCACGCAGCATATGAAGCTCCCCATCTCCTGTTCAAAGTGATGAGAGAGTTGGTAACTTGCCAGTGTAAAATGTTCCTGCAGAGAATCTCTGCAACAAAGATTTAAGAATGGAAACTGGTGCTCCCATAAAGAGACCTTTTCAAAACCCATGCCAGACTTGAAAGGTTCACTGATATCCAAGCTTTCAGATCACACAGTGGGCTGAATCTTTATAAACTGAAGGAAGTCTGGGTTAGGCACTGCATTGATCCTCGGCACGCAGATCTTTACAGTAGAATCTAATCATGCTCTAGATAACAATGTTGTCGTTTATAAAAGACAAAATGCTCAAGAAAACACTTTGTTCTTCCTACAGAAAAGTCTACTGAATTTGATGTAGCCATTGAACTGCATTCTTTTCGCAATGCTCAAAGGAAAACTTTGTTGGCTTAGTCATTACCCTGAGTGGCATTGTTGATAAATAATGTCTTAATACTGGAACACCATGTGCTTTGAATTAAAAAATACTAAATGCATAGTTTGGATTTTGAAAATTACATTTGCAAGTTTCATCATTTATTTTTTTCTTTTTTTTTTTTTTAAAGGTGTATGCACCTCTCCAAGCTCAGACGACTATAACAGAGATTCTCCCAGTTATCCGTCTCCTAAACCTCCCAACAGTATGTTTGCAAGCACTTTCTTTGGTAAGTTAATCAGCAGAATTGCAAATAAACTTTTAAGCTGTTCTATTCATCTTGTGTTTTAAAATTGAAGTATTCCAGTCGATGTGCTTCTTGAATCTATTGTTTTGTTTTTATGTCAATACTAGTGTGCCAGTCAAAGTTAACCAGCTGTTCACATTTTCATGTCACTTTATCTGTAGGTTTTTTCTTGTTAGTGCTGCCCTGTAATTGCTTGAATAAGGTGTCTGCTTTGGTGGCACGTGACATCTGCTTTTCCTTTTTCTCCTGTTTCTTCCAAGGTCATACTTGCAGTGGTCTGTCTTTTATTCATTTTACACATTTATGTGAATTAGATGCAGGTTTTTGGCTGGTGAAAGGAATTAGAATGACAATTTGCTTCAAAAGACAATTTTGAACGCTGAGTAATGACTTGTTCCTCGGGCTCTTTTGCTCCTTTGAATTTCACTCTATCATTACACCTGTTGCTAATTTCCTATTTTCAATATCAAAAGGCAGCCAGATGAGGCCATTTAGCTGCATTACTTAACCCCTAGTGGAAGGTAAGCTGGTGTTAAACAGGCAGAAAGCTCTACCCATTTGTTTTCATTGTAACATTCAGAGTGGGTTATGAAGCCGCCATGTAAGTCGACAGTGCTTTTCTTCTGCTATGCATGACAAAGGATTTGCTTTTACTTGAATCCCATTTCTTAAATGACATACTGACCAAAATCTATGTTATGTAAATTGAATTTATCCAGTTGAAACAGATAATATGTAGTAGCAAGACACAGGACTGGGGAAAGTTTTACAGAAAGTCCACTGTCCATTAAAATATAAACTAAATTCAAATGATATAGATATAGAACACAAACTGGCAGATATCGAGTGACAGCAATATTTTGCTTGAGAGCGAGCAGGCAAGGAGAATATTGATGTATAGAAAATGGATCAGGGTCAAATCTTTTAAAATCTTCCTGTTTGTGGCTACAAAACCAGCATTTCCAAAGATGCTTTGAAAAGTTCCACGTAATACAATCATTTTCTTACAAAGCCCAGACTAATTTCCAGGCTATATGGAATGGTTGCCCTTTTGCCCCACATAAGTGAGATGAATCTCAGGGTGTTTGTAATTAGCAGAGGGGAGCTTTGTGTTTTCTCAGCTGTGATCCAGACCAGGTTTTTATTTTAGTACAGTAATGAAAGTTTTAAATTCACTGCTGTTGTGTGCTGCTGTCTGCAAATGTTTAGCAAAAAAAGATTTGAGCTTTTCAGGTTGTTTTAAATGTAACTGAATTATGTGCTTTAATGTTAAAATATTTAATGCAAAACCAAAAAATGCAATAATATAAACCTAAAGGGGTAATAGCGACGGTTTAAAAAAAAAAAAAAAAAGTTCTTACCTTATAACAGCACTCTCAATTATCAACTGCATTCAGGGAAGCAATGCTTCAGGGTCTCTTTGTGGGACCCCACCTCCTTGCCAATAATCAGAGGGTCTTATTGCCTGTGACACGCTGTGGCATGATAAATGTGCTTCACAGGAGTCAGAATTACAATTAAATAGAAAGAACAGCAGCAAAACCTTAAAGGGATTATTGCTAAAAAGGGTTTTAAAACCTTGGTTATTACTCCTCTAAAGACAATTAAGGAATTGTTTGCGAGTTGATAATAGGAAACAAATGGTAAAAGGTGTTTCTTTTTTTATTTGTTCACAACATTTCCTAAAGGCATTAGCAAATATAGCAGTGAGCAGAACAACTATCTCAAACAACAACCTCACATTAGCAAATATAACAGTGAGCAGAACAACTATCTCAAACAACAACCTCACATTAGCAAATATAGCAGTGAGCAGAACAACTATCTCAAACAACAACCTCACATTAGCAAATATAACAGTGAGCAGAACAACTATTTCAAACAACAACCTCACATTAGCAAATATAGCAGTGAGCAGAACAACTATTTCAAACAACAACCTCTCCTTTTGGGTTAGTTGGGTTAAGCTGAAGGGGAAATAAACACATATAAAAAATACTGAATGAATTAGTTGGGAACTGAAGTTCTTGTCCTTTTATAGATGGGACCCATAATTAGTCTTCTGACCTTTGGAGTTCATCCAATGGGATTAGCCAACCAGGCTATGGAGGAATGCCTGGGAAGCTCCTCTGCTCACGTATCACAGCCCAGCAGCTATGGCAACCTACATACACATGATCGCTTGGTAAGGCATAAGTGCAGTGTTTACACTATATGTTTTCTTTCAAAACAGAATACTTGTGTATTATATATTATAATTACACACACACACAATCACACAACTATGATATTAAATATGGGAAACCCCAGGAATGTGTGTGTTGCCCTCCCCTGGGCTGGATTTGCAGTGGCCCTGCTGTAAATTCTCAATGGGACTGATATCAGAGGACTGTGCTGACCAGGGCAAGTGCTGAACATTTCCTGCCCAAGAGCCCTTTTGTCACAGTTGGCTTTCCCAGCGTTTTTATGTTGTTTTTTTTTGTTTTTTTTTCTAGACTCACAATTCTTGACAGTTTTACACCTGCTAGTTCAACTCTCATTCACACTCACTGAGGGCCTTCCCTTTTCCTATCTTGAATTTCTTTGGCTGACATTCAGCTCTTTTTGTATGACTTTTGTACAAAACTTTTTGATTCACTTCAGCCTGCACAGTGATGCCTGACACAGTGGGTGTGTCCTTGATTTAATGGCCTAGCAATGAGTTCTAGTGATAATACTAATGAAATAATGCCTATAATAATAAATGATGATAGTACAGTAATGCTGATGATGATGAGGAAGATGAGGATGATGATGATAATAAACAGGCATATCAGTTCAAATACACCCTGATCATTGCATGTGTATGTATGCTTATTTATCCAAGCACAGTGTTTAATCTGGATTGTAGCTGTCGCTCCAGTCTCATTCGTGTTGTATCGTGTTTAACTAATCACCTCTGTGTGTTTCCTGAATCAGAACTACCCACCGCATTCAGTTTCCCCAGCAGACATCAGCGCCAGTCTTCCTCCTATGTCCAGCTTCCACAGAAGCAGCACCAGCACTTCCCCTCACGCTGCAGCTTCTCACACTCCTCCGTGAACGGCTCGAGACCATCCTGGGTATGTTGAAACCGGCTCTTTCGAATTGCAAGTAAACCAAGCAAGTAGTGTTATGTAATATATGAGCGCTACACAGTAGCTTGAACTGTGTGTCTTGTTTCTGGTTGTGAAACAGGAAGTCGGGGAATGCGTCTGGAAGCTCCCAGACAGGAGATGCACTTGGAAAAGCCTTGGCTTCTGTGAGTACCACGTCTTTGCTTCAGGTCACTTCTTAGTTTCTGATATTGTGTCATTCTGCCAACAAGTGATATATACAGTACTGTGCAAAAGTTTTAGGCAGGTGTGAAAAAATGCTGTAAAGTAAGAATGCTTTCAAAAATAGACATGTTAATAGATTATATTTATCAATTAACTAAATGCAAAGTGAGTGAACAGAAGAAAAATCTAAATCAAATCCATATTTGGTGTGACCACCCTTTGCCTTCAAAACAGCATCAAGCATCAATTCTTCTAGGTACACTTGCACACAGTTTTTGAAGGAACTCGGCAGGTAGGTTGGCCCAAACATCTTGGAGAACTAACCACAGTTCTTCTGTGGATTTAGGCAGCCTCAGTTGCTTCTCTCTCTTCATGTAATCCCAGACAGACTCGATGATGTTGAGATCAGGGCTCTGTGGGGCCATACCATCACTTCCAGGACTCCTTGTTCTTCTTTACGCTGAAGATAGTTCTTAATGACTTTCGCTGTATGTTTGGGGTCGTTGTCATGCTGCAGAATAAATTTGGGGCCAATCAGATGCCTCCCTGATGGTATTGCATGATGGATAAGTATCTGCCTGTACTTCTCAGCATTGAGGAGACCATTAATTCTGACCAAATCCCCAACTCCATTTGCAGAAATGCAGCCCCAAACTTGCAAGGAACCTCCACCATGCTTCACTGTTGCCTGCAGACACTCATTCGTGTACGCTCTCCAGCCCTTCGGCGAACAAACTGCCTTCTGCTACAGCCAAATATTTCAAATTTTGACTCATCAGTCCAGAGCACCTGCTGCCATTTTTCTGCACCCCAGTTCCTGTGTTTTCGTGCATAGTTGAGTCGCTTGGCCTTGTTTCCACGTCGGAGGTATGGCTTTTTGGCCGCAAGTCTTCCATGAAGGCCACTTCTGACCAGACTTCTCCGGACAGTAGATGGGTGTACCAGGGTCCCACTGTTTTCTGCCAGTTCTGAGCTGATGGCACTGCTGGACATCTTCCGATTGCGAAGGGAAGTAAGCATGATGTGTCTTTCATCTGCTGCAGTAAGTTTCCTTGGCCGACCACTCGCGTCACGGTCCTCAACGCTGCCCGTTTCTTTGTGCTTCTTCAAAAGAGCTTGGACAGCACATCTGGAAACCCCTGTCTGCCTTGAAATTTCTGCCTGGGAGAGACCTTGCTGATGCAGTATAACTACCTTGTGTCTTGTTGCTGTGCTCAGTCTTGCCATGGTGTATGACTTTTGACAGTAAACTGTCTTCAGCAACCTCACCTTGTTAGCTGAGTTTGGCTGTTCCTCACCCAGTTTTATTCCTCCTACACAGCTGTTTCTGTTTCAGTTAATGATTGTGTTTCAACCCACATATTGAATTGATGATCATTAGCACCTGTTTGGTATAATTGTTTAATCATACACCTGACTATATGCCTACAAAATCCCTGACTTTGTGCAAGTGTACCTAGAAGAATTGATGCTGTTTTGAAGGCAAAGGGTGGTCACACCAAATATGGATTTGATTTAGATTTTCTTCTGTTCACTCACTTTGCATTTAGTTAATTGATAAATATAATCTATTAACATGTCTATTTTTGAAAGCATTCTTACTTTACAGCATTTTTTCACACCTGCCTAAAACTTTTGCACAGTACTGTATATATTGGAGCTTTGATATACAAAAAAAGACAATTAATAAAAAAAAAATTCTATATAGTTCTGACAGACAACAAAATAAATCTATTATGTTTTCTATTACAAAATTGTCATTTTTGGAAATAAGTCCACCTCTGTCCATGCCTTTTGATCATTATATCGAGGGGACAGTACAAATGAATGACAAGCTGTTGGAGTAAGTTAATGAGATGAGATTGTGAATAAAAGTAGAATTACGTGTACCTGTTCGTCTCATGTATGCAATATTCTGCCTTTGCTTTATCCTGTTCATTAAATAATTAAAACGCAGTACAAAAAGCAAAAATCCCGAATTGAAGCTTTTATTCAAAATCAATCTGACACGAATCGTTTCAAAGTGCAGTAAATCTTAATCCAACAAGCAAGAATCCCAAACTGAACTTTTACTCCAAATCAACCAGACATGAAAAGTTTATCAGATCCTCAAGTTTTTTTTTGTTGTTTTTTTGTTTTTTCTTTAATCAATTTTGCTTTTCCGCATGGTTGCTCAACAAGCTCAAAAAGCCCCAAAACAGAGTGGTTTTTGACAACCAGTATTCACAACAGAGATGCCTGCATTACTCCTTTTTTCAAACAATCAATAGTTTCCAGCTTCGTTGCAACATATATTTTGTTTCAGAGGCACAGTTACACAGCGTGCGCTTTTTATTAAACAAAAGAGTTGACTTCTCTGCGGATGTGGCATTCCGTGCGTACAGACTGGGATGTTGACAGTGTGGCTTATAGCAAGGGTGTACTGTATTGGCATTATTTGACTTCGTTGATTTGAAATTAAAAGACCTATATCAATTGAACTTGGTCTCTGAGACTTTAAGAGATGCAGGAAGCTGTATGTTTATAGAAACACCTTTAGAAATAGTTATTCCAGGCTCATTTTGATTTTTTTTTTTTTCTGTCACTTACATTTTTCCAGATAAACAAAGGATTGCTGGACTGCTGGAAACATATTAATTTACTTGTATTTTAACCTTGGTGCAGTTCCAGTATCAAAAAATACTCAGTATTAGTTTGAATAAAAGAGGACAAATATGAAAAAAGGCCAAGTTAGTTGTCAGTGTGAGAAAAACAGGTTCTAAAGCTTTCCAAATCTACGTTCCGCTGGGAAAACCAGGACAGAAATGTTTAATCTGACTGGTGGGTGGGCACTGGTTACCACGGTAACTTGGTTCTGTCATCCTGTGTTGTTGCTTGGCAGGAGCAAGCAGGTCATTCCATAAATCATTTCTGTCATAGCTGATGGTGAGGCGTTCCATCTGCTCTATCAGTGCACAGCACAGTCACTGCAGTTCAAATCCCTCGCCTCACTTCCTCACAATTCTGTTTCATACAGTTGTTTCAGCAATATGGTGATCCAGTTCTGAATATTGGTTGCCTTTATATGTGGCATCAAATTAAAAAAGAAAAATAAAGGAATCTGCTGGTTATATTTTAAGTACCATTAGAAAATAATAATAATAACAGTCCAGACTGTATAGCCGATTTTTTTCTTTTTTTCTTTAGTAAATATTTCACTCTGTTTAACCATACAACATTTAGTACCAGGTCTTGTGTTATCTGTAACCAAAGAAAGAGAAGGTATTTCAAATCGGCTTCTGATTTTCAGAATCATTAAACCCTGATTCCAAACATATCCATGTCATGGTTGTGAAATACAGTGGATGTTTACCAGACATGTTGCATTTAAAGTCATGCTGCATGTTTGTTTGTTTGTTTGTTTGTTTGTTTGTTTGTTTGTTTGTTTTTATTACAGCAGTAAAATAATGCCCTACTTGAAACTTCAAACTACAGTATGTAATGCAACCTTTGTTGTCATGACCGGGTATCAACTGCTGTACAGAATACTATGTGATTAAACATGTAAGGCCAGATAATACATTTGCAAATGTTTTTTTTGGGCCTAAGCCTGGATAATTGTGGTCTTAATCTCAGTATGCAAGAAAGCGAATTGCACATGAAAGTATTTACTCCCAAGTTACAAAGCCTACAGATTATGCATTAGTTTGGATAATGAACAAGTCTAGATAGAAGGGAAAGAAAATCTGGGTATTTGTGCCGTTTCGTGACAAACAAATAACCCTTGAAGATTGCACCCATGGAAGGCTTCTGGCTGCAGACGGATCTGGTTTATTTCAGTGTCTAATGTCAAACCAAAATACTCTGGGCTTTTAATTCAGAATAGATCACGCAGTGAGACAGTTTAACCAACACTTTATTTTTACTGTATCACAACTCCTTGTGCTAAAAAAAAAAAAGAAAAGTTATCTTTTGATTCTTACCTCAGAAGTCTTTTGAATGGCCTTGGATGTTTAAGAGTAGCTTTTACACAAAAGAAAGAGCAAAACATTGGGAAATTGAAAAAAAAATCACAAATTAAGTCTTTTTGTATTCACAGACTCAATATAATTTGCATAACAAAGCTGATCTGAAATGTATACTGTAGTGTGTGTGTGTGTGTGTGAAGGGGGGGTGGGGGCAGCGGGGCTATTAGCTCTGGGTTTTAACTCTGTGGGCTGTCCATTGTGTAGCTTTTGTCCATGGTCCCATTGATTAGGCACTAGCATATTGGTACCCTGCTGACTGGAATGGAGCGTGACTCATGGCGGGCGGGGCCTCATTTGTTGTTTGTAAATTAAGCCGTGTTACAATTCAAATCCAGCAGAAGGTGTAAGAGTCGTTAGGCATTGGTCAATGAACAAGACGGGAGTCGGACAGTTACATAAGCTGAATTTGAAATGAGCTGTGAGGACATTGTATAATTGGCATGTCAAACGGATTGTTCTTTTACAATGTCTGCGTGCTAATTTTAAAATGTTTAATAAGAAAAAGATGTATGGCTCACGGTTATTGCAAGTATTAATACGACCAAACGTTTAGGGGTGAAAAAAACATGTTAAGTTTTAGGAAGTGTAGCCACTTTGTTTTTTTATGCCAGTTTTTTTTTTACACGTCCATTTTAATGTATTTTTTTTTAATTCCTTTATACATGCTTGGAAAGATCTGACCTGAATATGTTTTACTTTAATACCAGCTAGTAATCTGAAAAGTCAGATTCCACCACTATATTGCAGATGTGTCGGATTAGTAGAATACAACATTTAGGCTGTACAGATTGAAGGATTAATGATATATATTTGAGAAAGTTTTGTCTCGACTTTTATTTTTCCTGTGGTCTAGGGACATTAACTGAGCATTCAGTCCCTAAGGGAGTTTATCATCTGGGTGCTGTTTTTCTATGCCCTACCTTACTTGGAACAGCATAGTTATATATTGTAGATTAATAATATAAGTAGATTAATAATGGTAGTTCATTATACTGCTGAAAGGCAGAGCTTTTTATTAAACTGTAAAGTGTAGTTTCATATGACTTGATTGATTTGTTGTCTGTAATAAGCTCTGCCAGCTATAGGACTGGAAGGAAGGTTAATTACATAGATAGCAATGCAATACCCTGGGCTTCCATAAGATGTGTTTCATTGTGTGCTGAATTAGCCTCTTGTGAACTAAAGAAATCGTGAAGCTTTTCCCCATTAATCCAGCTTTTGTTTAAATAACTCTGATGTAGTTATCATGGATGTTGTATTTTTTAAGATATGATCAGGATTTATTTTATTTTTTTATTTTTTTGCTAAACCTAAAAAACAAAGTTTTGAATCCTGTTCTTTACTTTTCTTAAAGTTGCAGAAACAGAAGCCTATATCGTAATGTTGGCTTTTTAAGAAGCTGCATGAAGACTTTGACGGGTCATTTATCCAAGGGAAAAACAGGGCCTGCCATTATATGGCCAAATGGCTCTGTTGCTACAACATGGATGAAATGACTGTCATTTTATTAGATCACATCAATAACTAGATCTCGCATCATCTCCCAGTCCTGTGTTGGTGTGCCAAGGAAACTATTACAATGGAATAAGCACAGGGGTGGCTGGCATAGCAACAGAGCTCATTCACACTAATGAGTAGAACATAGAGATTAATGACACTGGATGTTCTCATTTTTGTAGCTGGCATTCTTATTACACTACACCTTCTTTATGAGCTCATCCCATTGAGTCAGACTGAGAGCGAGTGCCTGCGTGTGCTCGCGTGTGTGTGTGTGTGTGTGTGTCATACTGAGCTGCGTGTTAGATTCATATTAATAGGATTTAATGGAGATTTGAGTCATGTTATAGCATCCATGTTTTGAAGACACTATTTACTTTTCAGAGAGGGTTGAAAATGTATTCCTTTAGCCTTGATTAAGAATAATGACATTTTCTATTTCCACATATTTAAGAAGGTAATGTTTACCAGAGAAAAGCTGCATGATTTGCGAATCCTTCTTGATTTAGGAAAAAGAAAGAGGATGAAATAAATGTTATATATTCATGTCACAGTGAATTATGGACGCTGTGGGTTTCCAAAGACACTATTTGAGAACAAGCCTCCCAGTGCTATTAGGGGTCCATATGTATGCCGAGAGCATTTTTATAGCCTCTCGGGTAGTAAAACAGCTCAAGGATTGATGAGCCAATTTTGCCTACAAGCTGGCTGAAGGGTGACAATATGGGCTATAAAAAGAATCAGATAGGATGGATTTTGCTCTTGCTGTTATGCATGCAATGTATTTATGCAATATATTGACAAATGCCTGTCTTCCTGTTTTTGTCAGATTTATTCACCTGACCACACCAGCAGTAGCTTTCCATCAAATCCATCAACACCAGTTGGATCCCCGTCGCCTCTAGCAGGTAAGACACCTTTTGGCTGTAGCGTCAGGGCACTGGTCTGAGGATCTTGTATCCTGAAACAAAT
Organism: Acipenser oxyrinchus oxyrinchus; assembly: GCA_030684275.1. Classification (NCBI taxonomy): domain Eukaryota; kingdom Metazoa; phylum Chordata; class Actinopteri; order Acipenseriformes; family Acipenseridae; genus Acipenser; species Acipenser oxyrinchus. The sequence continues at coordinate 24,699,340 of CM060271.1, read as the reverse complement.
GGAGAAATAATTCCTGTCCAGATCCGCTAATAGATGTAACCAGGAATTATAATTATGTGTGGTGCTGTGCACATTGTAATGTTAAAACAAATTGTTTCTCATTTATTCAACAGAACCATTTTGAATGACATGATATGTGACATGTTGCAAACAGCATAAGAAAAACATCCATAGCAACAAACAGATGTTGTAGTGGTTAATATATATCTGCTCTAAATCTATTTCTCAACATTAAGGCGACCTATCTGAAAGGTTTGTTCTGGAACATAATGCTGTATGGGTTCTTTATTTCAACCTCAGTTAAGCTAAATGGAGGGTACGGTTTTACTGTGGATTATATGGTCTGAACATCATTTCAATTAAATTGGCATTAACTATAGAAGGTGGCATTTGTAGGTATTAGAAAATGGAGGTGCATCTTTATTTCAACACCCCAGCATTGATTCTCAGCTGCAGTAATATTCAATATATATATATGGATTGCAACCCCATTATTAATACTTGTGGGTTGCAATCCATATCTTGCATGATAGCGACTGTGCGGAATCTTAAAGCTGGCGACCTGAGGTTAGAATATTCCTGCAGCCACAGAAATCTCAGCGATTGTTCCACTGTAACAATGCTTCAAATGACTCCAGTGCTGTGATGATGTGTTGCAGGCAGCTGCAGAGAGCTGTCACTTCCTACTGCCACTTTCTCAGACATTGTGGCCTCAGCTGTCGAGTGCAGGCTGAACAGCTGTTCCACCCAGAGACGGGGGCTGTAAAGGACTCATTGATTTAAACTTGTTTAAGAGAGCTGGAATTACACTGTGTGGGTGCAGCTTCATCCCTGTCATTGATAATAGCAGAATATTTTCCGAGTTTAACACTGGAGTTTAATACCACCTTACCATCAGGAGTGTGATGCATGCAGTCATCTACATGTAAAGGGTTTTGACTTCTAAAAAGCAAAATTCTAACTGAATGGTACTGTGTAAAAGCCTGAGAACAGGACAGAATAGCAGCTGGTTAAGGCATTTTGTATTTGAATGTAAAGGGGCCTTATTTGACCTTTTTGTTGGCTATAGCACTTTATTTTGTAATGTAATGGATAGCATATACTAAAGGGTTAACCTTTCCTGACCATGTAGTCTTCACGACATACCTAATGGGAGGTGTTCCAATTATTTTCTCACTAATTTAGCTGATTAATGGATCTCTCCGAGCAGGCACTTAGTACCTGAACAGCTGTTTTTGCTGTATTAACAATACAAAAAAAAAAAAATCCTAACTGAATTGTATAATGGAGGGATTAATAGGTTTCTCGTTTGATGCAGTGATCACATTGCTCTAAGCTGAAATTGCAAAGCTAAATATTTTTGTAAACACTTTTCTTTATATATATATATATATATATATATATATATATATATATATATATATATATATATATATATATATATATATATATATATATTAGAATGACTCAATACCGTGATGCATGACGGTTTAAATAGAAAGGAAGAGCAGATTAATAGATTTAACTAGAAATAAGTGAGTGTAGTTGCCATGACATCAAACGTTAACAAGTACCTCCGCTATTTGTTTTTAAACACACTTTCCCTTGACAAAGGTATGTTAAAGATGCCAAAATGTGGAATTTCTGAGCAATATATAAAGAAAAGGGCTTGTAACCAGGAGGTCCCCGGTTCAAATGCCACCTCAGCCACCTCAGACTCATTGTGTGACCCTGAGCAAGTCACTAAACCTCCTTGTGCTCCGTCTTTCAGGTGAGACGTAGTTGTAAGCTACGTCTCAGTTGTAGTTGATAAAGGATAAAGGCGTCTGCTAAATAAAGAAATAATAATAATAATAATAATAATAATAATAATAATTATTATTATTATTATATAAAACACCAAGCAGTTGAAAGTAGTACAGTTTTTGTGTTGTTACTTGAAAGCCTGGTTTAGGTTTTCGGTTTGTAGCAGCAAGCCCAAGTGTTTGTTTTGTATGAAATGTGAGAGCTCTCTTTTTATTGCAAGACATGCAGCCTCACAGATCCCCTCCAGTTGTGCCTGCCATGGCCTCTTCCTCAATGGAAGCCTTGTTGTTGGAGGGCATTGATTTTGTGGCTGAGCATCACAGGGTGAGGCCCTCTGGGCCAGCCTTTAATAAACCTCTTGCACAGTCAGAGCTCCCATTCTGATTTGAAGAAGATCCTTCAATACACAGGGCTTGTATTGGGTTGAATCAGAAACATGAATAATGCAAACCAGATGGAACATGCCAGTATACATACTGTATGCATGTTATTGGATGGAATTTATTTTTTACATATTTATGAATATATAAGTCCATTTTATATATCAATGGAAAATTTAACAATATTGTTAATGTTTTTAAGTTATCAGTGGATTGCTGTTACATGTAAACAGAATGGTATTGAGTTTATTTCCTAATATTATATTACTTTACTATTTTTTTGTTTTGTTTTTAATTACCAAAGCTATGTTTAGAGTGCCATACGTAATTTGTCTTGCTCTGCCAATTAACCTTGACTGCATCAATCTAAATGTTCATTAAGATTGGGCTCTTAATTGAACTATAATTACACATCTCCAACGGGGGTGCAATTAATGCAAATCCCTGCTAAAAATAGCCCTGAGAAAGCCCAACTTCATGTTGACATTGAATTAAAAAAAAAAAAGTTAAAACACAATATTGTGTGACAACCTAATTTCCTGTCTTGTCGTAATTTAAAAAAATGTTAATTGGTGTCCATGTTTTTAGCTTTGTAAATTAAAATCTCACAGCTGAGGCCTAGACTTACAATAGTGAAAATGAACTGTTTAAGCTAAATACAGTGCTTTCGCAAAGACAGATGAGTTTTGTCCTTGTATCTGTCAGGAACTTCCTAAAACACTCTGGTTGAATCCTTACAGAACAATTTAATCTGGGAGAGAAAATAACAAAATGATATGTACAGTGCCATAACTGTAACCCTGCAGAAAGAAATGCCATGGTATACTGTGCTAGTGTTTTCAACCTTGGGTAATGTAGAGCCAGATGACGGAGCAGCAGAATACCTGTCAAGCTGGTATTGGAATAAAATGTGACTACGGGTAGAGAAAAATACTGCGACTTATACAGGAACAAACCTTATTGCCACAAATATTCACATGATTGAAATACCTGTCTGGCTAAAAAGTGGGGGAAAGGGTCTTCATCTGCTTGTTGCTTATTGCAAATGAAAGCTTACTGTTCCAAGCGTTTTGAATAACTGTGTGGTATGAGCTTGGGAAGCAGTTCTTGAACTCTGTAACTATGAGCACGTATTACAACATTGTATTTGTGGTATTCTTATGAAGTACAAATGAACTGTGCACAGCCAGAGGCTTTTGTCTAATGTCTTATTTCCTGTGGTGGGTGTCTGATTGCCTGTTGAATTATACTGGTTATATACGGAAAATCAATTCCAGTCGGATTGCATTATGAAATGCGTTCCACTCTTTACCTCCAAATGTCTCTCACAGATGTACATTCCTTTCTCATTATTAATAGAGTTACGGCAAAACATTGGGATACTCAATAATAGCTATATCTTAATTATGGTTCAGACTATTTCCATACACAGATTTTTTTTTCTTAGTACTTTGCCCATGTCGTCTGTTTGTGGAACCTGATATATATTTAAAACATGTCATTTTCTTTTAGGTGCAAACCACTGGCCGAGAGCAGGAGGACAGACACCATCCTCTCCCAGCTATGAGAATTCTCTTCATTCGTTGGTAAGGCATGTCTTTTTAAATGTTTTTTAATTGACACTTTCGGAGTTAGTGGGTTTTGTGTGGGTATCATTGCAGAATATAGTAGGATAGCATTACAAGTAAATTCCTTGCTAACAAATGGCCAGGGTGGACTGAACAATACCCAGCATACAGGGCGTGTCTCTAGCCATCTGTTCCTCAGACATTAGGCTTGTGTTTTGAGGACAGCTGTTGCTTAACTACTGTTATAGGATTCCTGTGCCGCTTTCACAAAGCCGGCATAGCTGGGGCTTGGCTATCGTTTACACCCCCACTCACACCAGGGTGCAACAGTTGTCAGTTGCATAGCAACACAGCCTCCTTTCTCCCACCCCCAGAAAACGTAAGTCAACGCCCTGTATGAAATTTTCACTTCCTGTCTTGTGGGGGCTCTTTTGGTTCATACATACACTGCTAACATTATCACCTCTGTGAATCATATTTATTATATATATATATTTTTAAGGCAAGGCTTACTCATCCTGTCATTTTTTTTTTTTTTTTAACTAGACTAACATGTTGATGCGGACATGCCTGTTGACTCTCTCTTGTCTCTCTTTTAATAATCTAAATGTGTGCTTTTGCTTCCTGTTCTATCTTGACTGCCAGAAAAATCGAGTTCAGCAGCAACTTCATGAGCATTTGCAAGATGCAATGTCATTCTTAAAGGATGTCTGTGAGGTACTAGTTCTTTTAAGGTGGCGCCTTGACCCTCGCCCATCCACTGCTTTCTCAACATACTCACATTTTTATTTTGTCACACTTGCATCAGGCTTTTTAATTTAGCATTCACTTTTTTTTTTTTTTTTTTTAAATAGTTTTTTTTGGCCATTTCAGTTTGCGGTAAATTCATAGTAATCTTCTAACATGGAACACCAATTGACGTCTTATCAAGAGTGAATTCTTCGGTACCGCTAAATTAAGAAAATAAAGTCATGCTGTGGTGTTTATCACAAAGCGCGACATTGGAAGGGCAAATTCATGTCTCCAGGCTGAAATGGCTTTCCTACTATTTTCCAGATGTCTTCCTTTTTAGAGTTAATTTTCAAATGCAGGGCGCCGCTAATAACCCCATCTGTGTTTTGTTCTCGTCCCATGTTGTCAAGAACCACCATCACTCTGTTTGAGAACATCTGAAGCTTTGTTTCTGCTTTCACTTAGCACTTGTGTTTGTTTGTTTTTTTGTTTGTTTTTTTCGTAATCCAATCAGCAGTCTCGAATGGAAGATCGATTGGATAGGTTGGATGATGCCATCCATGTACTACGAAACCATGCAGTGGGGCCTTCGACAAGCATGTCTGGTGGCCATGGCAACCTGCATAGCTTACTGGGGCCATCGCACAATGGGCCAATTGGAGGAATCGATTCAAACTACGCAGCATCTGGGCTGGTGACATCCAATCGGACAGCTTCCATGGTAATTGCCTTGAAATAATAAAAGATTTATCGACAGAGAATATTAACATTATTTCCCCATTTCTGTTTAGATTTTTTCATATGGCTTATTTTACGTAGTTTTGAAGTAAATGAAAGCAAACAATAGCCATCTGCTCTAGCTACAGTACTTCAGTACAGTACATTGTTTGTTAATTAGAGGTAGGTTTCTTTTCTTAAGAAAACCTGCAGGCTTTGCCCTGGTTGGTGGCCCATGAAATCCTGCCATGACCGTGTGCAGAAAACTGAAACTTTCCACAGAGAGCAATTTAGCTTATACTTGCATTTTTTCCAGATGTGTAATAGCTGGCAAAGGGTTTTTCTCTTTGAAACAGAATATACAGAGTGAATGGGAAAACCAGGCAAGATGGAGTGTGGTCTGGTCTGGAAAAGCTACTTCCCATAAACTACAGCTAGGGAACGGAGAACAGATGCTGGCAGAAAGCTGAAGGGAGTGTTTGCTGGAATGTAGCGCATAATGTTTGTGGTCCTAAATTTCAACTTTTCAAATGAAAAGGGATTTGAGCACAGCTGTAGTGGAAGTAATAACAGAGAGGAAACAATTTTTAGATTAATCCCCAGGCAGAAGAAAATAATTCAATCCATCTTTTCACAAAATATGTGAATCGTTCTTAGAAAGGATAGGGGGTTTCTATCTTCACGGATCAAAATGCATTTTGCAAGCAACATTATACATTAAAGGATGGAGGTTTTGCTGAACTTGAAATTTTTTGTTAGTAGAAAAAACAAGTAGAAAAAATATATGCGTTTGACATTTCCTGCATGCTTGCATGTTTACGGTGTAATTCTAATCCGAGTTTCTCGCTGTGAAATGTACCCTTATAAAACTGGAAATCAGCAGGGGAGCTTTGTGATCAAGGTCAAATCTCACCTGTCACAAAAATAATTAGGTAGCGCAAATTGGTGTGCGGTCATTCTGTTTGCAAAAGGATTGGTTCCAGGTTCAATTATACACACAGCATTTACTTTCTTCCATAGGTGTGGTAGAACTCATTTAAAAGAGTTGTAATTAATTGCTTAACAAAAGTCTAAAAAACAGATCTATGTACCTGATTACAGTTACTGGTTCCAACTGTTTATTTTATGAAACACTGATTGCTAAAAGCTAAGAAGGCAAGTTTCATCAATTGTAAACCCATAAATCAAGCCCACTGCAATGTTATCTTTATTGAAGTCTGCTCAGCTGCTAAATTAAACACTGAAATAAATTCCCCTTTTAAAAGCAAGTCTTGTCAGAATCAACTCAAAGCAATTTGAACTTTGTTTTATGTGATTAAAGTAAACAGACGTGGATTGATTTTAAACATTTGTTTTATTTTCAAGCCTCCTCCAAAATATCCTTCCATTTCCTGCCGTATTGAATCTGTTTATTTGTTTGTCTTGTACAGCAAAGCACCATATAGTCAAATCATTCATACAAACGGGGCTGTTCTCTAGTGAATGTGGCATCTTTGAGCTTGTAGTTCAGATACTCAAGTGTAGTAAACTCACTTAGAGGTAATTTGAAACATTCTGAAATGCAAAAAAAAGCAAAGTGCAAAACAAACGTCATGCTTACTGCTTAACTTTATGGGTAACTAAAACTTTGCAGATGGTCAGAAGCGTAGCTATAATGAACAGGGGCTTTAAAATTATTGGTCTAAGACTTGAATACATGTGCTATATGCATACTAAATGGAGTCAGCTTCTTTGATGTATATATTTATAATTTTACTGAATGCCAACTCTATGAATCAGATCATTATTATTTACACTGCGTGTTATCAACCAGGAAGTCGCCTTAGCAGAGCCATTGGGACACCTTAAATCACGCAGTATGTAGTAACCAGTTCTAACGGTCCATTTGAGTAAAAGCATTCCTACCAGTTATTTACTGTGGTGGAAGAGCTTTGGCAAAGGGATCCTTTTCAGCCCGAGCAATTTTATTGGGCTTGGCCTCGAATCAGGCTTTTATTTTGACAGGACTGTTTTACAACTTTTGAAATCTACACAAGTAAATGCCCCCCCAACCCCCCCCCAAAACAGGAGGCTGCCAGCTGTATGCTAATGAGCCAAACAATTAAAACGCCACCCTCTCTGACTGCACTGAACAGACCACTGCGAGACAAAGAGCTGTTTGTACACCTGTCGACGTGTGCGTGCGTGCGGCTGGGCCGTGCTGTAAAGATTAGCAGCCGGGGTGGGGGTTGGGCAAGGGACAGGGTTTAGGGAAGTTCAGCAGTGACTCTGACAGCGACAATCCTTGGGAAAGCCAAAAACAGAACACAACTGCAGGCAAGTCAATTGGAATAAATTGGACAGAATACGGTTACCTTGGGTTCACAGTATGCAGTATGTGCATACGGTGGGAGTTTGCAGCTAAACACACACAAGATTTCTGTTTATTTTTTACAAATGTCCTTCAATTTACTGTAAATATTGTATTAAAAAAATAATACTTTCAATTGTAGGGATGAATATATTTATTTGTATTCGCTGCATGCCACTAGATGGTTGGGTTTGCATTGCTACCTCCAATTATCAACAGGTTATATAGCAAGGGTTAGATAACTGCTGTAACTCAGTGTTACTGACACATTTGTTTATTCTCATGTCTTATATCGGTATAGAGATCCCTGAGCAAATTACTATGCATGTTTTGTTTTCTTGTTGGTGTGCGTTGGTTCAGTGGCTCAGCATTTGGAAACAGTATATGAGGCAGTGCAAAAGCACCCCCCAGTGTTTAGTTATAGCATATGCAGAGTTAAACAGTTTGTCTCATTAAATTATTTGTTAAATGGATTATATTATTCTGCGATTTTTTTGATATATACTAATCATCTCATTGTGATTTTCCACACTGGAAATAATATGGGGGGGAGATCCAAGATTTTGCTCAAATAGCCTGTACTATTGTATCTAGTCTTAAGACCCTTATCATACACATGTTGATAGCAGCCAATTAGTTTCTAAAGGGGGAAGTCAAAGCTTTGTAATTTAGCTGAATTAAAGGATTTATTGTATAACTCTGCTTGTGATGTGTGGCTTCAGGCAACAAACCCATTTAATTAAAGGTTTTAAGCAGTAGTTAGTGTTTGCTACTCTTCCAATAAAAGACTTCATCTTTGTCCAAAAAAATCTTTAAGTGCATTTAATAATCCTTTGAAAATGCTGCTGGTAGGGTCTGTCTTACTTTACTATGTGTTTTCTTGGACGGGTTTCAAGAAGAATAAATGAAATAGTAGCTCTTGGACAAAATACATTACCAATATAACTGTAATATGAAAATAATGCTGGGTGTGTGCAGAGTAACCGATGGCTGTCCAGCTGTTTGATTACACCTGCGGGACAGAGATTTGTTGAAGTGTTTCATTTTGAAATCTCTGAAACAACAGACAGTTCATCCAAGGTGTAACATTTCAATTTCAGGTTGGGGCTAATCGTGATGAAGCTGCCAGTCTTAACAGCACCCATTCAGCTCTGTCCAATTCGGTGTCGACTCCAAGCACAGAATTAAGCCACCAGGAGAACTACAGAGGTTAGTCAACTGGCTCAAGCAACTTCATTGCTTTTATTTTGTGTACCTCTTTTGAATATATAAAAAAAATTAGACTTTCCCTAAAAGAGAAACTTTAAAATAATCTTTAAAATCAGTCTTTACAATAATGAGACACAGGGAGGTATTCGGAACTAAAAAATAGTTGAGAACAATAATGCCTAAAAGGGGAGCTGAATGAAGCATTTTTTCTATTAAGAATTGAGGAATTGAACATGTTTGCTGCCTATTCGCATGTATATAAATATTTGTTGGATGTTTGTATTGGTTTGTCAGGTGGTGTATCCAGCCAGCCAGCAGGCACAAGTCCAGTGGAATTAAAACTAGAGAAAAAAGAAAAAGATGAGAATGTACATGAAACAAATTCACCAGATGGCTTCAAATCAGACTATGAGAGCGACAGAAAGGACCTCAAGATGACACCTAGAGGAGGAACCAGGACAAGGTATCTAACCATGCATGTCGAGAGAGCAAGCTGTTTGATGCACTGCTTCTTAAGATGCTGCTTATATTGAGCAACCTTTTAGATAACAAAAAAACACTTGTTAATAATATTCATGATTTAGAATATATATACAGTATATGTATATATATAAAGGAGACTGAACACAATAAAGAGCTATTAAACAATGTGAGAGTGTTTAAGAGACATTGCATTTGTAATATTTACATTAGATGCTTGGCTATAATTCTGTAAAATGGACGGGTCTTTTACTTCTTTCAAAATAAGAGTGAAAATGTGCCTCAGTATTTATTGTCTTGTTAAAAAGTGGACTTCCCAGGGGTTTATGTATTGTAGTCTGTGTTCACCCCTCAGCAGTATTAACGAGGATGAGGACTTGAACCCGGAACAGAAGGCAGAGAGAGAGCGCGAGAGGAGAATGGCCAACAACTCCAGGGAGCGATTGCGGGTTCGAGACATCAACGAAGCATTCAAAGAGCTGGGCCGCATGTGTCAGCTGCACCTGAAGAGTGAGAAGCCTCAGACGAAGCTGCTTATTCTTCACCAGGCTGTCGCTGTGATCCTTAATCTTGAGCAACAAGTCCGAGGTCAGTAAATCACTGTGTGCCAGCACTGCCCAGTGTAGGCAGTATAACCGGCAAGCAGAGATATGCACAGCTAATTATTGTCTATGTCTTTGCAGTTTAAAATGGTTTAGAAAGCTTGTGTTGAAACAGCAGTGTTTCCTATAAGGCTTCCAAAGCGTGAGGTCATGGAATTGTTCATTTGTCTCTCTTTGCTGTTGAGCTAGTGCGCTGTTGTTGTATGTAATTTGTTCTTTAAGTGGTTTATTTGCAAACTTACTGTCTGTTGAGGAGAAAGTCTTCTGTGCTAGGGCAGCAAAGTTATACGTTGTACTTGCCTGCCTGACTAATTAGCACACAGGCCTATTTTTTCAGAAGAAAGCCTTCCCAGATTTATTATATTGTTCACATGTGTCTGCAATTTAGTTTCCAGCCCTTTGATCTCAAATACTTCCCAAATGTTTCAATTTAAACAGAATCTATTTGATCAGTACAGATGGTGTGACTGATTTTAAACAATCTGGTTGTATTGGATATGTTATTGCTTATTGTTTCAATGCAAATAGTGTTTTTTTTCTGCTTCTACTGTGCTTGGTGGCAGTTGTTTCTGGCCAAAGATACCACCCCATCAAAGTGAGCAATCGGAAAAATGGTTTTCAATAGAACAGCATGGACTGTAAAGCATCACTGAACAGAGCTGATTAAAATCCGATTACAATCAAAATCTCCTTACAAGCATGGTTATTTTGAAAAAGATTTAGCAGGGCATGCATACAGTGTAGGAGACGGCCAGGTACAGTTTTCAGTATTGCTTTAACAGCCATAAGCCATACTGTACAGCGTGTTTGCTGTGGCTGTGTTGCCTTCAGTGTGGTGTATATATTACACTGTGTAAACTAAGACTTGGTTAGTTTAGTTAAGTCAAGGCTGTAATTGTTACCAGCACATTTTTAATCATGTGCAGTGATTGTGTTTCTCCTGTACTTTTGCATTTCTAGAGAGGAACCTAAATCCCAAAGCAGCCTGCCTTAAGAGGAGGGAAGAGGAGAAGGGTTCTGCCGTATCGGTGGAGCCTCCAGCAGCACACGCAGGAGGTCACCCTGGACTGTGCGACACTACAAACCCTATGGGTCACATGTGAACACCAGCCAGGTACCATATTTTTTATTATAATTTTTTTTTGAAAATGTATACAGTTTGTAAAGACAAAGTTAATGCATTAGTGCATTTATGGGGGGGAAAAAAGAACTTGCAAAACTTACAAAATGTTTTTGTGTTAAGCTTTAGGAAGAAAAGGCAATCCTGTAGATTACATGTAAGAATAAGTTTCAGTACAGTTATACAGCTATGGCCAAACGTTTTGCATCACCTAGACTTTTTGGATTGAGACAAATTAAAAAAAAAAAAAAAAAAAAAAAGTTACAACTATATGAACATAATTTAGATATTTTATTTAACATCATGTAATCAAAGAAACAACAAAATGATATCGCAAAAGTCTCCCAGAAGCCATAATAATACTACAGTATTTCATGTTAGATTTTGATATGTCACGTTTTTCGTTAAGTATATGGAAAACTACAAAGCAGTGTATAATTCAATATGTTAACGTAACATTATTCAGCAGGTTTCATTCGACTTGAAGCACAATTAGTTAATTCTATAAGGTGATGCAAAACCTTTGGCCATAGCTTTAGATTACAATCTATAGAATAATATTCAGTACAGTTATATGTATTGAAGCACAGAATCACATGTTTTTAGTTTACAGATGACATTATTACCTCACGCAATGTATTTTCTTCTACTTTACTAACTGACACCGCTTTTATTGTTTTCAGATCAGAATCAAGATCAAGTTTGTAATATAACGAGTGGGTGACCTTTCCACACAAGGACAGACAATACTAACTCTTTGTGACACAAATTTGAAAAAACAAAACACCTGAAGCAAAAACCCAGAAAAGCAATCTTGTGACTGAAGAAACTGGCCAACATCCATATATCCCTGTGAAGACATGAAACGATGAATCGGAAATTTCAGCCCGCGAGTGAACTTCAGCTCCTATCATTCTGTTGCAGGCAGCGTGTGTCGCATCTAAAACAATCCGAGACTGTCGCGATCTCTCCACTCCTCGTGCAAGTTGCCTTGTGCCTAAACTGAATTACAGAATGCATTGTAACCACAACATGTTATTTATTATGTTACTGAGCTCCAGGGTTTACATCTAAAGGGAAGATTATGATGTCAGTTGGAACATCCGATGAAGTTTCAGCTGATGCCAGCATTTGTTAAAGCTGTTCATATACAGAGAGCAAAGACACAACCTTATCAACCTTCTTTTGGACCCCTAGCATTCCCTGCATACCTCTTAGTGTCTTAAGAAAGGGAGGGAAGAGTATTACTGTCCTTTCCATTCCTTTTGCCATATAGTGTTTTCAGTGTAACACAATATTCCTTTAAAGAGCAGTTGTTATTTTTTGGTCTCTGGTTATCTGAACAGTTGTGGTCATTGTTTAACCTTCAGCACTCAACTCCATGGTTAAAGTCAAGTTGCAGACCGCTGTGGTATCAAGGATTGCTTGAATATCAGTACTGTGACCATAGTATCACTTGGCCTGCATTTAATTGTAACTTCTTTTTTTTTTGTCTAAAAAAAACAAACAAAAAACAAACAAACAAAAAATCTTTATACAAAGTAAACATTTTATTTGTTTTATTTGTAATTATATACAAAAAAAACTTTTCTAGGCTTTATAGTAAAGCTTGTAACGTCAAGTGTGATTATAGAAGAAAAGAAAATATCTAATTTGTTAGAATTGCTTTGTTTTCCAAGCAGCAGCGGAAACAGCAGTATCGTGCTTTAATAGAGTGCAAGTAAAGTGTTAGCTGGGAGTGCACACTAATGCTTTACTAAACAAAACGACCATGCTCAGAGGAGGGGGTAAGACCGCTGGACAAAGAGCAAGGGCCATAGCTTTCTCATATCATTTGTGTGTGTGTGTGTTTTTTATTATTGTTTTCTTGTTACCCAAATGGTGAGTTAGTTGAGAGGTCATAAATATCAATAACTGTCCATAAAAGCTGTTGGTGGTGTTGACAGGTGAAACTTTCAAAGCATTAGCGCTACACAGTGCAATTCTCAAAGTCTTAATTATATTTATCCATATCCTTTTTAACTTCCATGTATGCTTTCTTCCACTGTTAGCCATCTTGGGATGAGACTGTCACAGCGTTTGTGTTCATCTTTCCTATTAACTGTTGGTTGACAGCAACATTTTAAACATTAAGTCATTTTAAGAACAAATTGTGGCATTTAAGACAGATGAAACATATGCTAACTGGGAGGGGGTCATTACCAGTTTACTCTTTCTTAAAAAAAAGAAAACAAATCTGATTGGTCGGACTGACTATATGTGACCTTGTTCTTCATTTCAGTGTTTTATGATAAAAAAAACAAAATGTTTTGCTTAAAGAGCGTGAACATTATCAGGTGTCACTGCCTGGCATTTTCTTTTCTTTTTTTTTCTTCCTTTTTGTTTTTTTCTTCTAAGCCTGTTTCTACGCTTGTCATTTTGGCTATATTAGACTTTGCAGTATGCCCAGAAGCTTTCCTTCATAAAAAAAATAATAATTAAAAAAAAAAAAAAACATTTGGCTTATTTTTCACTGTAGTTAGTCTTTTATACAATAATCTTGTAAGAAAATTTCTTGAATTCTAAATATTACTCTTTCTAGATTTTTGAAATCGAAAAAGTTTTCAGTAAAAAGTTTCTTACTTTATTTTACTATATTAGGTAGTAAAGATGTACGGTTATTAACCATAACCTGTCCATTTAAGATCAGAAATTTAAAAATAGCATCCTAAGAACATAGTAGGGCTCTAGCACACTGTGTAGTATGTATGGAGTATTGTACGAGCTAAATGTTCAAGATGAACAGCTTCTCATCTTGTCCTCCAGTTTTCATTGTTGGTTAATGCAGATTTGTACCTGTGTCAAATTTCAAGGTATTGTTGACAAACATTTAAAACCAGCAGCAAGAAGCTCCATTTTTTTCTGTCACTGTAACAGAAAACACAATATGTATATAACATTTATGTAGCAATAAATGTGCCATCTTTTTTTAACAAGACCGTCTGTGTGTGTGTTTATTTCTTTCTCTGCTAACCTGTGGGATTCCTTCTAAAAAAAGGTCTGTGTGTGCAGTAACGGTGTGGAGAAAATTCTGATTTGAAGGTGTGTCGTATGATGCATTCGCTTGTCACGTTGCGTAAGGTGTGTAGCAGCATTAATACTGAGCTAATGGGTGGTGGCATTTCGATACACTACTGTTGAGAATTAAAATAGACCCCTGTGTGTTACATAAAAATCGAACTTTAATTTGCGTGTTGGATTATTTTGCAGACATGATGGATTGCCTGACCATTTTAAAATAGAACAGTTTGTCATACAAGATCTGTAGAAAGCAATATGGAATTAGGTTATGTTGTATAAGAATATATTCTTTTTTTTTTTAATACGGCTGTGTCTGTTCTCAGAATCAGTTTAGCAATATCCTCTGTTGTAGGTCATAACATCTTACAGTGTTCAATATTTATTGTTTTCAACACTATTTATGGATACATGAAATGATGACAAAACCCTCAGGGTTGCACGACACTTATTATTTTCACAGTGACTTGGGTTAAGATGTACGGTGCTCTGTTTAATTAAAACATTTTCTGTATTTATTTAGCATGCCCCTGAATTGAGATGTCATACAGTGACAAATGCACGGAACATTCTAGAATTAAACCCTGTCTTGCAGCATTTTCGTGGGAGATTAGTTTTAGATTAATGTTTTCGGTGGAATTTGATTGCTTCCTCACAGGAAAGGACTATTAAAAAGCGACATACATTAAAGAAATTGTTTTCAGGAGGCAAGCACTACATATTATCATACTGTAATTTGTGGACATAAATAGGTTGATGCCATCTTAGAATATTTCTGTAGATACTGTTATTACAAGGATTTGTCACTCATTCACAGTTTGATGCTGATATACATATGAATGCTTCTGATTCTGAGGCAAATCTGATAGACTCTTGTGTGTCCTGTGCATGTCTCTATGAATTTCATTACATGGGCAGCAATTTCTATTTGTAGCTAATGCATAAGGATGCCTTCATTTCTTTGATCCCCACAAAATTCAATCACTTTTAATAAATACGTTGACAGATACATTTAATGTATTTTGTATTAACTTGCATGATAATGTAAAATAAATACCTGTACGATAACTACACACAAAAAGCGTTCTGCTCTACTATAACCAGAAGGTATCTTGGCTATTTTTACGAGAAATACAGAAAATTCGGCAGGTGACTGCAATTTTGTAATGATGTATTGACACTTTTTAAAGTCTTATTTTGAGATTGGAGACATGGTTTAAATACTGCCACCATTTACAGCGGCAGTATTTAGGTCCACAATATTGATTACAACGGCCCACGATGACAATATGTTATGCACCACCGCTGTGTGTAAATATATATTGATTCTAGTTCTCCACATTTCTCACAATAATAACCCTCCACAATCAAGTCTGCCTGATGAACTTGACATTGAAGCAAATAATCTGAAATGAATAACTGTCATATTATTGTTAATTGTCATATAAAGCAATAATTTTACAGTGACTTGTGAATCAATTAATTACAAATAATTGCATTCCTGTAGAATTGCTTATTTTATTTATGCAGATACACTTTGTGTTTTCATCAGGCTAATAACACTTTTATAATAACCAGCTGGTGACAGTTGAATGTATTGTTTTGAGGTAAGTGGGATGGAATGATTTTCATGTTCTATCTAGTTCTATTGAGCAGAAATCCCAGATCACCCTGTAAATACCACCATGGACTTGCTTCACAAAATGTCAGCAGCATGTTGTGACGCATGCAAAAAAAAAAAAAAACATGCCTGAACTTTGTGCATTTAATGCCATCTCAATGTCAATCTCAAAAAGTGAATAAACTAAAACCATAAGGTAAAATATACTTGTAAATCACAGCATGACTGAAACCCAGTTCCTAGTAGATTGTTTACAGGCCTCTTCAAAGCTATGATCCAAATACAATGCACAAAGAGCATTCTGTGCTATACAAACTTGACACTAATTACTAACAGGCACAACAGTACAGGGCAGATGAGCATCTTAATTGTCCTTCCCTCCTTTCTGACCAAGAACAACTTGACCCTCTTGTTTAAATTGGATTCATGTCAGCTGATTTACTTAAGTAACGAGAGGGCTGCTGGGAAACGGGGTGGGGTTAAATCAGACCTGCCCACCCTTGTTTTACATTTTAGTTCAAGGGAATTGTTTGGACTGTTTTTTAGGATTGAGGAAACCAAAACTTTCAAAAGAATTCCATCCAAGGTTTATATTAGCACTATATTTATTACCATTGACTTTAATTTAACCAAGAAACTGTTGAGTCCTGTTACAAAGATATGTTTGTCACAATACGATCAGTCTGAGATAAAGAATTGAGCCTCGGTTAGTTAGACAGTAAGCATCAATTAGCACAAAGAGTTTCTAAGAAAAGATGCCATTGTGCTGAAGGACAAAAACAAGGGCCTAATTATTATGATGTATTTTTTTTTGACAGCCAACAAGATCTAAGGAGTTTGCCTGTATTCTCTGGACTCCTGTGTCTTTTTGTTCTCTGTTGTTTTCAGTTGGTATTTGTTTTTAGGGTGTGGCAGGCTGGCGTGTGTGGTGACATCACAGACCCGTAAGAAGACAGACACAGACAGCACTGGGGTATGAAACGAGCTAATGTGCGTATTTATTAAATAAAATAAAAGGTTTTTAAACAGAACAAAAGACTTTCACAAAACAAAACAGCACGTTGGCCAAAAGAAACACAGACAAACAAAACCATGCGGATGAACACAAAACAAACAACTATCAATTGTTACTTTTTCTTTCTTTACCTCCTCTCCTGTTCTCCACTCACCGAACACTCAACCCGGAGTGAGTGACTCGTGCATCTATATATACAGCTGTGCTGGGAGTGAATTACTAATTAATCATTCACTTGAGTCCCAGCACGTGAACTAATTTGTGCAAGCCCAGTGCCCACATCCTAATACACATTTTATCTGCACGTGAAGTGATTATGCAATCCCTGTGCCTAAATACAAATATACATTTAAACACTTGTGCTGCATTGCCCAATTTATACCCTGTGCACCACTGTATCCACACCAACAATAACACACCACATACAACATAAAACACAAAATTACACACAGGGGCAGGGCACCCTGCCACATAGGGCCAGGCCATGTTTTTAGCCAATGGTTTTCCCAGAAGGTATTAGATCAAAATGTAAACTTTCTAATCTTTTTTTTTTTCTATTGCCAAAGATTTGCAAATGAGATGTGAGGTAATCCATCCATCCTGCCAATGTGGGTATCATTAAGCACTAGACCATGCTTGAAAGTAAAGTGCCTTTTTAACAAATGTTTTGCGTGATCATTATTACCAAAGGTTGGGAATAGCAATCCTCACTCTAAAAAGACTAACAGTACCTTGAGGCTACTGTACTAACAGTTCTGTCTTATTCATTTGCTAAAGAATCATAATGCATTATTATTGAAACGTTTTAAGGTACTTAATCACTTTTAAGGTAATACAGATGATGAAAAGACAAACAAACAAACAAACAAAGAAAATTACAAAGTACAGATGAGAGCATGCTTGATATTGATGTTTTTAGATAGAAATAAAGCTTTACTGACAGGCTTCCTTTCCAGTCGATTCTTTCCTGTAGATACACTTGTTGTCAGTGTTTTAATCTCCAGCACACAAGCTGATTTGTATCTACAAATCAATGTGATTTTTAACAGTGAGATTCTTCTGCAATTTCAGACTTCCAGGACACAGCACTGAAATGTAATCAATTCTAATCTAAGAGGCAAAACATCAAAGGAAGGATTTAGGCATGAATGGAACATTCATTTGCTGTCCAGTTGAACCCCACATCCACCTCCGCTGCTTTTTAGGACTAGTCCTTTAAAAAATCACACAAAGACAGATGCAATGCATTTGCAGGCAATACGAGCTGAGATTTTTGATCTCATCATTAGATCTGAGAATTTTGTCTGATCAGTGCTTTGATGGGTGCTGTTATTGGTCGCACAGTAGGGGGGCACTATTCCCGTTCAGCAGTAACTCAAACTCTTGTATGGTGCAGAGTGCTGTGCTTTCTATGAGGCTGTGTCTATTATTTATATTACTACCTGTGAATAGCATATGTGATGTTCACCAGATTAGTTTTTCAGCTACAAAAGTAAGAGAATGTTTTCCTTTAAGACACTGGGCTAAATTCTCAAAGCTATTTACTATTTTTTTTCAGAAAGGAGAATATCACCCAATGAAATGACCAAACCAGAAATAAACAACTAAGACTTTTAATTCAGGGGCTTAATTCAGTATTAAGTTATTTCTTTTTCTGTTTAGAAATAAATTGCGCGTATGACGATTTGGAGTAAAATAGCTTTGAGAATCTAGCCCATATTGTATATATATATATTTGTATTTGTAACTATATGTCACACTTACATAGAGGACGGGACACTAATCTACATGTTGCTAGAAAAATGTAGAAAGGGATACTTTTTTGCAGAAAGTGACGTTGAAAAGGCACAAAAGCACACACGTGTTCATTAAAAAAGTATTTGTCCTGTAATTAGGACTGGTTGTCACGTGGAATGTGATTTACTGCCTTGCTGAAATGTTCTTGTAACTGATCATAGGTTTCTGAAACGCTTGACAAGAACTTTGGTTTGAAGGAGTCTTTAAAAACCCCATTGCCTGACCAGCAGTTCAAGGCAATTCGCTGAAATATAGCTGGAGCAAAGATGAAAGGAGTTAAGCAGCAGACATAAGCTATCTTGTCATACACACAGATAAAAGTTTGATAAGAAATCGTATACATAATACAGATGGTCTACTCGTTCTGATCGTTCTGAATCAATAACAATGCACTTCTTCTTCTTCAACTGGTGAATATGTTGCCATTATTAAAAAGTGGAACGCATTCAACAGATTCCAAAAAGAATGCTGTTTTCTTTTTATATCATATTTCATTCAACAATTGTAATATCTCGTGATTAGTGTATACATGCAAATGAGCGCTAGGTGGTGCTATTCGTTTGCAAATACTTCTGCAAAATTAAAGGCTACTTTGTAACATTAAATATAACACGATTTACAGAGACTAGGGTGTGTGAACTATGCATCAGCTGCAGAGTCACTTATAATTACGTCTCACCTGAAAGACGGAGCACAATGCGGTTAAGAGTGACTTGCTCAGGGTCACACAATGAGGTAGTGGCTGAAGTGGGATTTGAACCGGGGACTTCCTAAATACAAGCCCTTTTCTTTAACCACTGGACCACACAGCCTCCTGTGATATATTCCTCTAAATTGTACTCTGAATTGTCACTAAACCTAAAATGTGTCAATTCGGTTTAATTTCACTAAAATCGAAAAAAAACCAAAAACGTTGTTCAACTGTTCAATGTCTGACTAATGCACGACTCAGACAAACAGATTATGTTGTTTTAGCAAACTTCTCAACCCAGTGTCGGTATAACAGGAAAGTCTAGCCAAAAAAAATTTTTTTATTAATGTCTGGAATGTAATGGGATGTCTTTTTTTAACATTATTTATTTTTTTAATTTTTTTATTCAGTGCTCCCACTGTGCGAACCTACACTGTAAATCCTTTCCCAAATTAAACAACGTTGCGATTTACAGTTTAACTCTTGTAAAAAAAAAAAAAAAAAAAACTAGTCTACAAAGGTAGGGTATAAACAGGTAAGTATTGAATGGGTTATAAGAATGTCAGAACTTATTGCTAAATTTCTGACGTTTTCCTCAGGTTCAATTGAAATGGCGGCTATTAAACTGCAAACCACTTTTGCACTAAATCCTCCCTATAAAGTTGTAATTGTAGATGTGTTTTGTACTCAGACAGCTTAGTCAGAAATAGTCACCCATTACGATTACTCATAGTGGTAATTAGCGGAGTTGATGCTTCTAAAATAGCAGGGTGTGATCTATCTATCTATCTGTCTGTCTGTCTGTCTGTCTGTCTGTCTATCTATCTATCTATCTAATTCGTGATATATAAGGCAAGATTGTATGATATAGCCAAATATAACCAAGTTCAGAGCATCAAAACGTGAGACTCGATAAAAAACAGGAGTGTTGTTTTGTATGCACTGTGTATTGCTTTTATGGGGAGACAGGGCGAGGATTTGCAGCTGTGTTTATGGATAGCACTTCTTACTATACTTACTGTGTTGTTCCAATGCTACGACTGCAAGTCTGGAAGGTGCGAGGGTCTGACCGCAATCTCAGTTAGCTAGTGCAGCTCGGGTTACGCGTTTGATAACTTGTGTCCTTTATTCATAACAGAACAAGCCCGGGTGTAATACGTTGTTAAAATATGCAGTATGTTTAACCTTTAAGTGTTTTGTTTGCAACCTGTATAAACACGTATTTTAACCATTACTAACAGCACTAGAAGTTGCAATAATAACAATATGCTTTTTTTAACCTATTAACACAAACCAATTTAGATGGATTTGTATTTGTATTATTTTTTTATTCAGGGAAACCCTACTGAAACTCTTAAAAAAAAAGTCTGCCCTGTATTTTAAATTGCATTATAACTGTAACCATTTTTTTCTAGTGAATTCTGCTTTAGAGTCCCGTTGCTAGGGTTACCCTAGTCACATTTTACCTGTGCGTTTGCTGGCACGAGTTGGGAAGTGGGAGGGTATAATTCTCTACCAGTCAAAGTAGGGCGGGGTTTACTCTGCACAGTTTCCCAGCGGTGAGATTACAATTTGGAACTTCAGGGGGGAAAAAAAAAACTTTACTTTAATAAAGTCACGACAGCATGGGATTTTCTATGCAGCTAAAATTCAAGATCTGAAGTAGAACCAAGCAGCACAATTTAAATAAAGGTACGTAGAGAGCATTTTACTACTCTTTTATATGTGTGCAACACTTTACAGAAAGCTCGTGTAATGTAAGTAAATTACACTCCGTTGGAAAGGACGGCTGTTTGTAAGATCTTTTTTGTGCACTGAACGCTTTTGAAATTTGGTTCAGTCTCAGAACTTTTTATTTTTTATTTTATTTTTAAACATGGAAAATTACATGCATTAAACGTTTTATTGTTGTTAGTAGTCGTCGGTTTTATAAAACGCTGTTAATGGGTTCTATGTTTTTATATTAATCGGTTCAGTTACTTTTTAATGGTAATAGTAGGACTTTGTATTTTAGTTATGTTTTGGTTAGAATTAGTTTTACCAATTTGTTGAAAGCTTTTGAATTGGCCTTTTATTTGATCATGCCCTTCTGCAACACTCTCGTTCAAGGGTTTCAGAAGACAAGTACTCTACGTGCACAGACAGAAGTAAGTTAAACGCATCAGAAACATTTTGGTGAGACAAGTATCGGATTACTTTTATACAAACTTGAAAGCAAAACGAACCTTGATATCCAAAATATC
Source organism: Acipenser oxyrinchus oxyrinchus (assembly GCA_030684275.1). Taxonomy (NCBI): domain Eukaryota; kingdom Metazoa; phylum Chordata; class Actinopteri; order Acipenseriformes; family Acipenseridae; genus Acipenser; species Acipenser oxyrinchus. The sequence goes on along the minus strand of CM060271.1, from coordinate 24,677,952 downwards.
TGTCAACTGCACAACACGGATAATTTTCAAAACATATTGTTTGTTTTTATTTAGAACGTGTAATGTATTTTAGTTTCGCTGATTTAAAACATTTGTATTATGTCTTACTATCACAAACACGTAAGTTACAGTAACGTCTCATTTATACTCTCAAAATGAACAAGTTTAAAACAAGCCTTATCCAGCTATTTGGAATGGCAATATTACTGATTCCTGCTACAGATTCCTACAGACGTAGATTAAACATTGTTTACAATATGTTTGAGCAATACTCTGTACAGCTTGTTCGAGTTAATTCTCCATAGAACAACCTGACAAACCGGTAGTGTACATTGGGTGTTTTTCAAACAATAGTAGGATGCAACATACAGTCCAGGCATGTGAAGCACGTAAAGGTGACTTGCAGTGTACAGCATTTGTTCAAGAAGTGTTTGCTGAGGGGTCGTGTTGAATTAGAGTACTTGTGGCAAGTTTTGTTTAATTTGGCTTGGAGGGTTTTCATCACACATCAATACAATGGTGGAAACTCATTTCTGTTTTTGTATGTGAAGTGTTGGATGTTCATGAACTTGGCTAAGTCATTGCCTAGAATGGAACACCTAGGACTTTAATTACCAGTTAGGTGAAAGCTTGTATAAACCAGTAATCCATGTTAAGGTTAGTCATGCATAAACATTACTGATTAATTGTACTATATTGGTGATTCAAATTCTGTGTGAGTAATGTACTGCAGTAAACTTTCAGACACATTCTGCAGTGTAGTGAATAATCATCATACTTCTGAACAGGCAAGTATTTTAAAGTTGGGTGGGCGGGGGTCCAATGTTTCTTCTGGTCTCCAGGCCACGTGTGCCACAAGTATGCAGATACATTACAACAGCACTGTACTCTTCTCTTCCCCCAACAATTTAAACACAATTATCTCTGTGTTGCCACATGATATGTTTACAATGTGTATAGGAGCCTAGTATCTGCCTGCCTGCCTGTAAAGACTAAAGATTGACCTGTGCTGATCCTTAATTACAAAGTGTTTTCTAAAAAAAACTGTTTAAAAAAAAAAAAAAGCTTGAGGTCTCTTAGTCTGCCACTGCTATCCATGTCCAGTCTCCTTATACAGCAGCTTGTCTGTGAGCCATTGTTTTAGCAGTAGAACTCTGTTTAGAAGGCAGTGTGGTAGTTCTGCAGATGACTTCACTTGCTGAACAGACAAGGTCAGCTTGTAAGGTGATGCCAGATAATCAAGGTTTTGTGAAGTTCAGACTACACACTAAACTATTAACGCTTTTTAAAACATAAAACTGTAAATAGGTGTAATAGAAAAGCAGCACGTAATCAAGAGAAATGAACAGCAAGCTCTTCCTAAGCAAAATCTGAGTAACCACGTCTAACTGCGTTGCTTTCCAGCAGGTCCAAAAACTATTCTTTCCATGATGTAAATAAAATATTGGTAGTAGGTAACATAAAGCAAAAACAAATACTGTCAATATTTGGTCCAGTTGTAGTAGAGCCTTTTTTTTACTGACTATTGTATGACTTACTTTTAAAAAAAAATATATATATATATAAATAACTAGTGGTATATATTTTAATTTAATTACATTTTTAGGTTCCACTTCATCTATGTTACTTGGTCACATCAGCAGTCCATGGAATCTGGCGGTCACCAAAACAGACCTTGCTGTGGCATTCATTGACTCTGTAGTTCAATTTGAAACACCCCCTAGGTTTCTACCAGTATTTATCCATAACTAAGAAAATAAAGGCCTTAAAGTCCAGTCCTCACCAAGGCTGCAGGGGCCCCATGTGATTTTAAAAATGAATTCAATTTTCTAGAACCAGCTGGATACAGTTATATAACATCTTTATTAAGTGCACATATAAATAGGGTCATTTTTTCATTCTTGTACTTGCTTAGAGGACAACTTTCTCATGTGCCTGCAAAGACTTGATTGAGTTGCTGAAGTGATATTCAGCACACTCCTTTATTAAGCTGTTGCTCTGATTTAGCCAATTCTTAAGTCCAGCATGCAACACAATGCTCACCTATCCGTTTGTATAGTGTGGAGATCTTGGTGAAAACTGACATTCACTGTTAAAGATGTATTGCCATTATTTTATTTTTCTAATGATGTTTGCTAAAAGTAACACTGTCTTACTTGGACACCTCTGAATAGAAATATAAGGTTTTTCTCTTTTTGCTAATGAATAGAATCTACTTGCTAATTGTATTGCTGGCTTAAGTATAGCAGCTCTTGGCTCATTTATAAGGAAGGTTGTATTTCAGTGTATGTTAAGGTAACACTTTTTTTTTTTAAAGCTCAACGTTTGTAATGTATCAGGATCATGTGTTCTGTACTTGGTATAGTAAAAGGGTTACTGGCATGGAATGAAAAAAATATTTTACAGTTCAGTTTATTTAGATTTGGTAACGTTTTTAAAATAAAACCATTCAGAAGTTACACAATTTTCCAGTTTAATGCAGCCAGCTTTGCTGTTTATTATTATTATTATTATTATTATTATTATTATTATTATTATTATTATTATTATTATTATTATTCAACATTTTAAACTGCTCCAGACATGAGATTACTCATGACAAGGCTGTTATTACTGTACTCTCCATCACATGGTACTTCTGCTAGTTGTTGAGAATGGGGTGTGTACTATTCTGGTACACAAGAGCACATTTAATAATCATTGTCTGTTTTGGGAATTCATAGTGGGATATTTTTGAACAGATCAATGAAGATACATTAACAAACCACCATTTCCTTTTTTGAGTTACAGAAAAAAACACAAACAAAACCAGCATTTGTTTTTCATGAGGGGTGGGGAGGGAAGACCCTGTTGCTTCTCCAAAGGGCTGTGATGGATTGTCTCCTAATGTTAAATGAGATCTTGTACTCAGGAAGATCAAAGATATAGTATTTGACATGTAATCTTCAACCAGCTGTTCACCTTTGCACTCTTCCAAATGAGCTACACAGGATACAGTTTGAAAAAGAAAAATAGCTTGGAACAAAACTCTAACTTCCTCTCGCTCTGAAAGCCAGCCAGACAGGCAGCACAATGCAAGGAAAATGCAGCATAACACCTCCGAGCTCCTGTGCAAGCAGGGCTGGATACATGTGGTACTTGGACTCAAAGCAGCTATTGTGTTTCCAAGTCTAAATTGTTCTCCTAAGTATACAGGCCCCTGTATTACTCACTCGTATTGTTCTCTCTTCCCCTCCTGGAAAGCATTACAATCTGCTTATATATTCATATTTCATCAGGAAACCTCTGCTGTAATACCATAGTTATTTGTGTTGGTCTAAACATTGTATAGAATTCAGTCTGATTTCCTTTTCTTCTTTTCCAGCTCACAGTTGTACAGTAAGTGATTGTGTCTTGGGCTGTGTACGAGACAAGTTACTGCTCGTGTTTTCTTTTTGCTTTTCATCCAGTGCCGCCGTGAGGGGTAATGTGTGAAGAAACCAAAACAAAATATCAGCCCAGTTAAGTAGCAGCTTCGATTCCTTTGCAGTAGAAAATCCTGGTTTGGACTTGCCAGCTGGGGTCTATTTTGTTATTTTGTTTGAAAGAAGTCTTGTGCAGTTGGAAGAGACTCGACGACTTGGGATTTGCTTTGTAACATCTATATGCTATAACTTTAATATTGTAGTTACATTTGATACAATTGTCAGTTTTTCGTACAGTGTCAAAATTGTGTTGCAATCATCAGGTCTCTCCTGTTAAGTTGTTCCACCATGCCACTAGAATGCTTTAACTCTACTTTCTTTTTTTTATTTACGGCCTTGTAATGTCTGCTAAATGCACTCCTCCCTCACACAATAACTCTATCCTTTCTATTTGTTAAAAAAACTGTCTTATAATTAGTGAGTTTGTGGTCCTACCTTTGCATTTGAGGCAGGAAAGTATTTAAACTTTGAGGTAGGTGGGGGTGTTACAAGTTTAACTGGTTTATGTTGTACATTTGATGTGTGTTGTTGTTGTTTTGCCAGGACATTTTCCCTGGAAGCAAATAAAACATTTTTGGACCAGTTGTAGCATCAAAAGAAGTTGCTGTATAGCCCACGCAAATAAACATTTGCTTTTGATTGGCAACTCAAACATACTGATTCTCCAGGGTAACTATTATAACAGGATGTGAAAAATACACACACAAAGTTTATTATGAAATCTTGTGAAAATGGACAGTTTTGTGAAGCAAGAAAGGGGTTTAGCATAGTTGCCTTAAACCCCAAATATACTGTATTCTGTATGCGCATTGCATAATATAAAAACTGAGCAGCAATATGACAGCGTGCTGGGTGAGTGGCTGCTGCACATGGTGCACATTCCCTGCTCTCGAAGTTCTGTGACTTGGCAGTGATCTTTAAAGTCTCTGTTTAGTTTATTTCTCTGGGTAAAAATCTAAATACGCAGTTTTATATTTTAAAATGATTAAATGAAGGTGGCATTTGAACGCATGGTGCATTAAATACATATGTGTAGCTTTATTACAATTTAGCAATACAGGAATACAGGTTCTGAGGAAAAGGGGACACATATGTCTGGGAAGTTGCTATGTTGTGACATCCATTTGATCAAACTCTAAACTGAAAAGAAAAATGATTCTACTGTAGATTTGACACATCAGGTTTCTTAGCATATATGTTTAGATTTAAACAAAAGACCTTCCATAGTAGTTGAAGAGGAATACCTTTGTTCCCACGGTGTACAATTACAAGATGCATATCGAGGGGTCATTTCTTGTGGACTTTGTTATTTATAATCTTATTTATACAGGATCAATATGCTGTGACCGTTTCCATTGAGGTCATAAGATTTGCTTATCTAACCAAGCTTGCACCGTGCATGGGCTGGAAACACAAGGTCAAAAGGAACATGACTTTTTTTTTGTTTTCTTTACATAGATTTTGTAGTGCTTAAATTGGACTTGGTGTGTTTAATGCATCATACAGCAAATGATACGTTTATCTGTTACTAAAACTATTAATAGTTTGAAGAAAGATTTACGTGATAATTGTATATGGTCCACCATATGCTGACTTTGTTAATCACAATTTCTATGTATAACAGATCTGTATTACTATATACTGTAGGCTAGACTTTTTTTTACAATGGGAGTATTTAAGAACAGATACAAATGATTGAGTATTGTGTTTTAAATTTCAATTAATAATTTGTTTAATAAATTTGATTACTGAACCATAAGTGCACTGTCTTTAGTTCTCTTGCTATGCAGTACTGTATTATAAAGCTAACACTGTGTGTAGCATTACATTGGAAAATAACTCCCTGATGTCTTTTTCAGTATCCATTTTCATCACTTACCCGAGGGTGGAAATAAATACCAACTTTGATTGTAAACCCGTCTTAAGAAATTCATTTCTTGGACAAATTGTTCAGACGGTTTGTGTTTTTGTCATTTGAATAATAGTAAACTGGTAAGTGTTTCTTACCAGCAGTACTGTTATTCAAAACATCAGGGTCTCTAAGACACATTGACTCCAGTCTGCGTGTAAAAGTTTGTTAAACGCTCACCAGACTTGGTTTTGTTGGGGAGTAAGATGGTTGATTGTTAGCTATTCCATAAGGTGGTCAGTTCCTGTGGTTTTACTGGGTTATATATTACCCAAGTGACCAAGAGGTGCTTTATCTTGGCATGACCCATTCTATCAGTGGTTGACTTTTGCCAAAACACTTGTTCACAAGAATGGAACTAGATTTAACTTTTTTTTAATAAAATTCAACGGAGTTGGGGGGGGGGGGGACTTAAATTTTAAACTAATTAAATAAACGGCTTTCTGCAGATCTATGCAGTGTGTTAAACAGATCCATTCTTTTTTCTATGAAGAAGCATATCAGCAAAGCCAATCTTGCTGAAGCATGTCTTGAAGTAAAGATTCTGTGCAGTGTTGCAGTACCCAGTTTCACATTGATGTGGACAGACTACTGCACAATTTGAAATGATCTGTAAGACATGCTAAACAAGTGAAGCATTGAAGGTTTAAAAAAAATGGGATTAAAATGACATAATCAAAGTACGCACCAATTTGCAATGGTTGCTTTAGTGTATAGAATTGCTAAACATTTACTAAAGTTATTAAATCTGATAATGCTTTTTTTCTCTAATTCTGACTGTTAATTGGATTTTGTGCTTGTTTTCAGCATTAAAACGTATCCAGTGAACCGGATTTTAAAATGGAGTCTTATGCATTTGGTGACGTTCCAAATAACAGAATGCAAAAGGATTATTTGCACTTTGACCATACTGGGAGATCCCAAAACGACAGAGCTGGGACTTATGGTGTCAGTATCCGGGTTCAGGGAATTGATGGACATCCTTACGTTGTACTTAATAACCGGAATGAACAGTCGGCACCAAACGATTCTTCATCTGAAAATGGATATTCTGATAGTTCTAAAGACAGGTCGTTTTTGGATAATTACGATGAGCATGACTTTAAAGGGAGAAAAAATGATGAGATTCCGTGTCCAGAGAACCCTTTTGTGGAATACAGATCTCAAAAGCAGATGCAGTTGAGTGGTTCACAGAATGGCGTCCCAGAATTTAAAGAATTGTCAAGAAAGTCATCTGCCTTGTTGAATTTTCAGAGGCACCCTGAACTCTTAGAACCTTATGATCCTAAAAAGAACGCTTTGAATTTGGGTGGCCATCATGCGCTTCCAGCGACAACATCTGCTGTTACTGAAACGGAAAACAAGGAGAACAAGCATTGGAGTTCCTTGTCTAAGTCGTCCTCCCCACTAAATGTCCAGGTTAGATCTAGAACTCCAGACAAATCTAAGCCGGAGAAAAATGGTGTACTCCACTCTACACCTCCTCTATACCAAGAGAAGCCTGCATCAAGACCTCCCAGCATTGCTAATGAACCAGTTAAGCTCCCTAGTGGATCTTCGAGTAGTGTTGGCAGGACTAATTCCAGCCTAGAACACAGAAGGCCAAGACCTGACATTGTTCCTCTTCGTAGACAGGACTCAAGTGGACCAGTGTTGGAGACCTCAAGGTCGAGAAGGTCGTCTGCTTCATCAACCTCTGTTGGTTCCTTACAAAATAAATTGTGTCTGGAAGACCAGGAAGATGCTCTCTATGCGGAAAACGTGAACCGGCATGGGAACAGAAGATACATTCCATTTCTGCCTGGCACGGGACGTGACATTGACACAGGGTCCATCCCTGCTGTGGATGATCTCATAGACAGATTTGATGGGAAGGAGAGTCCACAAAGAAGAGGGAGGTCAGGAAGGAGGAACAGAATCAACGCAGAAGATCGCAAGAGGTCCAGGAGTGTGGATAGTGCTTTGCCTTTTGGCCTTCGGGGAAATTCAGATTACTTGGATGACTTTAGTAGAAATCAGGGCAGGTCAACTGAACACTTACTTAAACCTTCCCAGCTACGTAAACAGAAGTCTTCTCCTGAAGACTCCAGCATCCCCTCCAAGGAGAGGCAGTCTGGTAATCCTGCAAATTCATCTGGCAGCCTTGGTGGGTTTAATGACAAAAAGCTGGAAGAGTGGCACAGCAGTCCTAGTTCATTAAATGGCCAGGATAGAGTACGTTTAAATGGAAGCTCAACATATGGTGGTAATAAGACTTATTTAAGTCGATCTTCTACATTGCTGATGCCCTATAATGGCAAGGGAACTGAAGAAAAAACGGAGAGGTCTGGAAAAATGCTGACCAGCACAGCCACCACATCGCTTTCCAAATCTAGCTGGAGCTCTGTTAAAAAACCTTCTTCAGAGCGGGATATACAGGTATATGTTAAAGCTGTATCGAGCACAGCTTTTAGACATACGTATTCACATCTGCTGCTTTTTTAAATTTCTTTGATCAAAAGTCCATTTAGGAAATATTGTAGAATTCAAATGAATTTGGGAACATGGGCAGTTGTTGTTTTTGTTAATTGTGCTTTTTTAAAAATGTACCCTGAAAAGATATTAGCTAAGGTTAGTTTTTATTATAATTCATTCAAACTACCTCATGTAGTTTTTATAGTCGATTTGCATGGAGGAATAAATAAAATTTGAAGCAGCTAATTTTTGCTTTGTACCAAGGAATCTTGCCATTTCATTGAACTTTTTGTTTGTCGGCACATTTGTTTGCCTTGATTTGAACATTAAGACAATTGTCACTGAAATACTCTTTGTTGAAAGATGATTTGGTTAACTTCACTTGATTTCTTCTCATGTGTTTTCCTCTTTAAATCTAGGCAACCCCTGATCTTCTGAAAGGTCAGCAGGCGCTTTCACAAGAAGCTAATGAAGAGACTGCAAAACAGATCTTGTTTAATTACCTCAAGGATGGGTTAGTATGTAACGGTGTTTCGCATATTGATGATGAGTATGAACACAATGTTGACAGACAGTGCCTTGACCCCACAGTTATCATCTTCAGCATGTCGTTGAAGCCAATTGTATAAAAGCAACCACCCACAAGGAATACACAATACACCCTGAGAAACTAGAACAGTTGGAGGTCACTTGGGGAATGATAGGTGGTGGCTTCCAAGTGAAACATTCATTTCGCTAGCTTTGATTCTTTCCTCTGTGCCCAAAAGATATTTTGTGTAGAAGGTTATTTGGGTGTCCAATTCAGTATTTGCCAAATGCAACTTTGCAATGTTTAAGCAATTCTGTTTCCCATACTCCAAAATGAACCTGTTGGCTGTTTTTAGTGGTGTATGTAACAGCTTTCTCAGCTTGATACCGAATATCGTATAAACTGTACAAGCAAAACCCCACTCCTCATCTGCGTTTTGAACAGCTGTCTCTAATCACGACTCAGTGAGCGGAATGCAGGGGATAGTTTGTTTCAGCTTCAAAAATTTTACTCTCCACATTTTTGAACATTTTAAAGATTTTAAAAGCACACTTTTTTTAAATCATATTCTAGATAATCTTATCACCTGCCTGCTAAACTGGCATGCACTGCAACCTTCAAATAACTTCCAGGCTACCAAGTGAGGAAGAGTTAACCACTCACCACTACTACTGTAGTTCAAACTTGCTTTTCTTGGTTTCACAAAAGTGTGTTGTCAAGTACGTGTACAGATGGCTTCATATTGTATTGTCTGCTATGTAATGGGATGTGATTGTGTAACACTGCAGATTTAAAATATGGTTAAAGTATTTTGGACAATTTCCTGTGCAATTGCCAGTGTTCTTTTAACATTCCATGTATTTACTTTGCTGGGAACAAGGACTTTAAAATGAGGAAATTGGGATGTCTATTTGAAGCTTTTTCATCTGTAATGGATGGATTTACTTAGTGGATGGGGGGGGGAGACTGGAAATTCAACATTAAAAACTGTGTTATTTTTGCAACTGCTGGATTTGGGGAGAGAGAGAAAAAAAAAGATGTCACGATTAGAACCTGATCACCCTAAGCGAAGCAATTTGTGTTTTTAAACCGCTGAATTGTTAAATCTGCTTGATCCTTTGTTTCAGGAGTACTGATAATGATGACACCACCAAGAAGAAGGTTAACCTAGTTTTTGAGAAAATCCAGACTTTAAAGTCTAGGGCTGCAGGGAGTGTGCAAGCGGACAACAAAGTAAGCCATTGTTAAGGTCCCTTAATTGGAAGGAGTAGTTTAAGGAACTGCATAGGCAGATGGAGCTTTTACCAATGTATTTTTTTCACTGGTATACCATAGACCAAGGGCTATGTTATGCTTTTGGTACTTTGTGGGTCAAAGTCTTATACTGGTTTGTAAGCAAAGATTGTGTTAAAAGGGTTTAAATGTATACCATTCACACAAAAAAGTGAATTCAAATTATCATCATTTGACCGATAGCTATACAATTAGTAATGGTAACAGGGGGTCCAGCAAATGATTTTGGTTTAATTCAGGCTAGGATGTACTATTCAGCTGAATAATGGCTTTGACAAGTTTTTATTTGAATGAACTCATTCTCCTTTGCAGTCCCCTGATTCGTCAGCTGAAGTGAAAGCACTTCAGGAGAAGCAAACGGAGCTGGAGAAACAGGTCACTGAGCTAAAAAGAGAACTGGAACAAGAAACAAAGGTATTTCAAATGCTTTAAGTGGAACCATACCTCATAAAATCAACAAATACTAGGGGTACCACACACCTGAAATCATGTTTGCTTATTAAAATGTTATACACAATTTAACTTTCTTTATCTTTAAGAATCAACAGAGCCTTACAGAGTCCAATGCGATGACCAAAGAAAACATGAAGGACCTTCAAAAGAATCTTGAGGAAAGTTTGCAAGAAAGCAATAGACTTCGAGAACAGTTAGCAAAAGCAGAAAAAGAGCATCGAGCTACCATTGAAGAGTGAGTGATGGATCTGTTTTATAATATGAGGGGTGCCACTGGAGTAAAGTTACCCAGGAGAGTTCTGGTTGTAGTACTGCTAGCCCACATTTCCGTATGCCACGGACTCTGACCTGCCCTGTTAGAACTCCACCTCTCCAACCTGCTCTGAAAAAAGAATTTGCTTAATGAGCGTCCGATATGAAAGACTCAAACTGCTGAAAATAGGTTTCAGATGGAAATTGTGTTTGTGCACCATGTGATCTTTAGTTGCAGAGTCAATCTTTCCTGAATCCATAAAGTAGGTCCAGTACTGCATTGTATGTGGTTGACTGCTGTACTTTAGAATATCACCCTTTGCTCTAGACTTACTTGAAAATGGCATGCTATCATGGCTAAGGAACAGCTTAAGATAGTTTTGTAAATGAAAGCAGGTCCTTTGGGACCCATTGGCATGTTTATTTTGATAAGATAAATGTTATGAACAAACATTCCACTATCTCTGGATATTCATTCCCTGACTCCAGGCAGTCCGGACTTCCTGTCTCTCTTTTTTTTTTGTTTGTTTGTTTTTAACACACATTGTAATAATTTATATATTTTTCAAATCGGACTTGCCATTGCTTAAAGGGTTGTTTCTTTTTTTACTGTTAATTATTTCTCTTGTACTGAAGTCTCTTCTGTATAATGTTTCTTTGTATATTTGTTCATTCAGAACCGAGAGCTATGTAATCACATTTCCTCTTTCTAACTCCTATTCATCAGTTAATTCCAGAAGAATGCATGTGTCTCCTTTCTTGTGTTGATTTTAGGTAGACGCAGTGATTGTTTGCTGTTTGTGTTTCTGTTCTTTTTAATTAATGAGCCGTTAGTCTGGCTTGTGCCTATCATGAAGTAGTACACGTCAGTGAAATTCCAATTTGCTCTTATCCCCTTAACTCGTCAATCCTGCCTTCAATGCTCTACTAAGAGATGAGCTGATAAAGCTGGACAACTGTGCATTTGCTAATCTGTTTGTTTTGAGTGTCTACCAACCCCCTGGTAGGCTTGTACCATTCAGTATGGTTAATTGATTCTCCCAAGGGGAGAACAATAGTATACACCCTTATTAAAACCAAGACTGACCCTATAGAAATCACAGTTAGTTGTATTCTATTGTATAGGTGTTGTGGGGATCCTAGGTGCTTGCATGCAGAGGTGTGTGTGTGTGGTTGGTGTTTTCTAATGTGATTGTTTGGGTCTCCTCCAGATTGTATCAGGTAAAAATGGAGAGGGAGCAGTATCAGAATGAAATTCGGGACCTGCAGGATCAGCTCTCTGAAATGCACGACGAGCTGGACAGTGCAAAGCAAGCCGGGGCTGAGGACGAAGAGAAGGATGCTCTTACTGAGGTGAGCAGCTCAGTAAACATCTGCAGCCTGAGAACAGTGTCTCTTCTGTCCAGCGATTTTATCTTGTCTAAAGCTTTGAGGCTTTTCTTGCTCTAATTTTCTCGTATGGAATTTCATATTAGTATGATAAAGTTGAATTAATTCTAATTTTAAGGAAGCATCAGCCGTTTTCTGTGAATTGCTCACCAGGATTTGAAAAGGTTTGTTCAGGGGGTTTTATGCTGATACCAGTGATCACATAGACTTTTTTTTTAAATAAAGGATGCGTGTTTGTTCAAATTTCTTTTCAAATTTTCAGACAGTACAGTAGTCCCCTTTCTAGTAAACCTTAAATGCATAATTGTATTTCTGAGAAACCATACCACATAATCATTCCAAGCATCTCTTGTTTGTGGTTGGGTGGCTCAGTAGATTAAGGCTAGGCTTTAGCTGTAGCCAGTGGATCCCTGTTGGTAGGCAGCAGTAGTGTGTTAAATCAATATCAATATTTATATCTGTATCTATACCCATAGCATATTGCAAGGTAAAACCTCTTGGAAAGTAAGGGGTCAACCTGTACCCCACTGGGATAAGCCACAGCTTAGTTATTTAAGAGAATTTTTCAGCACAACGCTATTAGACCTTTTGATTCGTTGTGTTCCAGACTTTATATAATTTGCCTTCTGCGTATGGAGAACCAATATATTTGCTTTGTGCTCTTCAGGACCTGTTGCAATTGAAACAAGATTTCCAGGAGATCATGCTGTTTAAGGAAGAGCAGGAGGACATGTTGAGGAGAAGAGAGCGTGAGCTGACGGCCCTCAAAGGGGCCTTGAAGGAAGAGGTGGCCACTCATGACCAGGAGGTGGACAAACTCAAAGAGCAATATGACAAGGAGCTACAGAAACTAAGGACCTCGCTGGCAGAAGCAACGCAGGTAAGAATGGGAGGACCCTTATTGGGGGCTTTATATAGAATATGAACATTTCAGTTCTACAAGTTTTGAAGAGCTTTCCCCAGTGCTGCCCAATGTTCTGTGTTTACAAGCAGCGTTTATTTTTAACAGCATTTACATGTACAGGAGACATTCTTGTGGGAAAAGAGGAAGTTGTGATGTGTTCCTGTTTTGGATAACTCAGTTGAGATTAAACTAATGGAATTTGACCATTTTTAAGGTGATTGAGTTTGTTTTGAATCTTGTTCTCTGTAAACTGTTTTCACTGGTTTCTAGCAGTTTCTAGTATATCCCAGTCACAAAATGGAAATGCATTCCCAGGTGTAAGTTTATTATTTTTAAATCGTGTGTGTGCATGTGTGATAGTTGGATCTTTTATTACCTCCTTCAGATGAAAGGACAGTAAGTGGATACAGTGTGACCTGGTGGTATTTTAATGTGACCATTTTAAAGGAGTTTCCTGTTCCCAACTCCCAAGTGTTTCATGTTCTCTGCCGTTTCCTTCCTGTTACAGCAGTGGCAGGAGTCATCTGTCCTAAGGTCATTTCCTTTTTACTGAAGTCATTTCCTTTGACTAAAGCAGACCATGTTATATGGTACTGTCTCTTTTGTGAAAGACCAAGGTTTCAACATTCTTTGAAAATTGCTACAAACATCTGTGCAGATTTTCGTGTTGTCCATATCCATAATTTTGATTTTCACTTCTATAAATAGTCTAACTTTATTTAAAGTTCATAAAGAAACTACCTTTATGTAAGTTTTGTAGTAGGAATAGCTAGATCCTCACCTGCAAATAGTTTCTGTGTGTGTGTGAAATACAGTTCTGCACAAAAGAGCACTAACACTAACATTAACAGCACTGAAACAGGTGTTCCTTAAATGCATGACCCATATAGTGGTTGATAAGATTAGTAGTCATACAGTTTATCAAATCCTGTACAGTAGTTTCACTATGTGTAAAGTAAAAAACAAAAAGTTAAAATGTAACAAGTGTGCGATTTATTTATTTATTTTTTAAAACACTTTTCAGCTATTAAGAATTGTTAACTTCTATTACATTTCAGAATAATCCTTTTGGACTGAAACATTGGAATTGAAAAATTCTTTCTTCCCTCCTATAAATATGAAGACGATTCCAATTTTCTTTTCTTCTTTTTTTTCCAAAATAATGTTTGCAAGCGTTTTCCCTTTCACAATTATGCCCGGCTACACGTATTGTTGCTGAGATCGCCCCACTGTGATTTGCTGTCCTTCTTTGTCATAAAGTATCGCTCTGCTCTTTCCACCTCATCACATTTTGCATTGATACTGCAGCCCCATGCAGAGTTGGCTGGTGGAAACTAGAGCACTAAATGGTTCCTATTGCCCATTAATTGCAGTGGCAATGCGTCTTTAATGAGCGCTTGTTCAGCTTTGCCATATTCTTTCCTTGAAAGAACTATAATTGTAGATGACAGTTAATGAAAGATGTGTTTTGTTTCGCACAATAATTACAGGTCTGATACATTTTACACAAGTAGGTCAGTGTGTTTGAGAAACTGAGCTATTAATAGTGTTCTTATGCTAAAGAGGTTATTGGATTTGGGTTTAAACTTTGTTACCTTGTTTTTGTGTTTTCTTTAGTTTCTATGGAAGGGGGAGGGGGTTGTTCCATTGTGAAAAATACAGTTCCTTTGCTAGCGTTCAAAGAGTGGGCATAGTTTTAGGGCTGTGTACTGAAAGAGGAAATTTAAAGTGGTAACGATGTTAAGTGATATATATATATATATGTATCATATCATATCATATCATATCATATCATATAATATAATTTATTTATTTATTTATTTATTTTTTATATAAAGCTCCTAAACTTGTACGTTCTGCCAGCAGTAGAAACACTTTCTCTGAAGTCTCATTGTTCCTGTGTAAACTGATAGCATTTGCCAGCATGTTGGTAACTTCTTGAACTGTGGTCCACACATTGTCCTTTTTGTGTATAGCTTGCTTTATTCAGAATAGTGCACCCCCCTTTTTTTATCTCAGTACAAGGACACATTGTACTTCCTACCTTTTTCTTATATTACAAAGATATTTGTATTTTTAAGGTTTTATACAAATTGCCTAAAAGTGGATACTGCAATACATTTGGCTTAAGAGTGACATGATGGCAAGGATATTGTTGTGTTTTAAATGTATAATAAATATTTAGGTGTACAGTATTTTCTGTAATAGACATCAAAGTGATGTAACATCTCAAATGTATTCCTTTGATTCAATTTAGACATCATCAGTAAGGCATCAAAATCAGTTTTCCACATCCATTCTGTTTATTGCATGCATTTCTGTTTTCCTAAAAGTCTTATTTTTCCCAGCTCAATTAGCACTCAGTTACATAATTGGACAATGGCCACACCTGTGATTTTGTCAGGGACAGAATCAACCCCATCCTTATCAACCTTACATTCCCACACACACTATTTATGCAAGCAGGGCTTTTGCCCTGTCATAGCCACCATCTAGAGCAGGACTTCCCAACCCTGTGCCTGGTGAGCCCCTGTGTCTGCTGGTTTTCATTCCAACTGAGCTCTCAATTACTGAACTAGACCCTTTTAATAGAACTAATAATTTACTTAATTAGACCTTTTTTACTTTTTCAGTTCTTCAGCAGTTGCAGATTTCAAGTTAGCTATAACATTTTATAAGTAACTTGAACTCTGCAACTTTTTAGGAGCGAACAATTAAGGTCCAATTAAGCCAATTCTTAGTTGAATTAATGGTTTAGTTCAATAATTGAGAGCTCAGCTGGAATGAAAACCAGAAGACACAGGGGGTCCCCAGGGCCAGGGTTGGGAAGCCCTGATTTGGAGTCAAAGGGTTTGTTAGACATATAGAACAGGGCCAAGAGGAATGTGTCAAAGTGAACTTGACATGAATTTCTGGAATGTGTGTAGTCTCGATATTAAAAAGGTGGTTGTGTTTTGTTTGACTTGTTTTTAAGGTACTGTACTGGTGTAGTTTGGTATAAACCAGTCTGCTTTTAGACTATTATGAATATCTTTGTGATTGCCTGCCAACTTTTTTTCATGTTAAAATAGCATTTGATTTCCTTGTTTTAGTTGCGATGAAAAAAATAAAACCCATAGAACTAGGAAGTTAAAGAGTTTGTGATTGTTGCATAAGATTCACTTGTGCTATAGACTTTTGATGGTGATTTGGACTCTCTCCAGTACCTCTCAAGCATCACTTTTTAATTTAGACGGAAAGCTCTTTTCTATGGCCATTAATGCTCCCTCCTTGTACTAAACAAATTCCAGTTCTAGGCCCCTTTTTTGTGTCTTGAAGGGATTCATTATAGCACATACCTGGCAGATGGCTGGACAGAACACTACTTGTTCTACTGTGTATGTGTGTACATATATATATATATATATATATATATATATATATGTTAGAGAGAGAGCGCATTTGTAATATTCATTCTGTAAGACTGTATCTGTAAAATATGAAGTACCATTACTGTATTTACACCATTATTTGTGCTCTTCTGGTAGAACGATACATTTTTAATACTTACCCTTATTCTCCTCCTCCTGTTTTTTTGTGTTGGAATGAGCAGTGAGGGATTTGTGGCGTCGTGCTATTGGTGACGTCACATCTTGGCAAGCAGAGTTGCCATGGACACCTGCCTGAAAGCTCTGGGTCAGTTGCGCCCAGGCCTCTCTGACAATGTGAATCTGCCTAAAAACGTTTGTGGAGAGTGCTTGTACTCCCACTTGTACATGTCACCACATTTGTTTCCGTTCACCAGCATTGGCAGTGGTAACAGTGGGCAACCTACAATACAACCTGTCAATGGCAACTTTTTGATCGCGCTTTTAGAAAAGTACACAGAAAACATTGCTGTTCTTGCAGTAGTTACCATGCCTGCACATCAAATAATTGGGACAAATCATTTTAGATTTTGGAATAGACTTCCATTCTCTCACACCCACATAAAATGTAGTACCTGTCTGTCCCTCTTAAAGTAAACCCCCTACACTTGACCCTCATTCATTCCTTCCCAGGGAAGAATTAACTTGTTAAACAGGCTATGGAGAGCTTGGATTTGTTTGAGGTTAATGATTTACGTTCCTGTTTTTCAAAGGATTGTAACCTCACCTGAGTTCACGGACAAATGTCCTAATACTACTGGATAACCCAGGTTCAACAACCTCATTTGTGAGAAAAAAACTTTGACCTCCTCCCATGTGAATATTTATCAGTCACCTGACTGCTAATTCTAAAACATAAGACACAATATGCACTTAAGTTGTGATTTGGTTATATGAACCCCAGTACTGGCATGCCTATAGCATTGTTAGAAATACTGTAACCTTCCCAATCATTTCCAGTAATTAATAGCTAGCATTGGAATTTAGAATTACTCCGGAAGAGCGGGGGGGTGAAAAGTCATTTTTTATGATTCTATGCTATAAAGTCCATCACCTGTAAATCTTTGACATATTTATCACAGTACCAGCTGTATTTCTCAGTGAATCATCATAATGCAGTGCATAATGCATTAACCTGCTGATAAGGTATGATATGTTACAGTACGTATTTTTTTATGGCTATGTTTATCACCTAGTTTTTATAATTTAGTAACATTGTACCAGAACAGAGGAAATATTTACATCCATATGGATGGGCGGTTGTTACCATAATGTGTATGAAAATATCACCAGTGCTGATGATTGTAAAGTTTATGTCCAGTACGGTACATGCTGCTTTTGATTCTGTGTGTTCAAATACATCGGTCTAGACAAATATGGGAATGTTTGCAAACTTTGTGAAATCTAAAGTGATAGGCTAAAATTTAAAATTTAAATTATAGTGCCTTTATGCTAGACCTTGTAGTTTTCAGGTAGTAAAAAATAAACAATTTTTTTTTTTAAATGTTATGTCAAAGTAAATGTAATTTAACATACTTGCAGGTGCTATAAAAACAGAGATTTACCTTTAGTGACAAACAGGTGGTTTCTTTCTTTTGGCTTTAACTGAGATTTTTCTTTAACTACATGCAGTTGAAATGCTTCAATTCTATGAAAAGTTTACGTGGATGCAAAAAAAAAAAAAAAAGCAGCAAAAGTTAATTGATATCCGTAACAAAGCCGGGTATTTAGTAAACATTGAAGTTCTGGTGTACATTCTGTTCATGCAGAGGAGACTGGAAAAACTGGCTAAGGCATCATTCCATTCACTGAGCTCCCCAGAGAAGATGAGGCCCCTTTTCACGCTGTACACTGTGAAACGCAGCCAAAGTGAAACAAAAAGGCCAACAACAGAGTCTTGTCTAATTGGTAAAACTTTAGGCTGTATTAAGTGAAAGCAACTTTTTAAATGAAGGAGAAAATAAGACCCTACTTAAGCAAACTGTATTAAACTGACATTAGAGGGCAGTTTAAGAAAGTTATGGTGCCTTTCCCAGCATTGTGGTGGTGTGTTAACATATACCATGTATTGATGTACTTGAACCCTTAACCTAAGTGAGTGGCATATATAATCAAACCAGGTTCAAATCCCTATATTATCTGCTGTGACATGATGTTTGAATACTAACAGCAATGTCAAAACCAACATTCCCTTTAAAGAACTGGCTGTAAAATAGATGAGTGAAGTTTTCTAAAATGCATGTTCTTTACCACACACAGAACAATGTTTCCCTGTCGAGTGAAAAGGTTGCTTCAGATGAGGTGAAGAACGATGCTCAGAATCAAGTTAAGAAGCTGATGGACGAGAACGAGAGACTGAGGAGAAAGATTCTCGCGCTGGAGGCGGAAGCTGCAGAGCTCAACAAAATCATTGACAAGACGAAGAGGGAAGAAAGCTGTGCAAAGGAAAAGATGGGCAGACTCGAGGTGATTTAATGTGTAACTGTGCATGGGTGAGCCCGGTGGAAAGTATGCCAAATGCACTGCAAATGAAATCTTCCCATATCCGACAAAAATAACATCACTGACTCGGAATAGTTCAAAACAGGTTTTCCCGTCATCTGTGGGGTGCTTAAAAAAATGACTTGTTGTCTATTAACCCTCTGTTACAAAGGCTTGATTGTGTAAGACACAAATGAACAGTATGTATTGATGAAAGAATGTTACTTTTCAATAGAAAATACAGGGAGCAAATATGTCGTCTTCACAATAGAGGGTGTATTTGTTTTTGTAGAAAGAGAAGAAACAGTTGGAAGAAGCACTGGGAGAAGTTAATGACCAAGAAGAGGAGTTGTCCGTGGCCAACAGAGTATTAGAGAGCCGCTTGGAGGACGTGCAGGTAGAAGAATGGTGTCTCTTGAACATTTTCTAATTGCTTGTATAGTACCAGATTAGTGTACTTTTGAATAGTGTTCCAATACAGGAGGCTATAGGAGGCTATATAGGAGGCTGTGTGGTCCAGTGGTTAAAGAAAAGGGCTTGTAACCAGGAGGTCCCCGGTTCAAATCCCACCCCAGCCACTGACTCATGGTGTGACCCTGAGCAAGTCACTTAACCTCCTTGTGCTCCGTCTTTCGGGTGAGAAGTAGTTGTAAGTGACTCTGCAGCTGATGCATAGTTCACACACCCTAGTCTCTGTAAATCGCCTTGGATAAAGGCGTCTGCTAAATAAACAGTATTTCAAATACATTGTTGTGTCCAGATATTAAGCTGTGAACCGTAGGCAGACGGTGCATAGTGTATCAAAAATCTGTTTCATATAGAATATTTTCTTTTCCTTTTCCTTCTGCAGAGAAGCCTTAGCAAAATGACTCGCGAGCACCAAGAACTAAGTGAGAGATTAAAGGAGGAGAAGAGTCAGAAGGAGCAGTTTAAGAGAACCAAGAATGAAGTAGAGGATGAGAGGAGGCATCTGGACAGAACTATTGAGAAACTTCAGAAGGAGGTGAGGGCCTTTTTACTTTAGATACAGTGCAATGGGAGAGAGAGGAGGTGGGGGGGGGACGACTACTTCAGAGCTGACTTGGCACTCGTGTAATCCAATCACACAGAAAACTGAGCTTATCTGAATTTCATGGGAGCTGAAGCTTACTAATAAAGAATGGGGATATGGGTAAAACAAGAAGGTCCCAGATTCTCATATTTATCTCGCATGAATGAATCTTGTTCTGAAAGGTACTGCTGTAACCCTTGAGTTTCCCTGGGCCCACAATTGCTTTTTTGAGGAAAGGGGAGAAAAAAAAATGTCTGAAATAATGTTGACTTGTTTTTTCATATTATTCATAAACTAGTGAATTCTGCTGTATTAAATTGTAACGGACCGTGTCAGTCTAACTACCAAGATGAATTTTTTTAACTATCATAGGCTCATCTTCATAATTAGTTGACATGAACAAATGAAACACTAAATGATGAAATCAGCTTGGCATTCATTAAAAGTGTTTTTAGACCTTGCCACAACTTGCAGTTGAGATATGGTACTGTGTTGGTAAATATAGGATTTTTAAAGCATTGATGTTCATTAATTTTGAACACTAGCCCTTTTTAGCATTGTTAATGTTACAGAACTCTGTGTTTTGTACAGATTAGTGGTTTGAATTAGTTTTAGACCAGTAACCAATTCAACCAGAGACTGTTCACTCCTGCTGCAGGTGGACACTGGAGGTCGTGGTAATACTGGGGTTGAAAGGGTTCCTTTCAGTTAAGTAATTCTCATGGTGAGTCCCTTGAGTTTTTATTTTGAAATCCTCTTTGTTCACGTTTCAGATGAATGAGGTAGTAGAAGCTTCACAGAGGTCCACACTGGATCTGCAGATCCAAATCAATGAGTACAAGGAAAAAAACCGCAAGGAGATGACTGACTTGCAAAGACAGCTGAGAGACAAGAGTGCAGAGCTGGAGAAGTCTTGCCTGGCAACCAAGAAGCTGCAGGATGAGGTACGGGTGCACGGTGCTGACCAACTGTTTAACCTCCAACCCGGAGGGATGAAGGCATGCTTAATACAAGGGATCTGTGGAGAAATCCCTATTGTGCGAAACCTGTTCTTCTGTAAGAAATACCGCACTTGACAGTGATGTAATTGCTGTGGAATTCCAAACTTGCATATTGATGCAGCTTCACAATACATGGGGGTTAATGAGCTGATTGACGCATTAGTATCAATCATTTTATATTGTCAAATGAGGCACCATGTGGCGTGGATGTGGAAGCTATTGTGAAGTTTGCACAAGGTTTTAATAGGAAAAGTGTCTCGGGGTGGTGTTCAAGTGTGAGATCTTTTGTCTTGCACAGATTTGCATAAGTGATTGCATACCCTGTTGGACTACCTCCCAGGTGCAGAGGCAACAGTAGTCCTTTTAACACGTCCTATACAGCAACGAGTGCAAAACGTCACACAGTGCATGGTTTCTCATTCATGGAGATGCACTTAAACACAATCAGATGACAGTCCTAAATAGGATATTTAATACAATAACATAATACTACATTACAATGCCCTCCTATGACAAAGTAATGCCTTGTTTTATCTCATGCTACCCCTATTTCAACCCATGTGATCAGTGTTTAACCCCTCACACCTCCTGTGTGGCTATGTGCATGCTCTTTAACCCTAGCTCTGCTAAAAAATCTGTGGAATTTCTATTGTTGCTAATGAGAATATTTGTTAGATTGGTTGATAGAGTGACCATCACCATTTATGAAACAGTTGGACCAATGTGAAAGTACAATTCTACAGAATTTTCAATTTACCTGCTGACACATTTAACAGCATTTCATCTGGGGCTGGTATTCCTGTTGTTGCAGTGTAGTGATTTGCTCTGGTTTCTCTCCTGTTTTAACATCTGCTTGTAGTGACTTTTTTTGTGCAACTAAAAACTGATGTCTTGGGGAAAAAACTGACTGTGGTGTTCTTGTTTTGAAAGAATTTGCTAAAGGAAGCCTGTTTTCCATCAACTAGTCCTATCCGACAGTGCTACCCTGAGCTCACCCATGCAGTACCTTTTTCCCCAGTGTTGGTAATGCATGTTGTCATTGTTTCCAGTCTTTATCGGAGGGAGAGTCAGAATTAGTCCATTTCTTTTTGGCCAAGTACTTTAAAATTCTCAGTTTGTTTTCAGAATTTCACCCCTACCACTATCTTTTCTTGTGATTTTTATCCAATTGCCTTGTTTTGATCCAATATGGAATGTCCTTTATTATGAATAGGTTATTATTTTGTGTTCTTTAAGATTATATTACTTACATTGCATTACATACATGTAGTATGTAATGCAATGTTATTTGCTTACATCTGTGAGATAGAATGCAAAGAAATATTCCAATTAGTTATGGATACAGTTAATTGCAAGGGCTGAGATTTCTCTGTTTAAGTGCTAAAACAGAATAAGGATTTCAAGAGAAATCCTCACTAATGTTTAGGTTTATATAAGGCACCATCTTGTGGTCAAATATGAAAATAGCACTTTGGGATAAAAGTGATATGTTAATGTAATAAATTATTTAGCTTGGAAAAATATTCCAAAAAAAGTCCTGTTTTTTAATATCCATTCAATTCTCCTCTGATTTTTTTTTTTAGATGTCTATCCTGGCAGAAGATTTAAAACAGTGCAAGACAGAGAGAGATGAGGCGGTTTTCAGAGGACAGCACTTGGAACAAAAGGTTTATGACCTGGAAGTCGAAATGGAGAACAAATCCCATGTCAAAGATGACCGATCACGACAAATCAAGCTAATGGAGGTACTGTATGTGCACACCACTGCTTTTTAAACACACAAGAAGGTGCAGAATGATTGGCAAGATTTTGGAGAATTCCTTTTCACATTTGAGAGAAATGGTTCTTAAAACCATATAAAATTTAAAATGTGGGATTGTGGTGTTGAGCAGAAGCATGTCAATGAGAAGATACTTGCTAATCATGATTTGGACTGTTTTTCCTGTTTCTATTTTAGATCAATTCAATATTAAAACGTGTACTGTGAAATATATCAAATTTTACTTCTGAAAGTAAAGAAATTATACTTAAATAATAAATGTAGTCATATAAAATAACCTTTTAATTTCACATGTTACTAAAGGCTTGTATACCAGTAAGCACCATGTTTTAAATAAAACTGTGTTTACGTTTACGCTGCACTTGACTTTGTTGTAGGTAATACGCAAGAGAATGTGTTTTTTTCCATGTACCTAATTCCTGTCTAGAGCTTCAAAGGTCAACTCCACAGGAGAGTTCATTTTTATTTATTTTTTTCATTGCAATTTTATATTGCAAGCTGGCCCCTATCTTAAACAAGGTGCACATATGGTAATCATTTTGAAAATATGTATGTGCTCCATGCACAACAATAATTATTATTCTCAAACCTTTTCTCATGCAGGGCAGAATATCCCAGTTAGAAACTGACCTGGATGAGGAGAGGAACAGTGGAGATCTGCTGATGGACAGAGTAGACAGGGGAAGAGAACAGGTAATCATTGCGAGATGCAGTTGCCTGTAACCCAAATAGGGGCATCAATTTAGCTGATCTGTACAGTTAGTTCTTGGTTACGGGTATCACTTTACAATGCTTTAATATTGTGCTGATCCTGGTGTTTGAGTGTGTGTTCTGTTTGTTGGAAATTTACTGGAGAATGAAAGGAGACTTGCAAAGCACCACAGTACCATATGTGTATGACCTTGGCTCTGAAAACTTTTGGACTGAAGCCAAGTTTACAGTATGATTTGGAGCTAGACATGTAATGGCCTGCAGTACTTCTAACACATAGCAAGTTTTCTGAGATTGACATAAATAAATGGGTACCCCATCTTATTTATCAATGCCACATGCGAGCTATATTGTAATACAGAGAGACACAATTGTAGGAGTACTAGGACCTTCTTCTAAACTATCATTAAAACTTCTTTCCTAAGCTTTACATATTTTAGTAGCAAATAGCATTTAGGCCATAAACTTTATTTTACTAAAGAACACTTCTTGGCATTACTGATTCGTGCTCAAGCAGACTTGCTTTTCCTCTGTCTACTCCTTGTATTACTGGGCAATGGTACAGCTGGAGTTTTAGTTCATACTTTAAAGAAACTGGTGAGTTGTTGCCATGTAAGAGGATCTTGCATAATGGAAGAAAGAGGTTTGAATCTGGTGCAGAACCCTGTTAGTATTAACACTGCCCTTTCAGTTTTCATGCATCAATTACAAAAGCTTCTTATCCCGAGATCCTGCCAGAGTTGCCACCAAATATACTTTTACTGAACCATTTAAAGACTTTGAAAAAATGACTGCTTATATAATACTAGATTTATTTTTTTTACCTTCATTGTAAAACTGACATGATCAGTGTTCCGATAGCAGACAAAGTGAACGCAGTACAGTATGTACAAGCACGATTCTGTAGGGCTGGAAAAGAAGAATGCACTTCCTTCAGGACAGACAGTTTGGTTAATTGCAAGTTTACTAAATCTGTTATTGCAGGGAAGGATACGTTTCTCCATTTTGAAGTAAAGAAGATACTAGATTAATAATACTAATTAATAAGACTACCACATGTTGAAGGTAGTGAGAGAGAGAAGAAGCAGTTCACAATTGAGATTGCTTTCAGCATGTCCTTGGCAAACAGAAAAAGAAAAGGTTGTGCTTGCTTAGCTGCTAGTGTTTTATCAGGAGGGCTCTGGATTACTGTCACCTGCTCCTCTGCTGGCACCAGGTGCACAGTGCTGCTAAATGAGTCTGGGAATAAGCTTCCTTTTCCCTGAATATAGGATAAAAATGTGATTAGCTGTGCTGAGTCTAAGCCCGTTCCACACTGCTGACTCAGCTCCCTGGAGCATTTAACTATATGCACCAGTATGTATGCCATCCTTCAATAGCACTTTCCCCATACAGCTTCTAATTGGCATAAAATATTGTCTATAGTAAGTTCCTGTTTGAAAAAGAGCCCATTCTACATCACCTGAATGTGCTTCTTTTATTCAATATCAATGGAAAGTGGCAGAAATATGCTTTCAGATCATTCGAGGGTCATTCTGTCGCACACCCAGAGGGGAGGGCTAGTTTTATTTATTTATTTATTTATTTATTTATTTTCCAAAGAGTCTTAGGAATAAGCACCATAGCATCCTTGCACCATGGGGTATTGTGAACTCTTAGCCCTGCTAATCTGTTTATGCAAGACTCAAGTTAAATGCTAACATTTTCAATTCGAATAGCTATTACGACCTTCACATTGCGTAACATGTACTTGCTCTTTAGGAATGAGAGCGCTTTAATGCATTCATGCGAATGCTTTATTGCAATGTTCTTGTTTTTAAAAGGGCATTTTACAATGACTTGTGCTCCCAGTTTAAAATGCACATATTGGCCTCTTGTGTTGAAAAAACAAGACCCAAGGCAACAACATTATGCACTTTAAATTTAAATGAAAGTGTTTTGAGGTCATACTGTAATGTTAAATCCTTTCGCTTGCTGTACCATTTCAGGCTTGCTATTGTGGCTAATGGAGATTTTTAAAATATTTTGCTACTGTAAGAAGTAATGCAAAAATGTTAGTTTTATACAGTACTTTTTGTACACAATGCATTGATGGAAAATTAGACAAAGGTTTGACA
Organism: Acipenser oxyrinchus oxyrinchus; assembly: GCA_030684275.1. Taxonomy (NCBI): domain Eukaryota; kingdom Metazoa; phylum Chordata; class Actinopteri; order Acipenseriformes; family Acipenseridae; genus Acipenser; species Acipenser oxyrinchus. The sequence continues at coordinate 24,652,757 of CM060271.1, read as the reverse complement.
AGAAGTTTAACGATTTCTTTTTCGAAGTACCAAGGGAAAAGTTTGTTGTACAAATATAATGGAAGAAAAGCAGGCGTGTTGAGACATCTCAAACTTGTGAAGGATGTCTGGATAATGACTCCATTTTTGTTTTCACTGACAGTTGGAACAGATGAGGAATGAACTTCTGCAGGAGAGAGCTGCGAGACAGGACCTGGAGTGTGACAAGACCTCATTGGAGAGACAGGTAAAGTACCTGTCAGGTACCCTATTAATCTCATTACAGCCTGGGGAAAATAAGGGATGAAATGGAACATTGTTTTAAAAAAAAAATACTCCATTAAACAGAAATCCAGGGCACTTCCTCTCCATCCCTTTTCTTCACCTTTTTATATAGACTATATTGTTACACTAGGTACCCATATAAAACTGGGTTGACTGGATGCTTGGAGTGCACTCAAATTTGCTTAAACTAGACTGGCAAATCTCAGTTACCCATTCCCAGTTACCAAGGGAGAGTTGAGGCAATGGTCCCTAAAGAATTGCCAAACCAGCAAGACGAGCATACTGAACACACACTTTTATCATTCTGTCGTTGAGGGTTTCCTCCCAAAGCATCCTGAAACAGCCTGAGATGTTAGTGAATTCAGTTAAAATACCCCGAGGGAAGAATTGATTTATTTATTTATGTATTTATTTCTTTTCTGTGCAGAACAAAGATCTGAGGAGCAGAGTGGCACATCTTGAAGGTTTCCAAAGATCCAACAAGGATGGAGTTGTGTCTCAGCTGGAGTCCAGAGTTCATGAACTGGAAGACCGGTTAGAAGGGGAAGAAAGGTAAAGCTAACTGCCTCTTGCCAAGCACAGGAACGTCGGGAGATTTGAGTTTTTTCCCCAGAAACAAACTTAAACCTTATAAAGTCAGATAAATAAATGACCCACCCTGCTTTAGTTTACTGTTGCGGCTAATATGTTTTTTTGGACTCGGATTAAAAACAACATTGTGAAGTCACAATGTTATCATGTATCATATTAAAAAAAAAGTTTTTTTCAACATAGAGTGGGATTCTCTATATTACAAGCTCTGTTTAACCAAAGAGTTTATAAACACTCCTTAAAACAGTACTTGAAGTTTTTTTTATAGCGTAATTGTAAATTTTAAAACAGGATTGCTGGGATCCGGGGTTAATTTAGTGCTACTGTTTTTTTCCTACAGGGAAAGGGCTAATCTCCAGTTAGCCAATCGGAGGCTGGAACGGAAGGTCAAGGAGTTGATGATGCAAGTGGATGATGAGCATACCTCGCTGATGGACCAGAAGGATCAGGTACACCTAGCCTTTTGTTAAATTGTTAATAATTTGTAGGAAAGCAGTTGTCCTAAGAATTTGCTTATTCAAAATTAGTAGCAGCACATATTTTTGACTGTACGGATTAAAATGTACAACACTGTACATGTTTAAAAAGATTAAGAATTTAAGCTGTAAAAGTGATCTGCCTTTTTTAAATTTATTTATTGTATGGTGAATCTGAAATTTTTCAGCTGCAACTGCGTTTGAAAACTATGAAACGGCAGATGGATGAGGCAGAGGAGGAAATCGAGAGATTGGAACATGGCAAGAAGAAGCTGCAGAGGGATCTAGACGAGCAAATTGAACTCCACGATCAGCTACAGGGGCAGCTCAATACACTTCGGAATGACATGAGGTGAGCTTGTTTCACTGGATTCAACATTCCTCCTGCAAGCAGCAGCTCGGACCAGAATCGGCTGTCCTGTAGCTTTGTACGTTTCTAGTGTTTCAGTTTAGTGCACGCTAATTAAGACACATGTGAAGGTGGATTCCAAACTGCCTGGTAGGTAGTTACTATAGAGCATTTACTGTATGTCTACTTGGTAGAAAGAGACAAATATAATTGCACCAGATATTGTATAACAGATTTTTTTTTTTTTTACCAGACGAAAAAACACATCTGCAAATGTTTTAGATGACCTTGACGATGACGAGGATGATTTAAGTATTGATGGAGAGTGTTTCCACGGCGTGTCTTCAGGATATGTTGCCTTATGAAGACCTGCTGTTCTGAATGTTTTCCCTCACTGTAGAATATCTCTCTACAGCGGGACACAATGTACAAGAAAATACTTTGCAGCTAACATTTTAAACACACACACACACACACACACACTGACCACACACACACACACACACACACACACACATACACAGGGATGCTCAGAAGCCCTTTCACAAAATTTGCCTCCCGATCGTTGTGATCGGACATCTGAAAAATCCACTCTGAAACGCTTTCAAATTATGCATTTAAATCCAGATTGTAAGAACACAGCCATTTTCCACACTTTCCTTAACTAGAGTTATTTTCAAAAAATGTTGGCAGAAGTCTGGTCTCTTTCTTCCCCTCAGACAGTAGGCATTGTTCATGCAGTTCCCTATATTTCATTATGTAATTTTCTATGGAATTTATTATTAATATTTTTTTAATATTTAGTAATATTTCCTCTAACTTGTATACTGCCAATGTTCTTTTAGCCTTAAACTGGTTTGTAAGGAAACTGCTTTTATTTATGTATTGCTATAGAAGAAGAAAATATATTGTGCATCAATGTCTGCAGATGAAGGCTTTTTTAATATGAAGGGAAATTGACTTGTGGGATCATATGTAATAGATTTTTCTTCAAGTTTTTCTTAAGATGTATATGGTTTAAATATATCGCTTTGTTTTAAATGATGAACTGCATAGCCAGTTGTGTAAAATGTAGTTTTTATTTTAAAGTTTATATTCAGATTTATAAATTACTGGCTAACTGGAGCAATTTGGAAATTGCAGGACCAAACAAGTGTTTTTGTATATTTCCGCAAATCCCTCTATACTATATTTTATATGCCATTTTAATGCAGCATTTATTTTATATTTACTGCAATTGTGGCTTTATAAAGTTTAATGCAGTTAACGATATAAGTTCTATGTGTGTTACGCTTCAGTTTTGTGACTTACTTTGCAGCTTTTTATGCACATATAATATTGCTGCAACAATAGCAGATGTGTGTTCTTTAATGATGTAACTGATACTGAATATTCATCATTGCAGACATCTCTTTTTCTTATTCAAGCCACATATATATTTAAAAGTGATTTCATTTGTAGAATTTTGCATTGTCTTGTAGATTATCTAAAATCACAGGATTGAATGGTGCATGAGGGAGATTAGGGAGAATCAGAGTTGATTTTAGACACAAAGTGAATAACTTAGTGTTGGCAAATACAGCAATATCATTTTAAAAATGATTACACATTGAATTGCATCGACTACACAGCATTGTGTTGACAATCGCTAAACTGTACCATGCTATGACGCAATGCACGGTTTTATATATTCTGCTCCCCTTCAGCACTGATGGTATTGTGGTTGCCAAGGCGACTATGCTTTGCCTGTTGCTGCCCCTCAAGCCATTGGGGATGGGTCAAAATAATTCTACTGCTACCTCTGCCTGTACCTTACTGTAAAGCAGCAAGTCATTTTAAATAAAGGATTTTTAGCCTAACCCTCGCATTGATTGGCTATGTGTTTTTTGTTGTGTTTTCCTAATGTTTGAAATTAGGAAGCTCTCTTTATGAACAAGTCATTATTGGATTCGATATAGTGTGACGGGTAAGCACTAATCTATGCTGTGTTTTGATATGAATTGAGGGATGAGTGGGACTGATTTTAGCTCAGTGGTCAGAGAGCTGGGTTGTAGAAGTTGATACATGTGTGCACAGAATTGCACCTGTTCGTTTGCGGCCAATTTCAAAGTCCTCTTCTAAAAATTTCCTTTGTTTTCTTTTGCTCTGTTCTAAGCTGCCTCCATATCAAATTTCTGATTCTGAATTGGGATAATGGTTCGTGCCTTTTGTCTTATTTTAAAATCCACACATTCTTGTTAAAACACCCGACACTATTGTATTTGAACACCACAATCTTATATTAAGAACTGGTTTTGATGCACACATGCTCTGTGTTATTTCATCCTTTAAGAAGCTCCTGAGGAAAGTCCAGACCTCACAGAGGCCTTGACCTGCATCTGTTCAGCCTTGGAGCACAGTAAATGTAACCTTTTTATTGTTTAGTCTTTTAGTGTGCTTTCTTCTGTTGGGACCAACTTTCTTTTATTTCTCCAAAGCCCAGCGCACCAACAAAGAATTGAAACCACTCTGTGGGCATAAGTGAAGGAGTGTACATTCCTTGAATTCCAGCAGGACCATTTAATCAATAAATGAGTAATGTTGCTATTAAAGATGCGTGAGGTGCTGCTGAGAAGGTCATTTTGTCTTTTCAATCACATTTATATTAAATATTTTTTGTAGTCATTTTAAACTTTTTCAATTAAGATTTCCATTTATTTCTTTTTACTTTCAGTAGATATTTCCATTTTTAGTTTAGGAATTTGGTGCTTGTGAATACTGTGTTGCTGTTCACCCTAACCTAATCTACAGCATCCAAGGTCATTTTTTATTCTATTAAAAGGACATTGAAACAGGATATCTATAACCCAAGACACCAATATTACATTAGGTTTTAGTGTTGTTGCATGAATAAGACCGAGGTCTACACAATATCCATGCACTGAACAGGAGAGCTATGTATTTCACCTGCCCACTGCAGCATTACAAGTCATTATTGGAGATGCCAGAACACTTATCTTTAAATATTTGTGCCATGTCTCAGAAAAAGTTTGTTCTTAAGGGTGTACAAATGTCTGGTACCACCTTGAGAATGCAGTTTAAAAAGCAAGTGGTAATCTTGAGTAAATAACAGATTTTAATCTCAAGTATGTGGGGATTGTTAGCTGAGATTATTCCTTTCAACTAGTTCTGGGAACATTTCAGTAAAATGTTGGCTCCTAAGCGGTCTTCATACCAGCAATAGTGTTTTTATTTTATATGAATCAGTAGTTCATTTTCTACCTAGTGTTTGCAGCTTTCTCTGAAAACAACATGTTTTTGCAGTCTCTGCTGACCCCTAGCTGTGGCTAACAAAATAGGCTGCCTGATAATGAAGTATTGGTCTATTTATAGTATTTTGAAGATGACCTGTATTGATGTAATGTATTGTTCTATTCAGTGAAATGCCATCTGAGTTTATGATTTGTAACAAGATTTAGAATCTTTGGTTGTCTTTTAATGCATTAATTAATTAGAATGTATTTAAGTACCAGTAATTTGAATTACAATGTAATGTATTCCAACACATTTATCATCTGTTGTAGTTTCTGGTTTGCTGTGCCGTGTTAATCTCAGAAGGTACAATTCAGTGACAAAAAAAAAGTCATTTTTATAAGTGTCTCTGACATTTTGCCTTCATGCGACAGCCAAACATGAAATATTTACTGTGGAATTGTTTTTATCATTCTTGAAACCGCCATATATTTTCAGAAATTAACTTGTCTATTTTCCTACTTTGGCGTCCAACAGCTTTAAACTACTGTGTATTCAGAAAAACACAGGATGCTGCTGCTGCTGCTGCTGCCTTTCACTCTTCAAGTAACGCTGTGACAGGGCCGTCTGGCTCTGGAATTGTAATAACCAAAGGAAAAAACAACAAGAATATTGATATCTTCATTCAAACAGTAGAGGGCAGCACATTGCAAATTCTCAAGCTGTTTTTATTTTTATTTGGATGTGTTTTTGAGAACAACTGGACTTCATCGTATGTTCCAGAACTTGGTCCAATCAGATACAATAAACACCTAAATTATTCCCAGGAGCAACAGCAGGGAATTTCTAATGAACGCAAGATGAAGTTAAAAAAAAAATCTTTCATTGGCACGCAATTCAAGAACACCCGTATTGAACAGAAAACAGTTCTGTGGGATAGTTGTGGTTCTAGGCAGATTAGAAAGGTTTAGTCAGTGTTTTTTTGTTTTTTCAAAAACAAGTTTGCAATTATGTGTGTCTAACTGTTTGAAAAGGAGACATCCTCATATACAGCCACAAACTTTTAAAGTTGATGAATACAGTATTAGTTCGTTTGCCATTTTGAAATAGTCTGTAAGCATTGCCAGTCTTGTAAACTGTTAAAGGAATGTGTTCAGAACGTTGCTGTCTGCAGGTAATGCAATTTATTTAAGAGAATCGGATCTTGTTTGTTTTATGAACACAATGTGTAAAATGTAAGCTTTTAAGGATAATTCTAAAGTGTACATATAGCCTTCTGCCAATGTACCCTTATTGTATTGCTGGGGTGGGGTCTAATGCAAAAAATAATGAGGCATCACATGTTTAAGTTTACCTACTTAATTTGAATAAGAGTTTAGGTGGCACCCAATGGTCAAAAATTGCTATTTAGACATATCTTTTCACACTTGCAATACACTGATCATGTAATTCTTGCTAATGATGATATCAAATATCAGATGCCAGTTTTTGTCAATGGTCTCTTTTGAAATAGCTAGCAGATAGCCAGAACCTTGGATTGATAATAGTGATACCATTTTATTAAGCACCGCAAAACGCAGAATTCAGAGCTTGGCGCTTCATCATAAGTCATCCTGAACAATTGTGTCTTTAATGTGGATTTGAATGCGGTCAGGAATCGGATCTCGCAGAGCTGGCACCTGTTCCAGATGTGTGCCTATTCACAATAGACAGGTGTGCTGTTAGATAGTGTACAGTAAGTTCAGATATGATTCAAATCATTCTACTCTCGGAAAACAAAATTACCAACCACTGACTCGCCAAACACCTTTTTAAGTTGGTTCTTCTTTCTGAAAACAATCTAATTTGAAAGAGCAGTTAAGCAACTTCAGAGAAGGAAAGGTCTCTGGTATCCATGATATGGTTACAGGGCATTTCTGTTTGCACAAGGTGGCATTGCCACTGGCAGTTGGTTTCTTTGGTTTGGATTTGTTTCAGCCCCCTGTTAATCTCCTGATCAGGCCCTGAAGTAATGAGAACGAAGGGAAACAACTCTGTTGCTTTTGCAGCCATTATCTTGTGCCTTTGTACTGCAGAAGGCTATTCACTCTGAAAATGGGAAATTTGAAACACATTTCAAGTCATGTGGAACTGTGCCTCCGGTCAGCTCGGCTCTTCTCTTTTGAAGCAGCTAAATCTGTGTAAATATTTCTTCTGGGCACCTCCTGAGGCTCTATTCAGTTATTGACATTGATGGGAAACAAGAAGTGAACTCCAGCCTGTGGAAGACTTCTTAAAATCGCCTGTCCTGCATATAAAGAGACCTCTCCAAAGTGTTTACATAGTCAAACACAGGCTTGATTCAGAGTTTTACAATAAGCTTTATATTTACAGTACATATGCCTTAATGTTCGCTAGTCATCAAATGTCATTAAGTCTTTTAGCTTAATGAAAAGCCCTTAATGCTGCACAAGGTAGAGTGTGCTGTTATTAGTTGACTAGTAAATCATATACTGTAGGACAGGCACTTCGCGATCTTACCAGTTTTCACTATTGCATAATGATTTGATGTAGTCTCAACCTGCTGCACCAAATATGAATCATATTTTCCCATTCATAAAAAGGTTCTTTTTGCATTCTTTCATATTTTGCTTCCCTACAATGCATTTTAAATGTCAAACTATATAGCTGGAATACAGCTTGAATACAAATTGAAAGCACTGTCATTTCAAATGAATGCTTTTTGACTCTAAACCTTATGATTCTGGAGTTTCACATGGCTATAGAAGCAGAGACAGCCCTGGCTTCTGCACTGGTGTTTGGGATGTGGTGAATTTAAAGGGATCGCCACCTGGGGACCAATGCACTTTGTTCACGGAGTAGTACAGTGGGTAGCTCCCTAACGTCACACAGATCCTAGTGCTCTAGAGCAAAAGCTACAGCAAGCCAAATAAACCTTTACCACCACTATCCATCAGAATACAAAACATTTCCAGAGACATGCATCATACAATGCAATAGACCGACAGCTGCCGACAAGGTAGCCTCAGTTAAGTCAATAGCCAAAACCCCTTTCTGCCTATTGAAGTTCCACAGTATGCAGGCCTGGTCTATGGTCTTTACTAACTAGCTTACAAGCATTCAAAATTCACTCAAAATACTTGACTTGACTTGACGCTGTGCGTCACTTTGACTTTCTAACACGGTTAACATTCTAATTTATATTACCTGTAGGAATACTAACACTAGAAACACCTACGTCAGTCATGCTAACAAAACTGGAAATGTGTGCTGGTTTAACAAATAACGCTTCTGTTGTGCAAACCAGTGTTTTTGCATTTATTATTCCTTAAAGATACACACAACCCATTTACAGTACCTGCTATTACCAAAGAGCAACAGACACTCCCTTCTGAGTACTAGATACTGCAAGGCATATAAAATCATTACATTGGCTTTGTGACTATTAATAATGTTTCTATTAATAATGAGTTATGTTTAGTAGTTTTATGGTCATTTAAAACTTCTGCTGCCTTTGGGGCAAAAAGCTATCTAGTTTTTTTCAAACCCCTTGAAGCCATCGACTGTGGAATATTCATGTTAAAAAAACAACTTGGTAAATGTGTGCACACAGTGGTAAACCTGTCTGTCCAAATCATATGGCCAACCTTACATAACAGTGCACGTAAATATGAAATACTGTGAGTGTGTAAAAATGTACAGAAGACATTTTAACTGTTAACTGAATGTCCTAAAACTGGGTACAGTAAGAAGGGCCTTTTTCGTGTGTCTGTGCACAATGCGTTTTAGCTGTTTGTTCCTAAAAACAATACATCTCTGTTAAAATATAGGTAGTTACACAAAGTGCACTTTATATGTTTCATGACCAAGGTGTGGACCATTGTGGTAAAAATCACAGCTTTATGAGTTTGTATTAGTGTTCAAACACTCAAGCAGACAGGCACGGGATAAAAAGAGCAGAGCTCTCTGGTTATTACAATACATGGCTTGCACAAAAAAAAACAACCGTGAAATATCTGAGAACAGTGAATTAATTAGTGCATGGAAAAGTACTGCATAATATCATTTTGTGAACCAAATGCGTGCTTTATTGAACCAGGAATGCTCTTGATTTGTTTCCTGGTAGCACATTTCCAAAGAGCACAAGTCTATTTCTGCTCATATTTTGTGTCTTTTGTTGTGTGCAATTTCACAGGAGTGCGGATGGAACCACTCCTCTTGAATAAAGAGAGACGCATCACCTAACTAAATAATATACAATGAGGGGAACATCCAGCTCTGAATATCAAGGCATGGACAGGAGATCCAAGGGCTGGGATTCCTCTCCCTTACATGGGCCCTTACTGGACTACACTGTGCAAAATGAATACAACTACTGTACCGGCTGTACTTTACAACCTCACCCATATCTCTTTCAACATGAGGATTACCAGTTTGTGAAGAGTTTTGGCTCCATTGTCATGGTCTTTATAACCACAAGTTTCAAGTCTTAATATAAGAGATTTTTTTACATGACTGGTAATACTGAAACAGGGAAGGTAGGGTAATGCTCTGCCTGACAATTGCTAGAATAATGGTCACGGCAGTTCATTTTATATATACCATTTCATAGTACAGCTATGGTCAAAAGCTTTGCATTACCCTATACAATGAACTACTTTTGCTTCATGAAGCGGAATGGCTGTGTGGTCCAGAGGTTAAAGAAATGGGCTTGTAACCAGAAGGTCCCTGGTTCAAATCCCACCTCAGCCGCTCACTCATTGTGTGACCCTGAGCAAGTCACTTAACCTCTTTGTTATTATTATTTATTATTTAGCAGACGCCTTTATCCAAAGCAACTTACAGAGACTAGGGTGTGTGAACTATGCATCAGCTGCAGAGTCACTTACAACTACGTCTCACCCGAAAGACAGAGCACAAGGAGGTTAAGTGACTTGCTCAGGGTCACACAATGAGTCAGTGGCAGAGGTGGGCTTTGAACCAGGGACCTCTTGGTTACAAGCCCTTTTCTTTAACCACTGGACCACACAGCCTCCTACTTCTTTGTGCTCTGTCTATCGGGTGTGACCTAATTGTAAGCTAATGCATAGTTCACACTCCCTAGTCTCTGTACGTCGCCTTGGGTAAAGGCGTCTGCTAAATCATAATAATAACGAAACCTGCTGAATTATGTTATGTTAACATATTGAATTACATACCGCTTTGTAGTTTTCCATATACTTAACGAAAAACTGACATTTCAAAATCTAACATGAAATACTGTACTACTATTATAGTTTCCGGTAGACTTTTGCGATATAATTTCGTAGTTTCTTTGATTACATGATTAAATAAAAGATCAACATTTTGTTCATATAATTTTTTTAAAAGTTTTTTTATTATGTCTCTATCCTAAAATTCTAGGTGATGCAATACTTTTGGCCATAGCTGTATATTTATTTTAATTAAGTATTTTGTTGTGTTCTGCAATAAATCCATTAAACATGTTATTAAAAAGAAGTAATGTCAGGTAAAAAATAAAAAAATAAAACATATCAGCAGTATGGTATGCATGCTCCCTCTTTCTTAGCCATTTGTATTATTTTCATATTATTTTCATATTGTGAGTCCAGCAAATAGTGGTTAAAATCCAATCCATGTTTTGAAATAAGCCTTGCAGCTGTAACCTGAACCTTCACAACGCCTTGTAAAAGCAGGCTGTAATTCTCTCTGCGGTCATTTTAAAACCTGGTCTGGATTTCTCTTCTGTGTGTGAGTTCTAACCTTAAAAGAACGTAAGCCTCCATTAAAAAAATGTTATTTCTTTGAACATTCCTGTGTTATCAAATCTAGGACACTATGTACAGTATCAATCTTTGATTCTCTGCTTTTGTTTTTCAGCTGTTTTTTGCAAATCAGGTTACTGTATGTGTCTGCATGTTGCACCTCTCATCTAATTCAACCATGCAAGGGGGAAAAAAAATAGTTTCTGCTAAAACTTGACCTTGACTGAGAATGTAATCTGTGATGTTCTAATATGAAGTTCACAATTGTCTTATGTGGGATTCAGAGTTGTGTATTTGTAACTCAATGAGATGAGAACAGGTTGTTTTTAATGAAAGAAAGTGTGTGTTTCTGATAATGGTTTTCTGTCTACCCTGTGGAAAGACTAGACTTTGGTTTGTGGACCCGGTTGATTCATACAGTATATACAGTGACACCCTACCATAAAAAAAGGGTGGGACTGTGGAAAAAAATATTAATCATATTAGCAGTTACATTACAAATATGCAACATATGATGATTTTTAATTTACAGGTACTAAATTTACCTGACCAGATCTGGCATTATGTTACACAATGCATGACGTTTGTTATAAGTGTAAACACAAAACCGCCTCCTAATGTCTGAAGTTGTTTGTTATGAATTATTAATATCAGAGGTAAAATTGTAATTAAAATAAAAGGACTCTCAAAACAAGGCCACTGTGGATTTCTGTATGTTTTTAATCCTACTTTCTTTTGCCTCACAACATAGAAAGATATGCAATATAAGTATGAGAAACACCCTTGGAAAACATTCTGAAAAACCACAGACATCATAGGTAAAATGTAACCTGACAGGTCAGGTGAGAAGCCTGGCCTAGAGGTTCATTTTAGTTGCCGAGCAACTATAGAGAGACACTATCTTTCGGAGCTGGGATGTACCCAGGTGCTGTCTCTCTGTACCACAGTCGAGCACTGTGAAGACGTATTATAGCAATACATTTCTACAGCTCTGCTATTTAGCTCTGATACAGCATCATGGTTTCTCTTATCCTATAGACCTTTTTTTCCCCTTATCTAGCCGAACAGGAATTTAATACAATTGTGAAACAAATGAAGCTTACTTTCTGGGTGGAACCTTTCTTGCCTCAGGAAAAGCTACAGCAGCAGGTGACAGAAGAGACTCCAGCCATTGTTTTTTTGTAGGTTGCAGGTTATCACATTTACTTATCAAAATGATAAGGTACAGTTCTGCGTCTGGTACTACAGTCACCACCTCTGATAGCCTGGACCAAGCCAGAAGTGTAAGTATGAAAAACAGTGCCATTTACAGGAATGGAAGGCGTTAATGTTGACAGCATTGTAGCTCTGGAAACTTTAAAGGTAGAGTAAAAGTATGCATTTATATGTATGTAGATTACTAAAACCAATAGGCACTTTTAAAAGTTTTATTTGTATTTCCACTGTTGGCATAAATTAAATAATTGTTTGAAATGTATTAATCTAAACATCAGATGAATCCAAATTGATCACAGTCCCTTTTGGAAACAAATCTTTTTGTTTGGGACTTTAATACTCCTTGATTCTTTAATGATTTCGTATTTTCAATGTGTCGGGTTTAGCTTTTAAATGAATGTGTTAATAATCACGCTCTCTATTTGCATAATAAAAAGCGTGCCCATGTTGATGGTTATACCAAGTATGTTAATGAATCCATCTTTAGTGTATCAGATGTGTTGATATTTCCTGTAAAATACTAACAAAACCAGCATGTGGGTGGACAGGGCTACCAGGGTGTACCATACTGCTCACCATCTGAGAGTCATGATTACTGGAAGATATTATCTACAGAACACCAATTCAGGACAATTCAAGAAATATTTCTTTTTGTTGGTACTATTGCATTGTTGCTTTTACAACCATGTTCAGTGCAAATGCATTCTACTCCTTGTTTTTATGCCCTGTGCATGCAGTAGTTCTATGTGTTCGGGGATCAAGGGATGCTTTGTTAAGATAGCAGGAGCATTTCTGTTTAGTTTACAAAGTTACAGAGTGACAAGAGAGATTCCAGGATTTAGCACGCGGGTCTACCTGCAGCTGAAACTACTAGTGTTTCTGATCAATTAGTCTGTACAGAACTGTGGAGAGATCTAGTAAACAGAAACCAGGAATTATGTTTTAGCATAAAATGGAATAATATTGGCACAAAACAAAACACAGATTTTATTTGTCTTATATGTTTGAGTACAACAAATACTTGCTGATTCCAAGTTTAAAACCTGCAAATTAAGAGCACAATAATACACTGTGTGTAGGGTCGTTCTTATTGTATTGTCATCTTGGGTAGTGAATGTTTGCACAGGATGACATCTGTACATGATAAGAGGAACTGCAATTTTCATCAATCTTTAACAGTGATTTGTTGAGCATCTTGCAACAACTGAAAATAAGTAAAACCCTTGTAGTTTATGCATATGTAAATTATCACTACTAGATCTAATAGAATAATGTAACTACATGGAATAGCATTTGACCAGTCATCTAATGTCATCTAGAGGGGTGCCCGCACCATGCGACTGACTCTCCAGGCTCACGACTCTTCCCTGGTACAGGATGAGGCCACGAAGAAAGGAAAAACAGACAATGTAAGTAAGCTAAACAAAAGGAAACAGGTTTTATGAAGGTGTATTTTCGGGAAACAACTTGCATAGTCAACTTGCTTAGTCACATGATCAATGAGTCACATATTCAAAGTATCCTAATTGGTCAAAAAGCATTTTCTCAAAGGTTGAAGTCATATACTCTGGGGAACCTACTTCCTTGTGCTGGACTGGACTCCAATCAATGTAAATATACCCTAATAATTGAGTGTATTTCAGATCCTTCAGCCATCAATTGTGTGATGGGCTGTGTTGTGTGATACACTGCCATTACAGAGTCTGCCCCCTGTTGGTGAGATGAGATACGGTTAAAAGCTCTAAAACTCCGAATGCAGACAAGCCTGGCTCTTTAGCATTGTGCGGGTCGCAGGTTTGTACCCAGCCTCCACCCTGCTGCAGTACCAGATGAAAACTCGACATACAGGTTTTGAATAATCAGTGACATTCAAAGCACTTTGATAAAGAACAGAGCAGCAGTAGTCAGAGGTGGAAAATGTGCTGAGGCTTAAGCAGTAATTATGGGAATTTAACATTTACAGCCGATAAAATCTTGGGCATTGCCAGTCAATTTGAACCTAATTGGTCTCCAGTTGTTGCCGGCCAGCTGTTTACATTCATTTCTTGTATCATGCTGAAAGGGTGAACCCTGTTAGTGAGAGGATGTAAATTAATGAGGCATGCATACCAGAGCAGAGAGGACATATTGCTTATGACATTCATTATTACAACCCATTAACTTCATAAACTTCTGCTGATATGCTTAGAGAGGTAACATGCATGCAGGGTAGAGTGTTTTACTTTGTCTGGCCTGGGGTGTGATCAAATACAATTGATCTTCAGGTAAAGTCTGGGAGAACATCCAAAACATTTGACTTACAGGTCAAGCTGGTGAAGATTGAACTGAAACTGAGAGAACACCCACTAATGTTTGTGTGGTGTCATACATGCAATAGTTCTGTCTGATGATAACTTTCCCTTGTTGTTGTGTATCAACTCTTCATGACCAGGATTTTCTGGTTCCCTGTCTTAAATCCACACCTTGTTGGATTAAATCCTCTTTTAAAGGGGAAGTCTTATTATCTTGGGTTAATCATTTGAGTTATGTTTCAATGTGTACAGTGACTTTAACAGTTCTAAATGGCTACCTTTGTTTTAAAGCAACGTGTTAATTTATCCTATAATCAGACTGTCACATGAATTTGATGAAAGGCTTGTTGTTCATAATCTGCTGAATACATTGGAGAGGGCACATAGCTAATGATCCTATGGGGTATCATTTTGTAGAATGCTTTCCTAACCAAACTTGGATATGCTTAAAAACAGTAGACTTCACTGCTGACAATATACCACAGTGAGATTTTATTAAGGGAGACAGGATTGAGTGCAGTGTTTGGTGATTCTGGTAGTCTGCTGTTAGAACACAATGCGTTTATTGTTTACATTGCCATAGGAAAATGTGTCTGTATTTCGTAGTTAAGGTTTTAAGATAAACAAGCAGACTGCTGGCTATAGATACCATCCCATTCCCTAAAGGATTTATCCCATTGTGAATTATGCAGCCGTCCAAGGTGGAGTTATCTTGGTTCTGATTTCTTTCCTTCGTAATGGCTCACTGTTGCCAAGGTTGTGATGTTAGCTAGCAGACGTAATGCCAAGTTGCCAGTAGGACTGCAAAGCAGCAGCATGCGTGCGCAGGTTGCTTCTGATGACTCTTTGCTCCCATTCAGCTGTAAGCAGGTACTGTTCAAATGGGGATTGAATTTTTATCTGAACTGTCTCCTTTAAGGAAAGGTCGAGGCTTGTATTCCTACTCGGCTTCTAAAAGAAAGATACTTGACTTACACAGGGCATTGAAACACTTGATTATAGATACCATTGTGAAATACCTTTTGACTAAGACCATGAGACAAGAAATGTTTGGAATAGTTTTTGGATAAGGTATCACGCACGTCATTTCTGGTGCATTGTTTAGTCATTCTAAAATAACTACAGCGCAGAGAATGAAGGTGAATAAAGACTGTCAGTTATTACAGTATAGTATGACTAAATCTAAACTGACAACATGAACCAATACATTTATATTTAAATAAAATAAAAGGTGGATGAAAAGATAAAATGGAATACAAATAATTTGTACCTTTTTAATTATAAACTGTTTACCACTAGCTTACCAACACAAATGCTTTAGCCGAATTACACAAGAACAAAAGTTTCTTATTTTGTTAATGGCTAGTTAGTATATACTGTGATCTTATTTTATAAACTTTTTTTTTTTTTAAAAGCATAACATTATTTACAGGCACTTCGAAAGATATAACTGTAGCATTTTTTTGTTATAATAGTTTATAACTAGCTTGCTATATGTAAACTAATCATTAATGAAGGGTCATGAACAACACCTGAATGCATGTTTGTAAGCTAGCTGTTAACAGTTAGCCAACAAAAAAATGGCTGCTTAAAAGAAAGCATAACTGAATTGGAATGTACTTTATGTAATAAAGTGATGAAAAACAGAAGCCCTTTCATGTAGAAAATGTTTCAGTGAAGTCTTGTGTGGGAAAGAAGTGGTGCATTTCACACACGACAGGATTTGGAGGCACAACCAAACAGAAGAACAAACAGTTGCTAAAATATATAAGTTGGTGTAGGCAAGGTTTTGGCAAGGGGACAAACCATGGCTGCTGACCCATGAACCATATTATACAGTAGGCGTCACCTTTTTATTGGTTGTACAAATGTTAGGTAGGGAAGCCACCCTCCCAGGCCACTCCCATAACAAACAATGAAATGCTGTTTCATAAATAATAAAGTGTTTTGTTTGTGGGCTGTCCTGGTGAACTTGGATCAATTTCATTTGCATCTTAAACAAGTTACCCTTGGTACTGTATAAAATAATTTGTATAAATTAGAATAAAATAGTAGGTTACAGTATGTAGTAGATATACAGTGTATGTTAACATGTATGAACAGTATGTGTATATGCGGTTTTGAAAATAGTGCTATCAGTCCTATAGTTTATACAACATCTCCAATGTTCTTCATAATGATATTTTACTTTTGCAGAAGCCTACGCTTTTTTTTTTTTTTTTTTTTTTTTTGGGGCAGCCGAATGAAACAAAAGGACATTGTTGTAAGGATGACAAGCGAACAAGAAAAACCTGGTGGGCTCGATGACACTTGCTGAGCAAAGCCAGGCGAGCAGAATTAGCTTGTGTTGCAGATGAGTTGGGTATTACATTACATGAGTGACAATAGCAGAGATGGCAAATGCAGGTTAGAAAGGAGGGCTTGTAACTGAACACTCAAGAGTAGGTGGTTGCAGATCGCATTTATGTACATGTAAATAATAAACAAGAGTGTGCAGGGTCTCTGAGGAACAGGAATACTAGAGCGCAGTCTTTATTGATCCTTTCAAGGAAAGTACAGCCTCAAGGAAAGTACAGTGTCTAGTTCAGATGAGGAGAGTCATCTCATAATGACTCTGGAGAAGGTGTGATGGCCCTGTCACCCTGGATTCTGATCAGAGCAAGGCAGTTGCACAGGGTTAGTTCTGGACAGATTTAGACTGCAGATCTCCAGTCAAGTCTGAACTGCTTCTCAACCAGGTACAAACATGGAACTGGTGGCTCAGAAGATCAGAATTCAGCCAACTCTGTACATCATAAGCCTTATGAAATAGAGATTATTTTGAATGAGCTTAGCAAGCAAGAGACACCAAAGTTATCACATGAATGTTTAGGAGCAAGACCTGTTTTTGGTTTCAGTGTGCGAGCTGAACATGTAATTAAAGAGTTTTTGGCATACTTGGGAGCAGTGCCTGGAGCTAAGAGGTTGTGGCCTGTCACAGGCGAGGTATTCTGTCATAGACAGATGTGTGCTTGATGTGTCGCATTGTTGCAAGTCTTCTTGCTTTGTACATTCTTAGAAGGCTGCCTGTACTTGTGCATTTTAGTGGTGTGTTAAATGACCCACCACTGGTGTGTTAAATGACAATGTTATTAGAAACAGTAAACATTTGCTTGCACATAGCATGTGGAACAGACACTATATCCATTGTGTGTTACACTGGTATGTAGCTTTACATTTGAGTGTTACACAGAATTTCAGGATTTTGTGCCAGCTCCTCCTACTGGACTCAGAGAATATTACGAGGCTGTTTAAATATCAATGCAAATACAGAATGAATTACCAAAACCTTTCCCGTCATCCTCCTGCTAACATATGTAACTGAGATGGATTTACCAGTGAGCAGGAAATGTAGTTCTGAGAGGTCCATGCGAGTACAGTACCTTACGTAAACAGTTGTAGCAACACATGGGAACATGTAACACAATCAGATAAAAAAGGTCCTTATGTACCCTTTAAGTGAATCTGCTGTGTCTTTTTTTTTTTTAATCAAGTGTAACAATAATAATTCTGTGCGACTAAGATAGCATTTATTTTCCTTTGCTTGAAACATTTCAAACACTGGTGCTATTGTCCTCCTGGTTTTATCTCTTCTTTTCGTTACTCTGATTAATCCTCTGGAGCAAGATATGTCCCTGAGCCAGAGATACCATTGTCTAAACATTTATTCAGCTCAAACAGTATCCTCTTTTAATATGAGAAAAAAGATCATTATTTAAGTTCATTTTTCTTACTTTATTGTTTAGCTTGTAATCTGCACCATATCCTTCACACTTATAATCCATTAGTTTGGCCGTTCATCTTTAAGTAAGGAAGGATGTTTTAGCAGTGTAGCATATTGGAATTTCACAGGTATGAAGTTTCCAGTAAGGAGTTATCTAGTTACAAAGCATATTGCTTGATAAAACTGTGCCATATTGCATGAAGATTAATTTAAACAACGGATATCGGCCATTAACTATAAACTACATATTTAAAATCATTAGTTTGTTTACTTGAAAAAAACTGTATTTAGGTACCTTATTAAGAACAGACATATTCTTTTTGAGAATTACGGCTCAATGTGATCCTCAAATAAAAAAAAAATAACCTCAAATTAAAAATAAAGTAAAACAAACAACGAAATAGAGTGGCAACATTACATTCCCTGGTGTGACTGCTCAAAACATGTTAACAATTTTGATATACCTATACTGAGCCCTGTGACACCAGAGGCACACTCACTTTACATACAGTGCCACTAAAAGTAAAGACATTTCTGTCTTGAAGAAGAACGACAACAAAAATAACAATCCCAAACAAATCTAATTAAAAGAACAGAAAGACACACACGGGCATGTATGACGAGAGAGGGTATTTAGATACAAACAAGAAAGGAAGCTGTAGGTCGTCGACACATCAACAGAAACAAAAGGGCCGCCAGCCACACCAGGCCGCACAGGAGATTCCCCACGATCTCCGAGTGTCCTCATACTCTCTGGATGTTAATTCTTTTTAAAAGGAGAATTGGTTCAGCTCAGGCGTACAATATGTTGCAAAGTGAAAGGATTTTTCTTCTTCTAGACTAACCCTATGGTTATTTTCATCGCTCTACAGGAAGAGAAGCCAGTCACCCCGACCAGGAGAAGGAAGAATGGGCATGTTCACAGAACAGCCATCACCGAGACGCCCGTACTGGTAGAACTATTTCTCATTATACCTGGTATTGTTGGTTTGGCAAAATTCTGTTTTTTTTAACATTTTTTTTAAAGATTGATTGCACATCCATGTAATCACCAATAAAATGTTCCAAATATGATATTCTTACATTTACCAGTCCTAGTTTCTAAGCTATTTGGATGTTATTCCTACAGTTTGGCATTCTGTTTGGGTATGAATGTCCTGTCTTTATTATATAGCAGTAACAATAGGTTCTTTATCCTTCCTTAATTTTTATAGGGAAACTTGACTTACTATTATGTCCTGCGAAAGCAGCTTTCTAATGATGGAAAAGGGCAATTGGGATGTTTGTTTGGCTGTAGTCTTGACTGTGAGCTGGATTCTGTTACCAAGTTTGATTCTAAACTGGTGTTTCAAGATTACAGAGCTTTGGGCATTTAAACTGGATTTGCAACAAAAATATATATATTTTAATATTCAACTTGCATGCTCGTGATAAGAACTTATTCAAATCAGCTTGAATAAATTATATTTTAAATTCATAATACAAAAGGATGCAAAAATACACTAGTTTTTATTACCACCCAGAGCATGACTGCGATCCACCACTATGGTGGTGTTTGTAATACTACCTGAAGCATTATCTTTAAAATATTGATACAGTTCTTTTATGTGAAGCCAATGCAATCCGATATTGTAAAGGAGAGTAGAAAATGTGTGTCTGAAACCTGAGACCACCAGGTACTGGCGTCCTGTCTTTCTTGCAGTCAGCAGCACTTTACATGCAGCACTTATTCAGCAGTCCGGTGACAACATGGCTCTGTCTTTCAGCATCTCTCCACTGTGTCGAATGGAGCCTCGTCAGAGCCCCACAAGAGGGGCATGGTCTATGGGGTGGTACACAGGCCTGACGCAGACAGCCGGAGGGAAGTAGTGGTCCGTGAGTGGTCAGAGAACCAGCTGAAAGATGAGATGAACTACATCAAAGAGGTGAGAGCCCTGCTCTGTGCTCAGTTATACTATAGCTGCATAATAAACTATTGTATTGTGCTGCGTTAACATGTGCTCTGCTCTTGAAAACAGCCTCCACATTGCTGTACTTACTTTTCAGTGACAGTATACTGTATTGAAGTACTTACGGTCTGTTCCCACCATCCTGAATACTATGGGACCAGTAAAGTGGTCCTGACGCCAGCGATATGTGTCCTTTTCCCTTTCTTTCTATGCAGCAGTATTTTTCATTTGCTCTCCTTTGCTCAATACAGGTGAGAGTTTCCTTGGAGAAGGTTAGAGAGAGAATGTATGGAGAATTTGGAGGAATACAACAGAAAATGCAGCAGCTTTCGCAGGACATAAGAGTAAGTGAAGTTTCTAGTTGCATCTTTTGTGATGCCACAATGTGACAAAATATCAACAGCTTTCTCATGATAATATGTCCTTTAGTTCTTCGAGTCAGTGCTGTGCTTTTGGAGTCTTTATTTTTTTCTTTTTTATTCAGTACAGTGAATCAATGATCTTCATTCTAACTTACAGTACTCATACATCCAGGATGATGAGTAGCTGGAGCTGTCAATTGGCAGACACCAACTCCTGATTTAGAATGCCATCATAGCTTCATCTTTTTTAAGCCACACAGCAGCACATTTAGCTTGCAGTGTTGCGAAATGAGCTATTGAGTTTCAGCCTTGCTGAAACTCAGTTTCCACCTGACAACCTATGAACAATACAGAAGATGTCAAAAACATAAAAGTAATTCTCTAGTGTGGCTGAAAAACTTTACTTGGCTTTGATGCTGAAAACTATTGAGGGCAGGCATTGTTTCTGCAGCTACCTTGTGTGTTGTCGTTGCCTGAAGCTGGGCGGTGCAATTCGGCATAACGCTGTGTTCAATGTGTTTAGGTTGCGAATTCACAGCGGCAGTCCTTGCAGTCTGAAGTGAAGGTGAAGACATCAGCACTTGAAAGCTACGACCAGATGAGCAGCTCGCTCACGTCGGTGACAATTGATTTGCAGGTGCAGTACATGATTAATAACTCTGTCATAGCCCACCGTCAGAGCCCTCGGGAACAACACAGAATAAGTTTTGTTTCCTGCATAAATTAGAAGCTTGTTGGCATATCTAGAGATTATGTAATTTATTCTTCCAAACAAAATAAGTTTTGAGCTAAAGCAGTTTTTATTACAAGTTTTTAAAAGACCAATTAAATCACAATATTATGAACCAGTCCGTGCTGGTAATCTTTTGCAGTACCAGTCTGAATCTGTAATCTGTAAACAGTAAACTTTTGTTGTTGGTTTCTTTCATAACAATTTAGAAAACGTACATGTATCTGAAACTTAATTTAATCTAGCTATCAAAACAGCCTTACAAATGTATGAACACCTGAGTTAGATCTTTGTGAATAGTACCCGTTTTGATTTTATACGCATCATTTCTATATCATTGCAACTATATATTTTAAACTTTCATAGAACTTTATGAACCTGAGTAGAAGTACTTTTTAAAAGTATCCAGCAGGATACGCCTAATTAAATATTTTGAATGTTTTTAATGGAATTTGCTCCCCTTGTCATAACTCTTTCCTGCTAATTCATATTTAATATGTAGAAGAATGTTAATAAGATTTTGGCTAAGCCAGAAATCTGAAAACAGACTTAAGATTGTGTTTAGTGTTTCACAAGCTGAGATAAAACGGACCGCTGGCTTTGACAGAAATTTGATTATGGTTTGTAAAGTGTACAAAAAATCATTCTTATATCTTTAAAAAATACATCCAAAGTATAAAGTCTCACTGTATCTCAATAGTTTACTAACTAAGGGAAAATGGGCCAAAAAGGATCAACCCCCCCCCCGCCACAGTCAACGCCATTAGAAATAGATAAAACATCAGGAACGTTACACTTGCTTGGCAGACACAATCTTGTGGTCCAGGAAGCTGGCCATGCAGCCATTCATACCAATTTGTTTCCCGATTCCAGAAGTCCCTCGTGGACAGCAGCTTGGAGAGGAACGACATGAGACAGGAGATGAGGAGTCTGAAGGAGTCCTATGAGAATGCTGTGGAAAAACTGAAAGAAAAGGAGAGACAGCTGGAAGCAGTCCAGGCAGAAAACGAGACCCTGAAACTCAAGGTACAAAAGAGTAGAACATCCACAATCCTGTCTGCAAGACTAAGCAACACAAAAAACGTTTGTTTTAATAATTTTTTTGTTGATATGTCCGAATGTATCTGATAATATATTGGACAATCACACACTTAATTCACCCCTTGACCGCCCTGCACTGCAGAGGGACTGTATATGAGCAGGCAGCCAGTTCAGCTCCATTACAATGTTGGAGGGAATGGGAGAAATGAATTCCTACCTGCTTGGCTTCTGGAACCACTTCTTTAGCATACTTTGCAGAGTTTGTTCTTAGGGGCCTGTTGGTTGTGACTTTGAACCTCCAGACCAGCTGAGTATTCAGTGTAACCACCTCTGCCAGTTCAAGGGACCTTCATCACAGTAGGGTCAACTCAGTGGCAGTCCATCAGCAGATAGAGCCAGCAGGCTTGGTCAGAGAGAAAGACTGTCTGACTGTTTTTCTGAGTAGTGTATATACAGTATTATAGGGGGAGGTTGGTACCAGGATGCTGGTATTGTTGTTGATGCTCTTTCAGATGACATGAGCTTGTTGGTTGAACACCTTGTTGATGGAACACCCTCTGATCATGCACTTCACAGTATCGGAAGCAGCTGTGGAGGTATTCATCCTCTAGGACTAGTGGAGTTTGCTTGGATACAAAAATCTGAGATTTTAAAAAATAGCATCATTGCTCCTTGTATCAGTAAACAGGGAGGTTGTCTACTTCACAGCTCTGATCTTGACTTCGATAGGCAGCATTCTGGGAAGCTTTTCATAATGTCCTTTAACTCTTGGAGGTCCAAACATTTCTTGATGTGCTACAATCATACTGAGCCTATTATCAGGCTGACTGTCACATTAGAGTATGTCATTTTAATCAGTCAGTGTCCTGCTATAATGTAGTTTGAACAACTATTGACGTACCATAAAAATATAAACCTAAAACAAATGTTGTATTCTTTTAAACAGCTCTATATAATGCAATTGCAAACAATGCAGAACAATGTAGTCATTGTGCTTTGTGAGAAGTGAATATAGTAATCCTACACCACTGCTTCTTGTTTAAACAGGTAATGTACAGACTTCTTAATAGGGTGATTAGAATTATATTGATTGCTTTATGGCATAGATATGTATTTGCTGCTAGTACCTGTTAACAACACTCCCAAGACTGTGCACTCCCAAACTGTGTTTTTACTGTATGCATTAGGTAGAATCCTCCCAAGAAGCGAATTCTCAGGTGCTCCAAGATATGACCAGAAAACTTTACAATGAATATGAAGACAAACTGGGGGAGGTGCAGCGCATACACAGGAGAGAACTGGAGGCTCTTCAGGTATACTATCGTTGTTTCCAGCATGTAATTATGAGACTGTCTTCGATATTGTTTTGCCATCTGGTCTTGATCATTGGCTTTGTTCAGCCAGACCTGTTTAATAAGCATCTCTGCTATGCATTAAATTCACCCCCTCCTGTGGCAGACAATAGGAAGTTCAGTTCACTAACAAGCAATGATTACCAAAATGTGATAAATTCAAAATATACCATGTGTATATTACCAATGTATTTACAAAAGTATTTGAAACTTCCTTAGACTGTCAGCTTGTAAATAAACTTGATGACCATTTCCATTATTATTATTATTATTATTATTATTATTATTATTATTATTATTATTATTATTATTATTATTATCATTTTAACATAAACGCATTGTTTTCCTGCAAAGGCCCAAGCCAATGAATATATTAGGCAGATTCAGGAGGCCAATGAGAAGGTGAGAATAGCAGAGGAGAAGATTAATGAGAAAGACCAAAGGATTGGTGAACTAGATCGACTCATCCTCTGCATGGGAGAGGTAAATACAGACCGCCGTCAGCCCATATTCAACACTGTAGAACCCACACAGGTACTGCACACAGATATCTGGAAAGAATCTGTGTAAGCAGGGGAGTGGGAGTGGAAAATCCTCTGCCAGTAAACAAGGCGTCTTGGATAGAGGATTCCGCTGTGTATATATAATAATGGCTTACTATTATTATATATACACACACATAGATATAGAGGTTAGTCAGTGCATGCATCAAAACTTGAAGTGCGGGTCTTTCTGGAAAATGTAATTGAATGTCAATGATACAGTATTATTACTAAACACAAAGTCTGGTACTGTGAGAAATAACACATCTCATAATTTGATAGCCTTACAGTACAAAAACAGTATTAGTATTTTATGATCAACTGTTTTTTTATTGTCTTAACTAATTCATGTATTAAGAAATATCTGTGTACAGTAAAACTTCTATTATCCAAACTAATTAGGCCAGGAGGTGTTTGGATAATTGAATTATGACAGTGACATGTTTTACATGCCTTTCCCAATCAAAAAAAGATTTAATTCACCCCTTTACCTGTAAATATATAACCTACAGCACTGCACTGATCTGTAAATACCACAGATTGAGGGATGAATAGTGCATTTTTTTTAAACAGGGCAGAAGACCACAGCACACAACAAGACAGGTTAATAACGGGCTGTATGGATACTCGAGGTGTTTGGATAATCGAGGTGTTTGGATAATCGAGGTTCAGCTAATCAAAGTGTTGCTGTACTTCCTCAGGCTCTCAATTCAATGCCGTGTCCCTCCAGTTAATAGATTTCTCGATGTTGCAGGAACAAAGCCAGCTACAGAGGAGCTTACAAGAAAATGAGCAAAAGAGACAGAGACTGAGACAGACAGATGAGATTGACGGGCCAGAGAAAAGCAGGAGGTAAAGCGCAGTTAGACCAAAACTTTTTTTATACCAAAGAGGTTTCTTTTTTTAGTCCTCATCTGCCTGTAAATGTATATTATATAGGCTGCATTACACAGCAGGATAATATGAACCAAATGATGAAAAAAGATAATCTCACACAACTGAATGAAAGCCAATAATGACGACCACACAGAAACAAACCTTTGGAGATCATCTCCAGACCCCTCCTGCTCTATTTGCTTCTCTTTTTAAATCCTCCTTGGGAAACCATGTCTGGGGTGACAGGGCGTTTATCACAGAGCATAATTGAATCATCATGTTTCTATAAAGGTTCCAGTGTAAAATGGGAAAATAAAATTCCATGGTTGTATTGGACATATCAGCACAAAACAAAATACTGGTCTGCAGAAGGGAAAATGTGCCTGGGACTAATAACATGTTATGAGTCTGACCCAGCTGTTTGGCACCGATAGGTACAAGAACAACAAAAGAACAAACACAATCAGTAAAGAAACCCTAAAAAAAATGTTATGAAGTATGCGAGTTATTAAAGTCTGTTTTTATTAATTAAAGAATTACTTGTGATATCTGTTAACCCTTTCAGTCCACCTTGTCTTTTTTGCCGTTTATAGTTCTTAAAGTACTGACACCACTTGAAAGTACAATTTGCCAAAATATATGTAAAAAGAAATGTTGTCCTGCTCTCGTGTATACTCAATAATGGAGATTTTTGAATTATATAACTTCATTTCACATTCTTCAGCTTGATAAAAATATTTCAGGGTTGAAAGGTTTAAAGAAGCCAGCCGTAAGGACCTGTTTCTGAACATCAGACTTTACAGAGATCTAAGACTTGAGGTTGTTGTTATAGATCACCTTTGGTACTGTTAAAACAGAATACACAATGGGCAAACATGAAATGCCTTGTGTCTCTTAGCAACGCTGGAGGTTGTAGAGGTTCAGAACATGAGATATCAGACTCATGTTGCTCAGAAACTGACTTAGTAGTTGTTACAGCACTAAACAAGAAGAGCCAATCTATCCACAACAGGAAATGACCCTCAAGGGTCTCTATTGTACAAAACTGCATGACTAATGACATTCAATCTTCTAGCAATAAACCCAAACCTCATATGGCTCTGCAGTCATACCACATCACCTCATCATTTTGCCAGCTAGTCTATCAAATAAAAGTTGTGCAGCATTTTACTGTGATTTCATTATCATATTGTTAGACTTGGCCAGGTTATTTGTTCCTGTTTGTGCGTGTAACACCCTCCCTAGCTGCCATACCGTAAGGACCCTCAGCTCTAATTAAATAGGATTTTATTTTGCGGTTTGGAAGGTGCTTGTATGAATGTTACTCAAATTGTTATGTTTGATTTGGGGGTAACCTACATTTCAATATACAAAATATACAGAATCTTACAGTGTGTATTGAAATAGGCTACATACTGTACTAAACAAATCTGGATATTAAAGGGTGCATGTCATTTCATAGAAATACTATTCCTCATTGTTTTAATGACTTGCCAGCTTAGTGCTGCTTTATGTGGGTGGGTAGGTAGAGGTGCAGTTGTTAATTGAAGTCTGTCTTATTCAGGTCCCAGCTGCTGGAGGAGGAGGCTTCTAGTCTGAGGGAACGAATCAAACACCTGGACGACTTGGTCCACAACCAGCAGAGGAAAGTCAAGCAGATGATTGGGGAGGTGAGGAGCAGTTCAACTGGGGCTGATTGTGGGGAAGTGAGGTGGGGAAGCATATTAGTGTTGCTCTCTACATTGAAACCTATAAGTGCAGCATTGTGCACTGAAGCCTGAGCAACACTGATATGCTTCCCCACCTCACTCTCTCACAATAACCCCTCTTCAGAATATTGTGGAATAGGTAGCAAGTGTGGCAAACAATCTAATCAAATCAAACACAACAATAGGGGAATCATTGAGAACACACATGGAGGTCAGTTCAGTTCAGTTCAGTTCTAAATACCGCTGTTTGACAAGACCAACATTTCTAACAGAGTGTTTTGTTTTTGCTTAGATTAGATTGTTTGCCACCCTTGCTACCTATTCCAGCAAACAATGATCCCCATGATAGGATATTTCACATAATACTAGGGTTTTTTTTCCAAATGTGTCTCCCTTTCAATGTAACAAGCCTTTTTATCGTTCTCCATGTAGATTGAAAATTTGAAGAGACAGATTGAGCAGAAAGACATGTGTATAGAACAGCTACTGGAAAGAGTATCAGTCGTGGACTGTGAGGTAAGGTCTGCCAGCTGCTTCTGTCTGTTTACTGTAATCTCCACAGGCACTATTCTGAAGTAGGGAAAAATGAAAAAAGGACTAAAATACAATTACAATTACAACAGTTTGATGTCTATCAGTGTATAAGCATCCGCCTTTGCACCTGCTTGATAATAGGGCCCCATGACCTGGAAACAGGAGGCTCCACTTGTTGTTTTCTCACAGCAGGTGTGGCTGTGAAAGTAGTTGAAGGTGTGCTCATTGATCTGGTTCCAATTTCCTTTGATTTCCATCTTTCTTCATATTACTTCTCAGAATTTAGCCTTCTAATGACACCTGCTGGATAAAATTTATAGCAATTTCACAGTCACTCCTACCCATTCTCTGCGCATGTAACAGGAAGAAAGCGGCAGCCTGCTGTTACACAGGGAACTATCATCTCATGTCTTTGAGTACCAGTACTATAACATTTAAGATCTTGCTAACGTTACATTAAGATGTTGTAAAAGTCATCCACAATTCATGTTTGTGTCACTTGTTTTTCTTTTGGGTTTGAAAAAATGAAAAAAACGAAATATGTGCGTTAATAAGGTAAAAAGATGTTTGCCCAGGTACATTGCACTGATGTTACTGATATTATTATTTTGCTGTGTTTCTTAGAATAAGGAGTTGCAAGACAAGATGGATTATTTGATGTCTCTTAGTAATACACCAAGAGATCATGTGGAAACTAGGGAAATTGGAGTTGAATGTGATCTCCCTTACAGGTAGGGAAATACTATACCTGCTGTTGCCAGATTTATATATTATTAAGCAGAGATATAATCATTTTAAATAAGGTAGACAGTGGTGCATAACCTGTAGTGTTTTATATATATATATATATATATATATATATATATATATATATATATATATATATATATATATATATATATATATGTGTGTGTGTGTGTGTTTTGTGTGGATCTGTTGCTGTACTGTGTAAGGCATTAGCTTTTAATTTCCATTATAAATACCAGTGCTGTAAAGTATCTTGAATTTCTATGTATTTACAAAGCAGAGTAAACATTCCAGTTTTCTTTAGTGTTTTCTTTTACTGAATATAATAGGAATAATTTAATATGAACTGGCACCAAAGAATGTAATCAAGTGTTTTAATACATATGTTTAATGAAGTACCATTTGTACCCACTGTGCTAAAGAGAACAGTCTCATGATTATCTATTTTATTTTTCAGCACACAAACACAAGCCCAGGCACAAGAACCAACACAAAGAGCACTAAAGTACCCAGCAAGGACATACACACCATACATGAGACTCATGGAACTTACAGGAAAGACTCCATAGCAATGAACAAGTGGTCCTTCCAACATTGTTATCTTCAACTGCACTGAACTTTTGCTTTAAATATTATATACAAATGTGTTTACCTTGGTTTACTAACAGTTAGATAATACTGACTTTTTGAAATATAAAACACCTATTTTGCTGCAGGGCAAGACATTTTGATTATATATCTTTAAAAAGCTGATTGCATTAAAATGAAATGCCATCAAAATATAAGCAAAGCGAAACTGCCTTAGAGCTCTGTTTTAATGCTCTAAATCACTTCAGCTGTTGATATACTGCCTCCTTCTGAATTATTAAAAAAGGACCCTTTGTGCACCAAGGTATCTACAACAGGTCACTAAAACAGGGCCTTGTCTGAGAATGTATGTGTTTATCATTATTTATATGGGGAATTAAAGTAAATGTGTCAATTACTTTAATATTTGGCTTTGCAATCCAGAAGACACCCTGTACAGAAATGATCTTGCCAGATGGATTGCATAGAGTAGTAAACACTGCCTTTGATGTGATTTGATTGCGTTTGAAGCCCCCTGTGTTTAAGAAAGCAAATGACTGGTATGGAAATTGCAATAGTATAATCATTATTTAATTTGTATATATGCAGAAAAGGCAGATGGAAGTAGCAATGGAATCGTGTTTTAAAGAGTGTAGCTACAGTATTCAATCAGAAGTCAAAATACTCTTTAAAGTACTTTTAGCTTTGATACTAGTATTGTTTCAGCAATATGATATCCATGTTTTCAATTTGAAGCAGAACAGGTTTAATTGATGCTGTCCAAAACAACATTAAGTGTGTAATATAAATATAAATATAATATTGAATGGCATCTGCATTTTTGTACAGTAACAGTTATGCTGGCATTGATAACAATATTTATATTTAATACGGTATACCTCTCACAAGTTTTAACCAGTATCTTTTTGTATTTCAATCTTGTGCTTAATATATATTTTGAACTACACTTTGCATCATCTTGATAAATTGTTTTCTTATATGTTGTATAGCAATATTATCATTGCATGTCTATCTACAAACTATATAATAAAAATACTTATTTTACAAAAACGTGTATTATATTTTATTATTTTATTCAAAACATATGGCTATCTTAAGAAAATGTTTTAGCAGTGCCTGCTGTTTTTTTTCTTTTTAATTACAATAAAACAGTACCAGTAAATAAAACACAAACATCTGGACCATCTTTTTAAGGCATTTTATACATTTGCCCGTATGTTTTTTTTAAAAGCTGCTTCCCCTGTATTTAACAATTATTTAAAACTATTATTATGTCTATATTTATTCATTACTTTATCTGTCTACAGAACAAAACGAACTCCTTGCTTCTTGTCTTAAACAGACATGACGCTTGGAGCTTGTCAATAAAGTTTGATGAAATTTACATCTGCGACGAAGTTCCTGTAAAATGGCGCCCTTGGTCTATGTTGACAAACGTTGAGAAACAAGATTATTTCTCCTTGTTTTCTGTTTTTAACATCGATTTTAAAAAGTAGGATGGCAGCTTCGTGGACTGAGCGGCAGGGTCATCTGGTCGATCTGAACAATAAAAGCAAAGAGGAACTCCGTGATATTTTCAATCGCCAAAAGAAACTGCTGTCAAACAAGTAGGTGCGCGAGAAACGGAAAGTTCTAGACACAGGCACGTTAGTTTTGTATAAAACTCCTTTCACCTTACGTACTATTTTATTTTATTTTTTGTAAGAAAGACTCGGCATATGTTGATGGTTTAGATTTGTTCATATATCCGTTGCGAATTACATCAACAATAACATGAAAATAAATATTCATAATTTGTCCTTCCACACAGATACACACACACACGGAAAAATGTTTTTTTTTTGTACAAAAATACCCGACAACAGTAAAAGCTGTAAATTATACACGGTAGATTACTGGCAACTGTCAAGCAATATCGTTGTGGCACATTTGATACACTGTACTAACATGCTCCGGGTTGAGTACTAAACGCATCTTAAAAACCGGGAGTGGATCAAACTGCTGTGTAACAGCAGTCCTGTTTCCATCCGTGAAATTACAAAATATAATGCTTTTTAAAAAGTATTAAACACACGTGCTTTATTGTTCTAATGCTACATCTCTTTACTGTGTAGGTGAGATGTATTTATCACAGTGCATTGATCAACTAAAGAAGCACTGAAAAGTGCTTGCGATGTAGCAGTATGGCATCACAACGAACTGAATTCAAGGTATTTATGCAACCTTTCACTATGATAAATGTCATGGTCCATGAATAAAGCGTAGATCATGTAGTGTACCTTTCTTGACTTGGATTGTATGCAGTTTATATAGGAAACTGGTCATTCTCAAGTAAAATGTAATATGAAGCAATGCTTTAAATTCAGTTGTATGTGGTGCCTTTTCTTGTACTCTTACAACCATTTTCGGGTAGTGAACATTTTCAATCAAATGTAGTGAGCTTAATGAAGAAATGATAATCAAGGTGTTTCTGTAAAATAAAATAAAAAAGTAGATGCCAATGTTTTTTTTTCCATAGCTAAATATCAGACAACCAAGAGGGCAGGTACAAAATTCTGGTCTTTTTGCCTCCTACATTTTTTAAAAGGTCCTTTTTAAAAGGTGACACATATAAACGAATAGAATCTAAGAGGTAAGTGTATTTAAATTAATTGTAAACCGTCCCTTAAATGCCTTAAATCTTTTTTCATGGTTTATTTCATTTAGGAGATTTGTTCAGACTCTTCCTGATAAAGGGAAGAAGATTTCAGACTTTGTTGAAAAAGTTCGATCAGCCCTTGCTCACATTGAAGATGTGGAGAGGACAAAAGATATGCTGTCTACAGTGAAAATGGAATTTGAATCTAGATTTCCGCCGAGGAGTACCATAATGGAGAAAGAACATGGACACAATACTATAGACATAAGTACCTCACAAACGCAGCTTTTAAAAACATTTATTAATAGCAGTAACACTGAAAGCAAATATACAAATCAAAATGGAGATACATTGGCAACAGCAGAAACTATATCGGAATGTATCAATGTTCACATGCCCCAAAACAATTGTGATACACCAGCAGATAGCCTAGCTCGGGTAAATATGGAGACTGCAACTACTGCTCTTCTAGGTCAACCAGTTTATGGTGTGAAAATAAACTCTGCCCTCAAAAACGATGAGGAACTTGCACAAGTATTTGAAAAGGTCACGCTGGCAGATGAAACTGAAGTCATGGCTGGCCTTGATGACACACGGCAGGAAACGGTTTCCATTGGTGACAACAGACAGAATAGCAATCCATTTGGAATCAATCAGCCACAGAAAAAGCCTCATTATATTGAAGTGTTTGAGAAGGCAGAGAAGAATCCAGCTGTTAGGAAATCTAAATTTAAACCTAATCAGTAAGTATTGTCCTGTGTCAAAACTGTATTGCTGTATATTAAGTAATAAATATTATTAGAAAGGTCTGGCACGTAGAAAGACATATTTTGGAAATACAGCCAAGGGTATCTTTTATTCAGTTTGCCTATTGTATAGATGTTTTTTTTTTATAGATTGCTGTGACTGCTTTGCATTTTAGAAAATTGTCCATGTTTTTTTTTCAGATAATACAGTTTTGTAATGCTTCCTAAGCTTCTTGACTGTTCCAAAAAAGCTAGGCTTAATATTACGTAGCTTTGCTTATTTCTTTATTTATTTTATAGGTTACCCTCTGGATCTCGTGGGTCTTCTTCAGCTGGCTCCTCATCACCCAGCCACTCTCCAAGAAGACCCGAGTCCCAACTTTCTCCAGCAGAGAGACTCCTCCGAGACAAGAAACATCTTGATGATATCACGGCAGCCAAACTACCTCCACTTCACCACCTGCCAACCCAGCTACTGTCCATGGAGGAGTCTGCAGCACTGCAGCAGGGACAGAAAAAGAAATACCAGGTATGGTGACCTCTTTGCAAATCTACATGAATGATCTTGCTAGTTTAACTCAACTATTAATGGTTTTTTTTCTGTTTTCACAAGTTTGTTTTAAAAAAAATAAAATAAATAATAATAATTCAAGGGCTAATTTTTTACAATTTGCATTTATTGTAAGCTAAATAGTGAACTGTTTTTGTTCTGTGTTAATAAGATAATTGTATCAGTAACACTGTAAAAGATGTAAGACTATTGGATTTCTTCATAGCGCTGAGAGAAATATTTGAATATTGAGAGAAACATGTTTGCTTGAAATGTATTCAGTGGCAACAATGCATATTCTTTCATAGAGCACAATTTATGAATGATATCCTGCAACGGAAAGTAATACTTAAATTACATCCTGAAATAAATAACACACATTCTACATTCTCGCCTGTCGTTAATGTTTTTTTTTTTAATTGCATGCTATTTATTTCTTCCTTATTATTTATCAGAATAGATTTCTTTTTCACTAAGTATACTTTTTTTAAAAGAGGTAACAGCTGCTTTTTCTTGCAGGAGGTGCAAGCCACAGTTGCTGCACAGAAACTTGCCGAAAAGCTGAATGTCCGAATGGTGGCCTTCAACCCTGAAGGGGAAGCAATGGTGAAATACAGAGAGGTTCATGATGATGGAGACATTCACTCTTCAGAGGATGATTAGCTCAGAGGAATGCACGTGCTTTGTTTTTGGCTAACTGGAATTTGAGATACTCTCAGGCACTTATGGAAATGAACTTTAAAAATTATTTAAAATACATATTTCATTTTGTGAAGTATTCTGTTTTCAGCAATAAAAACATTACCTGAGTTTATTTGCTTAGTACAAAATAAGGAATGAGGTCAAACTACAATTGGGCAGTTTATTACTACAAAAGCATTCGAGTTTAATGCTGCAACTCAGAAAAGTCAACATATGTTTTAACCTTACATTATTTAATATGATTGAAAATATTATATAAATAATAGTGACAAACTTTTGTATTGCCTTTATGCAAGAATATTTAAATAAAAGAACGTTCATCATGTCTTTTTTGTTTCCTTTGTAACGCGTTTGCCATGCTGTCACCCTTGATTTGTTACAAAGCAAGACACCACCAATATGTGCCATTATAAATCGCATATCAGAAATCAACCAATCACAGTGAAGTATTTGCCACCATTCCAGTATCCTGTGTACAGATGTCATCCAATGCATAGAACACCACACCTAATTCCTATGTTTAAAAATCAAAATGGCACTTTTCCAAAGTATGAGCATCCAGGAAAAGATGGCCTCTTTTCTACAATGAGACACCCTACACATGACATGTTAACTTACATTCATTCTTTAATAATATTTCTGCCATTGCTGCTTTTAGGAAAAAATCAAACATATTTAAAGTGATACTGAGGTTGCCCAGAATTATTATTATTATTTATTTCTTAGCAGACGCCCTTATCCAGGGCGACTTACAATTGTTACAAGATATCACGTTATTTTTTACATACAATTACATTTTTTTACACATTATTTTTACAAGAATTGTGTTCAGAACCCTGGATACATGCGGGTTAATAGAAAGAAATTAGGACACCTAGAAAAACTGGATCACAAACTTTTGTTTAACATCTGGAATACATTTTGCTTATGTTCCTACTTTTAGTGCTTCATTTAGATTACATGGTTTCCAGTTAAATCCCTGGCATTGATACAAATGACAAGAATCCTAGTGACCTTTTCTGATAATTCTGTGCGTTATTTTGATTCTGATATGTGGACATTTCTTTTATGAACCTGTGCCAGGAATTTTAATGAAGGAAGAAAACACTGAATATAGATAGAGGCCAGAAGAGATACCCAGTGATGCTCTTTGATAACCCCTGATAATTGACATAAGAACTGTGGGAGCTGCTTAAATAAACATCTGGACACTGTGTTTAGACATTTCTGGTGACAGAACCCAGATATATCTTATGGACTTGCAATAATAAATATTTCAGCAAGGTCTAAAAGGATCTGCCCCCAATACTGGTCTTAATTATCGTGTTTATATAAATATGGTGACTGATACAAATTTAAGTATTACATTTCTTTTGAAGCTTCTAGCATCCGGCCTGTGTGATCATGTTTAAGTAATATTGCTGCTTTTACATCAGGAGGTAATTTATAGGTGTAGATCCTAACTAGTCATAATTCCAATTAATGTCATGCTTATCTGGGCTGTTGGTTTCCTAGCATTAGGTTAATTCAATTAACAATACTTTAATGTTACTAACTTGCTACTTTTTTGTTCTGCATGTTTGATATTTCAATAACATGTTCAGTTATTCTTGGGGCATGTATTGGTTAAAACATACGTATATGAAATTATAATTGTTACTACTGCATTTCATAATAATGTGAAAATTTAGGCAGAAAAGATTTTTGTCTGAGTCATGTATATGGTAAATAGCAGATTTGATTCTTAGCATGGCCATGTATTTTTAAAGTTAGAATTAACACACTTTTTAAATATTTTGATTCATTGCTAAACTAACATGCAAGGCAATGTAAGTTCTATTTTGAAATTTAAATTTGAATTTGACAGAATTTAAAGACTGTAGACTAATGGAAATGACAAACTAAACAGATGTCTTATCTGTCCATAAAAATCATCAAGTTCTGCTAAATAAAACTGTGCCTGAAATACTAACAGCGGGTGGTTAAGTGACATGTTATATAAACACTGAATTATAAAATGAAATAAAGACCAGCATTTTGCTTGTATCATTCATAATGTGTTCAGTATGGCGGTCACATAGTTCATGGTCATGTGAAAATGAAATCATTAAACAGCTGTATCTTTATCAGCTCCATATGCTCTGCTCATACCCAAGACTGTTTCAGGGCATGTTGTATTTTCTTTGCACAACCTTGAAATAAATTGTTACCTACATGCAACTTTACAAGTTAAAAACACAGAAAGAACTCAACAATAGTGGACACCCAAACCGCAAAGCACAGAGTGTTCGACTTTTTTCACATAAGCTAAATAGGTGACATGCTAAAAAGGAAACCATTAAGCAAGTAAAAAGTATTTTTGGTTTTATATTTAACTACTGTATTTGGTAACAACAGCAGGGTTGTGCAGTTACCTTGTTACTCAGCAGATGGCGATAATGTTCCTGAAATCACTGTGCTTTCTGAACTAAGTGATGAAACCTATACTTTTAAGCATGTACCTATGCAAAAGAGTATATTCCCCATTTAGTTTCTACTTGAGTATACCTGCATGCATAGATATATAGTGGGCACAAAACAAAACAACAATAACCTCAGAACAATTTGCAAGCTTTTGAGTTTTGGTTTTGTCTTGGATATGCAACATGCTCGCTATATTAGGTTTTGGTTGTTGGTTATATCGCACTATATTAACACTCTTCAACATCTTATTGCCTCATTCAAATACTATATGCTCACACCTTTCATATGGAATTCATTATGGGATATAGTCCAGAAAAAACATGTTATGCTGTGACCTTTTAACTCATGCATTGTGTTTCTGGCAAGCATGAAGTGAAAAGAGGTGCACAGCGATGTTTTAAACAGGTTGTGAGCAGTGTATAAATATGACTATATATTTTTTGTCAAACAGACTTTTCTACTATATAGCATTGCATGACAATTATGAACAGGTTAAACCAAAAGCTGCCAACATCCCAGCAGCCCCCTGTCTGTGCTGGCACAACTTTAAGCAACGTAGTTTCATGACTGTCAACACCTCATCACTTGAAGGAAGCTGGCATCGCGGGGCCACTGAGACTCTGCCAAGGCATGGCAGGGGATAGAAACAAAAGACTTACCATATTTTGTATTATTTTATAATAGTATGTTACAAACAGAAAAATGCAAGTCTTGAACTTGGTTCATTACAACAGAATACATAATGTATTGATTATAGTCCAGTACAGTATTGACATAACAGTATCTTTAACTTCCTGTTTCTAATTTTGCATAAATTAGCAGCAATATCTGTTGTTGTATTTTGTATTTTTTTTTTGTATTTTTGGCTTTTCCTTTGTTTTCATTGTCAGTCATAAATGAATTGGGCAAATTGGGTTTATGTGGTTCTTTGCTGCAACACAAAATCATACCAGGATACACTAAATGTGCCCCCTTTGTATTTGCTGTACATTACTGAATTGAATACAGACAATAAAATGTAGGTGGGAAATTATTAAATCAAACAATTGACAGTTTTTTTTTTTTTTTATGGGTTTACTGTTTTAGAAATAGATGATTTTTTTTTATACACCTGACACTGAAATGCTGCATTTACCTGCAGACACCCCCAAGACAGCGTTCAAGACAGCTTCCCTAGTCATGCCTATCCTGAAACACAGACACTGTACCCGGAAAATAAACCACACAATACACACACATGTTCAAATGAAATAAAATCATTCCAGGTGTCATCTAGTCTATTAAGATCTACCTCCCAAGATTGATAGGTTAGTTCAGTTTCATCTTCCTTATGATTACCCTATAGTTACCTTTTTGATAAACTGATCATTATGTAATTTAAACCACAGGGCAAACCAAAACCTGACCCAGGCCTCCAAACAGATGGAAATGGCTTTCAGTCACAACACTCTTGATCTGGCAGAGACCCTAGAGATGACATGCTTCATATGAGATTGCCAATCTCATGAGTCACCAAGATCCTGCTCACTAATGATCTGTTCTGTCTCTCCTGGCAAAAGCTGAATATGTTTATTAAACAAGTTTTTAGATACTCTCATGTGTTTACATAAACATGGGGTTCTATTTTAATGATCCAAAGTAACCCACCTTTATCCCCTAAATATTTTAATTATTTTGTGAAATTCATTCCACCTTGTTTTTATTGTCTTGAGTAATTGTAATGAGAGTAAAATAAATCACTGCTGGTAGGATCTGATCTCCTAATACAATATATTGATTAATTAAATTACATGATGTATACGGTAATATTTAATCAATTAACCAAATCATTTTACACTTATAATACAGTAACGAAACATTTGTGCCTCTTACATACACTGTTTTAAATACATTCAGGTTTTTTGTTCTTGTTTAAAATATAAATATGCATTCTTCAATCAGATTAAGAAAATGATTTGTAAATATTGGCATTCAGCCGAAATGAAATCATGTTCAGTACCTTGTTTTGTTACATGCGATTTGAGAAGTACCAGGAGTGTAAATTTGCAGCTACTCAGGGAATCAAGCCAGACATTACAAATTTAAAGCACTCAATTCATGTAATATAATAGGCAAAGCGTCCAATACTATTATTGGTTACATTTTGTATGACTTTGCATGTATGCATATTTACAATGGCGTAAAATCTGTGAGAATGTTACTGGGAAGCTTGCCAGCTCAATTCAAAACATCATTTAGAGTCAACATACCCTCTGCGCCGCACTCTTTAAAGACACCTGCAGTCGAATAGGAGTGCTTATTTATTTTATTTTTATTATTACTATCCCAGATGACCATTGCCATATAGTTCCTCGAAGCAGCTACAGACATACCTACAGCATTGCTAGATGTTCCAATGCTGCTAGCTGGCTGAAAAAGCAAAATCTGAAAAGTAGAGTTACAAAAGTCAGTTGCAGTAACAGCTACTATAGTTAGGTTAGCTTTAAACAGATTTAAAATGGAGAGACGATGGTGATGCAGAGAAGTTATGTGCTAATCACCAGTTAAAGGTGCATTATTCACTACATATAATTGAACTGGAGCTAGCAATATATCAAATGGGTACTTTGTTCTTTTTGAGGCCTCCAGACTATTAAGTGATGTCAAAAAGTAGGACAGTAAATCAACCCTGTGGGAAAACACTTGTGGGATTTATACAGAATTAAAAGGCAGCTCTATTTAGATCTGCTACTCTTTGTAGCATTAGAATAGACCCCCTTCATAAATCTGACACATACAAATGTATAGATATATAGACCTGTTTTCTTATTGGTCCGAGTAGTTGTTTTGCTTAAATTTAGTTAAAACGCTATTCAGCCAAATGAATTAAGTCCTAAAGTCTTTGACATTCATAATGCAATGTTTTATTAATAAAATGCTTTATTAATAAGTAACTTGCTCATTGTGCCATAGCAAACTTCCTGTCTTTGCAAGTGTTTGTACAGGGGACAAAAAATCAGCTGCTAGCTACAAATATTCCTGCTTTGTACTGTAATCAAACAATAGTCTGCCAGGGAAATGTAGATTCCTATGTCCTGTGTAATAGATCAACTGTATTATAACACACCTCTCCCTGGTTGACTACTGTAAGAGATAAGCTGCCTTTCGTTCTATAAAGGGTTCTGTATTCTAGTGTGTCTCTACATGATTGTCAAGACCCTCATTGTATAAGTATTGCAGAGATGTACTACACACATCACAATATGAATTTGAAATATATTTTATCTATACATTTGTATTAAATGTATATATACACAATTGTATGTAGCAGGGACTGCAGGCTTGAGTAGGTAGTTTATAGGGGTGTGTCTTGTTTGTTTGTTCAAATGCTGTCTGCCAAAACTACTGGCGGGCAAATACTAATGTTGTAGGCTTTCTTACAGTACATTGCCAAAAACCTAGAACATATTTTTGCAATTATAACGTTTGCTAATGTTAAAAAACTGTCTGAGCAATAAACTTCCTTATTCATATGTCTTTTATGGCACAATGACTCAGTGGCTCTGACTGGTCCTTGCTGGCATGCACTCTAATGATTTAGCCTCAGTGACTTAAAGAAGTGATGGCCATTCGCTGAAATGATGGGTGGATGACAGGAGCTTTCAGCGCAAAACTACGTTAGCAAGCAAAGATGTGAATCCTTAACAGCACTTAGTGTCAACCCAGGTCACACAGGTAGTAAACTATGTCCAGAGGCCACTTGAATAATATTCACATCAATATTTTAAATGTGTGTACCACTAGGGGTTGAAGTTCACTGACACCACTTACCAGCACTTCAGATATCAATTAATTATCATGGGGAATAATCCTTTCCTTATTAGTGTGGGCTGATGAATGGACTGGTTTTATTCTTGACTGAGATACTAAGATACAGGACTGTGCTATCTTGAAAGACAGGATTCATTAATTCTAACACATCTTGCAAAATATTTGAAAAAGAAAAAAAAAAACTATATTTAGCACCAAACTGCTTAAATTGATTATTAATTATTATTAATCACACTCCCCTTGCTATTCATCCAATAGAAAATCTGAATACACATTTTCACTGTACAAAATAAGGTTTTTATATTTAAACATTTTCTTTTACAGGTGTCATGAAGTATAGTTCTAGGAAACAGAGCACTTATACTAAAAACTTTTGCAGCAATGGGGAATAGCACTGGAGCCCCCAGACATTCAACACATCCTGTGCTCCAGTCCTGGAGGCTGTGGTTTAGTTTTCCATAGGCAGCTAGTAATATGAACTCATCCATTGAAATGTTCTGCTGAAATCATATTGACAATGAAATCCCGACAGCAGAGGACCCATATATGAGTGCAGCCAGCTCATTCCTATACCCACCTTGCCTTCAACACGCAAACCATCTTTCCACATTAAATCTCAATCACTTTGGTTTCCGTGCAAAAGGGACATTTTAACTTATGTGTCCGTCCTTTTTCTTGTCAGGTGGTAAATAAAATATTTACAGAAAGGCAATGGCAGCCTCTTAAAAACCACTGTTCTGGTTTTTTGGTTTTTCAGGAAGAGAAATATGTCAACGTTGACAGTTACTGAAGTACTTTTAACAGCACCACATGATCTTCAGGCCATGCTGGATTAGTGTTACCAAAGGGAACGATTCATTTTGAACTTACATCTGTTCATGATATAAATCTCAAAATGTAAAACATTTGCATACACAAGACAACCTGAGTGGCTATCTCTTTCAGTCTGGCACTTCCCAGCTCGTGGTGGAAAGGATTTCACAAACTGTATCTCAATTGATCCTGACTCTGGCAGCCCTTAACAATACTCCAGAGGGTTCTTAGATTTCCCTGACAACGTCGATCATCTTGTTCTGGGAACAATATGGTCTTTATCAAATCAGCCACAGGAGAGCTTTCCCGTCTTCTCAATCTACCTGAATTAGCACTTTAGCAAAAAGAGGGGTCAAGTAGTATTAGAGATTATGTTTTGTTAAATATTGCCGGCTGTATAATGCTTACACTGTGGTGTCCCCTTTCACCCATTACTAGTAAAGTTTACACAAATTGTGTAATTAGGCTGTGCTTGCCTAGGTTGCTATTTTGAATGTACTATTTGTAGGTTTTAATTAGGGTAAGAAATCACCTAAATTATCTCAGTGGTTTCTCAGACCTTAATCTATTCCTTACTGCCATAGAGACTTCTTCTAACAAACATTAGGGTCCCTTTTTTAAAGAAACTGGATAAAGGGTCATTTTTCAGATAGTGATAAAACAATGTATCAGCAAAAATCTAGCAGAAATACTACTCAGAACAACATGTAAAGTATGCAGTTATTGTATTAATTAGTTCATTCTGCACATCCCTAAGTGTGACTCAGTTCCATACAGTGAAACTATCACTGTTTTCCATGGTGGCAAACATGTGTGAACTTTGTGGCTGCAATCTGAAGTTAATGGTCATTCTAGCCTGCATCTAATGAAATCATCTGTGAAACACATTGATGCCACACCATCATCGAGAAGCTTTCTGTTGACTGTAGAACCCGCTGAAGACATTATGGTTCACTGGACTACATCTTATTATAGTCCTGGCTGTTTAAATCGATTATATTATGTTCATGAATTCCTTATTTGTCAAACGTCACAGCAACTGGTGACATCTCTTTCTACATTCATATTCATCCCAATTCCTGTAGAAAGCAAGGAGGTGCTGGAAGAAGGACTCAAAGCCAGCAAGGGGAAACATCTTTAGAGATAAATGTTCTGGAAATAAAAAAAAAAAACCTGTGTACTGTGAATTGTGGAACGTTCCCACAGAAAGCAGGATCTCCCAGGTCGAGGAGCACAGTAGTGAGTTGAAAACTTTGAATAAGATTGAGTTGGTTGGAAGAGGTTTCACTGGTCTCCACAGACACACAATGGGCATCTCATTTGAACAGATTGGTCTGTTCAAATGTTATCCACGAGGTGTTCAGAAATCAGATTTAATATACATCTCAATGTTTTTCTTAAAGGCTGGAAAACTGTCCGAAATCTTAATCGATTTCACTATCTATGTTACATCTCTGGCACGAAAACGTGCCAGGGATTAAACAACAAGCACTGTATGATGGCTATGTTGTGTAATTCAAGGAGGCAGGTATGTTAAACACGACGAGAGAGGAGGCTACATCTGTTCTCTTACTCATCCTTTTTGCTATGTTACTCAGGCCAGGCCCAGAGGAATATTTTCAATGATACTAAAGCCACGAGAACTGGCAAACGAGGGACCCAGCTGGGACCGTGCTTTGGTTCTCAAAGAATATTCTTTAATCCTGACACCTGCAAGCTATTTAATCAGCTTTTACAATGGGACATGAAGGATGAAGGGCTGGAGGGCCACACTCTCAAGTGTTTTCATTGTAAATGATGGAGAAAACACTGTGCTTTCGGATGTTGTAGTTATTTGAAGTTTTGTACCCTCTAGCTCACTGGGGGACCTCACATCGTCCATCACTTTCTCAGCTATTTTGTTTGCCTTTTGTGTGTTTCAGTGCAAACATGGGCCAGGTTCATGAAATCTTAAAACTGTCTGATCTTGGGAAATTCATGAGTGAGAACAGCAGATTTGAAGTTGAAATTAAAATAATTTGTCCCCTTTAATCTCTCAACATGCTGCTTTTTATTGAAGCAACTATTTAAGTACCTTAAAGCATCTGCACTTCGTGGATGTGGTTCAGCACTCCTCTGGTGCTGGAGCAGACCTTTTCCTCCATATTACATTCAAGCTGTTAACACGCCACACAAAATAGGATGAATCTGTCAGCCCATTGAGTTTAATGGGCAGCCACTAACCAATTCCGAATGCACAGAGGGAATGTATGGTGGACGAGATTCAGGAAGACAGTGGAAAAAGAACTCTGTTAAACTGATGAAATGGAACCCCTTTACCCCATTTTTTCATCAGTTGTTCTTTGAGGGCAAGGCTTGCCAAAACTAGGAACTGAAACTCGTAGCAATCCAGAGACCGGGTTAAACAGAGAGTGAGATCAATAACAGAGAGTGAGATCAATGCCAGCCTTTTTCAACACTATTTCTGCCAATCTATTGCAAGACTGACCTAAAAGGACCACCCCCATCTCCCTTTGGGGTGATTGAAATTCACCAGTGTTAATGTTGATTTATTCCAACATATATAATGGGTGCCAATGTTTCTGAATTTAAATCACTTTCTAGAGGTTGGTTAGTTACTGCAGCATTGGTTTTAAGATACACTGTTAGTGGTATGCATAATTGTAAGATGATAGCTGTGTGAAATACCAGGCTTTTAATGTTTGGGTATATACTGTACATAGCTGTGTTGATATTCTGCACTTGTCTATTGTGGCTTCTAAAAAAGTGTATTCTGATATTACTTGCCCTGCCTACATTTTTTAATGTGCTGTATTCTGTTTCTTTATAAAGATGTTTACTATGCAGTATAGTAGTGCTAGCTTCTGTTAAATGTCATATGAAGTACATGCCCTGTCCAGAATAAATCAGAGTGAAGAAAACAAAACCACATTTAAAAATAAAATTAGTTAGGAACAAAAATTTAGCCCCTGTGTTAACAGTTAAAACATAATCTTGTTAAAACAAACTCGGATTAAAAACAAAAAACCAAAAACAAATACCAGAAAACTAAATACAAGCATACAAGCAACCAAGACAGGTCATTTAAGGGATTATAAAAGAAATGCCGAAGTTGTTTGTTTCTTGTTTTGTAACCTTTCCTAGTTTTACTTTCCACTTAAAATCCTTGAGAAATCTGTCCCTGTATCTGATGTTGAAATGCAATTGGTTCTGGCATTAGACATTGTAACATGTGATTCATCATGTGATCAATCC
Source organism: Acipenser oxyrinchus oxyrinchus (assembly GCA_030684275.1). Taxonomy (NCBI): domain Eukaryota; kingdom Metazoa; phylum Chordata; class Actinopteri; order Acipenseriformes; family Acipenseridae; genus Acipenser; species Acipenser oxyrinchus. The sequence goes on along the minus strand of CM060271.1, from coordinate 24,609,405 downwards.
AATACTGTCTTGGAGCCCCTGTAACATGCAGTCTAATTTTACAGTCATGCCAACTCATTTAGGACAGGAACCCAGAGAGCAGTAATGCGGTGCTGATTCTGCAATCATGCATATGTATTAATATATTCCACTGAAATAAAACATGTATCTGCCGATTCCCAGAGAAAGACAATACTCTATAGCCAAAAACATCCTTGTAAGTATATTGTGACTGTAATTTCACCAGGCTGCAACCTCCTAATTAGCTCCATATGCCCTGCCAGATCTGGTTACCTCTGCTTTTAAATGTGTTCTTGTGGTATCTTTCCCCTTTTGAATATACTTTTCATACCCTGCTTTTTTGTGAGAACAGCCGTGAATTGAGCAATGGGTTGCACGCAACTAGCCACACAGGAGTTGAAACTGCACAGCTTGAATATATATAGTTTGTATTTGTCACTGTGTAAACAGCCTTTTTTTGGCATTGTTGCTATAAGAAAATAATCAAATTCTCACACTGTGCAGACTAATACAAAACCACATCATCAGTAAGATAAAGCTAACCTCACTCTGGCCTTAAAGGTAAATATTTAAGACCGTTTTGAGGTTAGTTTTAACCTTTAGGTAAATACATGTGTCTTTTTTCACATAATATGTAGTTTTTTTTATGATATTTTGAGGGAGTCCTGCTTGTTTGCTCATTCTCAGGCCCAGCCTCAGGATGCAAGCTTAGGCTTTGCTGCTGGTTTGTGCAGTTCTTTGGGGGCTTTGACTCTCCCATGGTATGGGTTCTGTACAGCTGTTTTCATAGCTACCCTGGGACAGCAATGTTTATGTTTTTTTATGTGTTCATCTCACCATCCAGCTGTTGCGCTTTTCAAATTGTATTTCATGCACAGCCAAACTCTTTTTGTTTTTCAATAAGGACAGTGTTTTGAAGACACAAGGGTTGTATAAAAATGAGAAACACTTGCCATGACACTGTCAATAGTGAGGAAGGCCACTGTATGCACTGATTTCACATGATTTTTGAATAATTTACTCTGGAGGGATACTTGGCCAACCCTCAATGATTACTGTCTATATTTCCTTCTGAGAAACTGGGGATGGAAATCAGCAATCCGTTCAGATCTGCTGAGTCCCTGGTTCACTGTCTTACCATTTTTGACTGAAACTGACTTGCAAATCTAAGGTGTGGTTTATATAGGTGCAGAATACATGGACGGAGCCCAGTAGAGCAAAAAAACCACGTGAAGACCATTCCTTTAACGCAAAAGTATATTACAGATATGAGTTATTTAAAAATCTTTATTCAAAGTCTGTTTTGTATTAAATAGCTCTGAGTTTTGTTGTATATTCATGAAAAAAGTCCTAGACTGTTTTTAAATAAGACAACGGTAGTCTTGAACAGTTTGATGAATATCAAACTTCTGTTTTATTCATAAAACACATTTTGAAAAAAACCTTCTTTAAATAACTAACGAGTTAAAGGTTTATAATGTTGCAAGCAATCTGCCCTGCGGTGCTCCCATTTCTAAGTAGCAGAGAAGGAAAGAGAAAGCAAATATGAACCATTAATCATTTTATTTGGCAACATCTTTCCTTTATTATAGCTTGTGTGAGGAATGAGCTTTAGGAAAAGGGAGTGCACATGATTATTTTAAATATGTCCAATTAAGGAAGTGTTATTTGCTCTGGAAATGCACAATTCATCAATCATCATACAATGAGTAGAACGATTGTGAAGACTCTTCTAGAACTGAGTACACATGCCTAAAGAAGCAATAGTTTTAAAAACAACAGCGTTATATAAAAACATTGTGATGGCTGTAATTGTATCAAAGTTTTATCAGCATCGACACAGATGTTACCCAGCCGATTCTACTCTCTGAACTCGGCTCTCTCACCTTTTAGTCTCGATTTACTTTAATCTCCCTCCTCCTAAAACCTTTCTAACTTTACTCAAATACAACATTCATTCTCTTCTTATTTTGTAAATATATTTGCCTGCAATACATCTCTATTAGTATGCATTAGCCTATAGCTATTATATGTCCATAGATAATATCTTCATTTTTATATAGCGCCTTTCATAGTGGACCACCATCACAAAGCGCTTTACAGAGGTAGGCTGTGACCTGTGCATTACACGCAGAGTCACTTACAATAGGACATTGTTTTAACATCTCATCCACAGGATGGAGCACAAGGAGGTTAAATGATTTGCTCAGGGTCACACGGTGAGTCAGTCAGCGGCAGAGGTGGGATTTGAACTGGTGTCCTTCTGGTTACAAGCCCTGGATTTTAACCACTGCACCACACTGTAGTTTGTTTAATTTTGTAATATCTACAGTCAGAACAAGTGATAAGAAAAAAATACCTGACAGACGAGTGAGTTATCAGATTCGCCATTTGTATTTGATTTTTGTAAGTACAGACAGCAGATTTGTTGCTAGGAATCATGGGAATCAAATTAATCAGTGACTCATGTAAAACACTCTGACAGGGAGTTTAAAATGCTTCTATGAGATATATTATAGTGAAAAACACTGCATTAATGGTACATTTAACTAAATTGACGTATTAGCCTTATGTCATTATAACAAACAGTGTTTGAAGGCTTTTTTTAAAATAAAAAAGCAATAAATAAAAACATGAATGGCTCAAGAAACTTGGTTACCATAGAGACCAGGGGGTACTGTAAAAGAATATAAACATGTATCCTGTGCAACAGATTTTAAACACATTTTAGTATTTCCTTACACTGTGATGCTTATTTAGGTGTTTTCTGTGTGTCTGAAAGTATTCTCAAACAATTGAAAATAAACACCAAGGTGTGTTGAAAACCTGTTGCGTTAGATCTTGAATTCTATAAACATTTGGTTTTACACTCTAGGTGCAATAACAGAAAACTGAAGCAGGTGAAAAAATATCAACAGCTAAAAAGTCTTCATTCAAGTTCAGATTGTTTTGAACAGCTCCAGATCAGAAGGTAGTTGGCCCAAAATGCTTTCTGCTCAAAGTGTTCCACTTACCCAGTCTGGCTTAGAACACAGTGTACTGCAGGTCCTTATCTATACATCCAGTGGTCTGATCTGGCCATTAATCATTGAAATACTGCAGTGCTTACAGTTGTTTGCATATTTATTTATTATTCCCAGCTGCATTAGTTTTAATAGCACAAACCACCCTCAGGCAACTTGTTCCCCGCCATATGTCCTGGATTTGTTTCTTCTAAACCCACAAAAAAAAGACTTTTATAAACAGATGTTTTTACCTTTCTATTATGCTAATATTAGTGTTGCAATGCCCATGCACAAAATGCTGTGATAAAACAAATCTGTTATTTCCAGTGATGCCTTTCTATTCATAATCACATGCTTACTTACAGAGTTCAAGCATGCCATTTATTATTATTAATATTTGTTTATCCAGATGACTGTACCTAGTGTTGCATCAGCATGCAGAGTCTACAATTATCGATGCATAAGGTCACATGCTTACTTACAGAGTTCAAGCATGCCATACAGGCAGTGCTGTAGTGGTAAATAAAAAAGTGGGTAAGCTGCCCTGTTTGGTAGAGTTGAACAGATAGATTGAGCAGATAAACATGAGCAGATACATTGTCAGTGGCCCTCAGCCAACCAGAGCCACCCATACAGTCCTTTACCCTTTCAGGTGCTGTTCACGTGAACAGTCACAGTGCCGATGGTGCGCTTCACTGAACAGTTCAGTGAGCGTCCTTTCATGGGCTAGGATGAAGGCTACTAGCACCGCCCTGCAGGTCCAGTGGGTCTAACAACATAACATTAACAGAACATAAACAACCAATCATACTCACACACACACACACACACACACACACACACACGCACACGCACACACACACACACGCAGTCCAGTGGCCACGCACCCCCCCTGCTCATGCCACAGTTCTAACTGAGCGTGCCCAGCTGTCAGTCTCGCGCCCAGCAATGCAACACAGATGCTTACCGTTAAAATATCTTGTCTTTAACCCAGGATTTGCATATCACAGGCGAGTAGAAGTGAGTATCCCTTATATGAGAAGTGAGTAAACGCTATATTGCCAAATTAAAAGTGGGTAAACGCCATTTACCTGCGTATCCCCTCGACTACACCACTGCATACAGGTGATTTCAATCCCACCAGTTATTCATTCAGTTTTGATGCTCAGCGTTTTGTTTAACACTGAAGCATGTGTCAGTCTTTACAACTTCATAATGCCTGCATTATGATCCACATGCAATCTGCATGGCACCTGTACTTTTAAACTGGAACCATGGAGTACTTGGGATCTGCCAGGGAGCTTTACAGGAACCAGGCAACAATACATTGCTTCCCCACTGTTCCACTCACATACAATGCACCATGAATACATGTCAAAGGTAGATCACTGACAGGTAGCATTTACATTTGGATTCATCGCCACTCTTTTTGAGCTACCCTTTTTTTTGAGCTACCCTTTTTTTTATTACACTTTATGCAACTCTTGGAATTTCACCCTTAATGGCTAAATACATTAACGACATAGATCTTCCATTGAGATCTAGCTGAAACAACCCAGGGTCCTGTTAAACAACCTTAAAATAAAACTGAATAGAAAAGCACACAGCATCCTTCCTTTTGATCATTTTTATTGTCTGTGTCCATGATTGACTGCTGAGGAGATTAAAGAATATGCAATCTGGCAGGCTGTTTTCATTGGAACCAAATGGCATTCATTTATTCTAAAGGAACACAGCATGGAAATGAAAGCAGGCTACTCAAAGCATGGATGTTTTATATTTTATTATATATCTTTATGTGTATCATTGGAGACAGAATTAGAAACAAAATTAAAATGTCACTTAAACCATAGTTTTATGGGTACAGAGTTTAAACCTAGCAACTAGCAAGAAACAAGAATTGAAAAGCTCCTACCAGCCACTAAGTTGGTCGGTTCTTGCTAGTTTATACCATTGATGTAATTTGCATCTTATAATTAGCGTTAAAATTGTAGTGATAACCAAACCATTAAAATCACCATTCCTACTTCTTAGTAGCATAGCAACAAACCTACAGTGTTTTTATTTTTAAATAAAACAAACAAGATAAAAAGACGATGCTCACAAATTTGAGGTGGCCAGTAACATAGCCGCCAATGTAATATGAGGTATGAAAATTGCATTTAAACCCTTTATTGAAATACTTACTTGGATGTTCAAGAACAAGAGCCCTGTAGCTTTGTGATGAAAATATATATATATATATATATATATATATATATATATATATATATATATATATATATATTACTGAAAGAGAAACATAATATTACAACATAATGTTGATTATTCCCTTTGGAAAAATAATTGTTTCCTAGTCGAAAAGCATTGTCATTTATTAAACAGAAATAATATGCACTCTGGGAAATTAACTTCCAGTTAATTATAGTGGTTACCAGTAAATACTGTGCATGGGTAATTTTTAAGTAAAGTGCTTGCACAGGAATTAGAAAGTCAATGTGGTATGGATACAGGCCCAGAGCAAAGAACACATGTGTCATATTACCTAATATTAACTGGGGCCATTTCAGCTACAATTTCACAGATAATATTTCATATTTTTATGTTCATGCTGATGAATTTTAGGCTGGTTTGCAAATGTGCTAGATTTTAAAAAGAGTAAGCTATAGACCTCTAGAGGTGATGTTTAAAAATGTGTTTGTAATTATATATTTGCTATAGTAGTGCATATATAGTATGATGGATTTTTTTTTCTCTTGGTTTAAGTTTAAATCCCAACTCATTAGCTGTGTTTCTTTGTATGTCATATCCCTGTGTTTTGTCAGTTAGGATAACCCATTACAGGTGTCTAATTACCGTATTCACACATTGAATTGAGTGATACCTGGTCATTTAGGGCCACATCTGTATCCCAACCTATAACCCCGAAATTATATGAGTTAATTCTCTTGATGGATTGGAAGGCCCTCGAGTAACAATGAATTACGTCCATGGCCATATCGAAACCTGGAATGTATAAAATATGCCTGTATGATGTTAGCAGTGTGATTAGTTTACTACCACCTGGCCTTGCAGCCCAGGTCTCCTAGTAGGAGTCAATATTGCTTGCACTGGTCAGTATAACACTTTGCTGATCAATTCCCCTCTCCCCAACCTACGTTTTTACATTGGTCCCCACCTACTGCTCTCATAGCCCACATAGACTGTATAGATTATACTTTTAGCCATAAATAAATGCTCCTTTCATTCATACATATATAGCCAGTTAAGAATTCCAACAGCTATAAGTTATGTCTATAAGAATGATGTTTGTAAAGATATGTCAGGCTGCGCAGACTAGTTTATTCAGACCAGGCCATTAAAATGATATTAAGTTCACATTGTACTCAAGTAAATGAAATATTAGACCTTAGTATAATTAGATAACCTTATGCAGCTTAGTACTGTGCCACAATACAATATATATGTAACTGGTTACAAAGAAAGTTTGTGATTATGAACTAATTTGCACTGGATTTAGATTTGGAAATGCTCTCTCAGCAGGTGTCCCCACTGAGCGTTGCTGTTTCAGAACAGGTTTTTAGCATTATTATAATGTTATTTACCATAGATCCGCTGAGAGATCATTAAAACAGAACTGTGATGCCATGCTTCCAGTAATGTCCTGCATTAGCCTCATATATGTATTTGACACTAATATCCATACAGCAATAAGCAAAAGAAGTAATTATACATCTGTATTTGCATATCATGTTTTAATAACCAAGCGTTTCTTAAACAGCCCAGCAGACCCACACAAACACTTTTCACATGACATCACACATCAGACATCCATAAATACACCCAGGGATCAATCCTGTTGTATCAAATGTTGCTTTATTTTATTTAAAATGTCATTATGAAATCTGTGAGACTCGAGTCCTCATTTTCAAGTAGGTCCCAGGGAGACAGCAGCCGTTTCACACGTCCATGTTGACATATCTCATACAGCAGCTCAACACAATATCAATACAACCCCCCCGGGGCCAGCTGCGACAGTCAATTAAAAAAAATGATTGATAAAAGGGTTACAACAGCGTGCAAAACGTCTCCAGTGTCTCTTATTATAAAGTACTGTAGTTCCTTCTTCTCTGACCAGGTTTACTCAATACTGTATATGTATTTGAGATCATGGGCCTTCTTATTTTGGTGATGTTCACAGTTCAGATAGTTATAGAGACAGACATGCATTATTGGTCTCTATTTCGTTACACTTCAAAATACAAGTACTTTATCACTACACGAGTACTATAACGATGCATCACGCTCACAGTACTCAACACTGAACCTAGTCACTCCTGTTAATGACTGAGCACTACTTACCTACCCTGCAAATGCACTCTACTTGTTAAATCCATTTTGTTTTTAATGTATGGAGTCCAACTTCACAATCACAGAATTGTGTGCTAAGTACATGTACTGTAGTATATATTTGTAAAGAGCAACTAGTACAGTGGAGTTAATGTACCTCTTTTTTGAAGTGTATCCCTTATTTTAAATATTTAAACAGTGGCACTATTAGACCCAACACCGTTTAGAACATCAGTGTCCCATGTGTGTTAGCATTGGTCTAAGACTGAAACCCCAATACACAACTCCCTCAAAGGGCTCCAAAAATGGAAATGAACTTGGCTCTGCCTTTGATATACTGATGGGCCCCTTCAGAAGTTCAAGGTGAACGGTCCCCATGTTTATCCAGGAGAGCTGTGAGGCAGCTAGATTATCACTTTGTAACATTCACAGATAGTTAACAAAACAAATGGCTCCGAGCAGTAACGCGTGTGCCCAGGCTGGTAATGTCTTCACAACTGGGACTTCTCAAGTGTTTAACTAACAAGGGGAGATGACTTTCAACACTCAGACAGACAGTGGGTGCTGAAACACAACCACATTCCAGTCACTGCTTTGGAATGGACAGGCTGAGGAAGGATGCATATTGATGGGATGCTGGTGGCTTCCAAAAGATACAGAGATCAAGAGTGTTGAAAATATCCTATCGGTGGTACAATGTATTTTATAATTGCTTTAACATGAGATATAATTCAACCAACTTGATCATAGCACATCCCAATTTCCATAGCAGATTTCTTTAGTGACTTTTTAAACCTTTTAAAAGCTTGCCATAAAAATCACAAAGATTATACATTTAAACAGTTAAAATCCCCCAAATATATTTCAGTACATGTTAATGTCGCTTCCCTCTTTATAATCACTAGGTAAGTGTGCTGTGTTATTAAAGTGCTATACATTTCTCATGGGACATCAAGGTGAAATATGTTTTCTCTTTAGCTTAATGAAAGGTATTATAAACATATTGGACACATGATTTTAATGATCAATTTAGGCCTACTTAACCTACATACCGGTATTTAACATTCACTTTATAAAATCCTACAACTATAACAAACATAAATAGATATTTGGCCACCAGCTATGAGTCTTATAAGGCAAACAAGAATAAGATGAACAGCCTGTTAATTTTTTTCAAGTAAAAACAGATACAAGTGTTTGAGACCCTGCAGCTGGTTGCATCCCATAATAATTCATATGAATTGAGGTGGTCTTTTTCTAGTCCCTGGAGTCTAAGCATACACATCACAACACTGTTTTCAGTTTGTACTAATTTGACTCACTTTACAGTCTTAATGATTTAAAAGGGTGCTTGATTGAATACACATGAAGAATGGGTTCTCTTAACTCTCCAGGATAATGAAATTAATGTGGTGCATTTTGTCACTCAGTTTTAATTCCCAGATTGAAAATAAAAAAAAGAACGCACACAAAAACAATCGTGTTTTATTCATATACATATTGAAAAACTGACAAAAATTGAAAAATGTGCTATTTCAAAATCTAAATCTACTATTATGGCTTCCGGTAGACTTTTGCAATATCATTTTGTAGCTTCTTTGATTACATGATGTTAAATAAAAGATTTAAATGATGTTCATATCATATATAATATATAATTATGTCTCAATCCTAAAATTGTTTTGAAATCCTGCCCTTTAAAAAACATTTTTGCTGCACATTTATTAATTATATCCAGACATTCAGAGATGGTTACAGCCATGGACGAAGCAGGCAATCCTACTGCCATTTGTGATTTTAGTACTCTGACGTACATTATCATTTTAGTCCAGTGGTCTAATTTGTTGTAAACAGGATACAATTAGGACCTTACCGTAATCTGAAATAGTGACTCATTTGGACTGTGACAAATTATCTCAAATATCCATACTTAATAAGTATGATTTGAATATATTTTCCAGTCAACTTATTTTAGAAAAGTATTTTTAACCATTTGCAAAACACATTCATACAATTGCCTGTTGTAAAGCTCAGAGGTGCAAAAACAAGTCCATAGGTTGCTGTGTAAATACAATGTTGTGTGCCTTAATATTTATTGATTAATGTCCAGGTTTTTGTCCAAACCAGATCTTACAACATCAATTTTACATGCATCACTACACAACCCCGACTACCCACATGTTCCGATGTATAGCAGCAGAAGATTGAAAACTAGCCCTATAACAGCCCCTGCGTATCTGTCTTTGGTTGATGCCCGAATGTCACTCGAGGACATGGAATCAGTGGCCCTGATTCTTTACAACAACCCTATTGTTCGTGACATCATATTGGATTCCATGTCCAAACGCAGTCCACACTTTTACAATCTTTTAAAATTCTATCTAGAATTTTATGTGTAAACATTTTCTGTTATTTATTGTATTTTTTGGTATTTGATTCTTGCATGAATGCAAGTTGTTTTGGTAACCTTTCATTACCATCTGAGCAGAATACTGATTCTGATTAGTGTATTATGTTTGTGGGAATCTCTGCATTTCAATCTCCTTAGCGCAGTTCTGTCTAAAACAAATATCAACACGCCAGAGAGGGGGTCCACTTATTTTTAAAGCATGGAAGTATTTAGAGTGAATTGATAGTCCCCCTTGAATTAGTTACTATTTGATTGGTTCTAGTTTTAAAATGAAGAGGCATTGCATTCCATTCATGAAATGTAATTAAACAGCTTCAAAATATGCCCCTATGTTTAGTACACAAGCAATGTGTACTTATTTTTATTTTTATTTTTTTTAAAACAGAGACTGGTCTTTTTGTTTCAGCAGACCTGTTAAACACTCACCGCTCCTTCCCTAACAAACAGCGCCCCTGGCTGAGACGAGTGCTGGGAAATCCAGCTCCTTGCTGTGCCTGGTACTCCGAGGCACAGCTGGTCTCGCTCCTGCCAGACTCGGCCTCACACCTCCATCCCCCCGGGAGCCCCAGGTGACGGACTGCTGAGCTGCCTGCTGAGGAAAAGCACAGATCAGCAGCTTCTTTACACGTCAGTGTGGCCCCTGCAGCATAGCCATGCATATGCAAAGAGCAGCTTACCAGCAGAATGCCACGGACCAGGCATTCCAAATGGAGCTGCGGATAGGGGGATCACCATTTGCTAGATGTGGAAAAGTAATCGTGTATCATGCTTTGAGCAAACATTCAGGTGTCAGAGTGGTGCTATGTAAAAGAATTGAATGAGGACACTGGGTCAATTATCTGCTGCTAATGGTCACTGCAGAGGATATCAGTGCTATAATAAACCAAAATGGCATATGAAGACATTTGCAAAATGTGTTTTTAGTTTAGCTTTTAGGCTGCTTGAAACATGACCTTTTAAAGTGATTTAAAGTCCTGTTAGCTTCTACGTCTGCAGTAGGATAATGACTACTCTACCATACTTGGAACCTGAGCAGAAGTATACAGACAGCTCATAATATGTTCGTTGTGTCTGGATTGATTCTTTATATTGTACAAAGGTTTGAGCACTTTACTGACAGTATAATTAAAGTACATTTAACTGGAATTAGAATTATGACTGGAAATGCAACTAATGTAATCCTTTTTTCTAGATTATGGCTTTAATAGATTCCATTAATACATGACACACAGTCACACATTTTCACTTGATCTTTGATAATTATTTCAGGTATTTTCAGTGGACCTAATTGAATGATCCAATTTGTGGTAAAGAAAAGAAAATAGAAAATTCCCCTGAGTCTTAAGAAGGCTAACACCTTGTGCTGACCTGTTGATTTTCAAGGACTTAATAAGCTGTATCCAAATTGGTTTTGCTGGGGTAAGATTTCAGTAAAGGAAACAGGCCTACGTCTGAATAGATTTACTTGACTTAAAGGGTTTAACCAGCTAATATGCGTAAAAAATAGTTCAGAATCGTGTATTTGTGTAAAAAAAGTGTATTTATGACCTCAGCAGTAAAACTGGAACCCATTCAGTCCATGTGAAATACCAGTATAATGCTGTCATCACCTGCATTTAGAGAGCTGATTAACATCTGGGTTCTATTAAAATCTTACAAGGTGCAATTTTTGTGGGTGTGTTTTAGAATTTGTCTCTTATTTCTTAAATAGACTAGAACAACAAATTATAATGTGAGACTTGGTGAATAACATTGATTTCAAACAGCAATTTGTCTAAAATTTCAAAACCCGATACTCGGAGACTTTCATACATTAGACATTGGAATTAATTTGTAGCTTACAGAGGTTTATAGATTTGGTACTAAGCAACATAAAATAGGTTCTGAGTTATTAATCGTGTTAGCAATGCCAGAAAATAATGTCAGAGACAATAGTTACCTGCTGTAAGATGCTTTTAGTTTTTGTTTTAAATTTGTTTTGTGTAAAGACAATTTGATGTGAAAGGTGTTATCTAAAATTAATTTGTTTTGTAGTAATGTTGCTTCTATAATCCTGTGAAACTCGTTGCAAAATCCACTGGTCTCCCCCATTCAGCTAGCAGATCATTAATAATATACCCAACAGAGCTGTGCATACACTGAAGAAACAGAAATGTTTGTTGCATCGAGATTTTACCGATGTACCACTGTTAATATTTTCTGGCAAGAAATGCTTGCATTTTGTTTTTGTCTGCTGCTGCTGCAAAAAATGAAAACAGCAAAAATGACCTGTCAACATAGAGTAGTGCAACTTAACTATGAAAACACCCATTAACATTAAGGAGAAGATTTAGGATCTGTAAATCCTAAGGGTTGCATTCAGCAGAGTCATTCATTTTTATTGCCATGCTAATTCTACATGCTACCTTTATTGTAAAAAGCCTCTAAATGCCTTTGTGATTTGTGTATATTGGCTTGATTTAGGCACTTAAAGCATTAGCCTATACAATACACAATCCTATAGTACTATCCAATACGAACAAGGCTCTGTAGTGCACGTTTCCTGCAGCAGTCTGTCCTTGGCTAAATACAAACACAAGTTAAATGAAAAAAAGATGCATGAGTTCACCAACCCATCTCACTCCCTTATCAATAGCAGTTGTGCAGCTGTTGGTTTACTGAGCTGGTGTAGGTATTTGGTTCTAAAGTGTTTTTAACAGTATCCTCCCATGTGCATTTAAGGAAGCTGTAATGTCATGCAATTGGGGCCATATTATTTTTCTCTGAATCCCTAACAGTGATGTAAGAGGAAAGAGGAAACTAGCTAACTCCCAACCAACAGACCAAAGGTTAAATTAGTGTTGGACGCAGACCAGATTGACTTAAGCTATTCCCTCTCTTTGCTTAAAAACCTGGTCCACCCACAGCAGAAAAGATACTTCCTGTTTTATGTTTTTCTAATAGCAATAATTTATTAGGACTGAGTAATGGTTCTCCGTCAAACATATCACATTTCACTTTATCAAAAAAGATTCCGCTAAATGTGCTTTTAATGCCTTACTTCGCAGACTGCCGTAATGGTGAAGGGTTGGTAGATATGATTGATGGATTTCTATTCCTCAAGTGTTTGTTTACTTTGCCCATCTTTAATTGTAATGAATTGAATCAGGTTGTATTCCCTGTATCCTGTCATTAACCTGTACCCTAGGTGTGGTAGATGCAGGAGTCTAGGAAGTTCATTGTATTGTTGAGGTTTGTTCTGAGTCGATTGACTACCAGTCAAGCTCGAGTGAGATATCATAATTAGATAAAACCCTGAGGTTACTACCTTCTTATTGCTTACTTGGCCAGATAGGTGTCTTATCAGTGACTTTTGACACCAGTAGACAGTTAGCCATAAACTACTACATCGGTGTCTTTCAGCTGTAGCACTTTATAATGGGTAAATGTGGCTCAACCCGATAGACTTTAGATCTATAACTAAATCCCAGTGGACCTGTCTTGAATTCCTTTCTTTTCTTTCTTTTGTGTTGAGTTTTCTGAATGTCCTGTATGTCTGGCTTGACTTGGAAGTCAGCCCTGTCCTGGTGTTCGTGCACTGGGGGCTAGATTTATGTTTTATTTGCGGAGCATGTTAACAAACTTGAAGGTTCTGCGGAAAGGAAAAGCATAACTGTGTATTTTATCCATCGTGTTTAGTTTGAACATCGTAAACGTTACACTGGTACTTTCCCAGCTGTGGCCACTTCTTAGCTAATCATACATTCTTCCATTGGGTTTATAATTAACAGAAAACAAGAATGAGAATACCCAAGTACTAGATTACTTCATTATTTTTGGTGACCTGGTCTTTAGTGTGTACCCATCCACTGCACATGCTCATACATTATCATGAGAAATGAATCATAGTGAATAAGTGTAGCGAGAGCTCCCCTCCCACCTAACAAGTCTCTGGACCCTCCATATCAATGTCAAGGAGCTGAGTGGAGAATCTTGGCACTGTTCTGAATTATTTTGCACGTACAGTGTGCCGATGGATAGAAACTTGGCTTCAGTCCCAAGACTTTTTTAATTCCACAAACCTGACATTCATCACCATTATTGTTTTGTCTGGCACAAAAGCATTGCAGAGTTCCATAACAGATAAGAATTTACTTTTTCTTCCACCAAACAAACCACTACACTTTGTTTGGATTCCTATGCAATGTTAAATTACTTATACTAATACTGTTTGAGACTTACATTTCATTTTTCACTCTACTACACAGTCTTCCTTTTTACTTGTCTATGGCAACCATAAATAACATATATCTTTACAACAGTACAGAGAGCCTTTGTTTAGTGACCCAGTGCTCTCCCGATCTGTTATAGCTTTGCTACCTGTCTTGGGAACCTAATTACAAAAGCTGCTACTAAATTACTACAAACTTTTACCCTTTATAATTTTAGGCTTAATAAGCTGCTGTCCATGAAGCCTGATAATGACAATCTGTTCTCGCTGATTAAAAAAATGAAGTAAAAATAGTAAGCTCAATTAACTTATTAGCCAGGAATGTGGTGAAATATGTAAACTCAGCAGTCACTCCATCAATGTCCAAAAACTGTGAATTATTCATGTTCTTAAAATTTCCCACAATAGTTCCCTCCAGCTTAAAAAGGGATCTTGAGATCTCAAACTCATTTTTATAAAAATTAATTTTGATAGGATAAGCCCTGATGGGAGTAAAACATATATAGACGCTTAAAAAGTGTCACTGATCCATGCATATTCCGCATTGGTTACAATGGTTGCGGCTAAGAAAATAATTTCATAAATCCCAGCTGGAAGGCCTCGAATGCAGCCAGTTTAACACTTGCTTTAACACGAAGACACTGCTGGGGTTAAATGACCTGGAAAGTGAAACAACACACTACCCTACCAGAAAGCAGGGGAAGAAAAACAAGAACTTGCTTGTCAACCTCCCTGAGGTTAGGAAGAATATTAGCTGCGCACTAGCCTGTAGGTGAAACATGTGCGCTGAAGCCTGTGCAACACTGATATGCTTCCCCACCTCACTTTCCCACAACTAGCCTGAAGGAGTCTTTATATACCCGTTAAAAACTAACGCTTCATGTAAAGGAGGCATGACACGAATGTGGAGTCAATTCTCACATTTTCAGGGAAACATTCATGGTTTAAAAAATTGTGATTTAAAACATTAAAAAATAAAAGTGAAATAGTCACAATAACAACAACACACTCTCTTTAATTCTACCGATGGCAGCGGTGGCTCGTTTTATATAATGGTTGTTACTAAAGATATGAATCATTTATTTTGCCTGCCCTCACCAAAGGATTTTTTCCAAGGAAGCCAAGCGGCTTATTGTACAAAGGTCTACTTTTCAATTTGAATTTACATTAAAAGTGCTCCACAGCCTCTTTGTTAAAGATAAATTGAACTTGGGAATATTATACAAACAGCAATCACTTCAAAGGCAACAGACAAGACTGAGGGGAACATTCAGTGCCTCAAGTCTGGCTGATAACCAATTAATATGTAAAAAAAAATACATGTGAAGGAAGTAGGACACATGTCGTTAAAAACAGGCCTTTCCCATGCTCCCATACCAGTTTGTTTCATTTGATGTGCAAAGAGAGATCTGTGATTCATCTTAACCAGAGCCGGACTACCAGACATAAAACAAATAGAAATTACACAAACACAGTCTGAGTGTCTAAGATTCAGAATATATTTTTACACAGCGACTCCAAAAATAATTGAAACATTAATAATTGAAGCCAAAAAGTGCTTGATAAGTCCTGCTTCATGAAACAGATGAAGAAACAAGAAAAAATGAGTTTGACGTTTGTGACAGGGTGTTATTTAATAGGAGCAATGACAGTTCTTGCTGCTATATACCCCTCTATACAGTATAGGTTACCAGTTGAAACATCATGCTAATATGATATTAGGTAGGCTACCAGAGTTAGTGATAAGCTGGGAGTATCTTTAATGACATGGCCACCATGTGTGGAGCTAGCTGCTCGATACTAATTAATTTTATTCATTTAAAAGAAAAAGAAAAGTGATGAAGTCCTCGGGGTGTAGCAGAAACCAAATCTTCCTAAGCCTTGCGCAGGTGTCTCATTTCTTCAAGGTCTAGTTACACCACTGAATCCCTTAATGTATAGGTCTATGGTGGAGCCACAAGAGGGCGCTGTCCTCGTTGGAACTCTCTGAGGAATTCTCTTGGCATTTATGTCCAAAACTAAAATTAAAGGGCAGCATCTTAGGATGGGGATATTTTTCCTTTTTTTAAGACACACTACTATTTTTTGGATAAATTATTACAGTTAGTTTTCTTCTTAAAAGTTCATGCTCAATGAATGCGTGATTGCATAGTATTTGACTATTTGTTTTATTTCCAGAATGTTATTAATAAGGCATTATTATGACATTTAGGATGGGTCAAGTGCGTTTCTAAAATACTAACAGTGTCAAAGCTAAAATAAAGGCGGAAACTGAACGATCTATAGAAACAAGAGAGGGGACTTCTAGGACAGGAAAGCTGTTATTCTTGATAAAACTTCTTTTAATCTCTTCTTTTTTTTAAAACTGTAGATTTGATGACAAACATTCTGACTAAGAGTCTTTCTCAATGACTTGAGAAAGCAGCTTAATAAAGAAGTCTAATCAAAGAAGTCCAGCTGTCCAGGAGAATTCCAAAAATAAAAACAGGTTCCAAAACAGGTCCAGGGCGGAATAATGCTCCCATACGCTCCAAGCTGATATAAAGGAGGAGTTTACACTGTTGCAACACTGACCAGACTAGTGGGAGCATTCCTGCGAGATCAGAAAACAAACCCTGCGATTCTCGGAAGATCTGACTGTTAAACATCACCCAGATGCCCAGGAGCTTGTAATGATACTGTAAATCCCACGCACCACAAAAAAACAACTGTGTGTCTGGGACCGCTCCGTCACACACATTTAGATGCAATACCAGGACAATCCAAAGATATGAAAGTGTGTTGACTCTTAGTGTTCATGAGTGTGTTATCTTTGTATCCTGTCTGTTTGTGTTTTGTTACTGGAGACACATGTAACAAATCCTATTGAAAGGTTTGCCACACTCATTTTGCAGTTTTCATATGCTTTCCTTTGGCGTTCACCATAGTTTTCTGTGTTTTTTAATGTACTTTATCTCTGGGCTTTACAATGCTTTCATGATGCTGTATTGCAATGCAATGCCTTTACTATGGTAATCTTTTATAAAGGATGTACCAATGCAAGTATATTCTGGCTGTGTCAGCCAATAAAAATTCTGTCTAATTTCAAAAAGTATTTCATGCTATGCACCTGGAAGCTCTTAGTATTTGGTTGAGGGCTGTACATAACTCTCTCTTCACAGGGTGTCAGTAGAGCTTCATATTAAAGCTTGGATCCATAGAAAAGGCAAATGCCTCCTATAAAAAAGCTAACAGCTGTAAATCATAGCCAGTGGGTATCGTCTTTCAGATTTAGTTCATATGTGATGATTGATTCATCGCTTCAACCTCTATTGGAATTGCTTAAGTGCATTACAAAAATCATCAGCACTGAAGAATGTATTTTGTAATAATCTCAAATGTTATCACCCACATGTTGATATGATTTCAGTATTGTTGTGGCATACAGCCATACCTACTTGGATTGTGATCCTGCCAGATCTCAGATTATATGTACAGAGGAAAAGAGGGGACCCCCAAAGTAAGACTAGGGGGCACTATCTCAAGGTTTGAGCTGTGGTCCTTTGGCTGGGTCATTAAACTGAGGTGCTGTCTGGACAACCTTGTAGAACATTAAAGATGTCAGTGTTCTGGAGCTCTCCCCACATTCCATTCAGATATTCTGTATGAATAAGTCAATACAAATTCAGACTTTGCATCACTGTGGGTCCACCCTAATAAATGCAGCCAGTTTTGTTATTTGTATTATTAATACACTATATTTATCTCACACAATTTACAGTATTTAAACAAGAAAACATGCATATATACCAATTCATTATTAAGGGAAGGTGGTTACATTTTAAAACAGCCCATTTTTTCATCAGAATTGACCTGGTAAATATAAATATCTAGGTCCCTCCTCCCCATTCCTCTCCCCCTGCATTACCCAACTCATTGGACTTGATCAAAAAGCTGACCTCACTCTTACTAATGTACAATTACCAACAAAAGATGAGCTAGCTGGGGAATTTTCACCCAAATCTGATCTAATCTTCATTTATTTATTTAATTCATATTCTGCATTATTCATACTATCGCTTCCCTTACTTACGCACATCCCTGGCTATTTCAAAGAAAGGTCTTCAAATTATTCAGTGAAGTTTCCCTGAATAGCTGCAGGAATGTGCTGCTTCAGGAAAGCCTTGCACAATCTCTGCTCTGCAGAATCAGACCAGTGTTGAAAGCCAGCTGGACGGAATGCTTGGCCAGAGCTGCAGCCCAGTCCCGGCTATCAGTTTATTCATCTTACACCAAGTGTATTGACCAGCCACGAAACATGCTGGTGATTCATCTGTGTGAAACCAGCGTCACGGTGGAGGCACAAGTTATGAGCAGAGACAATGATAAGATATACTATTTTCAAGATAAAAGGAGTCAAACGCAAAGAAAACAAATTAGAAACAGATGCCAACAGACAGTTGGCAAACTTCAACGTCCAGTACCCAGTGCCCACTATTTCATGTTTGATGTGAACAGCATGGAAGAGTCTGGTGCAGCTCTGGTGTCTGATTGTGGATTAGGTTCTCTGGAATGATGGGATTGTTTCCAACCATGTTTCTACACATGGTTATACCACAGTCCTAACTCCTACATTGTACTGTGTAATAACTGATCAGTAAAAATCACAAAGGAAGCTAACCAGCCACTGTCCTAACTTCAACAAGTCTATCAATTACTGCTCCTCAAGATCCTTCAGTGTAATACAATAGAATCTGTTCACAGCTCCGAACAAAGTGCAAAGCACCTGCAGTGCATGGGAGATTTATAGTTGTTATAAGGTGACCACAGAATAATCCAGCAAACATATATCTTCTGCCTCGGCTGTAAATGCTAAATTTGATATTTCAGATTTCAATGAATAATTCTACAAGACCTACATCCATTGCTTGTAGGAATGTAAGGGTACAGACATTTGGACAGAAAGACAGGTTCCTTCTATAATACATCTCCAGATTCTTACCTCTCAATAACTTGTTTTAAAGAATGTTGCAATCAAGCTTTTATCAGGCTTAGATAAGTAGTTCTGTAGATAAAACGTAAGTGTGATGTACTCATATGAATGCCCTTCTACCCACAGATTCTGATAATCTCAATAATTGGTGCTAACGAGTGTTTCATCACAAATGGATAAGCGATTATATATATATATATATATATATATATATATATATATATATATATATATATATATATATATATATAATCGCTTATGACATAATGTGTGGCACATGGAAGTAAGGTACCTACGCTGGATGGATAACCCATATGTCTTATTGCACAAGCACTGCAGTTATTGCATTGCCAGACTCATTAAAAGTCAAGTGTGTGAGAGAAAGGCAACTGGACAGTTCATGCTCATATCTCCCTGCACAGTTATTCATACCATGTGGTGGCTAATTGCACACAGCACGAACGCAGCTCCTATTGTTTTCTTGCTCTTCTCTCTATGAAGATTTTACTACAGACCCCTAAATGCAGTGTATATAAAGATTGCAGTGCTGCTGTTCAACACCTTCCGTGCTGTTTTTTCTTCATGTAGAGATTTTAATTGCACATACTATATATCTTTTTACAGTGTTGATAACAAAATTAAAATAAAAAACAAAAACGAACTTCAAACTCCTTTTTACATTTTTAATGAAAAAATTCTATAGAAAATACTTTTTATATCTTCATACTTTCATAGTACATAATTGTATATACATGATTTAAACTGAACATCAATGTAAAATCATAAAACAATATACATATTGTATAACAATGCACTGACTTTTTATTTTATTACATTTTTATAAAAAAAAAAAAAGGATACTAAGGCAGCCATTTTTTACATTAACTACTACAATAAAATTAAACAATATTAATGAAAGACAATATACAGTGTAAGTGGTCATAAAAAAAAATAGTGGTAACATTTTCATGGTATGATTTAATGGGAGCACCAATGTTATTGATTTTACTCCACAAAATCAATAAGTCTTCATGAATATTAAAAGGTATTACAGATACATATAAAATTGCAGTATTGTATTTACAGTTTTAAATACGCCTTCCCATTTCCTAATCCCCAACCCACACATTAAAAATAACTTAATTGCAGGGGATTAAGGCTATGCTTATGAAAAGTGTAACAGTTTGCAGTAGTGTTACTCCGTTTTGCTTTAGTGTCTTATTAACTAGTAGTGGGGTGCATCATTGCTGGGATCTACACACCCCAATGATGAGTGCTTTATCTATTAAAGGCTAGGAATGCACTCAGTGTTATACTGGAGGCTAACCAAGCTTCTAGGAGTTCTTCTGGTGAATCTTCATTGTAATAGTTTTGATTTCAGAGTACTCCCTCAATCCGTATTCACCCCTGTAAACAAAGAAGGACATGTTTAGCTTTATATTTCTTGGTGATAGTAACGTTCAACAGCTCTGAATAGGTCTTTGATTCAAGTAGGGTTATTACTTACAGTGGACAGATGTTTCCAGAGAGTATTTTAACGGGAAAGTCAAAGACGAATTTCAGGTGAGATGAGCTAGAGTTGTTACTGTTCTATGGGCGTCAACAAGTGTCACAGTGCGGCCATTCTCAGCACTGGACAGTCATTATAGGTCACCATTGAAACCTAGAAGCAGCAACTACACTTCTAATGTAGATCTCACACTCAGAATGACAGAGAATTCTAAACATTTAAACAGAATCTACATAAACACATTGAATATGTTAATATCAGCATTCCGCTTGTTTTGTATTTCAATTAAATGACTTACAATATGTTTCAGTTTCCAGTAGCTACCTCTGATCAAGTCGAGAGTGTACTTCCTCTTGCACTCTTTTTATGACAGACCTGACACAGCAAAGAGTGCATGAAAAACTCCCTCTGAACTTGATTAGAGGTAGCCAGCGAACCCTTCTAAACACACACTAGATAACACAAGCAATCTAGGTGTCTAATAGCTCTGCCATTCTCCGCTGTCTCTACCAGTGAGCATTGCAGTACATAAACAGAGGAAACATTCTAACAGTTTGCCGAATTCTGAACATGTACTTCAAGCAGTAGTGTGTTGACTGCAGAGATCAATGTACAATATGTACAGCTTGAATAATGTGGGGTTTTATTTGAATTTACTAACGACTTCTAAATAAATTCATAGATTACTACCACGTTAGAAAGACTACTGTCGGACTAAGTGTCAAAATTGATTTTCTTTATATATATATATATATATATATATATATATGAAGTAGGAGGATATAACTTAGCTGAATAAGCCAAAAGCTTGTGATGGTGATACTTACATTTCTCTTCCATTTCCAGACATTTTGAATCCTCCAAACGGGCTCTGGACATTGAGTGCATTGTAACAATTTATCCTACAGAATACGCAATGACACATGTTATTGTTCCGTGTTGACAAACTTTTTACACTCACTTAAAACATGATAAAAGAACATAAAAAGAGTAAGAACAGTTTAAAATTGAAAACAATAAATATAGCTTAGCAGTAAAAAAAAATCCCTCAAATGTTCTTATGTTTTAGGTAACATCTGCTTTCTACAATACAATAAAACCTGCCGCATCCCATTTAATTGGTTCCAGGGGTCCATTGAATATGTGAAAATATTATATCTCAATTGTTATACTTCATTGTAGTTGCTTTATTAATGATGGGACATTATAAATTAACAAATTGAGGTACAGCAGTGTGACTAAAACACCACTGTACAGTACTATAATATATATATATATATATATATATATATATATATATATATATATATATATATATATATTATACTTTACAAAGAAAATAAGTAAAAATTACTGCAGAAAAGTGCAGCATTAAAAACAAGGTACTGTAATACAGTATTTGGCAATTTACAAAACAGCATTCCAAAACAGTTCTTACCATACATGCCAAAGTAATCTGACAGTTTAGTTTTAGTTTTTTTTTGTTTGCTAAACAAACAAAAAACCTGAGACAGAAATGTCAGTGATGTTTTGAAAAAATATTGCAATTATATTAAAGTCTTGCTTTCTTGCTCTGTTTTATGTGAACTTAGTGACAGCTGGCATGTAAAAGGTGAAACTGCATTCCCAGACACACCGTCTTTTCAACTGCCTGCGAGTCTGCAGCAATGCCCCTCTCGTCTTTTCTAGCTCCTCGTTTTTATATGCAACTGAATTTATTCTGTCATGCTAAGAGCTGAATTTACTGTTTCAGACCCATATAAAATGTGCATTGATCAGTTTCCATCAGTACCGTTCAATTGGTCCCAGCATGTGTAAATTACACATGCCAGAGGTCCATCGGTTAATAGAGGGGATTGTATCTTACAGGAGGGGATATGACAGTTTCTACTTAAGCAATAGTGCCCGACGATGAAGGCTCAACTGTGTGGTAGTTGACCGTGACTGTGTCTCGTGTCCTGTGTCTCGTGTCCTGTGTCTCGGTTTGTTGTTGTTGAAAGATGCTAAGCTCCGATCAAGCTGACAGGCTGTTATTGGCTGATTTGGCAGTTGCGGGTACAGGACTGGATGCTTCCATCACTGAAAAGTATTGATTGGCTGGTTTTGGTGGTTAATAAAATCAATTTGGACCAATTGTATGTTAGTATTTGCTGTCCAATAGATGTGAACTGAGCTTTCATTAAGGCAAGTCAAAATGAAAAAGCTGGCAGTTGCGCGCATTGATTTTGAGTTTGATGTGATGTTCCAGTGGGCATCTACTGTCTGATAGAAGCCTGCTAGTTAGAAGCTGAATCATTTTCTAATGTATACTGAAGTAGAAGCTCTGAGTTATCTTACCATACTGTCCCAGCATGCATCGCTGCAGAGACCGTCATGGCCTTGTTTATATCCTTGGTGAAGACTGCCGCTACAAGGCCATACTCAGTGCTATTGGCCCTCTCAATGGCTTCATCCATGGTCTTGAACTTCAATATTTGCTGAACAGGTCCAAAAATCTGCAAGGGTAATGGTCAATTACTACACAGTTAAACCAATCTACTGGTAAAAATACTGTACAAACTAAGGCAACAGCAAAGACCCATACCAATAAATGAATATGCCCTTAATCAAATGGAACCTATCACAAGATTACTGTGCTATACCATGTTAAGCTCATAGCAAAGGATTGTAAAATATAATTAAAACAGACATGTCCAGGTCAGCTGCTTTGAGCTGTAACGCATCACACCTCTTCCTTAGCGATTCGCATCTCGTCTTTGACATTGGAGAACACTGTAGGTTCGATGTAGAATCCTTTTCTGCCCAAGGCTTTGCCGCCGCACTCAAGTTTGGCTCCTTCACTGATCCCACTCTGTATGAGTGCCAGGATCTTGCTGTACTGCTCTTTATCAATCTAAACAAAAATAATATATTAAAAAAAAAGATTTAGTTAGTCAGCTTAAAAGTACATATTCTTTAAGCAACAGAAAATGAGACTAACAAATTGAAAGCCTGCCAGGGCTACAGTCGAGATTGCTATGAGACTGCACGCACGCCACGTCCACAATGTTGGCTCTTGCTGTTCTATCATCATTCTTGATGGCTGTTACAGAACAGCTCTTGTGTAAGCAACAGAAAGAGCATTCTATGTGCAATAAGCATAAAGGCAGTATCTTACTGTACTTATTAACTGATTTTTTTTTTTTACCTGTGGTCCTTGCTCAGTAGTGGGATCAAAGGGGTTCCCTACTATTCTCCTCTTCGCTCGCTCCACACTCTTCCGGACAAACTCATCATAAATGGATTCCTCCACGAAAACCCGGGATCCAGCAGTGCAGCACTGTCCTTGGTTGAAAAACACTCCTTGGTGGGCTTGCTCAACCGCATAATCCACTGCAAAGAGGGAATCGCAGGGGAGTGTATTGTTAGAAGGGCCAGTGTGTTTACTGCAGTTGAAAACCAATTGGCCACCACGCAAAACCGTGGAGTTAAAGAGGACTGAATTGCTGAATGAAGCACATGCTGTACAGGACATAATACTTGACCAGTTCTAAAGCGAATCCAAATGTGTTAGAGATTACTAGAATAGGTTTTGACTATCATATAATGTCAGTAATTAATAATCATTGAATAATACACTAGTTTCACATCATGACCAAATAGTCTATTTATGTATAATATTACAATTAGCAGTAAGCAAAACATCTTACAGTTTTACATGGTTAATTAAACTGGGCACAGCTGTCCTACTGACTTAACAGGTTCTTGCGATTCTCCTGATAAAGTGTTGACTGCTCAATGTTGTTTATAACACCTGCTGAGTGCTATCTAGAACGTGTCCGCAGTGTGACCGAAGAAAGTTGATCAGTAACGAGTAAAGATATAGACAACCCTGGCTGAGTTCACTGTCGTTCAGTTTAGAAAGTAGGAGACCTGAATGAATTTGATGACTTTTGATGACTGATGGCTTTTAAATGTGTACATTAATGTGCAATTGCGAAGAGCAACTATAAGATGTGGGTATTTTTTATTCAGGGTATATGAGGCAACATTTATTATTTCAAATAAAAAGGTATTTAGCTTCTCACATTGCTAAATGATTTGTTACATAAATAAAAAGGTATTTAGCTTCTAACATTGCTAAATGATTTGTTACATAAATAAAAAGGTATTTAGCTTCTCACATTGCTAAATGATTTGTTACATAAAGATTTATGTTATTTGCATATACAATGTCAGATCCTCTACAAACTGTAAGCTAGACAGAGCATACAGTTTAATTTCACCTTCTCTGGACATGATGTCATATGAAAATAATTGCTCGCAAAAACTGTAACGAGTCCACAGTGCTCAGTTAAACACTAATATTATTTGCTTTTGTTTTAAGGAAAACAGAAAGGCTCTGAGACTTACAATCTGCATCTGCAAAAATAATGTTGGGGCTCTTCCCTCCCAGCTCCAGCGTTACTCTCTTCAAATTACTCCTTCCAGCTGCTTCTTGGATCAGTTTTCCAACCTTGGAGGAAATGGAGAAACATTTTACACACAACGCAGTCATGCAGATAACTCCAACACTCAGCTCTGTAAATCAGTGGGATGTGCCCATTAAATAGCTTAGCAGGTTGTGCAGCTTGAGACAAGGGTAACTTAAGGAGGCTCACCGAAATGGGAGACCCAACATCCGCAATATCAATTAAACACCAAAAAGGAGATGCTGATGATGCTATCGGAGGAACATGAAATCAAGGTATTGACCCTTAAACTCTAGGGCAGAGCTGGAACAGGGCCTGTGTGTTACTGGAGTCCTTCCCAACTTCAGTACTATGGTTTGGCTGAATAACTGGTAGGAATGCGGGCAAGGCATTGCAAGACTCCCATCCTGGCTTATCTTCTTAGGTGTCTTTTATTTTGTTTCAAAGGATTTCCGCCAAGTGTTTCTGTCACATGGGTAGCCAAATACAGCACACCTGCTATTTGTACAGGATTTATAATGACTAAAACTCAAGACTTTACTCCATTCTCTTTCTTAACAAGTGTGCTGAGTTTTTTTTTTTTTTAATTGGTTTATCTTACGCTAACTGAAATCTGACCCGAAAACACATGCATGTTGAGGTTCTTTGCTGAATTGAAGACACACAATTGTTCACAGTTGCTTCCAGAGCAAAAGCTTAACAACTTATTAACACTGACAGAAAGACAGCTACAAACACTCATTACTTATGCGACTAGCCCTGTAGTAAGGACTGGACAACTATCTTCCTAAATAAGTCGCAAGTCTGCATTAATCTCACTTCGCAAATGAAAAGAGAAGCCTGCTGAGTAAATTAGGACGAGTGGTACTACAGCTGTTAGGCCGAAAACATTTGTTTGGCATGAATCATTCCCAGCTCTCCTGTAGTTTGCTTTGATGGTCTTTCTTGTATCTAGTTGAGTAATGATTAGTTCATGGTATGTTAATGTAACAAAAATAAAGAAAACAATATGCCACCTAATCTATGGTCTGGCGTTTTGGGCTTTACTGGAGGGTGTTTAGAAACAATATAGTGTGCCATTTACCAATATGCAGCTAGTGCCATGGCTCTTGAAATAAAAGGAGGACAGTCCCTTTTTCCATAAACAAAAGCTTTGTGACTCACTGTCTGTATATTTAAAAGCTCCGGTGCTACAGTTGCTTTATTCCTTAATTGACTCCAGATTAAGAACTGAGAGGAACAAAAAAAAAAAAAGGTATTTTTTAAGGAAAAGTTTTCTAACCGCTTATGATAAAACGAAAGTCTTATATTTGCAAGTGGCATGAGAAGCAGCCATAAAAGAATCAACATGAACTGCCTTCCTTGGCATCTGATCAAATCTGGTTTTCATTCAGTTTTGTCTTCGCATTGTTTCTGTGTTAGGCTACATTGCAAAAGGATTTTTTTTTTGCTCTTAACTCTAAACATCAATCTCAATCACGTCTAAACTGAATAAAAATACAAGATCATCCAGGGAGGACCTAGTCTGTCCTTCCATGCAATGCCTGTGCCAAAAGCTAGGAGTGTTTTAGAGGTTTCATTCTGATGATCAAACACTGCCACTGTTTGTATGAAACCATTTTTTTGAATGTTTAGCAAAATAGATTAGGATTACTTTTAATATTTCTTTTTTTAACAGTTTAAAAATAGGTTCATAAATATTAACTAACTATGAAATGAACAACATATGTGAACATGTTAATAAACTCAAAAAAGGTCAGTTTAGTCTGGAACTCCACATAACTTTTTTTAAATTAACAAACTGGACCCTGGTGTGCTTTTGAATGCCACTTAATCCACAATGTTCCTTTTATTCAAAAGCTGAATAAGCAAGCTGCTCTTTCTATATATACAGGTATCTATAAATTAAAACTTCTAAATTAAAACTTCTGAATAGCTGTCTTTAAGACGTTATTGCCCATAGCTAACAATGGGTAAAAGCCAATTGAATACAGTCATTGCTTTTGGCCAGACAATTCTGAGATTTATGGGCTTTAATAATTATATTGAGCCAGTCATGCATGTTTCACCAGGACAAACTGTCCAGCCCTATTGTTTAGAATACTGATTTACAAAAAGAAAAAAGGTAATACGAGTTCACTTGAATGTGTTTCCTATAATGGGCGCTCACGAGACATAGCAACATGAGTTTCGGTGAGCGCTTCAGGCACTTGGTGCTTTTTGACCTTGGTGTTTGGCTGGTTCAGGTTTTTTATTAACTTTTTCAATGTAAAAATTAATCTTTTTAATTATGACTGGAGGCTGACAAGCACTGCCCTGGCAGGGAGATAAGCTTAGCTTTGATACAAGCACAGGAGAGAGTACAGATTTTGATACTAACAACTGTTCAGAAACAGACATGTTAAGGGGCGTTATCATCCTGGGGCGGCTGGGTTATAATTTGGATTTGCCGCTTGTGCCTGGATTACTGCTGTTTTGTTGCAGGAAATCCAAAAGCACCAGGAAGCAGTTTACAATCACTTTACAGTAAAAACAAACTGTCTGCTTTTGTTTAACATGATGAAAGGCTCCCTCTAGCTTGACCTTCTCTCAGTACAGCATTTTTTTTATTTTTCTTGTAAGTAAGCAATATGCAAATACAGCCCTCACAATAAAAGGTTTGCCTTCATGTTCATTGTTTAAGTAAGGCTTATTAACTGCAGTACAGTTTAAGACAGACACCCAGATAAACATTGCTTTTTTAAGATGGATCGGAAACTCTTAATTTACTTTTGCAAGTCAGTGCAAGATTCTCAACATAACAACAGACAGGACAGAGGCATTATGGCACTGCAGTTGTGCATTTGTTGCTACACAGTTGGAACTAATAGCCAGACACAATGCTTTAATGCCGAGCACACACGCAGGCTGTCAGAGAAGCTACAGTATAGCTGCGCAGCTCAATCGACCTGTTCCTGTTTTGCAGTTTAGGTTCTGCTGCAATGACAAATGAGAGGTTTCCCCTTAGCTGCCTCTCTTAGCTTTTCATTGCATATGATGTATGAATGACATCAGCCTACCTGGGATCTTTGTCCCTTCTGTTACCGTCAGATGAAAAGAACCCCATACAGTAAAGAAATATTTCTTGCAAGTATTTTTTTTTTTTTTTTTAATCACCTCAGTTGATCCAGTGAAAGCAACTTTGTCTATGCCCATGTGAAAGGCTATAGCAGCCCCTGCAGTTGGCCCATATCCTGGCAAAATGTTGACGACTCCCGGTGGAAACCCAGCCTGTCAAAACAATATCAGAGGAAACAAGGTTTAGAGAAAAGTGCCAAACCAAACCAAGGTGGAATTAATACCGACTTGGTCAGATTCCTCCCGCAATGGAGATGAACTGAAATGAATAACAATTTAAAAAACAAAAAACGGGGTTACCTCTTTGATGAGGGCCCCCATGTACAGACTGCTGAGTGGTGTTTGTTCAGCGGGTTTGATCACCACCGTGTTACCACAGCACAGCGCCGGGGCGATCTTCCAGGCCATCATCAGCAATGGGAAGTTCCACTGTGGAAAGGAAAGGAAAAGGGTTGGCAGGGGTACACTGACTTTTCACTTGCACACCATTCGCTCCATGAACTGAATTACACTCATTCAATACTAATGCAATTAACAATAAGCTATTTAAATTGCAGGCACGCCCCCCTGGTAATACTTCTTAAGCATATTCGTATTGCACTACTGTTTTAAAACAACAGAAAGTTATGCAGAGCGTAAGGTGAATCTTTAAAATCTTTAAACAGGGTAACAGAGTGATAATTCCTTTGTCAAAATGAACACCACGGCTATCACGCTTCGCAAATACAGGGACTTGAGAAACATCAGCAGCTTCATTCCAAAACAAAGCTCTAACCACACGGAAACATGCCCAAATTTCCAGTGAACTTGCTCCGTGAGGAACAAAAAAGGGTGCTGATTTTCCTTCTCCTTAAAAAAAAATTGCAGCTGTGAGGGCAAAGTTGAACATATCTTCAAAAGAGGAGCTGATTTGAATAAAAATAAACAGCGAGTGCTCTGAGATACTCACGGGGATGATCTGTCCACAGACTCCGATGGGTTCATGTTTTGTGAATGTAAAATAATCTCCATCTGTAAGAGAAGAACATTATAATTCAGCGGTCCAGTTCAGCTTGGCAACACTTGAAAGGTGTTTTGGGTGCATTTTAGTACCGACTCGTTATCTATGGCACTGGAGCACGAAACATCAAAAAGCGTTTGTTTTTTTTAATTGTTTCTTCACAACTATGTTTGCCTATTAAAAAATTTAATTAAAAATTCTTTGAAAAGGGCTTTGAAGAAAAAAAATATATTAATAATGAATTTAAATGTATTAATAACAAAAAAAAATCTAATATAGCGATTTGAAATGTTCTTGTGAAAATATATTATTTCATAGGAATGCACGGCTTATTTTCAGTTGAAACTTTGCAGAAAGCTAGATAGGCTTTAAGTAAGGTTACAGGAATGTAGTAACCCAAGTTTCAGTTAACTGGAGAAAGTGAACTCTCTGTTGCTATGTATGAGCCACTGTTACTAAAGCCACCTGTTTGAAGTGAGAGATGATCTTGCTGTTCACTAGCTGGGGGCACCCTGCTGCCAGGCAAACTTCCTAACAGGGCTCTTTCAAACAGCTACATTAGCCAGAACAACAAATACAGGACCCCAGTCCTCTGTCACAACTGAGCTCCAGCGCTCACAAGGGGGCATTGCCAGCGGGGGACTGACCATTAGCACTCAGATTTACAACGCCATAGGGACTGCACATGTTTACCTTTTAGATTATTCTTTTTTTTTTAAACTTTGTTTTCTTTAAACTTTTAGCGAATAAATGCGAGAAATGTTGTTAATCTGTTTTAATAAAAAAATATCAGTTTTCTCTAATGCCACTCTTGAGAACCTCAAGAATTTGGATTTTTAAAAATCCTGATTAGCACCCACTGTATACTGAACCGTCAGTGTATTGGCAAAGCTAAGCTATAGAACAGTCCATTATCACAAAAGGTTTGGAGTATTGGTTCAGCTAATGGTGTTGCTTTTCATCGGGTTTGGGGTTATTATTATATATTGGTATAATTTACCAAACAACCCTTGGAATAACCTTTCGCCTTTGTTTTATCGATGTCTGAATCCTCCAGCTGTCACATCGAGGATCCTTTGCTTTGTAAACATACCTACTGGAATGGTCATCCCATGAATCTTGTCAGCCCAGCCTGCAAAATATCTTAGTGTTTTTATGACTCCCTGAAGGTCCACATAGAAAGCCTGGAGAAAAGGTTTCCCACCATTCACTGATTCCAAAGTCTGAAAGGGAAGGTGGAGAGGGTGAGACCAGGGAAAATATGAAGACTTGCAGTTTGTAAATTACGGGAAGGATGATTGATATTCTAGATACAGTATAAGAGAAACATCTGGCCCCCAGGACACTTTGACATATCTCTTTTTATGTTGGTGAAGCAACATTCATTTTAATGCGCTGTCAATGAAAAAATATGATATTATGATAGCGAGACGTGGACATTCAGACAAATATCTAGATCATTATTTAGAATCCTTATCAGCAAGAAAGAGGTTAAGGCTTATCACACAGGAAGGATGATAAACAAATAGATCCAACAGAATGGAATTCCACAATGTCTAGGTCTCATCCTGGTTAGGAAAGAAAAAAAAGTTCCAAGAGATTATTACTGACTGTGAAACTTTTAAATCATCCTGCCCTGATATAATGAGGGGTTTTTTTGTCTTTTTTTTTAAACATTTGGATTTATTAAAAGCATATGGATGGAACTTTAATAAAAGGCTAAACATGAAAGTGTTTCATGCAAAGTCAACCGTGGCACAGTTCTTATCACGGAAACAGCCATGTGTTAAACTCACAGTTTCCATCACTGTTGTGGGCACGTTTAAAAAATCAAGGGTATATTTATTATTAAAGCAACAGAAGAAATCTGAATCCTGACTTAATGACCTTCTAGCTTCATTCCTCGCCCAGCTTTGTCTGAGCCAAAAAAAAAAGAAGATAACTGATGTTTTTTGGTATTTTTTGCACTGTTAGCAATAGTTCTTGTTACATGGAATTCTTGTAAAGCTACTTTAAGGATAGACTGTTTCTTGCTGTTTTCTTTTTTTTACCTAAATACATTTTTGATTATTTTATTTGAAATGTCTGCCGCTTTGGTTTGGGTAGCAGATGATCAATGAAATGTGGACAGGCTTACAGCGAGTATCGTCCTGTCCCTTTCCACCAGGTCAGCTAGCTTGTCCAGCAGTCTCCCTCTCTCGGAGGCGTCCATTCTCCTCCACACCGAGCCCAGAGTAAAGGCCAGCCGAGCTGCTTGCACAGCCTTGTCAGTGTCTGCCTGTGAGGAGAGACAGAGAGCACAGAAGATATTACAGACCTCACAGGTCATAACAGCCGACTACTTTAGCAACAGCCGAGTTTCAAATACCAACGGGTTCACTTGTGCCGGATCGCACCAGATTGTACAGTTTGCAAATGATGAACCGTATAAAAAAATAAATAATAATTTTGTTGTTGTGAAAAATAATTCTATATACATACATAATTCCTGTTCTATAAATTGAATGCATAAACAAAAATGCTATCCCTCTTCCTTAATTGCAAGATCCGCTATTTACAACCCCTGCAAGCACCCTAATATGAACAGGTAGAAAAAACAAAATACATTTTGAAATATAATAAAGCAATACCAGACAATGTTTCTCAGTACATGTAAATAATTATTTAACTGAATAAAAACATATAGGTCACACACAATCTCAAGCAGGTTTTATGCTTTTTTTTTAAGTTTTTCCCCGTGTTGATCCTCTAGAGTGGGGTGAAGTAACCATGTGCTTTCTCTCGATAGCTGCATGCCCAACCACATTAGACTAAACCTTTTGTTTTTTTTGCTCTCCAGACATTCACTGTTGGAGTGGTGTTAATGATGCGGTGCCAGGCCCTGAATACCGCAATCTTCTGCACCAGCCCAGCACTGTGGCCAATGAGCAACATGTGCCCCACCGTTTGTTTAAACTTTAATTAACAGAGGCTTCAATTCCACTGAGTATTTCTGCAGAAGAATATAACAGCAAACTGTTAACTCTATAAGCATTTTAAACTTTTTTTTTTTAAATTTAGTGGTCGCCAATTATTTTTTAGTTTTTCTCCCCAGTTTAGTAATGTCCAATTATTTTAAACTTTACAAAAAATATTATATTTACCTTTTCAGCCTCTTGAACATGACATATTTTCTCTCCATTTGATGGGTTATACACTGAGAATGTTTTACCACTTACTGACGTTTGCCATTCATTGTTTATGAAAATCTGAAACACAAAGCACAAACATACAACTTCTAAAATCAGGGCAGGTTAGCAGGGCATGACAATATAATCAGATCATTTCACACTGGTTGCAAGAGTCTGTGAACTGTTACTACAATACTGTTATCTAAAATGACATCACCTTCTAAGTAAAAATAAGTAAAAATATAAATTCAATTCGAGATATCTCAACTTGACGTCCTGTCCTGTTTGAGATATCTCAAATTGAATTTGAGATATCTCATGTAATGCTCCATTTTGAGATATCTGTAATCGGAGCTTTAAATGAGATATCTCAAATTAAATTCGATTTCAAGATATCTCAAATTCAGTTTCAGATATCTCAAATTCAATTTCAGATATCTCAAATTGAATTTGAGTTATCTTGAATTGAATTTGAGATATCTTGAATTGACTTCCTGTCCAGTTTGAGATATCTCTAATTGAATTTGAGATATCTCAAATGGATTTCCTGTCTAGTTTGAGATATCTTGAAATGGGCCAGAAGTCTATTCAAAACATAGAGCATTTTCACAGGAAGTCAATTTGAGATATCTCAAACTAGACAGGAAGTCAGTTTGAGATATCTCAAATTGAATTTGAGATATCTTGAAATTGAGTTAGTTTGAGATATCTGCAATTCAATTTAAGATATCTTGAAATGCTTTTCGAGATATCTCTAAATGATAATTTGGCTTACCATAGTACGGCAGGTTTCTTCTTGTATTAAAGCCTTACAACTGAATCATAATAAGACAAATGTGATCTGACACTTCAACAAGGCGTTCTCATCTGCGGTCCCAGACGTGGACTCTCATTACACGACATTCGGCAGCATGGAGGCTGTGTTTTTGTTTATGCTTTCAGAAGAAAGTACTGTACATAATCGATCAAGAGCTCGTCAAACGCAGCTATGCTCTTTTCTGCAAAACCAGCGGAGACAGCATTTTGCTTTTTCTGCACTGCTAAATAAAAGTGGTGACGATCTGCAGTACCATGACAGTAGATTTAAACATTTGGGCGATCTTTCAATCAGAAGGCTGATGGGAATAACTTGAGTGGTCTCCAAATGACTGGATTAAACATGTACGCATGTCTAAACTTTTGCACAGTACTGTATATATATATATATATATACTCATTGCCCATATGATAACATATTACATCACTTTATTAGATCAAGTATATATATATATATATATATTTGCACTATTTATTATTGTTATGAATTTACTATTCATCAATATTACAAAATCAGCTTGGCTCATCAGGCACCTATATTTTTTTCTTTGTCATGTTTATCACACGGAAATCTCTGATAATCTCTGATAAATCATTACTAGCGCAGAAATTCACTGAGCACCTACTGCGGTTGTTTTAGTGCAGTTTTAATACACACACATGCACAGTTGCTGCGCATTAACTAACCAAACTGAATTAATAACCGAACTCGCTACTTCTTCCAAACAGGATTAACTAGTGCGGTTGTCGCTGCCTTTTGCAACTGAACTGTGTGTGTACTTAAACTGTATGAAGAGCAAAAGGTGAACTTGCAACCACATTTAGGCTGCATGTGTACGGGGCCTAAAAGTCTGTTAAAAAGACTTCGCATTATTTCCAAGGTCTCGTGTTTGAACTGGAAAGGAGAAGTCTCCAAACATGAGTATGTGGGTTTAGTAAACAGAAGAAAGCTGCTCATTTTGCTCGATACCAGTCTCCCTCCCCAGAACCAATTTCTAGTTAGTTTCCAATGTGAAAATATAGCTTTTATGCCAAAGCTTTCTGAGTGTGAAAGCTGATTCAGGCAGGTGTTAGGCAACCATCTCCTGAGTTAACGAGCAGCTTATTGAAACTGCCTCAGTGTTGAATACTCATTTTTCCTCCCTAGGGAGCCCTTGGAAGTCCAGACAAGCAGTGAAAGTGAGAAATCTCCCTATCGGAGATGAGACACCTTACACACACATTTCACAACTCACTGCTCCTTTATTAGATCATAAAACACACGGCTTGCTTGCTTTTGTCATGTGTAAAAAGAAGCAGTTCATTAAATACTGCTAGCATGCATTAAGAACCTGCTGCTCGGAATTATCAGGCTTGTACAAAAAAACCTTCTTTTAGTGAATTGTGTTTAGATCACGGTCTTACTACTGCTTTTAAATAGTATAAAATCAATTTTCACGGTTTGGTGGCAAGTGCAAATCTACATTATTCTTATACTGACAAGTTAATCCACTAAAGAAGCAAAACCTACCAAGCTAACATGAAAAGCATAACACAAATCAAGGGGTGACAAGATTAACTGACAACCTTAACTGGGAGTTTTCATTATAGATTTTTTAATTTACTGCTGTATCTAAGGGCCTTCGTGTTTAGCACATCTGCTGGTTTAAATACTACACTTTACTTTTAGCACAAGAGCATAAGAAGCATTGAAAACAACTCATGTAACATGGGAGGAAACCACACCATGTTATTCTCCCCAAACCTTAGTAACTCCTCTGCATATTTATCTTAGAGTTTAAGGACATTTTAATTGGCAGTAAAACGTAGAGTGTTTACTTTTGTGCAGGTATTAAATACCAGTTCTTTTGGAAGTTTTTCAAGACTGAATCCCCCAGCTGGCTTTTTTACAAGGAAAACCTTACACTTAAATAACTCACTTTTGAAAGTTTGGGGTGTTCTGTATCAGCTTGTACCATTCGGCAGACACTCATACCGCCTACACTCCATTCCATTCCAATTAATCTGGGCTACACGGGCTGACACTGATACAGAACCCATTTAGCATTTTCAAAGCGATATCACCTGCTCACTAGATGTATACATTTGGACCCATTCCGTCTGACTCTCATTAAAGGCACTTCATAAAAATGTCACGGCTAAGACAACTGATGACACACTGCAAAAACAGAAAACCCTACAGAGCACTAAATTAGATTTAAATTTATGGTACCCACTGTAGAGGAACGCTTTAAATCAGAGGAGCCCTTTGACAGCCCGAACGTCTCGGTAAGAATGCAATCCACAGGGAGCCTTATGCTCTGCCTAACCCCTCTCACGCTGCAAAAGGGAGAAGAAAAGATAACCTTCGAAAACAAGAGCTCTGGACTCCCATCTAAATCACGCTCCGAAATGGACAACGCTTGGGGCCCTCATTGTTCCATCCCTGCACTGAATGTCTTTCACCTTTATTAGCCCCATTGAGTGACCGGATTAAGATAGGGAGCTTGGACAATAAATCAGCTCTTAAGGTTTCAAAACAAAACTCATTCTGGTTTGGAAATTGGATCCTAACATGTTAAAAGTGCAGATATCAAGTGGGTTATGTGCACTTTCTTTTGTACAGTTTCAATGCAGCTAGCAGCTAGCAGTGTTGCTATTCAAGTCTCTGAATAATGTACTGCTGTTCGTGGTGTTATTAAAACTGATAGGTATTGACATTGGGAAGTTGTCTTCGTAATGCTTCAGAAAATGGGTCTACGTTCTATGTGCACATTACTGTAAAGGGGGGACTGTTGGGCTTTTCAGAAATGTATTTTAAACTTTATTTTCAATGGTCTGATGCACTTTATTAAAACACCCCATTGCTTCTGTAGTTTTGATTTCTTGTGTGTAGGAAATCAAACCACTGGAACTGAAACGCATGGGAATTGTCAAAATAGACAAGTTAGTGATTGTCTTATTTAATTGATGAGTTTAATAGGCCATACATGCAATTAATTTTAAATAGTAAGAGAAAAGGAACACATAGCCACAAACGGTAAAATGCATGAGACATTTTAAAAGTTGTTTAAGATAATTAAAGCACAAAGTGGCTGTTGTTTCTATAGCACTGATTAGTGGCTGAAAAATAGAAACTCTCACACCCAGAGGTTTTCATGCAAGTAAGTATTTAAAGAATATAAATGACAAACCCTGAGGTGTTCGAATACATTTGCACACTGCTGTATATAATAATGAATTAATCTCAATATTTAGGCAGGCTCACAGACTTTCTATTTGTTTTGCTTGCTACTGTGTGTTTGTGCATCTATTAAGGCAGACACTGAATATAGTCAGGAAAGAATGTTGATTGTGGAAAAAGTGTATTCTTTCATATGGTTTACTTTTTCATTTGGTTGTCCAAATATAATGAATCAAATGAACGCTTATGATAAAATGCTTACAGATGCATTGCATCTCGGCTTTCATACACAAGCATTGCGGGGATTCAGATGTTTGTAAAGAAATTATTCCCTAATTTAGCAAAGTGTTTATGTCTATTCCCAGCACAGCTGCAAGCCTCCACGCAAGTCGAGCACATTTGAGCAAAGCTCACGTTTAAGTTAAGTAGTGGTTCTGGTATGCTTGTACACTGGATGACAAGTGATATCATAATTACACATCCTTTTCTTGCCAATAATTGTGCTTTAGCATTAAAATCTAGGTCAGTACTGATTCTGTTTTTCACACTCAGACATGTTTTTTACAGTCTTGCAAATGTTTGTTTTGGTGGGGTGGGGGGGGGGGGGAGGGGCTGGGGGGGGGAGGTTTGCACAGGAAGAGAATTTTAACATCCAAATAATAATAATAGCATCCCATAGGAGAAAGTGTTCTGGGTGAATTGAGAAACAAATGGGAATTTCTAGTTCCATTGATTTAGGAGCATTCCTCAAAGCTGATCCATTTTTCATATGCGCCTTTCTCCTTGGAGACCCACAGGGCTGCAAGACCAAGGGCATAAGATGCCAAAATATTTACTGGAGAAACAGCACATCTGTTTGGCCCCCAGCATCAGAAGAATTGCGGATTTTATAATGAGACTAATTTCTTGATAATTTCAGGGGCACGCTCAAAATTCCGGAGCCTAATATTCTATAACATTAGAGATACAACTGGGCACCTGTGCCTGAGTCTGGCCAGGAAGTTCCATATCCTTTCCTATCTCTGGAACTTCAGTTCCGCTCCCTTCTTTCAGGATTTATAATTATTATTGTAACAGGCTAGGAGAGGGTATGTGAAACAGACACAGCTGGTGTTTTTCTCTTCTTTGTTACAACACTGATATAACAAACCTTTAACTTTCTTTAAAAATAGGAGCACATGACACACTTATTCTGTTACTTCTAGTGTCTTGTGGGTCTGTCGGCAACTCAAAAAATAACCCATCATCCCCCAGTAGTCACGTCACACCCCAATTATTATTCTGCACAGCATTAGATCAGTCTTAAATGCAATATAAGCTTTTTTGCTCCATTACAAACTTTCTGCAACTATATTTTTTACCATTAACAATTTTGGTTAACCCTTTTCTGTCCCTTCGCATTAAAAAAAAAAAAACATCCGTAATTGTTTAGCGAACATGAAAGTTCTTTAACTACATTTGTTTATATTTAAGCTACATACTGTAACTGAAAACGCTAATCTGGTCCTCTTCCATTTAGCTGGGTAAGTGCAGACTGAAAGTGTGGGAGTGCTGAGTGCAGTTGTGCTGGGGGAGAAAGCTCAGTTGGTAGTCTGTCCAGCCTTAACTGAGTAGTAGGAGACAACACTTGGGCCTTCCTATCGCGGATCAATCTAATGAAAGGGGAAAGGGGCCTGGATTCTCCTAGGATTTGTTATTATGGAGCAACCCCCCATCCCACCACCACTACCACCACCACCAAATGTTTGCACCGTGTATTCTCCTACCCCCTTAATTAGGAAGAGCCTTTCAAAGCATTAAGCCTTTCATTTGCAAATGGCAGCCCAGCAATCAAATCAAAGGAGGTGTCTGTTTATTTTCCTAGTTACCTTAGGGGGACGCACTGGAGGAAGAAGCACAAAGCACTGTTTTTGTTTATATGACTTGGGATTAGATGGTTAATTAGTTTGGGTAATCAAGGGTATCCCTGCTTCCCTGCTAATACAGTGCTCACCAGTACAGCCACACAGAAGAAGCAGTGGATTTGCCATTCATGTTTTATAATTACCAGTGTGCAAAGAAACTTTAACCAAATACATGACTGCGTGAATGTGATCTTCATTTGTACAGTATAATGTCGTTTCATGAGATATTTGTGGATGAAATCATAGTTGTGGATCCCTGAATATATACAAAAATTCCAGTGTCAGATTTATGAGATTAATGTTGATGCCCTTGTATACATTCCAAAGAAAACTGCTTAGCTAAACTGCAAAGGCTTTTCGCTTTCATCATTATTTGTTTTTTTTTTCTGCATATGCCATTGAGGGTAATGAACAAAGTGGCCAGGAATAACATTAAATTACCCTGTATAATTATCTGGAACCACATACTTACACTCTCCTCACCAACTTGAGTTTAGTTTTTTAGTTTGAAAACAGATCATTTGAACAAAGCTACTTTTTGAAGTATTTCAATTTATGAGGCAATCATAAATCGTCCTCTGTATTTCAAGTGCACGGGTGGCTTTCTTATTCGGCTGCAGAAGGAAGCTTATGATCAAACATGGGAAATTGGTGGAATGTCAGCTCATGTGCAGCGGGCCCCTTTGCGGTCTGATCGCCCTCCCTGGCATGATAAATCACCAGCAGTACCCCTACCTTCGCACGCTTGATCTTATCACAGCAAGACTCTGTTTTGAAGTGAAGAACTCCAGATCTCTCAGGTCAAAGACGAATAGCAGAGACACTGACCTGCACAATGGTGGAGGACCATATATTAGACCCAAGTGGCTGGTAATGAGCTTCTGGAAAACTCTGTCCCTGTAGAATCTCAATCACTTTAAATAATTGCATTAAAAAAAGCATCAACCAGTGTGATCATCATCTCCGGCCCTTCTCAGCTGAGCAGATTGAAAGAGGACTTCAGGACTCCAATTAAATATTAATAAGAGCGTAAATTAAAGAATCTAAGAAGGCACAAACAACAGGCACAAAAGGGGGATTAAACCATGTTGGGGTAGTTAGTGATTGTTTTGGTTGCTGTCAAAGACTTTTCACAGCTGAAGAGTTAAATCACTGGCTCAAAAAAAAAAGAAGAAATAGAGGTTACATTTTAACTCAGCAGAAGCTTTACATTTAGTTTATCATTAACTCTGAATGGCCTATAATCTGCAATCAGTATTTTCTGATCAAACTGGCTTTCTGGGTACTGACTAGCCTTGCTTGAGCCTGTTTTGTTAGAAATATGTGAATAGGATTGTATCTGAAAAAATTATAAAATAATGATCCACAGAACCTCCTCCTAACTTCAGTTTCAAATACTGGTCTGGTTAAATAAAAACAACTTCTACAATCACTGAGAGGATGACAATACTGTCGCTCTAGATGATTCTAGATGTGGATAAAGGATACAGCTTGACATATAGTCTTGTGCAGGGTGCATCTTAAGTGACACTGATCCACACACCCTTCAGTATAGCAATCAGATGACCTCTGGACACGGGGCAAACTGCAGTCTAATCAGGGTAAGCACTTTCTGAAAAACGTATGAAGTTCACACTGGACCTTTCCTGGTACATCTGCCATCTACACATGGTGAAAACCTGGGACTGGGATGGTGGATGTAAATCAGTGACCATCTAAGCAACCATGTTGCATCCACATTGAATAGCTGCCCCTTTGCTTCTCTGCGGACGCCCGGTGTGCACATCCCCTTACCTCAGCTGGAGCACTTGTAATGCTAATAGAATGCGGGTGAAACCTGTTAGCCTAACTGCTGTTTACAAGGCAACATTTATGCTCAAGGTGCTGAACTCAGTGACACATAATCACTAAATGGCTGCCACCACCAGAAAGGTTTTAATTTGAGAAGTGTTTCACCCGGGCCGGGCGGCACAAATACCTATAATAAAACCAATCAGTGGAGGTTAATTTACTGCATACCTCAGCGGTGATCTGAAACACTACAGCTCCCCAATCTGATTCCTTAAGCAATGATTGGATTCTTCTGGGGACCAGTCGAAGCCTAATGTTGTTGTTTAAGGTTCAAAGCACTTACTCTCCCTCAGGACCGTTTAGGCAAACAGCTGGGGGAGTTGACTACAAAAGAGCCGCCTCAGTCAAGAGGAAGACACTTCTGGAGTAAAGAGGTAAAGAGACCCTTTGACCAGAACTCAGTTATCAACATTTTGCTTGGCTAATAGGACTTCTTTGATAAAGGAGAAAAGAGACCACTCACTGATACAGAAACACCAAGAAAATTAGAGCCAATTTGTACTTGTTAAAACTGGGGAGAGTCATGCTCGCGGAGGGGTTAAGATCCCATCCAGTTCCACAGCAGGGAATGGGCAGGCATGGGTTGGGAATGGAGATTGCTTAGTACCTCTGTTTATTAGGCTTTGTAAAATGTGGGTTCCCTCCAAAATATAATACTAATGTCAGCCCACAGCTAAATTTGCTGTTACAGTAGTCTCCGGATAAGAGAACACCCCTCTGGAAGCAAGCGAAGTGTTCTCTTAGCCGAAGTTTTCTTTAAGACGGAGTTGATCACCAGACACAATATGAATCAATAAATAAATAAATATGTTTTACTTGTCATGACGTACGTGTATCAACATATAAAATAAATAGAATAAAGTAAGAGAAAAGCAATAGGCAAGTGTTAATAAACTATAATAATAATAAAGTAACAGACAAACTATCGTTAATACACTAACTGCCAAATTAAATTAACACAGCACCCCTACACACGTTAGAAAATGATTTAACAGACTGGTGAAGCAACTCACCAGAACGGAAAACACCAAATTGCTCGGCGACTTGTGTCTGATTCAGTTTTTTTTCAGGAGCGCAAACAATTTCCAACTTTTTGTTTCAAGAGACACAGTGGCGTGTTTCGCCGTTTGTTTACATGCCATTGTGTAGCGATGAGGTGCACTCATGGAAATCAGAATACAAAATGAGGCAATGATATGACGCTGATTTTGGAAAGATTTAATAAACCAATCAGTGTGCCTCAAGACACACTCGCGATGACAAACCAAGTCACATTTCAAAAGATTGAATAAACCATTTGAATTTAAGTTTAATGATGATGAGTTATCAGGTTACAAAACAGTACTGTATCAGCTGTGAACGAAAGGCAAAAAGGTGTTCTTTTAAGCGAAGTTCCTGTACCTTTAGGCGGAGCATTTACAATGGGAAAAATCAGTTTCACCACAAGGGTGTTCTCTTAGGCGAAGTGGTCCTATATGCAGAGACAAATGTATTTCCTTATGCTTAGTTGAAATATTTCTATTATAGGAAAACAATGAAAGTAAGTGTATATATATATATATATATATATATATATATATATATATATATATATATATATATATATATATATATATATATATATATATATATATATATT
Source organism: Acipenser oxyrinchus oxyrinchus (assembly GCA_030684275.1). NCBI lineage: Eukaryota > Metazoa > Chordata > Actinopteri > Acipenseriformes > Acipenseridae > Acipenser > Acipenser oxyrinchus. The sequence goes on along the minus strand of CM060271.1, from coordinate 24,567,837 downwards.
ATGTACATATGTATCTTTCTGAACGACAATCCTATGAAGTATTTCAATTGACCTAACTGGCTGGATCAGTTTACAAGCCTATAATTCCTGTTTACTTTTCATGGTAATAAATGGGAAAATGGAACCAGGCTTAAAAGAGTGGCCAAGTCTTTACACCCCAGCCTGCGACCAGCAATAAATCAGATGTCCTCCCTGCAGAGAGGGAGACTGTGGAGGGGCAGGGGCTGAACTAAATACATGATGTCTGGAGAAGTTAGGTGCACACATAACAGACTTATACTTTTGTTTCTGCAGGGATAAAAACAACACTAACATTATAAAACCACCAAGAAACAACTTGTGTGAAGGCCAGAGCATTGAATTAAAATCATTAGAACCAGCAACGCAGACAATCGCTTAACGACAGCTGTGCTGTTTCTTGACAGTTTTATACCGTTACAATAGTGGTATTCCCTGTATAAAGGTTTCCTTCAGTAAAAGCATAGCAAAGTATGATAAAGCAAAGTAAAGCACAGGTAAGAACTGTAAAGCCCAGAGAGGTATGGTAAAGCATATAACAAAAACATGGCAAACCATGGTTAGCTATGGTAAATGCATAGCATAAGCATGGGAAAACTGAAAAAATGTATTTATTTGTTTATTTAGCAGACGCCTTTATCCAAGGCGACTTACAGAGACTAGGGTGTGTGAACTATGCATCAGCTGCAGAGTCACTTACAATTACATCTCACCCGAAAGACGGAGCACAAGGATGTTAAGTGACTTGCTCAGGGTCACACAATGAGTCAGTGGCTGAGGTGGGATTTGAACCGGGGACCGCCTGGTTACAAGCCCTTTTCTTTAACCACTAGATCACACAGCCTCCTACCATGCGCAAATACTGTGGTCAACTTTTAAAAGGGTCCTCTTAGTAAAAAAGGTGGTCGTTTGCCTTTGAACTTTCTAGTATGATAACAGTGTGCAGAATCAGATGCAAACAGCAGTAAAAGGGTCTTATCAATATAGTTTGTGCTGACTAGCCCTATATATCACTATATTTACAAATTATCAATGATGTCAATTAATACATTCAAATCCAAATGATCTATTTATTTCCTGGATCCATGTGCCCCCATGTGTCTGTAAAACAAGTCTAAAACGTTTCCATATTTGCTCTGACACCACCTGCATGTAAAAAGACACCTGTGTGAACGCCTCCAGAGACTGCGCTGTGTAAAGCTATACGTTTTATCTATAGTTACGGACTTATCCTTTGCTATCTTATTTCATTGGTCAATATACAGTAAATGCAATAAAAAAAGTTTCAGCCAAATAGAACCCTGTGACTCATTTCTATTTATGACATCGCCCTTTTTCCAATGTATTTTAAACAAAGTTAACTGTTTTTCATACATACTATACAGTACTAATAAGAGCTTGTAAAAATGAAGAATCACTAGACAAGCTGTGATATAAAAAGAAACTATCAAAATACATGTCACTATCCCTTAATACAAAGCGTACAGATTTCTCAAAACCGTCTCTTGGAATAGTAAAACGACACCAGCACACAGTTTATGATGGTCACTGTAATCGTAGCTACCCCTAACCCCGGGGAGATTGTGCGCCTATCCTGCGATACTCAAGACTTTAACTCATACTTCGCACGGTTTCACTTTGATTGCATTATCTGAAGAATCTGGCTCAGACAAATCAGTAGCCATTATGCATTACCTTTACATTTACTTTAAAAAAATGCATGGTTACGAGTCACAAAAAAATGAGTTGAAAAGCGCAATCTATCTTTATAACAATTAATGTATCACATCGTATTAGCAAGAGTTAAATACACCTGGGCTATAAAGGACAACTTTATGTCTCATGTTTTGTAAAAGGAAAGTAAAAACTAAAAAAACATTAACAAACAACTTAAACTTTTTTTTTTTACTGTTTAAAAATAAAATTAAAAAAACAAACAAACAAACAACATTTCATATGCCTGTTAAATAGACAGGCTGTGTTATTTATATAGTTGCATTCAGTAACACAACTGACCTAAATACGCGGTTGCACAATTTGAAATCACATACTGTATTTATTATTGTTCTTTATATGTATCAATAAATATAGTCCCTCTCTTTTTTAATGACCTCCCCCGTTTGAATAACACATTCAAATTGGCGAACAATTGGCATACTTTTAACTTCAGTAAAAGACTGCATAATGAAACCAGATACTTCCACTGCCCCAGTTAACCTGCAGTAAAGCGAACGTAACTTTGTATCCGTGTCTTAGATTGCAGTGTAACAGTGTTTCCTTCTGCACTCACCTTGGTGTACTTTATCTCCAAGTCAGGAACTGGCGAGGGCATGAGCTGGAGCGATGCCATGAGCGCGGCGGGGTCTGATTTGACTTCTCCTGGGAGTTCAATTTTACTGGAAGTCATCGTGCCGCGGTTGTCTTGCCGATTGCGATCTGACCTGAGATTTGTCCACTTGATTTCTGATTAGGACTTTGTGTTCCTTCCTGTGTATATAAGCCAGGTGTCAGACTCATGGTCCATTTTTATTGGGTCTGTTCAGAGTCAGGGGGCTGGCCCATCCTCCCAGAGATGATATAATTAAAATGATACATTTACATAAAGCACTCAGCTCGGCCCTTCAGAAAATCATTGGAGTGACTAATACTATACCCAAGTAGACCCATTCTTTCAGAAGCCATGCCGGTGTTCACAGAATGAAATGCCATCTCGTTTATTTCATCCTATCATTTTTTTTAATTACCTGATACAGTTACAGTGCTTAACAACAGCTGGGAAGCCTAGCAGAGGGCTTTGGGAAAGCGCAAGTGCCACGTTCTAATTAGAATTAACACCTGGATGTGAGCTCAAATCTGTCGGATGGAGAAGTTTCTAATCATTACAAAACGTTTTATAAATTCACCAACACAGCTAAACCTGTGAATTTAATTATATATTAGCTGTTAAGAAAAGGCATTAGATACTTGATCTGTATTTTGCTTATTACAGGCGCAGGAAATATATATATATATATATATATATATATATATATATATATATATATATATATATATATATATATATATATATATATTTTTTTTTTTTTTTTTTTGTTTTATCATCAGATTTTTAACAGGTAGTATATATTTACAGCAGTGACCTTTTTTTGTTTGTTACAAAGGTCATCGTGTTGCCAGTATACAAATATGATACAGCCTGTGAGAAAATAAGCACATTTGATATATTTTGTCAGCCTGTATCAACAATATTTGATATTTTGTAACATATTGTTATATGTTCGCAATTTTCAGCACCATCGCCAACAATCACGACCTCTTACTGTGCATTTAAAAAGCAAGATGAATCATGAATCTCGTCGAATCTCAGTCACAGTTCGTGATCGTCCCCAGTGTTGACAGACAGCAGTGCCCCCGATAGATTGTCCTCCTACACAGACATAGTCTGGGATGTTTAATTGAACAAGTGTACATCGCAAGTGATCAAACGCTTTTCTGTTCTCTTTTTCTGTGTTGATCATTCTAAGGTGCTAAGCTCGCCTAAACGTTTTCCCTTCGTTTAATCAAGAAATTGCGTTTTGAATACGCATTCCCTGCATAAGAGTTAAACAGAAACGTCGAGGTGCGAGAGTTACACAGAGCGTACAAACTGCTACAAGCATTTCAGACTTACAGAACTCCCCCTGGGTGTTTTCAGTTCTCAAACAACATTCATTTTTGAGATTCACAATCAAAGTGGTCTACTGTTTCCTATTGGTGTTATATAAAAAATGAAGCTGAAGAAATGAAAGCATACCGCAGCATCGTTTCCAGCGCCCCTTATTGTATTTGTTTTATTGTAGTTTGTGATTTAAAAAAAAGTAATATTGGATGTTTATTGTATTGTAATGTCATATAATATTTAGAGGTTATGTTCTATGTATTGCAACAATATATTCTATGTATTGCATACTATATATATATATATATATATATATATATATATATATATATATATATATATATATATATATATATATATATATATATATATATATATATATATATATATATATATATATATATATATATATATATATTTCTTGCATATATATTTTGTAGGATGTATTATACATTGTATGTCTTTATATATTTCTTTTTTCTTTCATACTGCATCATTGTTCATAAAGAATAGAATAAAAGAATACAATTACATGTTGTGAATATACAGGACTGTTTTTTGAGTAAATTACAAAGTAACTTCACTGACAAGATAATAAAACTGTCCGACGTGCTGTAATTTGTAAATCAGTGTGTTACAGCCTCCTGAAATGTTTTTCCTCCATCGTCACTACATTTTTTCACAGCATGGGTGACGTTCTGAAAATGTCTATTTTCTTTGACATCAAAGAAAGCAATTCTGAAAGCGTGACACTGATTAATGCAATCTAAACATGTCCCCCCTTCCCAGAGGCAGAGGTGAAGGAAGACTTTGCTATACATTTAGCAAAACTACTCATGAAACTTTTTGCGATCTGAGTTTCTGTGCTTGGCGCTCCCTCTGCTGGGAAATTCGGACATTGCACTCTTTAAAAACCTCCACCATATAACCCCAATGGTCCTATTTGGAACTACCGATGTGGTTTTGTAGGGATAGGCTCAAAGAGATATGGGCTGCGTGTTGTATTGGAATAGTTTGTTATAGAACTTCAAATAATTGGTCCAAAAGAAAGCCAGGTTATTGAGATGAACGGTTATGGACATGCATACGGTACGAATATATATATGTATACCCAATTAAGAGTTATACTTGTACCTTTACAAATCTGCCTTCTCGAATAAAATACACTTTTTTGACGAGTGTCACTTTTTCCCCACTACTTACTCCCCCTATTACATAAAGGTTCCTCTCCTTTATCTCTTGAACCGTTTCTCTTGAATCCTTTATTTGTTTAGAAATATCGTAATACTGAGAGCATAATGGGATATGAGATTCCGTAATTTGATGTTTAATATTAGGGTTAATTTAAATTTTAAAGTTGAAAGTCCATTTCATTTTTAACAGCAAAATGTAAACGCATATTTCCATAAACCAAATAAAAATTATTTAAGGGTACTGTTGTAGGTAAACAAATGGTCCAAATGCACAATAGGTATTAGGTTATCCTGCATTATAACACGTTTTAAGAAAATCAGAAAATATTATTCAATTTATAATTCGTAAGAATTAAGAATTATGCAAATAATTACGTAGGACAATATTCACGGCCCTCAAGTTTAAATTTAAAAAGAAAGTGATTTTTTTTTTTAACTGCCCCTTATAACTTATTGTAAATACTCTAATGCTGTATTTTTTTTTTTTTTTTTGTATTTGTTTATCTTCATTAAGGTGCATTGATTGCCATATGCAATGTAGGCCAGATCAGCCATAGTTAGTAAGCGCACCACCCCGTGCATTATTATTGTAAACTGTACTCAGAAAAAAAACTTCAGCCAAAGGAAATTTGATCCAAAGTAGCAGACCACTAGATGGCGCTGGTTCTACTTCTAAAATGCATTTTAGCTGATGTAATCGATATACATACCTGGCGACGTCATGGCACATTTCGGAATCTGGCATGACAGCGGCAGCAGGAAGCAGAAGAGCTGCGACTGAACTCATAGTAAAACCACCTTAACGCAGACTTAACGAACAAAAAACAAACAAAAGAAAAATGAATAACTGCAATAACCACCTAATGACACACAATTTCACAGTCATCGCCTTGCCAGTGCAATAATTATGAATAATATGTATGCAAAAATCCATACAAACAGCTAACACCTTGTTTGAAATTTTTGAAAGAAAAACATTGAAAGTTTTTGGCACGTTGTAATGTTTGCGAAGCCTGCCTTCGTGTTCCTTACCTTACACATGGGATGTGCTGTGGACGGGACTGTCGCTCTCATTGCTGCAAGGGTGCGTCTGCCAAATAAATACATAATAATAAAGGGGGCTGCTAAGGACTCTGCATATGTGACCTAATATGCACGCGCTATCAATATCCTGCGTGGATGCCTCTGACATATTTCTTAGGTCGCATTCACGTCCCCTTAGATAAGCAGTTTTCTAGATTCAGTATATGTAAAATTTAAAAGTGTAACATACCCCCATCACCGACATGCAAATGCATAATAAATATTATAATGTTGCTGTTATGCTGTTAACGCTGTCTTTCACTTTTTCAACACAAGGGACAAATACGCCTCAACTCCAGTCACAATTTACACGATGTTGTCTTAAAGCAACACTTTTTAATAGACTTAAAAATTATAACCACAGTCAGCACCTCTCAAACGATGTGTTATTTTAGCCTTGCACGTAACCAATGTTTGCTTTGTTTTACTTTTGTTTTAAAGATAAGACATTTGCCTTGAAATGAAGTAATAATTAAGCCATGAGTATCGGTTTTTTTGTCAATTCGAGTTTTATCTTATTTATGATCATTATTTAAACAAAAAAAAACTTTAAAAAAATGAAAGTGGAACAAAAGAAAAAGCTGAATTTAAAATGTGTAAAATAATTTATGTTGGCTGTACAGACACTAGATCCGGGAAGGTGTTTCTCCTGTTCTAACAGGTACATCACAATCCCTTATCAGTTAAGTGACGAACAGAATGCCAACTAGTGTCCAAAGATAAATGCGCCGAAGGTTAAAATGCAGCGCAGCTCAACGGAGGGACCCAGTCAGTATTCGCACTGCCTCAGCAGCGACAGGACTCAGGAGGCACATTTGATCCACAAAGGGTGGGGGGACATGGAAAATGAAAACAACAAGAGCATTAAAGAGAGGTTTGCTCTGAGGAACAGCCTGGTGAAGGAAGCCTTAGCAGAATTCCTTGGGACATTTCTGCTCATTGTAAGTCCTGACCTACTGGACACTTTTATTAACTTTTTTTTTTTTAAATGTATTTCTATTTTATTTATATATTTAATTGTTTGTTTGTTTGTTGGTTGGTTGGTTAATTTCATTGAATGAATATAATAATGTCACTTCTAGGTTTAAAATGCTGTACAGATTGAAACCTAACGGTATATAAAGACATGTTGTATAATCAGCTACATTAAATAGTAAGTTTAATTTCATAGCAGGAGGGCTGACAATGCCAGACTGGCTTATTCTTTTAACATTTTCAATTACATCTGAAACACAGAAGGGTTTCCGTTCAGTTTAAATACATTTGATCAGAACAATGACATTTTAGGCATATCTTTCTGAAATCCTCTTATACTTAATGGCATGGCAACAATGAATATGGATTTGAAACCAAAGTTGTTGATGCCTGTCATATTATCCTAATTTGATTATTTTGTAAGCCTAATGGGTGCAATTAAACAAAATAAAATGTGTGTATGCAATTATACATTTAAACATGTCTCCCTCAAGATTATTCATTAATCATTTACTCACTTCCTTTATTGAAGAATTAACCAATTAAGTGCAAAATTGATATTCCACTCATTCCTGCTTCACATTACCATGAAAAAAATATATATGTTCCATAAAATGAATAGGGATGCGTTTGAAAAAAATTCACAAAAACAATTATGTTTATAGAAATCAGAATTGGATTTGTAATTTAAAGCAAAGATAAGTTATTTAAAGTCAATGGAATCTTCAATGATCAAGTTTTTTTCCAGTACACCTCTTGCACTAAATGAATGAATTTTGCTGAACTTGTTACCTATGTGCATCAGCTATGACTGACCTGGTGTACTGCATTTATCCAATCATCCGGCAGAGGAGAGGAGCAGGTATTTAAAGATATAGCAAGCGGATTACTTACTGATTTGAGCACACATAAGACACCAGCATACCTTCCCTTTCTTTGTTGTTGTAAGGATTTCACAATTTGTTTAGAAAGGTCTTGATTCTATATCTTTAAATATAAAAACAAAGTGTAAAGTGTGTATATAATATACAGAACAATAGCTTTTGAGACTGCAGAGATCTCCCTCTTACAGCTAGGTTCAGCCTGTACAGATTCTGTGTTCTCTACCCAGTGAACTAGCGCTTCTTCACTTGTGAGATACACATGTGCAGTTTGAAGCTATCCTAACCTAATAACCTGGAAGGCTTGCTTGCCCACTTTTTTGGGGAAAGTTGGAGACTGTTTGAAGATTTCCACTTTGTTGAGGATTTTAATTGTATACACATTTTTTTTTTTTACATGGCACAGCATTTTACTGAATAAACAGCTCATAAACAGGTTCTAGTGCGAGCTTGATGTTCCTCTATTGATAAGTATTTGAAAACTGTGCACCACACCCACATATTACAATAGAAACAAACAAGCACCACACACCTCCGTGTCACCCTGTGCATTTACACGTGATCGCATGGACACTTGTACTTTAATAGCACCCTGTCTCATGCTTTGTGGGCTTTAACAACAGCTGCGCTTGGGTTCATGAGAAAATGTGTTAGCCTTGCCACTGCTATTATTCTATGATACCCAAGCGTTTATTTTTGGTTTCTTTTTTGGTGGAGGCTGTGTGGTCCAGTGGTTAAAGAAAAGGGCTTGTAACCAGGAGGTCCCCGGTTCAAATCCCACCTTAGCCACTGACTCATTGTGTGACCCTGAGCAAGTCACTTAACCTCCTTGTGCTCCGTCTTTCGGGTGAGACGTAATTGTAAGTGACTCTGCAGCTGATGCATAGTTCACACACCCTTGTCTCTGTAAGTCGCCTTGGATAAAGGCGTCTGCTAAATAAACAAATAATAATAATTTTTTTTATAATGCATTTGAAAATCGTAAGAGTGGAATGCACTAGCAGCTCCGGTCCTAAAGCTTTCTAATTAAACGTGTTGGCTCTACTACAAATCCCAGTGTACTAATGTGCCCAATTAAAAAGACTAATTCCTATTTTTGGATTGCAGCTTTTCGGCGTCGGGTCAGTTGCCCAGACTGTCCTGAGCAGAGGTTCCATGGGAGATCCACTCACCATACACATTGGCTTTACACTCGCAGTCACCATGGCTGTGTATGTGGCGGGAGGAGTTTCAGGTACTGTAACTAATGCCTCTAATCATACCTAATGCATTTACAGAGTGCCCTTTCCAAAGACATGGTGTGGACAGCCTAGCTTAGTCCATTACTGTATTTCTAAAGCTACATCGCCCTTGGTGACTAAAGGGTGATTTGTTCAAAACTGGATGCAATAACAACTTCCCTTACAAAACATTTTGGACGCTTTAGCATTGCAGAGTACCCATAGTGCCAGCATAATTCCCACAATTACCCATACTGTATCGCATTGCAGTGTTTCTGTGTCTAAAACACTGGATCATACAGCAGTTTATATTTGTAAAGTTGCATGATTCTGGTGTTTATTTTTGTCACACTCTGGCGTGATTAGGTTTGAATATTCTTGTCTCTGTTTCGAATGGGCAGGAATCCTACTTGAGAAACAACACTTCAACTGGCACAGTTTCCAGTGCCTGTGCTCAGTCAGAATGCAATATAACAACGTCAGTGTTTTAAAGGTCAAAATATAGTGTTGAAGATGAGCCAAGATAGAATGGTGTAACAGGGGGCTCAGTACTTGAGTCCATAACCCTGCGTCGAGAAATATGGTAAAATATAATGTGTGAGCATATTTAAAGAAATCAGAAGAGAACTAAAAGTATGTGAAGCATGCAGATGTACAGTAGGCATGGTCAGATTTGTTAATTAAACCATATACATATTCCATAAAGCAAAGGAACATTTCCATAAAGGCACTTCAATTGTTGATCATAAACAGGTGTACAAAAGCTTTGTATGACCTTTCAGTCTGTATGGTTTAAAAAAAAAAAGAAGGATTTATTTGACAGAGATTCAATACGAATAGTCTCATGCAGTAAAAGCTAATTCGGAGAGGATTTAGATGTACTGCATCTTAAACATAAATCAGTCTCCCCCAACACTATCAGACGCCCAATTCAGAAATGCTTTGGGCTATTTTATAAACTATTAAAGTAGCAGACATTTTGTTTCCATGGACGGAAGTACTGTGCAGGTGTATTTATATTGTTATGTTTTTCAAAAATAAAAAAAGGTAAACTTTTTTTTTAATTTTTTTTTTTCGCTGAACCATTTTCCTGCAAGTCCCTTTAATTTTCCTGTGAGATCATTTCGTTTTCCAGGCTTTATTTTCTCTTTGATGGAGTCTGTTTAACCCACCTCCACAGCTTTTTTCCCTGTATAACAGGTACTGTATAAGTGCCCCGTCTAAAACTTTGCTGCACATACAGTGGTGTTAGGAGGGATCCTAATACCTGCTGCTTCAGTGTTGTGAAAACAGGCTTTGCCTGATTCAATGTGACAGTACAGTCTACAAATCTACTGAAAAAGGAGAAGACACAAAAACAAAAGTGACCAGCATACCTACATGATAGAATAGGAATCCTCCTACACTGCACGAATGGGAGCGGGTAAGTATTGAGTGATTGTTTTATTTAAAATGAAGACTCAAATATGTAAGCATGTAGTAAACAAACGCCAAGCAATCAAATGTAGCATGCAGCAGAACATACCAAGAGCAAGGTTAGATTGTGAGATTAAAATGGGCCCTTAGTCCCCCTAATATCTCAGAGCAGAGTCCTCTTTGGCCAAGTTTCGAAATGAATGCAGCTCAATGTTATCTCTGTTGAAAATAATAAACTCAGCGAGGGTAATTGCATATGTTTCTGCATGGCTGGGCCTTTCACCTCCCCACACGACCACTGGAAGCTTACATGTTGTTAAATTACATCAGTGACGATTGTCTGAGATATCAGACTAATGAGCTTTACTGGGGCACATTTCCTGCATAGAGGTGCCTGAGTAGGAATAGTAGTTAGCGTGTGGAAAAAGCCTAATGTTATTTATTTATTTATTTCATTTTAATTTCGGTTTGACAGACGCCGGTATCCCTTTGTAACACTTCTTAACCAGGTCACTTTTCAGTTTAGAGGGTGCTTAAGCAAATCCACTCAGATTATGTTAGCCTCAATCCAGATTGACTTTTTCAGTCTGCCCCCGTGGAACTATTTCTGAACAGAGTATGGATTCTTTCCCGTTGTGCCTTATGACGTTGTCATGGAGTTAAACCGACATACACGGAGGTCATATGTGACCTTGGGTGTTAGCGGCTTACGTTAAATTGACTGTGGAGCTAAAACATCACTGTAAAGAGAGCAATGAAATCCAACAAAACCTTAAGTCGCTGCTCAGTTGATAAAGACGTTATAGGAGGTTGAAACGTACTTGCTCATTACTTCATGAGATTCATTTTTAGATTCTGTTATGAAATAAATGAAAGTACTAGAAAAGGTATCTGCCAAAACAAACTATGTTACAAGAATGTATCGAGTTGTAAATGATCCAAATGAATAACAAACCACAACTGTACTATACATATCCTGAAGGTTACTTGTAAATCCTAGCATAACTGAGCATTAAACACTCACTGAACACGTTTTAATACTTTAAAAAATGGCACTAGGAGCACAGTTGGGTTCAAAGACTTCTCAGCAAGATGTACATGGCCTATTTAATTGAGGCATTTACCAATCAAAGTACCAGCAGGAGCCAGGCATTGCGCATTGAAGGACATTATTTTGTTTTGAACATTCTGTTCAGTGTTTGAACTTCATCTTTGCCCTGTTCTTGAAAATAAAACTGGTGTTCTGACTTTTGGGTGATGTTAGGTCATTTATATGTATTACACTGATATTTTTCAATATTACTTGTACAATATTACTAAGATTTCCTCCTTTTAACTGCAGTATTTTTGTTTTCGGTCTGTCCAGAGAAATTTTGGGGAGAGTGCGTGTACATTTTAATGTTTCGTAAATCTGGGTGATACAATTTAAAAAAAAATCATTTTTGTTCTTTTAGAGGAACAATACCAATTCAGTATCTGCTATTTAATATTTTACAAGATGTGTTTGCCCCTCTATTGCACATAGGTATGTCCTGTTTTCGACATGAATATCTGGTTTATATAAAGGCACAGGTGAACATGGCAAGTGAAACAAGGTTTAGCTTGGATACTCATAGATTTTGTTAAATACATTTTAAATAAATAGCAGAATCACTCTCTGAACTTGTCTGCAAATATGTCAGAGAACTGGCAGAGTTAAGAGTTTGACGAATTGGCCATACAACTCTTTGAAAACAATTTCCACACAGCACAGCACAGCACAGCTGACAAAGCTAGGCCTGGTAACAATGCACAGACTTTGTTCTTGTGTCCCTGTTTAATTCACTTTAGAAACACCTGCACAGTCATCCAGCTCATTTTCCAGCAAGAAAAGAAAATAATTCATAAGAATGATTAATTTTAGATACAAAGGCAGCATTCTCTGCGATAATACTTTATTCTTCTAATTATCTGCACAAAAACACTAGTTAGACCCAGAGTGTATCACTTTTCTTGACCTAAGACTTCAGAGAATTTTTCACTGTCTCTGCTTTTATTAAAATTGTAATTCATTCTGTACACACTTGTTATGGTATATGATTATATTGCCCAAAGTATTGTGCTAAAACCACTGAAATGGTAACTGAGAGACTTTGCCCTCCAAACAAACCCTAGTTCTGCCTCACAGGTCATTGACACATGAAGCTTTTGAGAAGACAAGTCCATTTACTTAAAAGATGATTGCTTCAAAGTGGCTTTGAAGCAAGGCAAAGGTTTACTTAGAAGCAGACTACACATACGTGCGCTGCAGTCCTATGCATTACCTGGCATGTTTTTGCTTTCTGAATCAGACCTAATGTACTGATCCATGGTATGATGGTTCTTGAAATCCATCATCATCAAAACCTTAAGACGCTGCTTAGTTTCAGATTCTGTCGTGCAATTAATATACCTATTAAATTAGAAAAGGTATATGCGAAAAATGGTGCTTACTGTTATATATTGTTCATTTGCAGGCGCTCACATAAACCCTGCTGTCTCTCTGGCGATGTGTGTGCTGGGGAGGCTGAGCCTCTGCAAATTCCCAGTCTATGCCGTGTCTCAGTTCCTTGGTGCTTTTATTGGCGCCGCAGCAGTCTATGGACTTTATTATGGTAGGTATTACAGCATGAATTATCCAGCATTACAAAAAAAGACCGAAAAAGACAACATTTGCTAACTGTCTGAGTACAGTTAATAAGAGAAGATAGGTCTGAGACTTGCTGTGGGTCTGTCTGAACTTACTCACCACAACAGATAGCCATAAGCATTGATTTGCTAGGATTTTATGATTCTGATTTTGGTAGGATTTTATGATTCTATGATTTTATGATTCTAGTTATGATTTCAAATGGTAACCTTCTTTTGCTGACATTGTGAGATGGCAGAGTTCTACACAGTATTTATACTGAAATAGTCCAACGATTACTTTTTTCTTACAGATGCCTTCCTGGATTATACAGGTGGAGTGTTCACAGTTACTGGCCCCAATGCAACAGCACATATTTTTTCATCCTACCCTGGTAAACATCTTTCAATCTTAAATGGATTTATAGATCAGGTAAGTATATTACTCTAGCTACCTTTATAGTCTAGATTTCTGTATAGATAATTATACATTATGTACAGTAAATGTTACATCATTTCTGGTAAATTCATCAGAAACCTAAATAATACTCCTATGAAACCAAAGTATTTTATTCTTGCTGAAGAGTACAGAATTAATATATAGCAGAACATAACTGTATATAATATACCTAGACGAATAGACATCATTAGCAGTCACTTAAATGGACATGGAATTAGTTAGCATAAAAATAGCACACAGTAAACACTATAATCTAAACAATACCCTCCACACAGGGAATAACCAGACGCATAGCAACCAAAAAACAAGCCATCCTCTGTGTCTGAATTTATTGCTTAAATAAATGAATTAAATCTACACTGTTCAACAGTTACAGACAGCAGAGGAACAGACAAACAAGCCAAGGACTTTAAACCAAAGGTTAACAGCACATTGCTATGTAACTCCAAGCATTTTATTTGCACTGCTTCTGTGATGTTTTCAGTGCTTCTGTAAATGAGAGGGAGAGAGAGAGAGAAAGAGAGAGAGAGGGGGAGAGAGACAGAGAGGCTGCCCTCTGTGAGCATAATAAACTGGAATCTCTGCAGTCTAATGTACGTCAGTCTTGAACAGCTGGAGGGTAAAGGGGTTGTTTATTCAGTTGCTTTCAGGTGCAGAAAAATAAAGTTGGTCAATAGCGTCCTAATTTAGCTAAAACACTTAGAAAGGCTGCAGGCAGCCATCAGTGAAACACCTGAGACAGTTTGATCCAAATGGATGTAGTTATACCAGCTGTGTCTGCCTTATTGACAAGTAAGGCTGACGGAACAGTACCAGTAAAGGCTTTGTTAGATAAAGGGGAGTGGGTTTGTGTACATAGCTTTAAGCCTGACATGCACACGTACACACAGAGCTGCAATAAAGCAATGTGCAACAGGCTACAAAGTCCCAACGTACAGTACTGACAAATCTCAAACTGTCAACAGTGGGTGTTGCCTATGTGATTGTATTAAGATGGCACATTGTAAAGTTCTATTTGATTTAATAAAGGCAGTTTTCTCTTCACTCTGATACACAGGTTATAGGAACTGGTGCATTGCTCCTCTGCATCCTTGCCATCTTGGACAATAAGAACAAGGGCGCCCCGAAAGGAATGGAGCCCTTGATGATTGGTCTCATCATCATGGTTATCGGGGTCTCCATGGGCCTGAACTGCGGCTACCCAATCAACCCAGCGCGTGATCTCGGCCCCAGGCTCTTCACTGCCATAGCAGGGTGGGGCACTGAAGTTTTCAGGTACATCTAGCGGCTTGAGAAAACCCAAATATTGTACAGTATGTATTGCTTGGGGATTGAATACAAAATGGCACCAGTCTGCAGGAGAGCCATTTTACTGTACCTTGAGACCTGCTGTTGCCAGAAACCACGATTAGGCACAGACACACTCAGCAAATCACAGGTAAAGCTTGATAACTGCAAATTACAAGCAAGATAAAAAAAAAAGTGGGAAACTGCAAAATTACTGTGCAAATTTACCACAGTAAACTTTAAAAAGGGAACGTTATCAATAAAATAAAATAAAATGATATATATATATATATATATATATATATATATATATATATATATATATATATATATATATATATATATACAGTATATATATATATATCGAGTCTTACAGATTGTAGCTAACATATCCATGTTGTCTGTGTATTACTATGGAGAGGAATTCATTTAAAGATACGAATAGGCAAGTCTAACTTTTATATTTTTGATATTTGCTGGGTTTTTTTGTTACAAATCTGTACTGTTCATCTTCCCCCCTTGTCATTACCATTATAGAGTAATATCTAGACTGTGTTGCTGACTGTTTCTTTGCTCCCTTGCCAGCGCTGGAAGTCACTGGTGGTGGATTCCTGTGGCTGGGCCGCTGGTTGGAGGGATGGCCGGAGCTGTGATCTATGTGCTCTTCATCGAGCTTCACCACGCGGACCCTCAGAAGACTCCAGAAGAAGAAAACAGCATGAAGGATAAATACGAGATGATTGCAATGAGCTAAACTCCCCAGACACCAAGATCAGACCCAAGGAAAATTCAGCTGTGACAATCATAACAAACAGGCTCATCCTCATGTCAGGAGTGTCCCCTAACATTTTACAAGTCTGGGTATAGCGTTCCCTTTATCCTGCTCCCAGAGACGCTTGGGGAGAAAAAGGGAGTTCTACTGATTTATCTGACAAAATATTAGCTTGATTGGACTGGGATCTAGTGAGTGAGCTGGTCTGTTTATTAAGAACCCCTGGCCTATGCTCTTAGTTGCTGCTCTCTCTGCATTGTTGGAGGGGAACAATTTAATCAGGGTTGAGGTCAATTCCCTTTTAATTTGACATAGGCTTTATTGAGCAAACATACATCTAATTTGACCAACACATGTGCAACTTGTCAACAGCACATGGAATTACACTATTTCGTGTGTTTGCTCAATGAAGCCTCTGTCGTAAATGAAATTGGAATTGATTCATAGGGAATTTACCCCAACCCTGAATGTCCTCATTCCCATCAGCATTGCAGGCTGATTGCATCTGCCAACACAGTCCAGTATCACTGCCTCCCAGTCCAGCACTGCCCAGTCGCTGTATCTCAGCTGTTATCGCTGCAAAGGTTGCCCACCTTGGTAAAAGGCACTAGCACAAGATGTTCATTTTTTGGCAGGTGAATCCGTGTATATAGAGCTGTTTTGTTTGCAATGTATTTATTCCACTGCTTCTGTTGTATTTATTTGAAGAAATGTTGAAGGAACAACCCAAAGTCTTTTCGAAGTTAGTGATTATCAGCAGAAATTGGCTTTCCACTTCTTTTCTTGTAATAGCGCTTTAAATAAAGAAAAATAGCTGTTTTTCAATAAATTAAAACAATTGTAGTGTATTAGAATCTGCTTTATTAACTTAAAAAATATAGTGTAACATATGGTTTAAACAGTTATTGCATATTAAAGTTGAAAAATATAAAATCTAAGGTTGTTCTTATAAAATGTTATTAGTATAGTATAACCGTTATTCATTGATAATGACTCGAAGTAGCAGCAAGGCATGCTGGTTAGTGACAGGTGCGGTAGGTTTCAAGGGGTGGGGAAGCTGGTGCAGCTCATCCCTTGTAGGCAAACTGTCAGCAGTGTGTGATTGCTGCTGCACAGAAGGCTCAGACTGTGGAAGAATGCAGTAAACAAACACCAGGGAATTATATCTTAGTCTTGAACTGCAGCTTTACATCGCTGGCCATCGCCCAAGCTCATTGTCTGGCAACAAGCACCGTGTGAAGAATACAAGCAGGGGAGCCAGCTGATGTAAAGTTGATTTACAGATACAAGTAACTATCCAGGGTAGGAAATCACTGTGGCAGCTGAAATGAATGGCTGGCTTTGTAATGCCACTACTTCATAAAAGGTACGCATTTTATATATGACTACTCAACTTTTGTTTGTGTGTTTTTTAGTTTTTTAAAGGAGTGAGCACAAATGTCCTGGAGCCTTTTTCTGTTACAAAGAAATGTTTAATTTAAATTGTATATTAGCATACGGGATATAGATTTATATATATATATATATATTATAACCTATTTTAATGATTTTTTTTCATATTGTGCTGTGTATCTTGATTAAAAAAGAGAGTTTTTCAGGTGATGTATAAATCATATTAAGTAGAATGCATGCTTTAAAAGATACTAACACTTGTAACACTTGAAATGTATTTGCTTACAATTGTAAGTCGCCCTGGATAAGGGCGTCTGCTAAGAAATAAATAATAATAATAATAATAATAATAATAATAATAATAATAATAATAATACTGTGTGATTTTGTAAAATGCACCCATCTTTGTTTGTGAACTATAATCTGAGTTATGCCATTCAAAACAAAAAGCACTCGTCTTGTTTTCTGCTTGTGTACATTACTATATCTTATTTTACATGAAATGGTTGCTGTTAGATTTGTTCAGTGAATGACAAAGAAGATCAAGTTTAAATACATTTTTAAATTAACAAAGCACTGAAGAAAAAAAAAATATATATATATTAAATATATATACTGTATAGATAGATAGATAGATAGATAGATAGATAGATAGATAGATAGATAGATAGATAGATAGATAGATAGATAGATAGATATTCATATTAGTACCACTATATTTATATTTGATTATTCCAGATCTATCCAGTCTATTTCTTGTTTCATCAAAACCTATGGTCCCAAAGATAAATAGGCTGTATTTTTTAAAGACAATTATACAGTTGTAGTATATTATTTGAATAAAATATGATGCAAAGCTACCATTGTAAACTAACATTTATCCCTCACAAGCAGACGTAATAATGTAGTCTGGACAGGTAGACACCAACAGTGCACAGGGCAGGCGTGTATTCAGATACCTGTAACACTGCTTCACAGAAGCCACCACAGGTGACAGATATATGCTGCATTCCAACACCATTTCGATGTTGTTTATTTAGTTGCCACGGAGCTCGTTTGTTACTATGGGAATAGTTTTGCAAGTACTACAAAACTAACTTCCTTTTTGCTTGTGGAATTGAGCACAGCTGTTTGGTTAGTTTTTTTTTTTGGTGTTTTTTTTAATTTCTCAAACTTGTGAAAATATTGGCGCAGTTCAGTTACTTTTTTGATACAATAAGCATTCCACAAACAAGTTAAGTTTGCAGTATTTGCAGTATTTTAACGTTTTTCACCTGTTCCGCTTTGTCAGATACATTTTCTTCATGCTATAAACGAATCGTTATCAACTACAGGTAGGGCTAATGAAAATAACATATACCGGTATATGTATTTTTATTTGTTTATGCATGTATTTATTTATTTATGTATGTGTTTATTTGTTTATACTTTGTATTAGACACAAGAACGTTTCAACCGTCGTTTAAAATACATTTGTAAATTAAATTAAATTTGTGTGCCCAGATAGATGCTGAGAAAACATTATTTAATAGCTTTAATATCATAACCGTTTTATACATGTTGCTGCGTATAAACACACTTGTCAAATACATTTGTTAGTAGCCTATTTGTCAATATAAACTTTTTTATAGTTTCTTTTGTCGATAGAATACTAAAAAGAGCAGAATGTATAACATCCTGGTGCGGTTCCTCACTCTCCCTATTAGATTTACATTACAATTTGGATGGAGCCAGAGACATATCATCTTTATGTTTCGGTGGCATTTACGCTTTTTTTTATTTTTTATTTATCCTATTAGGGTGTCAAAGAATCAATGGGGGACTATTACAGCGGCCCCTTCCCCACTTGGCTACCAAAAATGAACAGCTATGAAATAAAGCAGGTTACAGAACGATTGTACAAAAACGACACATCCAAGCAATGCATTCCAGCGGGCCCTAGTGGCAACAATGTGCACTGCGGGAAACTGAAATTTGAAGAACTGAAAAAGCTGACTGAACGACTTACGAAAAACTCAGCGGCAAAAGCCGCCGACCAGAAGAGAATCCCGCAAGGGAAACTGAAGGAACTTGCAATTATAAACTCGTTTGCTTGGAAAGAATGGAACTGAAGAATTGAACTAGGAACTATCAGGTTGACACGTCATGACTTGTGAGGAGCACAACCCAAGCTATTGTTAAACTGCACAGGTTATTATTTTAGCATCAAATAAAATGGATCTGGTGATCCCTGTCCTTTGAAACACTAGAGCATGTGAAGGTATCTAAGACATCATGTTAGTATTTAAGGTTATGTTGGATTTTTGTTCTTAGGGCCCCTCATGTTAATTAGCATGCATTTTTAAAACTGACTGTATAACATTAAAAGATCAATATGCATGAGTACTGTGTTTGAGTTTTGAGTTTTGTTTTGAAAGGTCTGTGGCTGTGATGGGAGCTGTCTGCAGTAGGGCATGTTGAAAAGAATGGATGCATGTACCTTGGTGAACACAGAACTCTACCCTTATAAAGTTTTCCCATGGTTATACTATGCATTTACCATAGTGTGCCATGTTTTGTAATATGCTTCATCATACCTTGCAATAATATACAATGCTTGCCCATGCTTTATCACACTTTGCTATGCTGTTACTGTATGGCAAATGTTTATAAGGGCAGTGGAAAAGTTTTTCTAAACCCCTCTTTGTGTTGAATCATAAAGTCATGCTACATGGTTTATTACATCGTCTTTATTAACCATTTTGACATATTTATGAAGTTCGAGCTCCCAGTCCCATGTTAAAATGTATTTGTGTACAGATGTTTCTTGTCACATGTTATCAGTGCCTGTATACCATGTGGTTTTGTACATTCCCCTTACTGGTTTATGGTGTTTGCAATCAGCATTGCAGCCTGAATATTTCAGCACTAAAGGCATAACTAGATTTCATGTAATTACTGTATTAGAGTGGTGTGAGCATTCCACAAAATTGTTATTTTTACCAGACACTTTTGATGGTTGCCTTGAACTGCATGTTCAGTCCATTTGTGATTCGTGCACATTAACACTGTTTTTAAATGTTATGTGCAGGCACATATTGCACTGTGTCACAACTATGCTTTTATTAAGGGTCTTTCAACTTTGAGATCGAGATATTTCAAATTGAGGTGTGCAGAAGTTCAGGGTGCAGAAGTGATCCTATATGTAAGATCCAGTTCCATCCCTCCTTTATCATTTATTCTGTGGCTGACAGCATTGACAGTGAAACTGGTTTAAGTACAATTGACATTAGTTATGTGCATTGGGTGTACAGTAACTGGACCGCACACACCTCATTCATTCATGGGCATGTTGTGTCTTGTGTTTCCTATTAGATTGTGAAACACAAACAAAAGTATCTAAGAGTGCTTCCATAAACATTTCCTAGACTGAAGGAGAAGACCTGTGTGGTATACAGGGAAGGAAGAAATTAAGTTTTTAAAACTTTTAAATTCTAGATGGGCTAATTTTTCTTTCTAGCAATATAATAATCTTACCGGTAAGTAAAAATTCTGCAATTGCATAAAAAACTTTCAATGTTTTGCTTAAAAGAAAAACTTTTTGACTAGCCATTAATAAACTAGCCTTGGATCACGTTGTAAATTGCATTCTAGGCTTTGCTAATTACTCTGTAATTGTTTTTGTAATTTACTTTCTATTAAGATTACTATCTCCGAACTATACATTTCATTTGGTTTATTGAAACCCAAGATACATACAAATGTATATGTTTTTTTAAATACTGTGAATTTTTTTTTTTTACTTTAATCTCTTACAGACAAAACTACAGCAAGCTCACAAATTTTGCCACTTGTAATCTTTTGTTACAATACAATACAGCGTTTTCAACTCGGAATGATTGGCTTGGTAACAATAGCTATGTGTTTTACAGTTATTAACTATACAATTGCTAGTTCTACTTGTCTTAAATCGTTCAAATTGCAATAATGCTGATTACAATGATCTGTTATCTAACACTCGATATACAGTAGCTCACAAAACAAGCACATTATTGCCATTTGACAACTTTGCAGACTGTGTCAAAAGGGTGCCAATAGCAGCCCTGACATTGACTGTACTGCTCATCACATCGGACAGTCCCTCCCGAGGAGGCTTGAGGCATGCTCCCACCACGTTGTTAGGAAGATATTACTGTCAAAGTAGAGAATCTATGTGTTGTTTTTGAAACTTCTGTAAATCTCTGGAGCGTTTAAAGTCACTTGCATTGTCACTGCCTGTGCTGTACCTGCTATAAGGCAAACCCATCACTATTTCCTTGTGATAAAACAAATCATTTCACAAAGTATTAAATCAACAGAACAGCAATGACTAAAACCTTAGCTAATGTCGCAAGATAACGGTGCATAACATTCTTAAACTGGATTGGATTTTTTTTCAGTTTCTTCTGCTGCTTTCATAAATGGCTTCCAAAGTGACCATGAACAGTTCGGGTGAAACTGAAGCCGCAGCCATCCTGGCCGATATTGAGAAACTTACCAAGTCTGGCAGCCAGGTTTTAGCAGATGACCATCATGAAAGAGCATTGTCCATCTTCAAGAAAGCCTACCTGCTTTCTTTAAAGCTTCCTGAAGGCCAGTCCCAAAAGGCTTGTCTGTTTAACCTGGGTGCTGCCTACATTGCCGTGGGCAAAGCCAAGAAGGGCTTGAAGTGCCTGATGAAGTGCAAGCTGAAGGAGCCCAAGGGGAGGGATGCAGACATGTACTTCAACATCGGCATCGCCTATGAAGAAATGAAGGAGTACTCCAAGGCCGTCAAGTTCTACGAGAAGGCTGTGAATGACTACGGAGCTCACCAGGCTGACAACACCGCGGATGCCCTGATAAAGCTGGCTTACTGTTCCGTGAACCTGAAGGACCCTGCATCAGCGGCACACTCCTTCAGGCTGGCCGGGCAGTCCTACCAACAGGCTGGGAAGTTGGACTACACAGCTATGGCACTGAGGGAATGTGCCAGCTACATGATCCAGAGCCAAAGGTTCTCTAAAGCAGGAGTGCAGCAGGTTCTCAATGAGTGTCATCAGATATGCAGAGGAATATCACATTCAAGCCTAAAAGGTATCTCTTCTCCCTCCATTGGGTCCTCTTTGGAATTCCTATAGGATAGTGGAATGCCATAGGCTTAGGGTTAAATTTGATTTCCATCTAGTGTGATTTTAAGAATACGTCCCGGTAATTTTCCTCCCGCTTCATTTAAGTATGTATTTATATACGGATTTCTACATAAAATAAGATTTAGTGTTTTTTAAATTAATTTTCTTGTGCTTCAATAACACTCTCTTAGCTTAGGGAGTTGCAAGCGCTCCTTAACATCCAGTTTTGTGAATAGTATATTGCAAAAGCAATCTAGAGTCATGGCTGGCATCTTAACGCTTCAGGGTAAGTCTGTTGAGAAATTCAATTTCAATACCCACTGTTTAATCCACTTGCAAGACTGAGACTGCTTGAGATGACATTTACACTTGATGGCTTCAAATGGCTTGCATCTCAATACAGCTTTACGATGGCAGATCCTGTTACCTTTGGTGCACTTGGTGAAGTGGTGTTTTCTTTTTCTTTTTTTTTAATGATTTGCTGACAGAGATTGGTGTTGACACGAAAGCATTGCTGAGTGCCGCCTGTCACTTATCATTTTGTCTTCCAGGAAAGCTGCTGAATGACATTGGCCTACATTACGCAGAGCTGAAGAGTTTTAACCAAGCAGAAGAGTGTTTCACTGAAGCCTTGGACAGCTGCTCTGGAATGAGTTTCAGCATCAGGAAGAGGGCAGTGCTGCTTCAGAACACAGGGGCGATCCACAATGCAATGAACCAGTACGAGACGTCACTCAAGTATCACGCTGAGGCAGCCGACATGTACGGTAAGATGCGGGGTTCTGGAAAATCTTTGAGGTCGTGGTATTGGAACAACTTTAACATGTAGGTTTCCTTGTCTTGACTGCTCAGATGTGCCACTCAACTGACCAGCTTTATAGTTAATCATGTTATTCACAATACAGTATACAACTCCCCGTTGACAGGGACATTTTTTTTTAATATGCAAGGAGAACCCTGCCCCAAAAATACAATGTTGGTGCGCTATAGTCTCTGTATCTAAAAGTCAGGTTTGCAGGTTTGGTAGGTTTGATTAAGGTAGTGTTCGCCCTCTAGTGGTAACCGTGGATAAAATATCTCATTTATTCTGTTATTGTGACAGCACACAAGGTGGCAATTGTTTTTCATTAAAATAATCCCTAATGTTACTGTATGCACTGGAATGCTTCAGAGTAGTTTTTTTTACACTTCTTTTATCACATGCATTGAACTGATCATTTTTCCTCCCAGCAAAGATGTCTTATCTGTTCTGATCTTTTAAGTAGGCATGGTTGTGTTGTGCATTGAATTTGAATGTGCTGTGTACATGTGGGTGTCTATAGGTGCCCTAGAGGAAAGGAAGGCTCAGGGTGAAAGTCTGTGCAATCTGGCCTACGCCTACAGCCAGATGAAGAATTATAGAACAGCAGCGTTATATTACCAAGAGGCCCTGCAAGCTTTCAAGGATGTAGGTAAGCACCTGACTAAAGATCTGATAAAACCACGGTCTTAGGCTAGGATTTTTCAGGTAGACGATGTTTATTCTATTGGGGCATTAAATGGTGACATACGGTAAACTGGGATTTTAAGGTGGTATTATTGTTTGAGTTATGTTACATTAATAACACATAGAAACAGATTCACAGACAAACCATGAAGGCAGCTAATATAAATATGCTTTTGTTATGTACTGTATCTCTAAATTATAGTCATTTTATTTGGATTATTATTGGATGTCCTGTTTTTAAAACTTCCACACACAGCAATTTGAAAGGAACAAAGGGTGTGGTTTATACTGTACCATTATTTATTTGGTACAGCTGAATACTGTACCTATATTATCTGGCTTGTGAAAAACAAATTATTGGTAAGGCACACCTCAATATAATGTAAAGCAGCCAAATAATTCAGATTTTATTAATGTATTAATGTAGCTAATTAAAGTTAATAATTACTAATAACTAACTGATTTATTGGATGATATTATTGATCAGTTAAATCTAGGAGTCTTTAACTGAGAAAATTATCTGAGAAATCTAGGACATAATGTTCCTTCCTTTGTTAAAAAAAAAGTATTAGTCATAGTTTTATTATCTATGAAATGTATAGTACATTAAAGAATACAGGCAGGAAAGCTTTCAGCTTTAGGGCTCCTAAACTTTGGAATAAACTATCTTATTCCTTAAGGGAAGCACCAACCATTGCTGTTTTTAAAACAAAACCAAAGACACATTTTTATAGTCTGGCCTGTTTATCTTAAAAATGACTTGTCTGCACCTTTTATTGTTCTCTTCTTAGTGTTTTATTGTAACTTTCTATTCCGGTTTCCTGCCGGATTCTGTTTTAAATTGACAATGTACTGGGATTTTTATTCATCACCCTGTGAAGCGCTCTGTGACAGTTCTATTGCGGAGGTCGCTAAAATAAAATTGATTGATTACAAAGATAATTACCCAAAAGATTTTCAGGAGCTGTTTGCAATTGTATTTCTTAAATATACACCTATTGGAATTGGCTTATTTAATCTGATGCCTCCAAGTACACTGTGGAGATGTGCTTTAATGACTGTATAAAGTCAGCATGATTCAATTATGAATGTGTAAACAGTACACTGAGCTGTGTGCATTGAAGTGTTGAATGCACCTGTTCATTCCCCACTATGAATAGTATATAGTACAGGAATGCCATGTGCATTTACTAACTATACAACTGCAATTGGAATTGGGGAGTAATTCATAGAAACTGATAGGAGTTTTTCCTGTGACGACTCACTGTCAGAATTGATATGGAATTAATTGCATATCATTCTGATGGTATTTGGGTACACGGGGAGAGTGAATTCTCATTTAAAAATTCTAGGTTGCTTCGAAGGAAACCATGAAATTAATCCTGTTGGCTAACAGTGAGGCCCCCAGTGTCAAATCAATTACTAGCACCACAAATCCAAGAATAAGCTGGTTTGAGTCAATGCCAGAACATTACACTGAATTGCATTAAATGTACAGGGGCTTGCTGGAATCATTGTTCACACTGTAGAACTTGAAGGAATTTCAATTTAATTACAGCTATATCTAAAGTATAATAATAATAATAATAATAATAATAATAATAATAATAATAATAATAATAATAATAATAATAATATTTAGAGTATTAAAATGAAAAACCACTTAGAGAATTGTAAAGTGCACAGCAGATCTCTCTCCAGAAGAACTCTCAAACCTACTGTACAATACACGTGTGGAGAGCTGAAACAACACAGCTGAACTCCTGTTCTCTAGCAACGCATAAAACATTGATTTCACAGCTACTCATTCTGTATGAGTGGGGTTTTAAACAATTAATCTATACACCCATTGGATTCTGTTAGTTGTATTGTAAGTCATTTATACAAACACAAAACAATCACAATGTGTTTGATTTGTCCAAATGCCAGAGCATCTTTTGTGTGTTCATAGTTGTGTTTAATGGCTACCTCTAAACAAGTTGATGGTGTATTTCTTGCACACTTTTTGCTTTGTCAAGAAAATACACTCTCAAGTTGATTAGAGATAGCCACCAAACACTTATAAACATATTACAAGTCATTAAATCTAAATTAAATCAGATGCAATGCTGATATTAACATGCTTAATCTGTCTTTATAGAACCTGTTACAGTTCGAACCTTTAGTATTCATAGTCGCTGACATCCACACTCAGCCATAAGTGTATCTGCTGCGAATAGGTTTGTGTTGTGTACACGTCACCTCTTGCATTGAACACTACGATAGCTAAAGTTATCTTTATTTATTTTTTATGTTTCTGAGCAATTACTAAGTCTGATGTCATTTCTTGTGATTTAATTTGTGTGTAGTGTGGCTCATATTGTATAATATTAATAGATGTAATTTAGCACAATTTAAGGAGTTTTGCAGTTCTGTTGTCCAAACTGCACAGGATTGCATCAGTTATACACAGAGACCCTCCCAGAGCAGCGTATTGACTTCTCATGCAAGGTGCACCAGCCTCACAGGGCAAACACAGTGTGAATTGCTCTTGAATGCATTCTTGCTTTGTATTCTAATCTACTACTTGGCGATTATGCCGATCACTCTCCAGGTGATCTGCATGGGCAGTGGCAGATGTGTGAAGGATTAGGAGCTACTCAGTTCTGCCTTGGCAACATGGACCAAGCCATATCTTACTACAAACAAGCACTGGCTGTGTTTGGACAGTCAAAGGTACTTTCTGTTTGCTGTATCTGTTTGCACTGTGCGTTGATGATGAAAGGCTGTGTTAAGTCTTTGTAAGTGGCACTCGGTATCTCTTTAAAATGAAAGATTGCCTCATTCTGGTTGGCAAACATTTACATTTTCAGCTTCTTTTTTAACGTCATTGAAGAAGGAGCTTGTCATAATGTTTGAGTCAGAAGATTATTTAGTTCTACCCAGATTCTATGATTCAGTGTTAAGGTGTTGGGGTTACATTACTTCTATATAATAATTTTGTTCTGCATAATGCCTCTTTCAACCATGTGATATTTCTATATAATATTTAGTAGACCCTAATATTGATGTGATCCAGCCAGCTTAAATGTTTGTATCAGGGGGCTTGTATCAGACAGTTTGTAGCAGATGATAATGACATCACATTCCGAGTTTGTATCAGGGGGCTTGTATCAGACAGTTTGTAGCAGATGATAATGACATCACATTCTAATTAGCTGTGCTCTTGTGTTATTCTTATGTAACTGTATATTTTTAAATATGTACTATAGGGCCCTGTGGAAGATACAAGCTGCTTTTCACCCCCTCAAAGTCAGAGCAGCCAGGTGGAATATTTATAATCTTGTATCACACAGCACCCTGTATGATATACCAGGGATGGAAATAAGGCTCCCACTGCATAGCAGTTTGATCCATTTCTGGTTTTATTATGAGTTTATTAAGAGACACCTGAGCTTGTTACCTATACACTGTGGCTAATCAAGCTTGTGTTAAAACCTGGAATGGGTGAAAATGCTATGCAATAGGAGTCTTATTTCCATTCCATGCCTGCAGATTAATATAAGGCTGAGTGTCTGCATATATGTTGGTTTAATTGAATTGTGTTAAAAGGCATGAAAGAAACAAAGTATGTAAAAATAATAATAATAATAATAATAATAATAATAATAATAATAATAATAATAATAATAATAATAATATATTTATTTTTATATAGCTTCTTTCATAGTGAACCACCATCACAAAGCACTTTACAGAGGTAGGCTGTGATTTGAACCAGTGACCTTCTGGTTACAAGCCCTGGACTTTAACCACTGGACATTCAATCATACTATCTATGACCAATATACACAATTCTCTAACAAGTAATGGGACATGAATAATTATAACAGAAATGTCATACAATACAATGCACTTTGTTTTTTCTGATTGGCATTATCAATGAACAAATTGTATCTGGTACTATACTAGATTAAAGAAAGCGTTCCAAAGACATTTCGCCTACAAATTTTTTATATTTTTTTTGGCAATGACACCCTTATGTTTCACTTAGAACCGCATCACGTAATAAACTGTAACAATAGTCAGCTTGAATAGGTCAGATGGAAGGTTGTCGTATCCCAACTGCACTGCTTAAACATGAACACATGTCTTTGTTCGGTTGTTGTTTTAGGAGAAATCTGAGGCTCCCAGGGAGAGGATCATGGGCAAAATGACGGACACCATTAAATACAATGTGGCCCCTCAGCAATCCCACTCACGCAAGCAGAGCTTCCCTCTCCCCAATGAGATGGTATGTCCAGGAAACTCTTTAGCACAGAGCCTTCCTCTTTATAAACCGCAACAAGGATCACATGTTCCTAATATATCATTACTTACCTTTTTAATATCCTAGCATTCGAGTTCTAGATGCTTCTGTGTTACTTTCATTGTTATTTGTCATGCTTACTTACCACTCCAGTAAAATTTCATACTGTATATAAACATAAATATAATATACCAGGTACCATATATTTGTTAGTGTTGAGTTACTTTAAAAAAAAAAAAAAAAAAATTTAGTCGTTGCCAATTATTTTTTTATTATTTTCTCCCCAATTTGAAATGGCTCAGCTCACCGCTACCACCCCTGCGCTGACTCAGGAGGGCGAAGACGAACACACGCTGTCCTCCGAAGCGTATGCCGTCAGCCGACCGCTTTTTTTCACACTGCGGACTCACTATGCAGCCACCCAAGAGTTACAGCATCGGAGGACAACACAGCTCTCGGGCAGTTTATAGGCAAGCCCGCAGGCGTCCGGCCAGACTACAGGGGTCGCTGGTGCGCGGTGAGCCGAGGTCACCCTGGCCGACCTAATTTCACCTCATGGATAGATGGTGTGAGTTAAAATGTTATAGCTAGTAAGACTTTGCTTATTACAATGGGGAAGCTGCCACACCCCAAGCACAGTACATAGTAGTTACTTAGTAAATACATGTGTAGTTACTCATAATTACGATGTTATTATGCATAGTTACAATGTACTTAATGTGTAAAGCTTTTTGTGGTGCATGTATTCACTGCTGAGTGACAGGCAGGAGATCGGACCCAGGTTGAAGTTGATACACCCAGCAGGCGAACAGGATTTATTTACATGTCAACACTACCAGCAGTGATTGCGAACGGAGCACATACAACACAGTGTATGAAAACTTTGGTAGGATCAACAATCTCTGAACTAATCTTCTCTGTTCAATAATAAACTAATAATGTTGAAGCAGATGATCATGGCAGATAAACGGTTAGGGTGGATATGTGACGGGCGGATGAGAGACAGATTACTGTATGTTCATTTATTTTTTGTTATTAACATGCCCCAATAGGGATTTCAGTGTATGCCTTTTAAACTCGTCATGCATCATTAATAATACTTAAAGTTGTTATGTAAATAGCATATGTCTTAAATTAATCATTTGCCTTGGAATATAACAACATGTATAACAACACACTGCAAATAAAATGTATATTGCTTTGAGATCTGAGACAATTGTTGCTTGTTAATTGCTATGAATCACAACTGTAGATAAATGCCAGCAAGCATGTAACCATCTCAGTAAGGGGTAGAAAATGTATTGCTTTTCCTGGACCAACTATTCAACTTGTATGGCCAACTGAAACCAGCATAACCATCTCTGACCAGCTTAAAAACAGTCCTGGCCAAAACAGGGTTGTTTAACTAGGGGGAACTACCTGGGTTTGTAAATACAACGGCGTTGCCCAACATGTCAGATATGCCCCCCCCCCAACAGTCAAATAATGACTGTACTTCTTTAAGCTAATCATCTAACCACCCACTGTATACTGAACCAAGCCATGGTGTAGAACAGGGGTCAGGAGCCTGCTTCCTTCCAGTCCAGATCTTTCTTCCATCACTGGTGAAGCACAATGCCACAAGCAGGGATTCCACAGCCTGTGTTGGGTTTTCATTAAGAAAGTTATGATACTCTTCATTGTTTCCAATGCCACAAATTGCAGTTCTGCATATGATTTGGGGTCAGCGCGGCCCATAACAGACATCATGACTCAACATATAATGAAAAATGGGAGATCCAAGTTTATCTAAAAAGAGATTGATAAGCAAATTAGTATTTTTATTTCATTTTATTTCATTGTTTGCCCTGATTTTTGCAATGCTTTCGCAATGTGATCGTACGGGGTGTTTGCCCAATCAGGTTGAAGTCAATGGCACATGCCCAGCCAGCCCTCTCTGACCTTCAGCCAGGCTGCAAATACAGTGATCAGAGTGCACCTCACGCCAGATCTGTGCTACATGACTGGCTGCTGCTGCTGCTGCTGCTGCTGCTGCTGGCAAGGTACTGTATGTATTGCAAGAAAATCTACTTGTGCCAAATATTGTAACATTTTGAACATTATAATAAAAAACCCCAATCCCGATTAATAATTGATTAATTTTTTTGTGTGTTTTTACAGTTCTTTGGTTGGTTGGCTGACTGGCTGGTTGGTAATATTTCACGGCTTCAGTTGTCTGCTAGGATCTCACACTATGGGGATGGTCAGGGGGCTTGTCTTCATCTTGTTCATTTATCACATAAGTGACGCAAAGAGGCTTTTGATGAACAAAACTGGTAAGTGGTCAAAATATTTTAAAATAAAACATGTTTACAAATGACGGTCTCTGCGAAGTTATTTACGTATCCCCGTAACTGAAATGGCAATTGACATGCTGCAGACTGCATAGAGAAATAGCCATTTATAAACTGTGGCAGCAAAATACAGTCTTTTACATGGATGCGCCATATCTAAGAGCTTCCTAATCCAATCATAAAACTCTAAAAAAAGGAAAGGTGGTCACGTCAAGGGTTGTTTTTAATAGCCTACTTATACATTTCAATATCTTTTATTGCAACTACCAAACTAAACTTGGAGTTTTCTTACAATGCTTTTACTGTTAGTCAGGCCGGTTTATTAAAATGTGTTCTTGTTGCACACATTCTTCTGTACAGTCTGCTTTGGGTAAATAAATAGCACTGACTGTATTGGTAAAAACAGACCTTTGGGCTTAATTATTAAGCTTATATCATGAAGACAAGTCTCTGTGGACAGTCGAAGGCTGTGTACATATGAAGTCTTTCCACTACTCACCAACAAAAAAAGTACAGATATTAAACTGTTTGGAATCTATTCTCGTCTAGTTTGAACTTTGGTGAACGTCTTGTACTGTAAGTCCACAGAGTTCATTGCTGTCATCACAAAGAAGATACTGTACTAATGTTTCATCCTAACCCAAGAACACTAAACTAGTATTGATCAAATGACTTTCTTTTATTGTTGGGACAAGAGTATAAGAGTCCAATAGCAGTTACTGAAGGAGGGCAGTATAACATTGGGTATATTGTATTGTCATTTCACATGACCTGTTGGGCAACTTGCAAAAAGAACAGTGCCCTTTCACCTACTGCATGTGTACAAGCTACCCATCCCAACAGTTTTGACCAGAGGAGTTTCCACATATTAGGTTCAGAGCTATCAGGGATGTTCTCTCACAAATTAGTGGTTCTCAGGTGTCTGAGCCAAGACTATTATGTAATTGTTCTTTTCTAGAGTTACAAAGCCATGTCCCACTACAAGGCTGCGTGAACAGAAAACCGGGCAGGAATTTAAAGTTTTGCAAGAGATCAATAAAAGATCACCAAGGCTGAATCATTGCAAGGCAATCTTTATTTCCTGCCAAAAGTTAGTGCATTGCATTACATTACATTGGTCTTTTTGATTTCCCTTGTGCATCATATTTCTGATGCATTTGTAGGCTAAGGTAAACATTCTGAAGTACTGTTCATGTGGTTTTCTGTATAAGATCTACAGGGATGGAGTTGTTTCAAGTTTTGTGTCATTCCATATAAACTTCTGTCAACTCTATTGTCTTTTTCCTTCCCATCATGGCTACAACAATAACAGAAGAGAGTATAATATATAGCTTATTAGGGGGAAAAATATTTAAAAAGTGCACTAATACGTTTGTAATAGTTTTATCTCGAGCGAGGGATAAGTAATTGCCTTTGGCTTTTTTTCTTTTTTTATGTTACAGACAAATCTGAACCAATTCCGAAACAAAAAATTAATTATGTCCCAAAATCCAGCTTCCGCTTGTACACCAGCAGGGATGCCATGGATGATACCTGTACGATCCTGCCCTTCGACTCAGGGACCCTGGACCGGTGCAGCTTCAACAGCACTGCCCCCCTGATAATCATCGTTCACGGATGGTCGGTAAGAACTTTTTATTTCTCAGGTTTTGTACCTGCGTCGCAAAATGTTTGTCTGTAAAAAGAAAAAAAGGATTGTACCCAAAGTAAACTCTGACGAGATACAGTAAGCTTGCACCCTAAACAGGAACACAACATGTTTGACTTCTGTTTGTCAGTTGTGTGATAATTAGAGATATTAGGTGGCAAACCCTTCCCCATGGGGCGTCAGCCTAGTTAAATTACAAAATAAACTTTTCGTCCGGAGTGGAGTCCACATGACACCTTTCCAAGCAAAGAGAGGTCAAATGTTTCATGGGCATGGAGACTGAACTGCAGCTCCTTTATGATAGAACACACCACATGACCCAGTCACTGCCAGATTCTACTGACACATAGAGGCTAACCAGGCTGTTGGTGCAGGTGGATGGGATGCTGGAGAGCTGGGTGACGAAGCTGGCAGCGGCCCTGAAGTCAAAGCTGAGGTACAGCAACGTGGTCATCGCGGATTGGCTCTCCCTCGCTCATCAGCACTATGCAATAGCCGTGCAGAACACACGGCTGGTCGGCCAGGAGATCGCAGACTTGTTGGAATGGCTGGAGGTGAGATGGGGGAAGAAACAACAAGAATATATGAACTTGTACACAAGTGGTCTGTGTTCCGATACTGTGTTTAGGGGTCTGCTTTTTAATATTGCTATGTGCTCATTAGGGGATGTTGTTCAGAAACAATTGCTATTTTGTCCTGTTCCAGGAATCCCACCAGTTTTCTACAGAGAATGTTCATTTGATCGGGTACAGTCTTGGCGCGCATGTCTCAGGATTTGCTGGTAGTTATGTCAGCGGCTCCAGGAACATTGGAAGAATTACAGGTACCGTGAATCACGTTGAACCTCATTAACATGTACAGTGGAAAGCAATGGGAAACTTGATGGCTTTGCCACTCAACACTGTGGAAGGGCCAGCTGCGTCCGTTCTATTTAACCACCTTGATGTGAAGCTTTCAATTCAAAGTTATTTGATGCATATTCAGGTGGGGAATGCCAGGCAGGGTAAAAGCAGGATACATTCCTCTATTAAAGTATTGTAAATTGTGGCACATTTACAGTATTTAGTTTGTTAAGAAATATTAATTTCAGTTGCCTTACCAATCTTATACAATGCATTACATTTCATTAAATCATTATTCACTTATAAAACTAAACCATTAATAAAACACTGCACATATTTAATTGAATTATTATGAATCAGATTTCTTCGCCAAGCTTCATTATGTCATTTAGTTTCATCATAAGGTGCATGCGGTCCTGGTTACTGTGCTCTAGTTTTAGTTCAGATAACCAAGGTGCTTACCCATCGTGGAGGCTGCCTATACATGTGACCAATCAGGTGCAGGACCACTCCATCCTCAAAAGGAACGGGGGGTGGGCTCCAATAAGACAGGGCGCTGTGTGAATGTAACAATGTCTCCACACAGGGCTGGACCCTGCAGGTCCACTATTCGAAGGAATGTCCTACACTGACCGGCTGTCTCCTGATGATGCCAACTTTGTTGATGCCATTCACACCTTCACGCAGCAGCACATGGGTCTGAGTGTGGGGATCAAGCAGCCGGTTGCCCATTATGACTTCTACCCGAACGGAGGCACCTTCCAACCTGGCTGTCACATCAAGAATTTGTACGATCATCTGTCTCAATATGGACTGTCAGGTATGGAAAACATCCACTGTACACAAACACTTGCATCCACCATTTGATCCAAATACACTAATCAAAACAGTTAAGGGATATTCAGAGATGTGTAGATTGAGCATGTGTACACAGGCATTGACACACTCATTCCCAGTAAGCATGATCAATGCCAGGACAATAAGGCTGGTATGAAGGCTGGACAATTAGGACCCCCTTTCCCAGCATGAACTCTAACGTCCAATATTTACAGATTACCTCACGTGATACTGGTTTTGCATGTGTTATTCGAATACAGGATTTATAACGCTTAATATATAATGCTTAATATGTCCCTACATTTTTTGCAGCAGTGCATTTATGAATTACTGAAACACTTTAATTTGACCTCTCCTAGGTTTTCAACAGAATGTGAAATGTGCACACGAGAGATCTGTGCACCTCTTTATTGACTCTCTGTTGAACGATGACAAGCAGAGCGTAGCCTACTGGTGCAATGACAACAACTCCTTTGACAAGGGCATCTGCCTGGACTGCCGCAAGAACCGCTGCAACACGCTGGGCTACAACATCAAGAAGGTCCGAACCGGAACCAGCAAAAGACTGTATCTAAAAACGCGCTCCCACATGCCTTACAAAGGTAACCTACAGCAATCATTCACACTTCCTTCTGGAATCAGTATATCCTTAAGGAGAGCCTCGCTAAAATTGTATTTAAGGGAATTCATTTTGTTACTTCTGGTTGTCAGCGAAAGTGTCTAGAAATCTGAAACTTACTGGTGATTGAAAAGACTAAAACCAGCCGATCAAAATGAATGTTGCTGACTGAAAGCTTGTCTGTAAGCTTTTTAAGCACTTTGTTTTCCAGTACTCTCCCAATACCATAGGGATGTAATAGTGTGTTACAGCACTATGGTTTGAAGTTCAGATCTCTACATGCGGCTAATGCAAAGGGAAGCTACAAAGACATTTCAGTAACTTGTAGGAAGGTAACCATCGCACAGTAAGTCTTAAACACCAGTCATCTACAAATCAATCATAAAGCTTCCATGTCCAAAATAACTTTTGGTTGCTGCAAAACCAAACCATGTTTTCAAGTTTATCACAATTATCAGATTGCTTGTTAATAAGTTGGTAATTATGTTCTAATTTTACATTTTACTGTACATTGGGAGACCTGCAACAAGCTGTATTCTGTATATTTAAAAATGGCATGTTTGAGAACCCTTTTCATTTTTCTGTCTATGCTGCAGTCTATCACTACCAGTTCAAGATCCAATTCATCAACCAAATTGCGCAGCTGGAACCTATGCTTACTATATCTCTGATGGGTACCAAAGAAGATGTTCAAAACTTGCCAATCACTCTGTGAGTATTCGTGTTTTCGCGGTCAATATCACGCTGGTTCCGATTGCTGGTGTGCAGGAGGGGTGACCCAACTTGAGATCGGGGGACCAATTAAAACTGCTAATTTGTGCAAAACGCAAAGAAAACTAAGATTAAGGTGAATACAGCCACTCCGCATGGTGGGGTTTAACTGCAAGCAGCTTCTCGTGTTTCCTGACATTACATTAAACCTTCTCAGAATCACAGTCAGTAGTGCTTGCCTTTGTTTAATGTATGAAATCAATAAAGTGCAAAAGGCTGTCCTGTGGTTGCTAGAGATTGAAAATCATTACAGGACTTTCTTCTTGTGTTTGGAAAATAAGAATTGCTGATTGTGTCAAACATCTTGTAATATTAATTGGATCCAAATAAACCTGCCTATCAAACAAGATGGTGTGCGTGCTCTGGGCCCTTTGCTTGTCAAATACATAATATCCAAGGTATGCACTGGCTTTAAACTTTTAGAAATGTACTGTTTTAGCCTTTACATCTGGGGATCATTATGAATTCTCTACCCTGTCTGAATTGGACTAGCTCACTCTCATAAAGCGATGTGCCAAAAACGCTTTCTTTATCTTGCACTGGTATAGCAGAAATTCTGGGAAATAAATTGGTAAGAAACAAATACCTGACATTACATAAATCTGACTTCCAAAGCTGAGCGCCTTGGTTATTATCATAGGTTGAGGAATTATATATATATATATATGAGAATGTTTTAGTGTTTATGATGCAGGTCTATTAAATAAAAAATATACATGTTTACATATTGGGGATGGTGCTATAGTTATAGATACATGTGTTGTTCATTTTGTTTTGCAGAGTTGAGGAAATAACTGGCAACAAAACCTACACTTTCCTAATCACCCTGGACACAGACATCGGCGACCTGATGGTTCTCAAGTTTAAATGGGAAGGCTCTGCAGTTTGGGCCAACATCTGGAACAAGGTCCAGACTATCATGCCTTGGAGAAAAGGAAGGAAGGGCCCGGAGCTCACTGTGGGGAGAATCCGGGTCAAGGCTGGAGAGACACAGAAGAAGTAGGTTTTAAAATAATAATAAAATAATAATAATAATAATAATAATAATAATAATAATAATAATAATAATAATAATAATACCTAAATAAAACTGCAGGACTTTTCAGAGAGCTCGAATAGTACCAGAAGCAACATAGAGAAAACAAACATACCAAACAGCCGAGTCTTGAAGCTGCAGTAAATTAATCGTCATTGTCTGTACTGTAAGATATATATATATAAAAAAAGTCTTATGCATACACTATTGTTGAGGGGTAGTGTGTGTATGTTAAGCATAGAGAAATATTGTGCAGCTGGTTTTAATAACAATTTTAAAGGGGTGGGTTCAAATCTTTTTAAAGTAGTTGCAAGATATCACAGGCTTACAGTGCTCAACACATTAAATATATTGTACTTTTGGGTGGTTTATGCTTCTTGGCAAGTTTTCAATGTGCAGTAAAGAAGAGAGATGATGAATAACCTTTCAAAAGGTGCTGCAAGGAGGCTGCGTTCATTTTTAATCATCCTGTACAAAATGAAGCTCTTAAGGGCCGATGTAAGGATATGTGCAAAGTGATTTATGCCAAAAACGTGTTTAGCTGGCATAAAGTGGTACTTTAGCGGTCACTAAAAATGCAGTGTATGTAAAGAATGTTTTTCACCTGGCATTCTGCACCCGTTATCAAATTAGCACTTTGCCATCACAGACAGCAACACTTGACACCCCTGTATTTCCAATCCACAACACTGACTGACTCTCCTGTTCCTCTGCAGAACCTCATTCTGCTCTCAGAGCTGACGACAGCATGCACATACTGCCGGATCAAGAGAAAACCTTTGTGAGGTGCGAGAGAAACAGCAACAGGAGGAAGAAGAAAATCACACTCGCATGATGAAACCCACTGGTCTGTTACACTTGGTGACTGGGAAATATTACAATTAAAACTTTTATGGAACTCCTATTATTATTATTATAATAAAGGTTACTGATACTTCTCGGGGCATTCTGTTTTATGATATAAAAATGTATTTTGTGGATAGTTATATGTCGAAGTTCTCCGACAATAGCTGAAACAGATTTGGCTGAACATTCTCAAGGCTGGCTGCTCGTGGATTGCCCAGTCCATGTTCTCTCATCAGTTCATTCGCTTTTCATAGATGCAGGCTTTGATCTGCCATGCCCTTCCAAAGAAGCATTATCTGTTCTGGCTATTGCTACACATCCCAAATACAAGTGCATTATTATAGAACCACATTGAATCGAGCAATTCTTTGATTCCAGTTAACTTGGATGTTGTCTAGAATGGTGTGAAATGTTTACACAATCTATCCTAATTTTTGTCCTGTAATTCAGCAATGTTCTGCAGCAGGAGCAATTTTCAAAGCCTTTTAATGTCATTGGGGTCATTCCTGCTGGTCTTTTAAATGTGATGTTACAGTTCTAGAGAAATAGGAGACCCAAACCCTTACAATCAGTGTGTGCTACTCCCAAATGAAGGAGGAGCAAACTCCATCTTCAATGAAATGTGAAATGATGAGCTTTAAGAAAAAAATAAAAGCTCATTAGAGTTCTCCTTTAAAGAAGTGTTTTATTAAAAGACATATACCTATATGCATTGCAGTATTAGAAATACTATGCCCAATAAAGTTTTTTTTATTGAAATGTGTATTGTGTTTCATTCAATTAGGATGGTGTAGAATTCCTTAAATAGTAACCCTCTGATGAAGGGAGGGCTCCACCTGACCCTATACAAATAGCTGAACTAAAGTTTGCCCCTCCCATTATTATGTTCTTCAATGCAAGTAAACCTGTCCACTCAACACAAGCCCATACAAAATCAAGATGTAGCATTATACTGCTTCCACAAGGAGAGAACCCAGTCAGAGACAGGCAGACAGGGCAATGCAAGTCTGTCTTACAAGTTAGGAACATATAT
Organism: Acipenser oxyrinchus oxyrinchus; assembly: GCA_030684275.1. Lineage (NCBI taxonomy): Eukaryota > Metazoa > Chordata > Actinopteri > Acipenseriformes > Acipenseridae > Acipenser > Acipenser oxyrinchus. The sequence continues at coordinate 24,529,968 of CM060271.1, read as the reverse complement.
TATTATCCAGCTCTTTAGACAATCTGAGCTTATTAAAATGTCCATAAAATAATTGTTTAAAACCCAAAGTTGATATTCTCACCACAGACCGATTGTAATTCTCATCCAGCTCATAAAAAATCTATATTTTTATATGACAGGGAAAATGGTGAAGTGTCCACTTTTGACATCACTGTGTATACCAAGGCTACATTGTGTTACATGGCAAGGTTTAGGGTGGCAGTTGACAGGTTTTTTCTCATTGTAGTAGTGGTGACAATCGTAACTGTGATGGGAGGGAATGTATTGTAGGAAGAGGAAATCTATAAGCGACAAAAAGAACTAGAACACAGATCTTTTCAGCTGCTGTTATTTTAAAATACCTCACCAAAAGGCATGCAAGGTGTACCAATCTGAACACAAAGTTTAGCTCTAATCTGGTTTCTCCTATTCATGCTTATTGGTTTATTTATACCCTGTTTTTCTACCCAATTTGAAATCTTCAATTTGAATGCTCCCCCACCCCACCCCCACTGTGAAGCCAACTGCCAAGTCTGAGAAGTCCCTGCATGGACTCATTGGTCACTTGACCAGTTGTGATCGCTGAATCTCCATGTGCTGAACTAGCCAAGGAGCCTAAAGGCCAAAGCAGTTCTTCTTTTGAGCTCCCAGGCAAGATTGTGAAGGCAGGAGCAGGATTCAAACCACGCTCACATGACTCGCTCAGCGCTTCAAGCAATGTTGCGTTAACTAGGCGAGCCATGGAGGACAAAAGCTGCATCAACACAGTGCACCATAAACTCAACCACTAAAAGCTTGGATTACCTGCTGCTGAACAAATGCCATCAAAACCATTTTGATCAAGTCTATTTTATTAATGCATTTCAAGTACTTACATATTCTTTTGCACAATACTTTTTGCAACTTTAGTAAAAATTTCCAAAAAGTGAACCAAAAAAAACAAAACAAACTGTATAAAACACAGCGGACATTAAAAACCGGACAGTAGTATTAGATTTTTTTTCTTCTTGTGACTTTTCAGCTAACATCACCTACCACATTTCAACTCAAACTGGACAGTTCAGTGCACGTTTCTTTCAAAGACTTTACTCTATAGAGACTTAATAAAAAATAAAACCCAGAGGCAGTTCACATCTGCCTGAACTCTACCACAGAAGAATACAAATGACAGAAAAAAAAGGAAGTTCTGTAATGTCTCACACTCAAACGAGGTTCACTTATGGCCCATGCTGGGGTAAAGAGAAAGTTTTATTATCGACCACAAACTCATTTCAACCTGCACAATCAACAGATACATCTTAAGAATTTAAAAAAAGGATGCTGTGTTTTTCATTTAACCCCAAATACACATTCATTTGAAATCTTATTTTGTATAAGACTGTGTGTCTGGTTTTCATATACAAAATCTGCCTCTTTACATGTTTAAAAAAAAAAAAAAAAAAAGCTATAATTTTCATGTACTGTACACGTTTACAAGGTCTCGCTAGTGTCTGTGAACCAACCTTCTTGGCCTGGATCGCTTAACGATTACATCCATGTAAACTTTTAGAATGTAACTAGTATGAAGCAGTTTTCAAATCTTATAAAATCTACTAGCTTAAAATACAGACAATTACTGAGTTTCCTCTTGGCTTAAATTTACAAGCAATGATTTATTCAAAAAGGGACAGGGCAGTACACCTCACCCTTCTATCTTGCAGCCTCCCCTCCCCTCTTCTAATGGATGTTATAATAAATGCAAACTATTACACAGTTTGGTATTTAATCTGGAAACTCAGTTGATAAATTAGAACTGCAAGAGGCTTGTCCAAACGGCTACAGTTGACCGCCTCAGTTCTATCCCTCTCAGACATTATAAATGAATTGCCAGTAACCTTAGACCTGAAGCAAAGACACTGGAGCATGGATTTTAATTGAAACAATATACTATAGCCTAGAAGGTTGAATCGTCCATGTCGGATTTTCTCATTTTGTTCAGCACTTTCAAGTCTTGCAGCTAGTGTGCATTAAGTATATCATTTGTCAAGCTTTCAAAATCAGTTATCTTATTACCACATGGCACCAGATAATTAGTTTTACCATTAAATGGAGACATTAACATAGCCCAGCAATAGCAGACCCTCGTTCCACATTAGGTCTGCCTTTATCATTACCCCAAACGTGTTGCTAATAAAAGTGGTCCGTTAATTAATTCAGCACACACACTTATTTAAGCTGTTTATCTGGAAACTTTAATAAATTCTGCCTATCTTCTGATAGTTCTCGATCGCAGAGCTGATCGTCTGCTGCTTAGTGGTTGTCCATTTTTATAATTGCAATGATTTGTAAAATAAGCACAAAAAAGAAAATCGAATCATAAAAATTAAAAAAAAGGTTTTAAAAAAAAGGAAGAAAAAAAACAAAACACCACTCTCCTCCCAGATCCCCACATAATCACATCTGCAACCACCACATTTCTGTAAGGTCAACACAAAACAACTCCATATGAAAATGGTAGCAAACTAGAAGATCTAATATTGAAACAATCTTGCAAGGTGTAATTCACTAAACCGTAAAACACAAGCCAGAAGAAACCTATGTGCATCATTCATCTACAGTTTCCCTCCCCACTCCCACTCCCTCCCAAAGAGGAGCCCCCAAAGAGGAGGAGTCCCCCAAACACACACAATCTACGCAATGTACATCCTAGCAGCTGCTCAGTTCAGGCAACATAGTACTTTGCCACATTAAAAATCAGCCCAACTTATCAGCTAGAAGAAATCACAGCCACTGCAGACATGTTAAGAATTTTCAATCCCACCAAAATCCACCATTTCCTTTGTTATATCCTGAGAGAGTCAATTAAAACAGTAAATTCTTCATTAAAACAGCAGGAAAAAAGTTGTTGTTTCTTTTTATATATATATATATATATATATATGTATATATATAAAATTACAATGAAAAAATCTGTATTGCAATTTCTGTTCTGTACAATTGCATGCAGAAGTATGGGTATGCATTAGAAATACAGGCCTGTGTAAAAGAATATTAATTACATTGGCAAGTAAGTCTCTTTGACTCTGAAGTCGTCTCACTTCCTGGCCTTGAATAGGCAGCAAAAAACTTTCACCTGCAGTCATGGTTTGCCTGCAAAAAGGAGGGCATTTCTTTAAAAGAAAAAAAATTAAACAAAAAAGGGTGAAGCAGGGCAGAACATTATACCAGCCTTAAAAAAAGACTTTGTGCCATTAGGTTATTTAAAAATAAAAAAATGTGTCCATTGAAAGAAAATTAAGACCACATTGTAACGGAAATTAGTGATTGTGTTCATCTCGTTCCTCATTGACAGTTAAAGCCATTTCAAAAATAAATGCGGTGTGACTTCTTTAGTTTTGCTGGGCCCGAGAGCTGCTATTTTAGGTCGTCTTGTTTTGTTGTTGCTGCTGGATTCTGGACAAAGACTATTACAGGTTTTCTTTGGAGAGAAGTTTTCCCACTGTAGGCACTAGGAAGAACCAAGGCAAAAGCTCCTGTTAGCGCCTCATCTGTCCCATCTGATAGTTCTCTGTGGCTGCGCTGGCGTTGGGGCTGGGGGTTGGCATTCTGCGCTCTTCTCCTCTTCAGAGTGCCTGTGGGGGAACAGCCAAATCAGAGAGCGTCAGTCATGAGGTTTGGGGGTTCAATGGAAATCTGTTGGCTCATTTAACAAGACCCTCACCAACTTGTTACAGTTTTCAAAATCTAATTGAAAAATAGCAATTAAAAATTAAAGGGCTCTCACCTGGTAGTGGTTTTGGAGGAGGGAGTTTTGGGTTACTGCTAGGGGTGTGGACACTGCAGATCTTAATGAAACCAGCCATCAGCATGATGAGAGCAATCCCCATCAACAGCACTGCCCACCAGTGAGCCTGGAAACAAGCAGCAAGAACAAAACATCACATAGAAATAAAATTAGACACAGACGATGCGTGCATATCCACCCCAAAAAACAGATCCTGGAGATGAACAGGATCGCCGATTGGATACGATTTCCATAATCCTTCTCTACAACCACGGATACTGCATTGTGTCATTGTGTAAAACCAAAGCAAGTCTCCTTTGTACTACTAAAGATCCCTCATCACCTGCTTTAGAAAGACCATGGCATCCTGTATAAAAATCCCCCATCCAGCTTCATTTACCCACGAAACACCAGCTACACTGTCCCACCTGAACACGTGACTGATTTATCTGTCTATATGAATGGCAAGCCTAAGATCTGTGTGACGATGGTTGTATCCTAACCAAAAATAAACACATTAGCACATACGGAATGACGCAGCATGGTACGGCTTCATACTGTGAGGTATACAAAAACACTTACCACAATCCACTCAGCAATGTTCTCATACAGCTCGGATTAAAGATTGCTTTCTTTAGCCTGGCCAGGGGACCATCAGCGTCCACCAGCCGACACTTCATGAAGACATCACAGTAACCCTTGAAGTCGTTGCAGGGCGAGCCAGGCTGCAGAGTGATCGTTTTGCGGAGAAATGCTTTGACCACATTTCTGATCCTGTGCTACTGCAAACTCCTTGGTCTGCTATATAAGGAAAGGGAAACCGAAGCGAAGAACTAAATTTAGAAAGGGACAGACTTTTGGAGTATCTGTCCAAGGCCCTGTATCCAAATCCATCCATAAAGACACCCTGCTTCTTGCAACTGTTCACCGTTTACTAAAATTACCACAGGGAGTTCAAAATCAATTAGACAACTTGACTATGAGCAGTATCTGTATTAGGACAGACTAAGGTGGACTGACTTTTTCCAGCAGTGTGTGTAACATATGTATTTTATTTTTCTTCTAAAGTGCATTCATTCCTCACATCAACTGTTCATAAAGGTTTCATTGGATTAAATGCAATGGTATTTCTTGGCAAGATGCCTGGATTAGCTACTCGTGGACGTAGATACGAAATACTTGGTCATGGACTGCCCTGAATATGCCATTTATGTATACATACACCACTTTGAACATGGGGAATTCTTAGACAGCAAACAAGGCAACACTATCTGTAGATCTATGGTTAAGGGAATATTTCTCACTTTTCTCCTTGCAGCAGACGTGGCACAGTTCTCTGTCATCATTCCCATCCGTACTTGCACATGTGCACTCCTCCAAACCGTACTTCTCACAGATTGAGCCAGCACATTGCTGCAGGAGAGAGAAGTCAATCAACTACAGGAGACAACGGGCATCACAAACATAACAAATCACCTTTTACACCTCGATATTAAACTTGGTAATGAATCTGGCAAATGAAAAGTTCTTATGGGGGGACAGGTCTCTTTCTTGTACACTCTGTACCATATGTACAGTTAAACTGTGCGGGGAATCGGGCACTGCACGCCACAGATGCTGGAAATCAGTCATCTTTCCTAAGCTAAATGGAAACATACTGCACGGGGAACACTTTGAAAAAAGCTATGATAACTACTGGTATGTTAAGCGACTGCTAATCCCTTTTTGTTTATGTCCCCTTTTAGCGGAGAATAAAACATTTTTAAAAAACCACAGAAGAATCGTCTCTTGTACCCCATTGATGCAGACTTGTGTTCCCCTGTGGCATGCTGTGAAGTTCATTTTGGGCTCGATATCGGACACATAGCCTGCATGCCATCGCACGATCCTTCTCTGGCGCAGTCAGACTCTTCTCTACACTTCGCAGCGGAAAATTTGTATGTGCATTCCTTTGTACAGCAGGGACCTTGACTGGGACTGGGGAAAAAATCAAAACGCACAACAGCAATTTAGTTTCAATCTAGTTAAGCATCATAACTGTGGCAATGAGACAACAAATGCCAACAGTTCTATATCTATGTTTCACAAAGACCAAAGGATTAGGTTTTCTGTTCATGCTGCAGCTGAGCAGACAGATGCAATTTCTCCCAGAGGACACCTGAACAAGTTGTTGCAAAACATTGTACTGTAAAACCAATACAAGTGATACATCTCAAAAGAGACAGAGCTTCAGTTATGACGTATCTTCACAGCCAGTGCCAGTAACCTTATTATTTTATTCCTACATGCAAATCATTCTGCAATTCCCATGTCTCATTGAGATATGTGAACAAATGCAGAACAGTCTTAAATATTTAGGCAATGAAATCCATCCTTAGTATGTGCCTAGATTTCAATTTTGAGAGAGCTGTATGCAGATTGGGAACTGTGTTAAGACAGCAGATCACTGAAGCCAGAAGCTACAGGTAAGGAACAGCTGCAAATAGTTTATTGATCCAGCTGTATGTGCACCAATAATAAAAGAAATCCCCAAATTAATCACCTCTAAAACCAGCATTTTATGATATCAGCACCGCAGTATTAAAAAGAAAAAAAAAACCTCAAAATAGCGTTTAAAGTAGAAGTATTGAACGCCTGTTTTAACTTACCTGCACGCTTTGCCTTCTTTCAACTTGCACTTCAGGTTCTCTGGCTGGTTAGCATCATAACAGCATTCATCCTTGCACTGATCACTGTACCCACAGTCACACTGCTCTCCATTCTCCACCAATCCGCTCCCACAGATGGGCTGACCAGACTCTGGAAGGGGAAATGCAACATCAGCCTTAATGAAGTAACCTTTAAACACGATTATCCACCCAAAATAAGATTGTTACCCGGAGCCAATGGATGTTTAGTTTTTGCTAAACCTACATTCCGACTGATGCTAAGCAAAGACCTGCACCATTTAAATCTCAGTCCACTTCATGGCTGTGGAGAGGTCAAGCAGCTGCTTTAATAATGAGACACAGAATTTTGTGCATTACTTTACCCTTGTGTCAGATTTAAAGGGGAATCTTTCTCAGATGGACAAGCTGACACTCTGGCTGCCAATTCAGAGTTAGACTTGTCCATTCTAACAGAAGTGCAGAAATTATAAAAGGTGTTCAAAAGGGGCTGTTGGTGCTGCTGGTTATATTAAAACACACACTAATGGAGCTACAATATCTAATTTGAGGTCCAGTTGAAACTAGTTTAGCGTGGGGTTGAAGCACAACCCCTGGCCTATTTTACCTGCATTCAAGAAAAATAATTCAATTGAAAAGCATGCAGTCCCCCTGCACCTCCCACCACACAGCACCAAATAAAAAAATCTGGAGCATGAGAGATGAGAACGTCTCCACACAGTTCTTTTTTGTGGATTCTGTCCCGCTTTACTGCAATTCTGTTGTTCTTTATTTGGAAACTTACCAACAAAGCAGTTTCCTCTCTTCTTTTCCAGCACCTGGCTAATGTTGCGGACGCTGCAGATGGAAAACTTGTTGTTGTTGAGCTTGTCACCGGAAGTTGCTCTGGCATACATGATGTAATTTCCCTTTTCCTTCAGGCTCTGACTCTTGGACTCCCCTGGGGTGCATTCTGTTCCAGAATCATGCTACGGGTTCCAAAAGAATCAATGGAATCAATACAGGACATAATGGAAACACGTCAAAAGAGCAAACACACACACACTCAGAAGAGAACAATCTGTAATTTACACAAAAACAGCACCGTGGCTGGTAGAAACCTTGTAACAGGTCATGTAAGGATATTACACAGACTTCGAGGTGCACAGTTCAGCCTTGCACAGTCAGACAGAGAGGCTCTACTCACAGGAGAGCCAAAGTTGTGTCCGACTTCATGAGCGAAGGTTATGTGGGAGACCTTTGGTGGCACGTGGGAGGCGTAGTTCTGAACGGTGATGATGCCAGTGTTCAGAGACTTCTTCTTGCCATCAGAATACAGCTTGTTCTTCTCACAGATACCTCCTGAGCTGCCTGTAAAAGAGAAGGGATATTTATTACTGGATCATTGGGTTCTGGTTTTATCTACTGAAAAACAAACTTAGGAGGGCCACAAAATATAGGTATTTCTCCTCCTTCAGCCCTGATGGTGTTAAAATACTGGCAGTAGTCTTTTGGGGTTTCTTACTGGCAGCAGAAACTGTACTGGTAATTGGAAACCCCAGAAAGACTGCTGCCTGTAGATTTTCTAGTGGTTCTAAAAAAAAAAAAAAAATAATAATTAAAAAAAGTGTTTGATTAGTTTTATGTTTATTTTAGCAAGTTCACTGTGGGACCATGCTTTCCAAGGTGTGCAGTCTCCAGCATGATGTACAGTTTGAAAACAATCTCCTTTTCCATCTTCCAGCAAAGACCACACAACTGGTTCATTCAGTCTGCAGACAATGTAATGTCATTTCCAGCTGGTCACTAAAAAACCAGTTCTGTGAAAAAGCTGATTGAGTTTTCTTACTATCATTACATTCTTACAGAATATTGTATCACACGAGCATGTTTACTTATAGTAATACTAGTGCCCCTAGTGCCTGACAATGCACAATTCATTCCAACTAATGGATTTGCTATTGACAAGATCCTCAGCAACTGATGGTTTATATGTTAAAATGGACTAATATTACACAGGCAATATGTATATAGATTTTGTTTCATGTACAGTATTATGGTGTCTAATGTTAAGGCAAGCTGTAAGTACACTACATTATAATTCCTACCCAACATCAGACAGAGTGGAACAAAAAGGTGCCAAATAAATTGCTAATTAAAATATCCTCTGAACTGCAGAACACACACACACAAATAGTCAAGCACAGAACACAGCCTCTTGCCCTCTGCTTCTTGAAATGGACCTATAAAATCTGTAGAGCTAATTCAACCTAAAATGCACACCTTAACCTCCAGCCCTTTCTGACATGGCTGCCTTTTCAGATCAAAGCAGCCAAAATGAAATGCCACCCATCTGTAAAGCCTCCAGCACTTACTACAGTGAGTTTGACAGATTAAAAGGTAAGCATTAGTTACAGCAGTTTCAGTGGTTCAGTGTTCCATATTGTATTAAAATTAACATGAACACATTCAAGAAGATTTTTACTTCCCGAAGAAGCCCATGTTGAAAATATTAGTAATCCTGGAAAATGTCATAGTATTTAAAAAAAAAAAAACACACACACACGAGTTTAAACCTATGGTTTGTTTTAACAGACAGAATCAAAACACAAAGGAAAAGCCACTTATGCAAAAATCGACAAACTCAAAGATTTTTACTATTTCATCAGGGGAAGTATCCAATGGCTCTAAAGCAGTGAAGATAAATAATTCAAGTCTTTACACTGTTAGGATGCAGGACAGGGCTCTCTGCTCTCTGTATTAGACTTGGTACTCTCTTTTCTACATCAATGACCTGCATTCAGCTGGCACTGCCGCTGGAATACAAATGGAAGCAGCGGCTACAGTTTTCCATAAGGTTCCAACTCCGAGGAAGCAAATGAACTGTTTGATCGGAACTGCAGCGTCAGGGCGATTACTCTTGAAAACATTCCACTTAAACACTCTGAAGACAGGCCCTGTGTGTTTGAGCAAATATCTCAACTTACTCCAGAGACAACCCAGCCCATTCTCACATAGAAAAGTCACCTTGGACAACTGCAGGGTACATAGATCATCATTAGGCCTCATTATGAAACTATTTCAGTGAATCTGGCTCACTGCATTATATCAATATACTTTCTAAAGTGCAAAATTGGTGTCCAATTGAAAATGGAGGTTACAAAAAAAAAACAAAAGACACAGTACTGTATCGTTTACTTCCTCAAAGCATCTTGTTTAAAGTCTGGGACTGATTTCTTAAGTCAAAACCAAGAATCAGACATTAGAAAACTAATGCTTGCGAAGAATTGTTATACTAGACCATGTAATGGCCAATATGGAATGGATATCCAAATCTCAAACGCTTATGGAAGGCTATGGGGTTCAAGGCCTGGCTCCAACACAGCAATATCCAAGACAGTGTGTGACACCGGCCACACTATCTATTTAGGCAACAAGACAACACCAACAAGCTTTTCATTTTTTTTGCAGGCCTGATAGGACAGACTTGCTAGCTCTCAATGTCTAACCTCTACAGCTTGGGAACAGAAACAATAAACATCAGAATCAATGAACAGACTGAGGCAAGCAGGCGCCTTTCGCTTCCCGGATTCCAGGTATTAGACCAAGATAATGATATTCCCAGGTTTACAAAAAAACAGGAACAACCGAAATGTTTAACCTTTTCATTGGTCCACAAAAAGAATACCCTGCCGTGCCACTATAATAAAGCAAACTTTTATATATTTTATATATTCCTTTCACTGTCTGTGTCCTTTTAATTAGTTTTTTTTTATCACTTTAAATTGCAATTGATCAAATCAGCACACATTAGGGCACAGCGAGAACAAATTTAATTACTTGCACTTAGATAATGTAAAACCGTGATGAATTTTAAAAGGGCATTGTCAAAATCTATACAAAAAAATTAAAGACAGGGACTGGAATATATGAAAGTATTGTACGATTCTCCAATCATAACAGTGTAGGGCTTTTAAGTGGATTACAAGTCCAGGGGCCCATCACTGGCTCAGACTCATGAGACACATCTCACTGGCTTTCACAAGGCAAGATTATTGTGTCTCATGATTATTATTTAAATTGCTTAGCCTGGACTGCAGAAATAATTTCAATTTCGGCTGCAGCAGCTCATATTGAGTTTCAAAACTTTTATCCATTACCTTGGCAGTGCATCAAACTGAACAAATTGCCTTTGAGTTTAGACTTGGCCTTAACCACAGCGTTTTAAATACCTGAAACTGGATGAATTAAATGAGCACACAACCTGCATCCCCCTTGTTAAATGGAAATGTGAAATTAGACAGGTTCCTCCACACAGCCAAAAATCACAACTGGAAAAGCAGTTCCATAGTGTTATAGCCAAAAGTTTTCCATCTCCCTATAGAATTATCTAATTTTGCTTCATAAATGTTGAATGAAACCTGCTGTATAATGTTACGTTAACATATTGAATTACATACCACTTTGTAGCTTTCTGTACTACTATTATGGCTTCCGGTAGACTTTTGCAATATCATTTTGTAGTTTCTTTGATTACATGATGTTAAATAAATTGTGTTCACTTTTTTTTTTTTTTTTAAATTATAATAAAACTTTTTTTTTTTAATGAATGTCTCAATCCTAACATTCTAGGTGATGCAAAATTTTAGTTGGTAAAAATGTAAATGTGCGACATGCATACACATGTGAAGACAGATGGGCAGGCCTTATATTTACAGATTCAGTTACTGTGCTGAAGCAGGTCACAACTGGATACGCGGTTCCTCAGGAGGTATGTAAAACCGCGGTGTGTGACGTATCAAATCAGACTTTACCTGCTGGTGCTCCCACCCAGGCCAGTCCAAGAACACCATCGTCAAAGTCTCGATCCGTGAACACGTAGGCCAGGCAGTAATCATCATGGTTCTGTTCGGAGTTCAGCTCCAAAACTTCTCCACTCCGATGTTAGCAAACCTGAAGGGGTTGGAAGGGTCTCTTTCATCCTGCGTCGTATTGATCTGGGAAAGAAAGGAAATACGGAACCAAAAATATGGACACAAAGTCAACACATTTAATACTGGATTGTGTGTGGGGGGGGGAGGTTCATGAAACATCATAGAAAGGTAAATAAGTGTACAAAATAAAAATTCTTATCAATATTAATTTATCATTTACCCTAATTGCACGAAATGTTCAGGCCACTAGCTCTAAAGCTCTCTAGAGAGTAATACTGTATATAATAAATCAATAGAAAACGAACACTTACTCGGATTCTCTTCACCATGAAACTGATATTTCGAACTCCCAGGAAATCTGTGCTCTGGTAAATGGAGTCAATCGCTTTAATGTGACTGGAGATCTGCAAATCAGAAAGGAAACACGATTTTCCTAAAAGTAAAATTCTACTGTATTAGCGCATTTCCTCCACTAGTGAATGAAAACAATATCCTATTCATATTATTCAATGCCAGGTGAGAAACATGTACTTCAACCAGCGACAAATCCATTATAAAGAATGGTAGAGGTGAGTAGCTTTAGCCTTAGCAAACACTCCACCTGAGTATTGTCACAAGTACAGAAGCAGCACAGCTTCATGCTACACTTACAAGTCCCAACGTCTGTCAGTTACTACAAATACATTTAAGTTGATCAATCGGTATGCTAGAATGAAGCGGCACAGTGCATGATTGTTCAGCTAAATTTATATGTATGTATGTATGTATGTATGTATGTATGTATGTATGTATGTACACACACACACACACACACACACACACACACACACACACACACACGAGAATCGACTGCTGTGCACATAAAATAATGTTTGTGGCACATTAAGTGAGGATGAGGTCTAGGAGGCAAATTAAGTGAGAATAAGCTCTAAAGAAATTAAAGGGTACAATTATATAGGGTTCCACATTGCATTTTAATATCACTCTTTATACAGAAAGAATCAGATTTTAATTTAAAATGTTATTTTTAAGAATGATGGAAGATTTTTTTTTATATAAACTGATATCCCAAGGGTAGCAATCTCCTACAGAGCTCATAAATCATTTGTAAAACACCACTATGAACCTGGCAAACAGCCTGTACTCAAGGGTTTCAATTATAAAGGATCTGCCTGTATCCAGCAAACAGCACTCTTGTAATGGTACAGATAATTGCGGCATTCCCCACCAATTATGAATTGTTCATGCACGCAGATGTTATTTATAGCAGCTCAGAATCAAGCCTGCTATTGATGCTCAGAACATACTGAAAACACAAAAGATGAACAAACACACAGTTTGACAAGGACTCTTAACCCATTTGGACCCATATAAAAATGGACAAATTATTTTATAAAAGCATTTTGCAAATTATCATTACCATCATTTGCAATATATATTAGTGCTGGGACGAACACAGAATTTTCATGTTTGGATATTCGCTAAATTTAAATATTCGTTTGGATATTCGTTCGTTTTTCAAAAAGTAATAAAAGCCATTATATTGCTCTGAATGCAGGCAGAGACAGCATAGCAGCTGGGGCAGGGGGGCGTGGCTATGGCCCCTATGTGTGTGCCTTTATTTACAGCAAGACCTTACAATATGCAACACGTTAAAATAGAAAAATATCCCAGGAGTAAAGAATAAGTTGTGTAGCACTTACATTACCCCAGTGAATTAACTACAAAACAAAGGATGCCAAATAGCAGTTCAAGAGTTAAACGTTGCTTTGTTTATTCCTGAAATAATAGTTCATAAAGTTGACAACACAGTTTATTTTATTTTTTCATTCCTTGCCATTGCAGTTTCTTCGCAGTAAACAGTGGCCATTGACATGTTTTCATAAAGTGATAACATGCGGTTTACTTGTGCCTTTTTGTAGCTGAACAAGCAAACAAAAACTGAAATTTAACGTTAAACACTTCAAATAAAACAAAAAATGTGGAAATGGCATTGTACAGTGAAGGGGGAAAAAAAAAATCACCATTTTGGTTCTAGTTTATTACATTCCACATAAAGTCACAACAAAATATATACAATATATACAGTCTATGTAAAAATCACAACACAACATTTTCAGGATCTTGGGTACTGTTTAAGTGAGGTATTTCAGTCCCATGAGATTCTGCCTCGCTCTAAAGCAGCACAACACATTTGTCCCAGATGGCTTTCCATAGAGATCACTAAGGGTGCGTGCATAACCTGGTTTGTTTACTTTTTCCTTTCAAACTTTTAAATAGAGGCTCAAGAGCTGCTATGTTGATTCTGTGTTTGCTTGACACACACACACACATTTCTGGTGAGACGGTAAAAAGTAGAAGGTATTTTTGTCATTTGTAGCGGCGAATATGAACATCTCATGTTTGTATCCAAACACATGTTAAAAAATATTTGTTCGAATATTTGTCTCAGTAGCAATATATATTGCTGCAATTTTGCCATTCAGACAGAAGGCCATGGCCAATGTTAAACATTAGGCAGCTGCTGTTCCACAGAAAGTAGAGGGGAATAAGGAGCTAAAGGGTTAATTAAAAATGTATTTGGAAGTATACATGACCAATAAATCAATAAAAAATATCACAGCAGTAAAATGTCATATTTCATTTCCACTAGGTCATGGGCTTGGTGGCGTCTCGTGTACCTGTGCTATAACGGCTTCCCGTGTGCCGTAGTACTTGAAGAACAGGTGGTCTGTCTGGATGAAGAGCTGGCAGGTGTTCTTAGGGGTTGGGTTGTTCTGCGTTTCCTCAGTAAGACAGGTCCATCCGAGGGCTCCTCCATTAAGGTCTCCTGCGAAGATACAGAAAGGAAGAGGGTTAGCCTTCAGCTTCACCTGGAAATGACAGGTGCATGAGGGCTTCATGATCCCAGAGGGATCCAAACTTAGTACAGACCAAAAACATCAGACCACCAATGTGAATTCAAAGTTCTATATATCTACTAGATTTGTTAAAGTCTTGTGTGTTCAGTCATGTGGGATGAGAAAAGAAGAACTATAAAGTTTACACCCCACTTAGTTTTCACCAGGAGGGCTCTCTGAACAAGAAATTCAGATCTTTATATGAAATAAAACCGTCAAAAACTTTGGATTCAATTTGAATACATTTGTTCATTAAATTACATAACAGTTGTATGGGTAAGCATCAAGGTTACTGAGTGGAAATGCAGAATACAAAACTGGAAGTGTCAAATGCTGGAAAAATCCAATGTAATACTTTATCTAAACTGGACAACCACACACAAAACAGGTAGGGACAGCACTTGTGTATATAAATGACTGACTGCAATACTAAATTAAGGAATACAAACAAAAAAATAATCCTTGTTTTAGGTTTAGTTGGACTTGCCAATTAAACCTCAGATGAATTGTAAAAGAATCTGGTTTGGATTCAGACATTTACTACTTAGTGGAGTATAGTATATTTAAAAAAAAAAATCTGTGCAATGCATGCATTGCAAACTAGGACAAGTCTACAGGGCTTCAGAAAATAAAACTAATTAAAAAGTACAAATAAATCTTAAATTGTGTCAATGTTACTGTGTCAGCCATCACGTCCAAAATGACCTAAATCTGAAAGTTTACTGTATAAAACTCCATACTTATACTATGAACAAAATGCATTAAAGGGCCTCTATAGCTGTAAGTGAATGGGCAGGCTTCTAATCTTGTTTTTGTTTATATGATGAACTGGGGTCAGTTTTTCCAAGCTTTCTTGGAAAGTACCTTCCTTCCTTCCTTTCTTCCACAGCATGAACAAATCGCCCAAAAGATATCCAAATAATGATGCTTTTTGAAAAGCATCCCAAAAAAAACACCACCACGTTTCCCTGCTTTCATAAATTCATTTTAAAAAAACAACACACACACACACACACACACACACACACACACTCACGCCAGTCTACCTACAGACTGTAATAATTTCCAGCCTGCTCTGTTTCAAGTTGATTTGCAATCAGTTTTGCAACAAAGGCAGCAATTCCTGAGGTGAAATTAACATGCTTTCTTTGTGTTCTAATCTGGAATCCCAGTCAGAATCAGCTAAACCTAGGAGGGAACCACCAAATCTGAATAATGGCACTTGCTTCAGTTTTAATAACCAAACACGTATTGTAGCGATTGCAGATAACCTCTGGGTCCCTAATTAAATGCAACGCCAACACATTTCAAAGCATGGACACAATTGCAATTCAGAATCATTACATTGTATTCACCTATGGCTGTTGGGTTCTTTATTTGCTTTCCAGGACTAGATTTGAACTCCGACAGGAAAGGAAAGTGAATAAAATTACCCATGAAGAATGTGTAACCCAGAGACTAGCAGTTTGCATTCATATTTGTGTATTGTTGTCTGGCCAGGATTTTTACATTGATGACTGACAAGTTTTGAATGGATGCTGCTAAAAGTACTGCTCACGAATGTTGCCTTTAACAGACTTACATTTATTAAGGAATTATACAAGGAAAGCCCCTTTCTTTTCAACATTGGTTACTTCCTCATCAGCTCAGCAGGCATTTGAATGCAACAAATAAGTAAATTTAACTACCACCTGTATTCATCATAGGAAAACCACATAAAAACTACAATTTTAAAATAGGTCCTGTATTAACCATCTATTACTAGTCAAATTCACATTTTGCAAAGCTGAGCTCAAATACTGTAGCACACTGATGCTACCATTTCAAAATGTCCAAATTACAGAGTTTGAATATTGAATCAGTTTTTTGCCTAAAATGCCTACAGCAGTTGTTATTATAGCTATTTTATTAAGGTTTGGACAAAAGCAGAAGAACTGAATAGAAATAATTTAGTCTTCAATAAAATTAAAATAAATCCCAGCCAGCATCCGCCACCTTCGGATTACTTACCTTTGGATTCTCTTCCAGAGTCCCTGAAGCCTGATACTTCTTCATCCTGTCAAACACAGAGTGATCAGCGCAGCCTCCCTGTGCTCCATACTTGTGTGGGTACTCTAGAAGGAATACCAAGAGATACGACTGGGTTATTTCTTGGAGTTTGAGTCTGACTACCTGTTGGCTCCATTCTTTCTGCCACACTCATAATGCATTAGTCTGTATGCAGTGAGAGTTCAGTAGTGGAAAAAGAAAGTCTTAAAGCCAATAAAACTACTTTTTGGACCAGTAGAACTACAAATAGGTGCGAAGACTTTTTTTTTGACTAATGCTACTATAGTATCAAAACATTATATATACACACTCACAAGATTCAGTGCCCCTAAACTTTTTTTACCGATGATAGAGGAGTTATGGCTTGATAATGCTGATATACAGTATATACCAAAGGAATTCTACAAGGATCCTGTTTATCAGAAGTGTTCACAGGAGTTTCCTGACTAAGTGTTTTCTTCTCCAGAAGTAGAGGAAACCATCAGGATTTGGACATTAAGGGTTATGGACCGACTCACCACAGATTAGAAACATTTCAACATTTCCTTGGAATAGGCTTAAGAACTTCTTAGAAGCAGCAGCATTGGCTGAAAATCTTGGCAGTTTCTATCTCTATCTCGAGATAGATATAGATATAGATATAGATATATAATAAAATTAAATAAAATTAAATAATTTCATTAAATCCTAAACAACATTTCTGTGAATGTGCATACCTTCCAGTGAAATGGATTTTAAAGTACAAGATGAGACAACTCATTATCCGCTGGCACAAAAAAAAAAAGCCACTAACAGCATGGCAGAACTGACAGCACTAATTTCTCTAATCTTTGCAGAGCAGCCTCACTGCAAATCTGTTTTCTGTTCACTGCATTCAGAACATCAACCAATCTTAAAACAGATTGAATTCAAAAGAAAGGGTGACTGATGACTGCATCTTTATATAGTCTGAGATTCAACTCTGAATGGACCATGCGCTACACAAGATCCATCAACAGGAGTACAGCGGACTCGGTCAGCCGTTAAAAACCACTTTTAAAAGTACATGCAGTGCTTTTATTTACTGATCTTTCTAACACAAACAGGGAATGACAAAACCACAAATTTCCACATTGTTCTGAACTCCTCCGAGCAGCACAATTTAAAAGTATAAACTTCTCATCTTCCAATGCCACTAACGCAAAGAGGCAAGAATGATCACATGGTGTCTGCCATCATCAGTACACAACATAGCATTCAAAAAGGTCAAAACAATATTCCCATGAACTGTACATAGTCTCACTTTCTGAATTTTAAACTTCTATTTTACATTTCTCAGGCAGCAGAGACATCTGTAACATCCCCCAGTTCCTCCCCTGCCACAACTTCCAAGTCAAATTGAAATGCTGCCTTTTGCAGCAACATAGTGATTGTGTTTGCCAGGCACATATTTCAAAGGAGAGGATATCTTTTTTTTTTTTGTACAAACGTATATTGAATTCTACATGAGACACTAGAGTATGTGCTGATCACACCCCAGACATCCCTACAGCAGAAATGTTCTTTCTACAGTAAATGGCAGTGTGCTGATCCATACTTGGGTAAGCAGTGGGTTATAATTGGGGTTTGAGAGCCTTTATAAAATCAGCCAGGGATCTCAGTTCAATACTGTACTACTAGATCTGTTTGCACTTTGAGCAAACATGATGCATTTTAGTCTTGTTAGCATTTGCATTTTTACAAGATAAGGTATCCAGCCGATTCCCAGTTCCAGGTAACTTGATTGTTTGTTCGCTCACATTAGTGTGCAACTGAGATGCATCACTTCAGGCTTTCTGTCGCTACAGCTAAAGAGAAGCTGGAGATAATATCACCATTATTCCCACTCCCCTGGGTGATTATAAAAATAATCAACCTGTTCGGTGAATCAGAAGCTATTAAACAACAAGCCAAGGCAAGGGAGGCAGCAAAGCATCCAGCATACTAACTCTCTCATGGGGCATTTCTTCTAATCTGTGAATGACAACATTATTCATTAGATATACAGGTGGGATATCAATCTACACAACACACACGTTGTTAACAGGCAAGTCATAGCAACATTACTGAAACCCTTTCATCTGCCAAGAAGTGTAAAGAATCTATATCTCACACAGTTAAGAATGCACTCCCCTCCCCATTACGTAGTTCTGTGGCTCAAGGGTTTAACAATATAGACGTGTTATCAGCCAGCTGTGCCATTTTCAAGGCTGCCATGTCTAGCTCTGCAATGTCTCCAGCACAGACTCAACCTAAAACAAAAAGGGGTCCTTACCTCCAGAGAAACATTCTATACTGTATCAATGTATTCTGGCATTCTAATTGGCCACCTAAAGCCCTTGTGTCCTACTGAAGTAATTATAAAAATGCATGAGGGTAGTGTACAGTACTGCCACCAAGGCAGTGTGATGTACAGCTTTGCAACTACTGGGCAAAATGAGACACACCAACATGGCAGACAATAGGAGTCCTTCAGGCAAGCATGTCAAAATACCTTTGTCTATAGCATGCTGATCTGCTGGCTCCGATATCAGGCTTATTATATTGAAATTCACGCATTATGCAAACATGGGAAGGATCTTAAATTTAAGTTTGTGGTTTGCCAAACACCAAAATGTAAAAACTTTCATTAATCCAAAAAACATTAGTAATTGGTGAATTTGATTCAAACCAAGCATCTGGACAGATACAAATGATGCAACAGCCTCCCTTCCAATGGATAGTGGTGGATGAGGGACCTTTCACTGAACTGCGGTTTGGCACTGGGAACAAGACAGGATTGTTAGTAAATCTGATGTGCAAGGATATTTAGGAAAAAACGTATTTAGTGCGGAAAAAAACCTTGACCCAGAAACAATACTTAAACACGTGAATCCAAATGCTGTCCGTCTTCCAAACTGTAGCTATTTAGAGTGATTCAATAACGAGCAATCAGAATCTCAGATCTGAGCAGGAATGAGCTACAGTGACTCAGATCACCAAAAACGATGTTGCCAGAAATAAAATGCCTGAAGGGTGCGTAAATCACATGAATCTCATTAGCAATATTATATTCCAACAATGCGTGTTGAAATAAAACAAACACACACACTAGTAACTTCCAGATTTCCAGGCAGAATACTGCAGCAAATGGACAAATAGGAAAGCTGCACAGCCCCATTACTTAGAGGGGCAGTGGAATACAGTATACTCAAATGTCTGCAGAGAGTCTTACACAGTACAGCACTGATTAGAATTCAGTTCCTTTGTTGTGCTGCCACCTCAGTTAGAAAGCTCAAAATGTTAAAAGCTCAGATGAAGGATTTAAGGATAAAATCACTGAAAGACTAAATTCATTTAATTGTAAATTGACTGTTTCCAAGGAGATTAAAATGCCAAGTGCTCTACTACCCCATGATCCCAAATGTATATAATATAGCTCACTTGTAGTGATTTCTAGGTAAACACAGCCATCTGGCTGCACTATTCCAAGGAAGCTTATATATTCAGAAATCCATCAAGTTAATGAAAAACAAACAATGCTATGGTATAAAAAAACACAGCATTAAATGAAGAATCCTAAAGCTTACAGCAAGACACACTTTTACAAGCACATATCTTCAAAGCTGAAAAGTTAGCCTTGAGATGGTGGTTTTGCCAAGTTGAAATTTAATACATTAGCATTTGCAGACAAACTTGTCCTTGCAATTCCTTGTAAAAATAAAATATTCTAGGGTAGGCGAGCCATGCAGAGGAGTTCTCTAAATGTCATGCAGCTCTGCCACCCAGATAGAGATCACAGCCACCCAGTCAAACAGAAGCCAAGCCAGCACCAATACCCTTAACCCTTTGTGACAAAGGTGTCCTGAAACCAAGAAACAATAAAGTGATGTAAGGAAGATTACGCTTCAAAGGAAGTTGTACACTGCTGACTTTTCTGTGTTCAACTGAGGGGTTAAACTCCCAATAGAATGAGGACACCCGCTATTGAAAGGGTTATTTTGTTCTTGCGTACTTAAGAATATTTCATAATTTACAGACGGATTTGGGAGCCTTCAAACTCTAAAAGCACGGTTTTAAAAGCGTTTGGGTTCAATTGTACTACAGGTTTCCATTCACCTCCTACCAGGTACAGACTTTTAATAACATTCCAAAGGAGCTACACCAACAGCAAACCAGAGTACAAATCCTTTACTCACTAGAAGAGTCTTTTCATCTAATGCTGAATAAAAATGTGACTTGTGCTTGTAGACAATAGAAAGCTAATTTTCACTGTATTTTGAACACCTGAAAACAGTATCCCCACCCCCTATTCATGGGAACAGGTCTTCAACTTAAAGCCCAGGAACAAATCAGCAGGATTCCCTGTTTTATTGGTAAAATCCAATGCAGAGCCTGGTAAAGCTGGCTTTCAAACAGAGAGCAATCCTTAAAATCAATTACTGTAGCTAATTCACATCAAGTGCTTCGGATGATGAGTCATCACGTAACTAGTCGCCTGACTGCAGGGATTCAGGAATCTGAAACGGCTAATCTTTTTATTTTTTTGTTTGTTTGGTTTCAAAGTCACTAATGGGAGATTGCCCAGCGCTGGTCACTGCATTCACTGGAAACGGGGAGCAAAGGCATTTTATTAAAAATCGCTGACAATATATGTCTCCATTTCAACAAAAAGCTCCCTTTGTCTGTTCGCTGAATGCCACCTCATTGAGATGCAAATCATAGATTGTCACCAATGAAAAGGCACCAAGAGAAGAAGAAATTAAGTGTGGGGGTGTACAAAAGCATTTTAGAAAGCTGCAGACTGAAATAAAATGTATCTTTCATTACTGCATTTAACTTTTTCTTGGGACCGAATGTAGTGGAAATGCCCACATACAGTACGGAGTAAGAAATGAATGGGTTATCTTTGGAGACACATTTGCACAGAGACATCCAAAGTTACTTGAAGTGTATTAAATGCTTTGATGTGCTTTTCATAAAATGTATTTTATAAATGGCTAAACTGGGTATAACAGTAACAGGAGGATATCCTTCATCACAGTCCGCTAAATAACCAACATTAAACAATGCCATAAAGAGTTTAGTACTGGAAAAGTCTGCAGATCACAGCAAGTACATTACTGTAGCAGATTATGAACAGCAATTCTAGTTTTCTCCACAAGAGGTGGCTAGAGAGAACTGCATAGCAGAAAAAAACTGCAGTAGTGTACAGTAGATTGACACTAATAAAGCACCACACCACGGGTTTTTCAGCATAAGGTTACCTATTTATAGAGATATTAGTTTATTAAACTCTACCAGTTTGGTACCACTGTCCTTGAAAAAGGTTACTATCCATTATAAATTCAAATTAGGTCTAATCCTATTGATCAGTTGCATCCCAAGGATAGAATTAGATGTTTTTCCAGTACTTGGAGCCAATTAAAAGCAGGATACATGGTAGGAATTTCAATGGGATTATTTCAACCACAGCTACAAGCACGGTAGAGTTACAGCTACATTCCTCTCGGTTCAGGGGTGTGATCTGGCCTTCCCCTGCCTGGGGACAGTATTCAGCCGTCATTGCACTCTGTGCCGCTGTCTGACTGGAACGATTCCTGGCAAACCAAAGATTATGTGCCGGCGTTGTGTGTTACAGCCAGCAGTGATTCGCTATGAACCTTGATGATGACAGAGACAAGAGGCTGGGCATTGGATTACAGTAACAAGTAGGTTAGTTTGTACTTCACCTTGGCTTTAATCAGCATCCTGATAAAAACCACCATGAAAGTATCACATCAATACAGAGGACATGGATTAATCTGTCATGATTATGTAGACACTTTGGGTTCGCACACCTCCCCATCCTGCTTTTCAGTGTAAAACATACCAGACGCGTCGCTTAGCTATAAAGTGTCCAGCAACAAGGATTTAGTAAATCAACAGGTCGGTTTACTATTGTAAATTCATGTTTACAGGTACAATTCAGGGATGGAAATAAGACTCCCACTGCATAGCAGTTTGATCCACTCCTGGTTTTACCTGGAATGGGTGAATCTTTTTATGCATTAGGCGTGTTATTTCCATCCCTGAATTGTACCTGTAAATAAGGTACTGTGGCAGTTGTGACTTCAATGTGTCGTGAAAACATATTCTTGAAAAACTTTGAAGGACAAACTCTGCAAAATGCATGTCATCAGAAATGCAAACCAATATCAGATTTTTCTTAAGATGGTTGCAACTGCAAAATTCAGGAACCTGATGGCACTGTGTGCTATGTGAAACTCCCCAACAGACCAAGTTTGCAAAATTAAAAAAAAGTTCAGAGAATCATCACATCAGGTGCAAGATAAACCAACAAAGAGCAAGCTCTGCATACTGACTTGCATAATTAAGCCCCTCTGAATGTACAGTTAGACAGCAGAGACTGTCATTATACGAGAGAAAAGGCACACAACCTATATCAGAATACCTTGAGGGAGGTTGGCCAGTCTGTTGGTTTTACCTTTAGGGTGCACGAGATCTAATATTATTTAGGTCACATCAGGTTTGTTGTCATTTACAAAATCGTGCTACAAATTTAGCAGAAACATACAGTATGGGACAATCCTCTTCTCCACTCCCCTCCTCTCCCACACAAAATACAGGTCAAAGTGGAGAAGCCAAGCGCTGCAGCGGGTCATATTTCACATAGCATTTGTGCAGATAATGGGCTAAATTTATTTAATGCCATCAACTCATACTTGCCTTGCGCAAGCACTTAATTCAACATAACTCAGTATCACTGGAATTCTTAAAAGCATTTATACATAACTGGCAACAAAAACAAACCAAAACACGGAAGACTCAATCAATTGCTAACTGATAACAGCTGCAGTTAAAACATATTACATTAGATTCAAGGTTATATTTAGAATGCACTTTGTGCAATTTCACGCTTTAGTCCAATCCTGTTTAAATACAGTATACCGAATTTTAAATTCCCTGCTACTGTAGTTCAGTTCAAGACGGTTTTAAATACACATTGTGTGTGCAATATCAAGTGCAGCGTACAGATTTACATTCAAAATATGTCCTAGTCTAATGCTTCCTCAGGCAAAACTTTTTTGTAATTATCACTTTATTGAATTTTGTCTTCAGCCTCACAGGCAGTCAGTGGATTGGAAATTAAAAAGCAAATGCCAGCAATTTGCAAGGTTGAGATACCATGACAATGTGCTGTGAATATTTGCATTTTGTTGAAACATATGGTTTAAAAATATTTCTATATTTTTATTATGTATTATTTTAATTTAAATGGATCAGCAAGTAAATATGACCTTTCCATTAATGCAATATTATATGTATACAGTAGCGGTTTATTGTGTGTTAACTGCAGTATTTCTCCTGTCAATTACAAGGTCAATGGAAAAAAAAGAAACTTGTCAAAAGGATTTATCTGCAGCATCAGACCATGAAGTAGCTTTATCTTTACTGATGGTCTGTCAGGTGACCTGCAGCACAATTCACCCATCTACCACTGGTCAATAGCTTTGTTTTGCACAAATCTGACACACAGCAGGACATAAATAGCTGCTGCTTTTAAAGGGCCCCTTACCCATTTATGATCAGAATTATTCGGGGTGGTTCTGAGCTCTGTTGAGATGCATGGTTTCTACACAGCTGTTGAACTGGCTTCAATCTGGCAAGGAGGCATTTCTACCTGGCCATGAATCTAGAGCAGGGGTGGCCAAACCTGGGCCTCGAGAGCGGCAGGGTCTTCTGGCTTTCCTTCCACCCGAGTTCTTAATTACTTAATTCAACCGATTGTGTTCTTCCAGGTCTTTAGCCGTTGACGATTTAAAAAGATACCCAAAAAACGTGCTCTCTCTGCAATGATGTATGGTATAGGTCAAGGATCACATGTTTTTCTTTTAGAATAAGGAAATCCAGCCACAAAGCCAGACAAACTCACAAGTTCAACAGCGATAGAAACAAAAAAAATCTTAATAGGTGGAGCAAAACAACCAATTCAAAATTATTACAATCATAAAAAGTGGAAATTCATGAAGACTTGCAACATTACAATGTCTAGCTGTATCCATGAAGTCCTCTGTCAATTGTCTCCTTGTGGAATACACTGCCACATTCATATCAGCAGCTGAAATTGCGGAGTGTTGGTAAAGTAAGAAATGCCACGTCTAAAGCCATTCAGTTTAAAAGCAGTCTTATCTTATCCAGTCTGCCAAACGGCTTATTACAGCTCATGACACTCTTTTCATTTCATTCTATGTCTGATGTAATAAAATAACATAAAATCAGACAACCAAACAGGCAGGATATAACAAGCATACATAGTATAAATCCACACTTCATGATACAGTTTAATAGGAAGTCCAAAGATCCAATTAATTTGTGAGTTTTGACAGAACCTTTCTAAAGGCTGAAGCTAGAGAATTGGTCCACTCGAGAATTGACACTGCATTAAAACTAAACTGAAATATTAAAGAACTCGGCAGTGAACATTTCACACATAACTACCAGCAAAGCTGTGCCTCAATGTTTTCTAACCACCTCCCTCGCACTTAATTCTAAAACTCAGCAACATGATTAATGCTGCAAGTTTTAGGTTATGCCAAGAATTCTTGCCAAACATTTAAAATGGTGTTCTGGGAAGTATGGATCTGCTGCTGGAAGAAAAGCTAAAAAAACGCACCTCAAATAGACGGGTCTGTACTATAATGTAATCACTGTATTGCATTGAAATAATGCTGGAGTCACGGATACTATTCAGGGATTACCAGAACAGGTTCTGAAGATGATATCTCCCTTTTTCAACCTTTGAATGCCACACGCTTCACATGCAAATCACAAAACACCATGTGAAAGTGACCTAATGTAACAGGAACACATTTTAAATGCTTTCTCTGAAAACAAAGGCAGTGCTGTATTGTACAGTACAATTAAAACACACACACTGTATTCTTAAACTGAGGGAACACAAAGCCACTTGGAACTTGGTTTCACGAGACTAGGTTTCAGGCCACTGCATGTCCTCCCTGGGGAGACTTAGGGCTTGGTACAGCAATGTTGCCTCAAACTTGGTCGCCCCTCGCCTGGACCAAGTTTCAAGCCACTGTTCCCGGAAAAAAAGTGGCTTTGTGTACCCTCAGCTTTAAGCCCATCTGAATTTCCTCAGCTTTGTTTAACGCAACGTCTGAAATGGCTCTCTTTGTTTTAAGCGAAGCTCTGTTTGGTTTGTGACTTGTAAATGGAGGTCTGTTCTCGAGACGAGCTTGGAAGTCTGATCAGAAATTCAACACTTCAAGTGCATCTCTGTACTGTATTTTCATCTATAGAACAAAAGATCTATCCCACCTTTCAACTACAGTAGGAAGTACAATACCCACTACCTATAGCGATTTGCATTTACAAGGTAAATTAGGATTCTCCTCTCTGCCTTGAGGGCAAGTCATTCCTTATAACTGGAGCCCTGTGTTTTTACCAACTATAAAACAAAATTAGAAAGCAAACACAGAATGACATTTTTAAAATTGGGAGGTTTGTACAAAAAATACTTTAAATAAATACTTGCAATCGTAGTTGTCAAAGCTCAGCCGTTACCATAGACACGGTCTGAAGGTAATCTGAAGCTGTCTAGGACTTGCGCAAATGTATACATTTTCCCACTTCTGGGAATTCAAATTGTGACGACAAACCATGAAAAAAGAAAACTTAAGAGTTTTGTTGTATGCTTGCGTTTAATTCTTTAATATTTGTAACCTGCTTTTTGAGTTAATGCTGAACTGTACAACATTCTGAAACATGCCATTTTTTGTGTTTGTTGAGTTAATATCCTTCATGCTGATCTGAATTATACGGAATTATTTTTATTGTATTTTTATAGAGGGCATGGGCAGTATTTACTGTAAACAGGCTGTTAACTAAATAGGGGGGACTTCACGTATGTTACCGTTACTGCCGCTAATGAGAAATTATGGTAACTAAAATTATTTTTCTGTGCTAGTCTGTCAAAATGTTAAAATATATATATATATATATATATATATATATATATATATATATATATAAAACAAATTCTAGATAATGCTAAATAAAAAGTGTGTATATAGTTAACACACAATGTATACTTTGTTTTTATTTATATATCGGTACATCTATTTAAGTTATTTTATTAATGTGTATCTGTAATAAAACAAAAAAACAAAACATTTTTAGTAGATAAAACAAATTTGTGAAATAAAACTAACATTCTAAACAATAAATGATCACAGGGCTTTAATGTAACCCGCACCAGCTCTTTACTACTGCAGTGTAAAACTGAGACCACTCATATTGAAACACAAACTTTTCATGGTATCCAATGTGCTTTCATAAGTAAAGTGGGACGTTCTTCTGGTTAAAGCATACACTGTTAAATGCACCATTTTCAGGTCCACAGGGCTGCTGCACGTAACGTACTGTAATCACAGCCACCCATGCGTTTCTGAACGCTGGTATCCAACCTGAAAAGTCAAGTGCAGCAGCCCCTTTCATTGCTTTACTGCTGGGGATCCAGCTGCAGCATTGATATGCTTGCATTGTGACCACCGTGTAGCAGGTAATGCCTACCTTCAAAATTCACATATTAGTAAGGCATCAACTGACTGTTCTTTAAAATAAAACACATTCGTTAACAAGCAGTAGTCAACCCATGATGATTGAATCCAAAACGCACAGACAGCATGCAAAGCACAACAGCATTTGGTTCACTCCCCAGTACCTGTGGACACAACATCGCCTTGACGCCTCATTTAAGAAGCAATAGTTTCATACCCGACTCGTCGCTCTGAAAATATGCTGCGATCCCGCAGGAGTGAAATTACTCACTGATATCATCCTCGTGGTAGATGACAGAGTGGAAAGGCACGGATCTGTCCTTCAAGTATCTTTCCGAAGGCTCCACGTAGAAGGTGCCTTGGTGAGTCTGGATGAAGCCTTCGAACCTGCCGTCCACTACAGAGCCATGGCTCATGCTGCCCTTTTCACCTGCAAGACGGGAGATTAACTCAGGTTGTTATTTGTTCCAACATTCATTACGAGTCCAACACCATTTGCCAAGGCTTCAGGAATTACAAGTAGGCAGTTTTGGGGAGGGGTGGGGTTGGTAATGTGTCAGCTGTGTGGCTTCATAACCATTTAAACATACCCTGCACACTGTGGGGTTCCTGCTGTAGAGAACTTTGAAGTCAGCTCTACCTCCCAAGGAACCGCAATCGCATCTCTTTAAGATTGTAATGAAGTAGAGGGGACTGAACTCATACTGTACAGCCTTCAATATCGAGGTCATCTCAGGAAGGGAAACTCCTGTTATCTTGTCTTAATAGCCCTTCCCAGCCTCCACAACAAAGGGCTGCAGAGGGTGCGTGTGGAATTATGGAACATTTATATTTTTTAGTCCAGCATTGCAGACAATTCCTGCCACTCCCAAACCAACATAATTCTATCCAACTAGACAAAAAAAAAAAAAAAAGAGATACTGAAATATTATGGGGTGTGTAGCAGTACAAACATTCTGGAAGGTGTGGTTACTACAATATCTCTAGCTTTCATCGACTGGACTGCGGATGGGTGTTTGTTGAGCAGATTTAAAAAAAAAAAAAAAAAAAAAGTAATTTGGCACCAAGATATGTTTTTACGTACAGGTTCATCTGCAATGATTTGAACTTTCATCTACATCATATAATATAGCCCTGGTCCATAGTATTTAAGTAGTATATTTTAATTTTGACTTGTTACAGCAACAGTAATACTAAAATACAAACCTAGTAATAAGATTAGACAAACATTTAAACAAGAAGCCTTTGCCATATATCCAGTTTGATTTTGTTACTGAATTAAAAAGGGGAAATCTTTGCTTATTTGGTAGGTACAGTGCGAGCCATGCAAGGAAATGTCAACAAGTTCCTTTTTCTCTTTAAATTTTGCAACCTTATTTTCAAGCAGCAACTGTAAATTTTGAATTTTCACGGATGTTCCCACGTGGAAACAAACGGAATGGAATCAATGGATTTTAATGAATTTCATTACATCAAAAACGGCAACACAAAGCGTTTTCTAATTGTTCGGAGGTAGTCACACTTAAAGTAATTTCAAGCCTGAGGGAAACCGAATTGTAGCACCGAGTGTTCTGAAGAGCTTCTGAAATGCAAGTAACTGTTATTATACACTTCCACCATTTCCACTGTTGATATTTAATAAATGATGTGGGAATGTTGCGGCTCACATCTAGACCGTCCCTGATATAATCACACTTTGCTTGGAGTCAATCTGTTCAGAGCTCATACCTATTTGAATGGACAGCCACAGGCATTGTTACCACTTGTTTTCTTTTTTTAAAAGGCATACAGGTCAGTTCAATAGCAGCTCTCGTAATGTGCAACACAATGGATTTTTAATGATGACAATCAAGAGGTTCCCTGGTCCTTAGAGGCATGAAATGAAAGAAAGCTCTGATACTACTGTATTTCTGCTGCCCATTTTCAACGTTTAAATGTTCCATAACATGCCTGCATTACAGATGGCAAGGTATCAATTTGCAAAACTTAAAACGTGTTTCAAGGAGGAATGCTGAACACAGCCCCTCTGCACCATCAAGTGCAGTTACTAGCAAACCAACCTCTGCGACAGAATGTAACATGTTGAAATTGTGTCTGAGTTAAAACCACAGGCAAACACCCTTTCAAGAACATTGAAGAATGAGGGATGACTGAGCTGCTGGAAGCTCAGCGCTGAAAAGAGAAATGGTTAGACGACACAGGTGACTGGTTCATGTACTGGTTCCTTGATGTCCATGGCTAGCAATAAATAAATAAACAAATAAATAAGTAAACAGAAAACAGCCTGCAGATAAAATCTTAGCCGATTCCAGACTGCCTGAGATTAAAGGGCTGACCCAGGCTTTCAAAAGACCAGAAGAGGGATGCGGAGCAGCTACAGAACCACAGTATCTGTGCGGTTTTGCACAGATTTTATTTTTATTTCTTTTTATGGAAGACTCTTAACAATATAGTGCATTTTTTGCTTTGCTCCACAAAAGAATCACGTCAAGAAATTAAAGGAATACTTGATGTGAAGTGGATTATTGTGATATGATCATTCTTTTTTAATACTGATTTATAATGTAGGCTATAATATGCTTAAACAAAAACACATTTCTGGGAAAAAAATGCAACCAAGTTCACTTGAAAGGGAATCAAAAATCACATGCTTTAAAAAAATTAAGGTTTTTTTTTATTTTTTTTTTTTTTTTATAAGGCAGCAGTCATAATCTGTTAGTCATCTAGTGTTACATCTCTGCGGCCAATTCCAATTATTATTTATACCTTTCAGCATTATGCCTTTAAGCTATCACATTTAACCGTGCAAAGCCAGTGTCTGAAGACATGCAGAAATGCCATGGGAGAAATATGACTGCGGTACAGAACTGAAGACATGTTCCCATAGACAGCAGTGGGGAGTGTAATCAGTCAGTTCAGTTATAATGAAACAGTCCATTTACCCAAAACCCAGCACTGGTAGTACAGCACTTTGGAACAGGAGACTCCAATAATTGAGAAGCACACCAATAAGAAATAATTCTTCAAATTCTACCATGTCTCATTAAAACGAACATGCATCTATTAAGTTCCAGATCGTTTAATACATTCATTGGAATACGTATTGAACGAAATAGACAAATGTACGTATGTATGTTTTCACATCCTGCATTAGCAAAAAGCAACAGTGCAAAGCCCTTCAGTTACCATAAAACCAAGGCCGTTCGCATCGATTTTTAGCCTTAGTCTAGTGAAAGAAAGCTTTGCCAGCTGAAAGCTGAAGGTGTAGTAGCACATTGGCCGAGTCGTCTCTCAAGGGAGAGATTCAAAATGACTCATTTCTACATTGCTTTCAGTAAACCTTTGAAAACGCTGTATTGTATGGATATTGGATATTTTGGTTCAAGGGAAAACCCTTTGCAGTTTGTACAGTGCATATTTCAGAATGTGCTAACTGTACTGTATTTTAATACAATTATCCAGCTACACCCCTACAGCTGATATAAAATGAACTTATCATGATGACCAAACAAATTCGGTACATCTTTCAGAATGGTATGCATGTCTATCTATGTATGTGGTAGTTACCATTAAGGCCTTAATGTTGCTTTTCTATGAAGTGAGGAGGAGTGAGTTTTAATCTGTATTGCTCTTCAAGCTAAATGGTTGGACAGCTTTGCCTTGGAGGGACATGCATGCAGAGCAATCCCAGGACTGCTATATATCAGTTTGCTTCACTGTACAATTCTGGTCCAGCAGCCTGTGGTATTGCAATTTAATACTGTGTCAAATTCACAACTGCTACTACAGTATCGCTTGCCATTTAGTTGGCAGTGCTGCACTGGACACACCCCATGTCCTCCTCCAAATCTCTCCCAGTCCTACACTTTCCTTCCCAGTTCTGGGCTGTACAGGGAAGATATGAGCTCATAGCATTCCTATGCTGGGGTTCAACCTCGTCCACACAGACACAAGTATACACAAGCACACACTCAAGCCAGCAAGTGTTAATCCACCAAATTAATTCAATAAATCAGGGAGTACAGTGCAGGAGCTCAAGCACCTGTTCAGGGAATTCCCAAAAGAAATGACGGGCTGAAGAAATCGCACAAAACTTGACTATAAAACTAATCTTTCATGCCTTGTAAGAATTCATTTCGGGGGAGAGAAGGAATTTAAAATAAAAGGCGAGCCAAATGAAACACAGAGCTTATTTAGGGAGCTGGAACAGTACAATATTCAGGGTGAGAATCTGATCTCCAGTTCTAGCACAGCGTCAAACCAAGAGTGTAAACAGTTTTTCAAATACCTAAACAAAAACATATATACCTACAAATCAATGAAGTCTACACTTGCAGTTTTCAAAATCAGAGCATGTACTTTTCACAAACAAAATCAACACAATATTGTTTGTGTGTTTCTTTCTTATCACATTTCTGGGTTTGATTTTCAAAGTGCTCGATTCTTCAAAACAATGAATGGACTTACCAAAGATTTCTCCAGTGTAAATGTGGGAGGTGTCATAATTGGTTTCTTCTCCTGATATTTCTATTTTAAAATCATCTGTAAATAGGGAGGTGTCTCTCTTCATTCGGAGGTTGAAGTGTCTGCAAAACAGAAGACAAGCCTGTCATGAGGAGGGTTGTTAACATTGCAGACCCCAAGTTGTAGATGATAGCAACCTGTTCAAGATGGGATATACTGCACACTATGAACCTGTATGGGTCTCATTTCAGTGCTGCCCCAGTCTCCTGTTCGTACATAAAAACCACTACCATTCCACTGCTGAAGTTTAACAATTGGTTTCATTTTTCCCTGAAAGGGTACATTCTTGAAGCAAAGCAGCTTCGCTTTCAGATAACTCATTACAACATTACTTTTTACACACAAGCAAAGGTATCCGCACAATAAATGTTTTGATGTGAAAGAAACTAAAGTTAGTATTTGTGTTAATATTGTATTGTATTTAAAATCTAGAATCAACACACACAGGTTCCCTTCCGTTTCCTCATCCACATCCGATTCTTTTCAAATCCTAATATAAACGCTTACAAAAAAGGATCTCAAAACGGTTTGTTTTTGTCTGAAAGGGCCAACCGTTGCTTTCTGAGCATCCTAGTCTCTGCTCAGTCCATCTGGTAAAAACGTACACCATTAACTCTCCACTCAAGTGTGCGAGCGAGACTGTGTGTTTGTTTATAACCCATTTGGGGTTTGTTTATAACCCATTTGGGCAGCAGTGTGGAGTAGTGGTTAGGGCTCTGGACTCTTGACTGTGTGTGTTTGTTTATAACCCTTTTGTGGTGTAATAAAGATATTCTTACTTTGCTGTTAATCTTCGTTATAGACTTTATTTCAAACAAGGACTACAACACCCTACAGCACATCTACCTTGGTACCCTCTGTGCATTCATTCAGAGACATGGTAATTACAATGTTCTCACAGTGTAAGATCTTTGCTAAGTGGCTAATGCTACAACTACAGCACTTTCAGACAGAGCCGTTCTGTACGTTGGTGTAGATGGCGTAACTTCCAGCATGCGTCAGAAGATTCTCCTGAGCAGAACAAGACTGTAATTAGGTACTAGTCTACAGGAAAGCAGCTTTTGAGAGGAACAATTGTTGCAATTTCATAAAAGCTTAACTGACCGTGCTAAAATTGTAGCCCAATGTTATTAACAGGACACATATTGTATTTTAATTGTTACAGAATATTTTACGCCTGGTCGGGCAGTCAGTATATTGTGTCAATGCACAACACAGGTGCCAAAGTGCGATTTTTGTTCATGCGTCAAGCCTCACACGGTACATTAAAATATTTCATTCTCTTAATCTGAGAATATGTCATCAAGTTACATTATGCTAATGTGTCTGTGTTACTTTAGCTCCGTCGGTTTTTGGAGGGCTGCTAACACAGACTGTGAAGACTTACTCGAATATCCTAATATTTAACCTTGAAGAACACAAAGGAAATGAAGTTAGAAACAATAAGGCATTTAGTACTTCGGTTTTAGCTCACATTATTATTTGAAATGTAAGACTATTCATTCTCGGGGGATATTGTTCAAGACACTTAGTTCTAAATTAAGATATTTCTTAAAAGCAGGAATTTAAAAACAGGACCATTAAGGTTATATACTGTAAAAGATGAGAAAAAAAAGTATCAGGATTTATATCATTTCTTTTATCTGAGTTTTTTTTTGTTTTTTTTTCTTGCATACTGGTTACCAGGATATTTTCACAAGATTCATGTTCTGATGACAATCCATCATTTTACAAAATGGCAAAAGAAAACCTGAACTTCAAGAACATTTAAAAAGAAACAAAACCATTCCATGCACCAACTTCTTTAGGTGTAGTGGGGTGTATCTTAAATAGTAACAGTAGCTGCTTAAGGCATACAGGTAGACCAATGCACCTGAAATGTGCATTCCTTCATTCTGAGAACAAAAGGATTGCCCAATGTAATCCAGTTTCTTCCTGTTAGAATGAACCCTGCACGTAATCCAAACTTTAGTTGTGTGTGCATTTTATGCATCTTTTTAGCATACTTTTTTAAAAACACACAATGAAAGGCTTAACAAGGTGATGTGTATTCACAGGGCCTGTGCCTGGTACTGCACACCTCAACTGCACCCCGTTTCATGTTTCTCATTACCAAATATCACAGAATCATAAAGCGGTTAACCACGTTTTATTTACTTTCTTTTCTGCTTCAGTTGAAGTTCAGAGATTTTATACACATTTTATTCGTCCTGGCCAATTATGAATTAACGCCGCCATCACACATTTTTCATTCACTAATAATCTAATTCATCATATCAAGCGGACGTACCGTAGGTCGATCGCATTTGCATTATATTGTATTTATCTACTGGTAAAACTTAACGACCTTGACCATACAAGTACATCTGAAAATTCAAACACGATAAATCACGTTATATAGGGTGATTAGTATGGCATTTGGCAGTGTTTAAGGACACCTAGAGGTTTCTATTTAGAAACTAAACCGCTGTTTGGAGCGGAGGCCTCCATGCAGTCCGAGTCAATCCAGACTGCATACACCACAGGCCAGCAGCAGAGAGCAGAAAGGAGAACGTGGGGAGTGGGGATTTGGGCCAGTGTCATTACAAGTAGCAGAATCTATTGAATTGATTCCATTTCATTTAATCATATTGGGTCAATAAGAAGAAAAAAAAAAACATTTGCAGATGACTCAGAATACCTGGAGAAAAAAAAAAGACAACGCTGTCGATTTTAATTTTACTGAACTGCACAGTATCCACTCGATTCACGTTGTACAAGATGAGAAATGTGAATATACTTAGCCAGATGATGTAAACCAACATAGAAAAGACCACTCTGACTAAATGCCTCTTTAGGTGTTATACAAGATGTTATTAAACTATTGGATTCTACATTACCTACAAAACATGTTTTCTGACCCTTAAACACCACAAGACGAGGAGGGGTCTCTGAATGGCTTCCCCGGTAAAACCATGGTCGTTTCTTTAACATTACACCTTCAGGATTAATTGGAAGTAAACAGGAGCACTTGTAAATGATAATGCATAAAGTATTTCAGATCAATGACATTCAAGTCCTAAAATCAATAGTACAAAGTGACTGTCCCCTCCCCAATAAAATATAGGATATAACCCTTAAATAATTAACTGAAAATATACCTCCAAAGGTATTTTTCTGAATCAGAATTCCATATTTGGGGCTTGTTGAGCACTTTCAAGAACTGATGAGTGCTCCGTTTATGTACAGGGTTTACCTACTGTAATACAGTACATTCAGGAAATAGATTAGCCTAGGGGAGAGCAGCTTGGTCAAACACTGTAAAACCTACATCAGAAAAGGCACTCTTCAGCCCACATTAACACAAGCATGCATCTCCCTCCCACATTCAGTACTTTGGCAAGCAGCACAACAGCAGGGGGGATACGTGTGCTAACAAAATCATTTTATTTTTAATATTCTACCAGGAGGGGTTTCAAGAGCGGTTTCCTTTAAGTGTCAGGGATGTATGAAATATACTGTTTGCACTTTTTTACAACAGGATGTAACCCAATAAAACAGGACTGGTCTCAAAAAACAGCTACCATGTATCCTAACGACAGAGCCACACGTTTAACCCCTTTACCAGGAATCCCTTAAATAAAAATAAAAAAAACTCTGTACACACACACACACCAGTCTCCCAGTGTAAAACAATAGAATTTAAAATAGCCACCTTTCAGGGCCCGGCTGTTCATTTTTGAATATATTCAAATCCTTACTGCTGCCTGCACATTTGGAAATGGAAAGGAAGACGTTTTGTGTTCTGCAAAGCAATAGACGATGCAATCCAATCTGCATGTGGGCTTCAGTGCTGCTGTGCCAGCTGGTTCCTAAGCTGCCCTTCTCATTTTGGTAATGTGCCAGCTTTACCCGACTGAGCCAACTGGGAAAAACGATGAGCACCACAATGTTTCCCGCTGGTACCTTTTGATGGGATTTGAAATGAAAAAAAAAAAATCAACTTTGCACAAAGTCAATGCCCTTAATAAAAACAGCACACTTAGTAGTTTAATTAAAACGCTGGGATAGGCTTAACAAAATCCTTACAAAAGGTGCAAAAATAAAAAGGCAGAGACTGTGATCAGGGAAAAAAAAGTTTAATTAAAGTCAGGCATCATTTCTAAATGTACTGGCTATACAAATTAGATGGCAAGTCCTATACCATTAACATATACATTGATATTGTACAGAAGGGTTTTCAGAGGGACTGGTCGCCCTTGGAATCTTAAATGTCCTGTGACTGGGTTTGTTCTCTCAGGGTAAGATTTTAACATTGTCTGCTGTAACGCCAGTGGCATATGTCAAAGTATGATCAAAATCAGGGAGCACGTGGTGAAAATAAATCAATACCAGAACATGTTTATTTCAACCAAGTATGACATTCAACATGGAGAAAGGGAACAAGAATCCAACATCGTATCTGGGTGACCTCGAAGGACAGTAAAGGATATTACTGTAAAATCTGTAGTTTTTACCTATAGGCCATTCGGCAGGCAGATCGAAATCTATGTTAGCATTGGAATACTTTCCTGTACACACCACGCTTTAATATGGAATCTACCGTTTCCCCTTAAACCCTGCTTTAAAAAAAAAAGAGAGGACGGCTATAAAAAAAAAGAACAGCCAGTGGCACATCTAAACTATCAGTCAAAGTAGGAAGAGCTGCATTATTTGTTGCAAGGACAGATGTACTCTAGATATGTATTCTATTTTCAACATGGAGAAGAGATTTAAAAGATTGCATTTTAGATGACAGAAAGCCTTTAAGGCTTCCACTACACATTATTACTTGCTCACTTTAAAAGAACAGATCTAATATTAGCATCAGTACTGCACATTTATTGTGTCCACAGCCTAAAGCCACAGAGGCAGAGCATTTCCTGGTTCACATTAAACAAGCACATCCTGATGAGATTACACAGGGGATCATCACTGTGGCAATTGCAAGCAGAGGATTTTTGCTGGAGGTTTGAGACGTCCTTACTGTATTGACTTTTGATGGTTCCCCAAATACTACATCCACCCTTCACCTTGAATGCATGCCCTCCTTTAAAAAAGAGGACATTGCATGCTGTAATCAAGAGCGTGAAGCGAGTGCCAATCATCTGCTATGGAATATTTGAAACAATACTCCTAGAAACAGGCAGCAAATGTTCCAGATCACGGATTAGGGCTGTTTTTGGCATTCAAGGCAATTTTCCTCCAAAGTAACAGCCTGCTGAGCATAAATAATAAAAAAAACAGCAGTGTCATTTGGATTCAGTACATCTGCAGAACAGAAGTACAGAGGCTAATCATTTACATGCAGTGCACTATATGCTGTTGCCTGATAAATACAAAAAAATGATTCACATTTCCAGGACTAGGTCAAAAGAACCTGACCACAACCAAAACTTCAGCCAGGAAAAGGGTTGGAGTGTTTACTTTTGAAGTTTCTGGTAAGGAAACAAAATAACTTGAGATCTAACCAATTCATTTTAATGAAAGGTGGCAAAACTAAAACACCACACTGGACACCGTCCTCTGTTTAATCGTTTTGCAGTGACCGCTTTCAAAAGGTTGATATCTGGAGCCAGCATTACACTCCAGCCATCAACACTGAGCCAACAGGAAATCCACATTACCTGGAGGAAAAGCGCTGAAGGGTGATGCATTACAACGAAGCTACAATCTCATTTCACCTTGGCGAGAGTGGAGTCCAATAATAGCATGTAAATAAAATCTTGACATGGAGATTGAGCAGCAGAGGGATCTTGTGATATTATTCTTCTGTGAATCCAGTTTATACATTTTCAGTTTCATTTACCACATTCTGAGGACCTTAAAAGTTTAAGAGCACCCTGGCAGCTTCAAAATGTCAACAAGCACATCTTGTACACAGGAGGTTCAGAGAGGCCACAGGGATGCATTCAAATCATAAGCTTTCAAAAGTCACCAGGATTTGGTGACTGAACCAAGTGCAATAAAACAAGAAGAATACAATATAGTTAGAAGAGCAGGCACTGACATTTAAATTTATCTATTCGCTCACTGTATGGTGATATCTGGTGGCCATGGAGATGCCACGGAGATTTCTACATCATTGACCTGGAATGAGGAAGTACATGAGAAATGAACACCAATGGTCTCAGAGTATATTTCTTACTAGCAAACTAGTCAAGGCTCCACTGGAAGAATGAACACTTTATACAGGGACTGTGAAACTCCGCTATTACTGCTCCCCGACTGCTGTTCAGTTTCACTTCTGGGGTCGACCCTGAAGAGTCAGAGGATGTTCTACTCCCATTTACTGCTTATTTCTAGATGAGCTGCAAAGTTTAGTTCTCAGATAAAAACATCACAGCTTTAACAGCTGGGTCAAGGCTGATAAAAGCAGAATTCCTAGAACAGAATGTCAGGCTCCTGTTTTACATATATTCCACCCTCATGGGCATGCTGATAGCAGAAAGCAACACTCAGGGCCCCTCCCCCAAGGCTCAGCGGTGCCTCTCTTTACAGATTCTGAACAGGAGAGTGAAATATCAAAGATTAAGTATGAAAATGCTCTGTTACATCCCTCCTCAGGGCTGGCCACCTGGCAGCCTGGAGAACTACTGTAGAGCAGCTCAATAATGCAGTCAGCACAAGCACCGTCAGTATTTTACTATTTATTGTAGGGAATGCATTACAGCGTGCAACTTCAGAGATGGAATGTTGGACAGCAACATTGAAAACTGGACCATTCAATCATATGAATAAAGTCACCACCTGATGGACCACGAGCCCAGCATCACCTCACACGCAATGCTAGTGCTTTGGTAGAAGCAGCCCTTTCAGGTGGTATTCCAAAGTAATGTCAACCTCCTGCCTCGGTCTTGAATGTGATCCTGAAACACCACTTCTACTGTCTAAACTGCGTGTTTATTTCAGCCCGTTTTCAAAGACATTCAAGCCTACAAGTCTTTTACCTCATTGTTCTGGCGCATTGCGGTTCCTTTTTGTTCTGTTCCTTGATCCTTATCCGAGCAGAACACACAGAATTCTTCTAATTTAGACCAATGAAAACCCTAGCCACTTGGTTTCTCTCTGTTTATATATAATATTATGGATAGGATACATTTCAATACTGAACTACATGGCACCTGCCAGTTTGAAGCAGTTGCAATAAACTAGCACAATAAAACTCCCTTCAGGTCAGTACAGTACCAGCTTCAAGCCCAGGAGGACAGCACAGGATGAACCCATTCCCATGATGCATCAGAACCATCCCCTCTTTCCTCTGCCAGGCACAGTCAGTCTCTTTACATCACTCATTACCTCTGCAATATCATGCCGGAGATGTCACAATCACACTTCACCATCAATCTCAACAGCACTACCCTTTTAATACATGGCCTGCTGAGACAGAGCGCACCATTAAAAACAACCAGCCTATTACCAGAAGTGGCAGGTAACACATGTAATTGCGAAGCACATTTCCATTTGCAACTTTCTGTGCCGTAAAAAAAAAAAAAAAAGCGGCTCTTCTTTGCTAAACAGTTTTTATGTGTTCCCAGCCATCATTTTCATCCTCCCACAAAAGCTAATTGCTCAAGCCCATGCCAGGCTGCTAGCATCACCAAGCATCTCATAAAATCAATGAAAAGGCTCTTTTATTTCATGCATACATGTTTCTTTCAAGCTGGTCACAAGTTACAAGCCTGTGTCTGGTTTTCATTAAGAAAGCTCTTACAAGAGTCTTGTGATGCCTCCAGCTTTAGAGTAAATGCACACCACTGAGAACTGGCTTGGCTTTGGCTCACGATCGCCTACCATCAACCAACACAGGATTAGCTGAGCAAGCTAACTCAACAGGGTTCGTACTGGGATTTTCAATGCCCCCTCTTACCAGCAGGCAGGCGCCGACACCAAACCCTTGTGTATCTGGACAGTTTAGCGTCATTTTTTCTATTTTAGGTTCTTATTTTAGGCTCTCAAGTGTAGGCCTACTGTATACCGTATATTACCATACATATTGGTTCATAAAACTATTGCTCACGTTTCTTTCAGCGGTTAAAAGAACGCACTTAAATCTCCTGCTTCAGTATGAAAGATAATTTATATTGTAGGGTTTGCAAACCCCCGGTTTATATTCTACTGGCGACGCTCCACCAGGCCAGCAAAATGAGCAGCACTTACTGTAAGTGCCTGAAAAAATAACACACACCAGATTACTAATACCACACAGGCTGTGAAAAACACACAAAAAAAAATAAAAAAATAAAAATAAAACACAATCCTCCACCACAACAGTAAACAGCACAGATCCTGATGCAAGCAACACATTAAGACTGTCCTTAGAAAGTTTCATTACAAATGGAGAAACAGTTCAAGACATGTACTGCAGAATGTACAGGAAATAATAAAAATAAGTTTTATGGGCATGAGTGGGAGAATGATTAAACATTAAACCTCCCGAAAGGGAAAGCATATTACAGTAAAAGAGCTCAGTGCTTAAGCAATCAAAAGGTAAAACTGCCAGTCTGGGATATGAAACACATATTCTGCTGAAACCTAATCACTGTGTGTACTGGATGTAAACAGCTTAATTTAATTTAATTTAGAGGAAATGGAAAGTTTAACATAACGACACATGTCACACCCAAACACCTGGTCAAGTGAATAAGCCTGCTACTGTATGTGGTCAGGTTATAGAGGAATTGAAACCCATATTCTCTCTGCACATGTGTTATCTAACCATTGAGCCATACTGCACTGTTCCGCATGCCCTTTGAACCCTCCTATTATGTTCAGAATTTAGGTACATCTTATGTTTTGGGTCATATTGACCCGATGCAATTTAAAAACAGCCTTAAATTGATTAAATGTTTTTAATTGCAAAGGTTTTACTCTTATGCTCATTTAGTCCAGGAGCTGTGATAAAACTTATTTGACTGCCAACCTGGGAGCTCCTTATTTTGGAAAGTCTTTACCAAGGAGATGCTGTTGCAATACTGACAGAGAAAATTAGGCTCTGCCTTGTAGATATATATTCTTAGTTTTTTTGGTTTATAAATATCTCATTTAAGCTAATTGGAAACTAGAGTCTGGTAAAATAGACCTGAAACCTAACAGGAGGGTTATATAATTCTACAGCTATAAAATATGCAGGGCTTAAGACATTCCTATTCTCCAAGATTATGAGCAGCTTAATTGTAAATGTGGAATTACATTTCTGGGTCTGATCAGCGCACACTGTAATGCTAACTTCTAATACAAAATTAATGCTGTGGAAAAGGCTGATTTCATTAGCAGATTTTTTTACAGCTCAGAGTGAAGTTTTTCTTAAGATATCACATGCTGTATCACGGTGCACTTTTAATCTCCCGTTCTTTATGGAGGAAGAATTTGTACAGCGAGTAAAAAATGGGGTTCTTATCAGTAAAGCTCAAAAAAATTAATAAAATCACCATCAGCAAACATTAACTTCATGAAAGTCACATCCATCACGCCCCTGTTTTAGGCTTTGACTATGACCTACTGTACCTTCCGGTGTCATGATTTCCACAAAGATTAGTAGATTTTATTTCTTAGGGGTGTGTGCATGTCGGGGCATTTGAAATGCTCAATGCAGGTTTCCTCCCAGCTGTGACCCACATACTGTAGGGATCAGGAGGAGTAAAGAGCAACAGCCAACCTCCAGTACTCCAGCTACCGATTCTACGCAGCAGGTCTTACCAAGCTACTGGCTCAGCTTAGAAAAATCTATGCTTGGAAACAAACATTTAACCAGCAGTCTACTTCCTTCTCCAACCAGCAGGAGAGCAAGGCCAATGTAGCATTGCCTGTGGGCCCCCAGCCAAGAAATCGGCAAAACAGAACAGAATTTGAAAAACTTGTGCATGACCCTGCACTCCATGGTTCTTTTGCAAGGCAAGCCACTGGGGACACCCACATTAAAAAGAAAGCCGTGTGCTTAATCTTCCACGAGGTGTTGATGAAGGTTAAGAAAAGGTTTTAAAAAATTCAGCATGAATACACTTGTAACGAAGTAGCCTCCTTCACCTGACCCCTGCTTTTTGCATCGGACCCAGCTGATGCAACATGCTCCAACAGCTGGCTGAGTGTCACGTGCGATACTTTTGAGCTCAGCAAGAGCAATACAGCCCTGTCTTAGCTGGCAAGGGTGCCAGGAGTGGCTCGTCCAGAAAGCCTATCGAACTAAAACATTTGGAAATGCGTCACTTCAGTAGCAGGCATCTCAGAAAAGACTAGCACAGCTCCAGCTAGGCAGTCATTAGGCACATTTACACTGCCATTTCAGATCCGGATCAAATGCATCGGTAGTATTTGATCCGGTGTAAAGGCTTGGCGATCAGATCAAATGTACCTCTCGGGGAGATGGTACAGATGGTTGATCCTGCCAGTGTAAATGCTCGACTGGCTCAAGTTCTGCCGTCCTTTGTTTTGAAGGTGGGTGCCAGACTGAAACATTCCCTCCAGCGCATTAGAGGAGCAGGTAAGAGAATACTGAAATTCTTGAGGACAGGAGTAGAAAACTGTAGTACTTCCTCTTCCTTGTTGCAACCTTCAGCGGGATGACGTACAACGTAATAATGTGAAGCTCGGCCTTACGCTGCAAGTACCATGCGCAACACCACTGATCGTGATCAAAATGTACCAATGCATCTGATCCGGATCAGAAATGGCAGTGTAAACATGCCTAGTGTAGATTCATTACTCATTCTCTCATATTACACAAGCTCAACAGTACCGTCCGTCAACAAAACAAAAAGTGTGAATTGAAATCTTAGGTTTGGATGACAATTGTGTTGATTTTGAAGTCACATAGGAAAGGATTCAATGCAGTTTGAATGACTTCAGCTTGTGTTTCATTTCCAAGGGAGCCCTAGGTGACAACACATACAAAAGTTACAATGCCAACTAAATCCATACCCTTATGTAACATTAGGAATGAACTACAAAGCACTGCCTCACCATCTAACCATTTTACTCTATTACTGGGGTTATGGAAAAGACAGAATCCACTACGTTATAATATCATAGTATCATTTAAAAGCTCAAGCAGATACTGCAGTTCTGCTCTGTGCCAAAACATCGAGCAAGCCAATGTAACAATCTGCAATTTGTATGTGGTCAATGGAGGAATTTCAAATTAGCCCACAACATTTTCCAAACCCACCAATACAAAAGTACAGCACCAGCTACAAGAAGTTGCAGATGCCTTTGCAGCCAGTTACATTACAGGCTGCTGACTGAAGATGTCTAAAGTCATTTGAAAAGGTTGAGCAAGGTTAGGCTTCAACCGCCTAACTCCTACATTAGCTGCTTCCAAAGTCAGATTATATAAAACAGCGAGCCGAAATCTGTGGTCTTGTAATTATGAAACAAAGACGAAAACAAACCGAGGCAACTGCAGATATCCTAGCAGAACATAAGTCCCAGCACACAGAAATTCTACAGTGGTTTATTGAGATAATACAATAAACATGCCAAGCAGCATTAAAATATATAGAAACTGTATTCAACACAGTGCAAGTGAAAGTTACCCTATCCCTACAGTTCAAACCTATAAATAAAAGCATTCAGTGTTGAGAGACTGGAGTTCAATTGGAGTTTTTAAATCGTAAAGCCTCACAGGACTCAATTCAAGGGCATGTATTCCACCTCATTGTCCCATTCACATTTTTGCCTTGGCACAGCTTAGAATTTCTGTGGCTTTCCAGTCTGGGATAATTAATATCCACACAGAGACAGAGACCAGCGAGTGCCTTCTCCATCCTGCACTGTACTGCAAGACCAGGTTGTT
Source organism: Acipenser oxyrinchus oxyrinchus (assembly GCA_030684275.1). Classification (NCBI taxonomy): domain Eukaryota; kingdom Metazoa; phylum Chordata; class Actinopteri; order Acipenseriformes; family Acipenseridae; genus Acipenser; species Acipenser oxyrinchus. Next base: position 24,486,767 of record CM060271.1, on the reverse strand, counting down.
GCTTTTATAATATAATCCAGGAGAGGTGGTAATTCTTCCTCAGCTGATCAGAGACTAAGGCAGCTATTAATAACTTCAAGAGTTTCCAGATGGAAAGGCGAAAGAGACCTGAGCAGCGACGTCGGCGGGCCACAGATTTACAGCTTCCTCTTGTAATTCCTCATTACACGTCAATGGCACTTTGTCAGGTAGGATGTCATTTAATGGATTTCAGGCACGGGGTTGAGAAGGCAGGTTCAACCTGTGGTCAATAGCAGGGTCTGGTAAATACAGTACACAGCAACTTGACTTCAAGGGAGGTGGGGCGAAGGGGGAAAAATGAATGACAATCACCTATTGGTATTATCTGTTACCGTGGTATTAAATGCTTCTCAGTACAAGCAAGCATTAACCTGGCAGTACCGTAAAATGAGAATTTAAAAAAAAGCCTGTTTTTATTTCTGTTTGTATTACTTTTTTTTGATGTGCTTATGAAAACAATGCATATTTGAATATAACATTTACCGCACTGTAGCTCTTGGGTGACAGAAAGAAAGAAAAAAACACACTATTACAAATTACAGTACTTGAAGACTTGGGCAGACCAACATTTTCCTGGAACAATCCATTTTCAGTTTTAATAGCTAGTGGAAGCTACTGTGCAAGAAATGCCTGATCCATTAAACTGTTACGCTAGACTGTCAATCGAACACTTTTGAAATCTTAATAAAATCTTCCCAATAAAAGCTCATCCTAACACTCTTCCTCACTCATTCTGTATGTGTTGTTGGTAGGTATTCAGGCTAACCTCACTATATCTTGGGGTAATGCACTTGCATTATACCACTAACAGTTAAATAGGGTGTGCTTCAGAAAGCCACACAGTTCTTTGTGAGATTACCTGTCGTTACATCTCAGATGACCTTCTGCATGCAGTCCAGCTGGCTGCCCTAATTCAATACTTTAATCCTGATCATGGCAGATAAATGCGATACACATGGATACCCGTTTGCTGGACACATGAATAGCAGTTGGTGTTTCTCCTTCAGAGTTTCATTAGAGGTTTACTAAACTGGATGTTCACAGCTTTATAAAACTAACCACAACCACAGAGTAGCATATTACATTTACCCACTCCTGCTACAGTATGAGATTATAACAATACTGAATCTCAGGGTCACAGGATATTCATTTTACACAGAATTGCCTGTAGCTGGCCTTCAGCTAAATTTACAAATGGCGGAGGACTACTATCCAATGGCACAGCATCTTGACTTCTCTATTCCAGAACGACATGTAGCCTAATGCAGCTAGAATCATAATTTCAATTTCCTTCATACATGCTACTGTAAGTTAGACTGAATAAGAGCAGCACAAAAAGAATGGATTGGCACTGCTCGACTGTCCGATTTGTCCAAAAAAATAATAAGAAATCAGTTTGACAATTTGACACTTCAAAATCGACTTGTCTGTGTCACATTTAGAATGAATTTATTTATGCTGTGAAGACACAAACTGATCTATTTATGTACAGATACTGGCTTATGTTACAATGACACCAGAAGAAACCAGGAGAGAAGGATTTGAATTGCTAATAATTAACCCTTGTCAGATCCCCCAAGATGCAATAACATGCAATAGCAGTAACCAGTCATTTCTGTAGACTATATAGGTTTACCTTTTAAAAACTTTGATTCCATATATTTCAAAAGTCACTTTGGTTCCATACTGTATGTAGGAGATATTACATTAAGAGCAAAATATAAAAAGGTTTGTAAAGTTTACACAGTGATGGTTGTATATGTTAAAACAACCAGGAAGACAAATATTAAATAGAAAAATCGCTCTATTTATTTGCCATTATTAATGGAACACTCTTCAGTGCTTAAACATTTTCAATTTCTTAAGCCGTCACCCACATGGGTAATTAAATAAAATTGGAAGTGAAACAAAAAGATGGAATGGACAGTGTGTAAAGGTTATAAAATAAAACATTTGTAAATGAGAAGCCAGGTTACAGTGTGTATAAATCCAGGTGTGAGCTAGTCAGATTGAACATGCGAGTGTACACACACATACATTTCAGCAGGCATGTGATTCATGGACTCCTAACAATTCAGTTAGCAGGAAATTGCACCCACACTAGGGTGGCAATAGTGTGAAGCCCCATGGTATAGCAGTTCAACATTTAGCAAGGTTCTGTAAAACTGCCAGGGACGCAAATGGAAACGCACCTGACCCAACAGATGAACCGATAATAGTTTTCCCTGAAGAGGCGCACAGTAAAAAAAACACATGCAGCTTCCTCCTCAACAGACTGGCTTAGCTGTGTGTGCGCAGAGAAGGCCGAGTGGGTGTGATCACAGTGGCAGTGCCAGTCAGTCGAATTTCCCTTCGCAAAACACCACAGTCAGTCACTGTGGTTACATGAGATCAAGCGTTCGGAAAACTGAAATCAGAAAATTGGTGTTCTGAAAACGACACTTCTGTGATTACCTGACTTATAATCCAAATTACAATTCTGATCAAATCAACGGTGCACATGGATTACATTTTTTGTTAAACGTAGCGCATTTGCGCAGACGCGGTAGTAAGTAGGATGGGAACAGACAGGGTTCGGTTTAGTTTGCAGTGAAACAGGCATGAATGATTAGGTATTTTAGACAATTTCTTTCATAAACCATGTGCTTAATGAAAAGGCGGCAAGACTGGTTACAAGGAAGCAACATGTATTGCTTCAGTTTGCCAACAAATGTATAGGGTAGCATTAGGAGGTACAGTGATTTGCATCCCCAGCCACCCCAGAGCACTGAAAGCTGGCATGTGGAGGCACATGCAGACTGCAGCAGACGCCTGTGAGTGTTAATTGCATTAACTGCTCAATATGGCCATCATTCACCATGAAGAGGGCTCCCATCCTTGGGATATCATTCAAATTGCAGAATGCAGCAGTTCCACAGGGACATTCAACACCTGCACCAGCAGCAGGGAGCAGGAGCAGGGGAAAGTGACTCAGTGACTTTGCTACAAGAATACAATACAAAAAAAAATACTGAAACCGAGGAGGACTTTACAAAGAACTGCACTGGTCAAATGCAGGGTATGGGGAAGAGAAGACTGTTTTTTGCACCACAGAGCTATTGTAGCTTTTGGTCCCTTGATTCCAGCTGATTCAGCAGTGTACCCCCACCTCACCTGAACCCTGGAAGCAACTAACACTACTGACCAGGCTGAGAGCCCCTGCCACCAACCTGCTCATCACCACAGAGAAACAAAACCTAAGGTGGTGGTTATCTGTCGGTACAACTGGACTACCCAGGAAATACCAGCTGCGAGTGTTTTCCAAGAAAGCCATTCAGACAGGATGCAGTCTCATGTCACACTCGATTAGTGTTAACATTAGTGTCAAATTTAATAAAATGTAAAGGCTCCAGAGTGGCGCATCCAGTAAAGGAGAATGCACCCTATAGCCTGGAGATCGCAGGTTTGAATCCAGGCTATGTCATTGTCGACCGTGACCGGAGTTCCTAGGGGGCGGCACACAATTGGCTGAGCGCCGCCCGGGTAGGGAGGGATTAGGTCGGCAGGGCAATCCATGGTTCACCGCATATAGGGCTGACAGGGCGCCTGCGGGTCGGGCACTATAGGTCTGGAAGCTTCGCTGTGGATCCGCAGTGCGAAAAATGACGGAGTGGCAGGAACACATTTCGAAGGATGTGTGTTTCAGCCTCCGTTTCCCGGCAGGGGCTCTCAGCCTGGTTTCCCGAGTCGCTGGGGGGTTGCAGCGGTGAACCTGGATAAAAACAATAAGTGGGCATTCCAAATTGGGGAGAAAACTGGAGTTAAAACCATTGGCGACAACTAAATATAAATAAATAAATAAATAAATAAATAAATACAAATAAATAGGCATTTGTTATGGTCTTACTATATAAATACTTTTTTAAAATTTATTTATTTGTTTATTACTGCTCAGATGTATTATTACTGCTGAGCGGATTCACTTCTGCATCACAGGCAATTGCTGCTGCACTTCGAGAAGCGAGCTAGCTCTGGGGGAAATGTTATTTTTAGGAGAATGCTGCCGTTCAGGGAGTAAAATAGAGAGTGAGCCAGGAGCGTTATAACTGGTCTGGTAATGTGCATGTCAGCAGTGACAGACTGATTGAAGGAAAATGACATGATACAACAAAGCAGAAAGAAATACAAAAAAAACAGACATGACACTGTATTACGAGGTTTGCCATCATGTTTACTTATACGGTATAACAGTGCAGGGATGGAAAAAGACTATTTCCATTCCAGGTTTTAATACACACTTCATTGGCTATAGTGTTTATGTAACATGCTGCGGTGTGTCCTATTAAAAACTACTGGTAAAACCAGGAATGGATCAAACTGCTATGCAAGGAGTCTTATTTTCCATCCCAGTAGTGCATCGTAGGATTTACATTGAAAAAGCGTATTCATATTTATAAAATTACATTTACCGATAGAATTTCAAACAGCAGTTTTGAAATATGAAGCCCAGTACAGGCTTGGTTTTGTTTATTTCAGATTTTTATGGACGATTCCACACTCATAGCAAGTACCTTGCATCTATTGCATGATGATCTAACCTGCTCTTTGGACACAGATGATTTAACAGCATCACTAAATTTAACACCACATCCACACTGGAGCGCATTTCCAAGCTGGAGAGCAGTGGTACAGTACGTTTATATCATGAGACCTCACACAGTCTGCCCTGACTGCAGAGACACAGCTTGTTAAACTGCAGCTGCACATCAGGAGTGAGATTTCTACCATTTGAGCTTGAGGGGAAAATTTAAAAATCCTTTTTTTTTTGTGCCATCTGCTATTCATCGTTCTCTGCTACTTCCAGGCTGTCTGTGCACTGAATCTAGATTACAGAAACAGTGCATGTAATACAGATTGCAACGATTGCATTGCTCCAGTTTAAAATGTCTGCTTTATTTGCACCTCGAAGCACCCAGGGAAATGGCACATTACAACATTTACCACATTTCAAAACACAGGCCTGTCTTTAAAGATAAGCACATTTCATAATAGCTCAGACAGGAACTGTGTTAACGACAGATGTTTTGCTGAACTGGATGGCCACGAGAAGTGATGAAGTGGTGTCAGTCAAAACACAGCCACGGTCACCTCCTCCAGGCTGAATCTATCTGCACTCCACCAGGCTTCCTCCCTTAACCCAAAGAACTGGAGAACATTCCCAACACCTGTGTGAAACATTTCTGTTCCTGCCACAATCTCGAAAAACACAAACGATATATGTTTGTATTATTCTTTAAAACACAAAGATTATAGTGACTAAATGACCTCTTTCATCACGCCAAACTTGTAAAAGTTGAAGAAATGTATTCACTTAACATAGAGACCAGCAGTAAACAGCACCATCTAAACTGCAGCTATTCAAATTACAATGGTGTAGAAAAAGGAGGAAACTAAGCAGAACCTCTTTGTTATCCAAACATAATACAGCTATTGTCTGGTTTACTTGAGAACATTTTTATCCACCCCCCTCTATACAGTGCATTTGGGTGCCTGTCCAGGATTTCTTGCATCCATAATGATATTCAGTTCACACAGACTTTTTAAACCAAACCTCAAGGTCAAACTCCTGTAACTATTGTACAAATCTGCAATAAACCAGCAATGCCCTTTGTGCTCCCGACTGGAGCACACAATGAGGATCCAGAAACCCATCCTTTCCCATTCACTGCTGTTGCAGAAACTATGAACAGTAATGAGTTCCAAAATGAAAGAGAGAACATCCTGAATAGCATACAATTAATGCAATGACCTGCTTGCAGCCAGAGTTCTGCTTTCCAGCGGTAGATATCTGCAAACGGGGAGGGCTTAGGTCAGCCAGGGTGTCCTCGGCTCACCGCACACCAGCGACCCCTGTGGACTGGCCGGCCGCCTGCAGGCTTGCCTGTAAGCTGCCCAGAGCTACGTTGTCCTCCAACGCTGTAGCTCTGAGGTGGCTGCATGGTGGGTCTGCAGTGTGAAAAGAAGCAGTTGGCTGACGGCACACGCTTCAGAGGACAGCGTGTGTTCGTCTTTGCCCCTTCCGAGTCAGCACGGGGGTGGTAGCGGTGAGCTGAGCTTAAATAATGGGCTATTCCCAATTGGGGAGAAAATGATAAACAATTGGCGACTACTAAAATTTTTAAAAAAAATGTAATCCTGCATATACATAAAAACACATTAACATTTTCTCTAAGAAAAGGATATATCTAGACAATTTACTGCGAGTTCAAACACCTTTATATGTTTTTAATCCATTTTACTGAATTTTCCCAGTTTAAAGCTCTCATTTTCTGGAATCAGATCAATCAGCTTTTTAATAAGCAAATCTCTTGGAAATGTCAGACAAGGAGCAGAACAGATGCCTTTAGAAGAAGCTTAAAAAGAGCTGGTACATACATAATAAAGGCAGGCTGCAATGAGCACACTAGTTTCATCACTAGAGATAAGAATTAATTTCATACGTATAATAAATTCTCAAGAACTCCCAGACAGAAAACCAGCCAAGCCAACTGAACACAAAACTCCTTTGGATCCATTTCCCTAAATATTGACTAACTCTTAAAATGGCTGCCCCTATACTTTGTAGATTCTTATAACAATATTGAACATACTGGAGCACTAGGCTTTAAATTATTATTTTTTACCCCCAAAAGTGAAAATTCCAAGCAAAAATTCCACCTTAAAATGTTACAAAACCTGCACTAGAGTTTGCTGCCACAAGCAGATGGCCATTTTGAGTGTGTGTGTTTATTTTTTCTTGGATAGTAAATGTGACCCAATAAAAAAATCCAACTGCTTTTAAAAAGGGTTGTGGAACTTGATCTATCCAACTTTCTACCTGCAGTAATGAACCACCAAAGAACAACTGTACAGACACTTACTGGTACTGTAGGAGTGCCCTTAGATAAGATACTACAGTGACTAACTCTGAACGTAGTTCACACACATTTTATTAGCAAACATAAATACAAAAGAATAAATCTTTCACAAAAAGAAACTCATTTCTATCATCTAGAGCAGTGGGGCGTTAACTTTCTATATGACCCCCCCCCTTTTCTTAGCATACATTGTGTTGCCCCCCAACCCCCCCTGGGTTTCCCCAAAAACATGTATTTTGCCAGCTACCAGTACATCTGAAGCTATCATGCAAGCCCACGCCCATTGACGCGTTTGATTTGGCATTGCTGCAGAGCTGCCTTACACTCCGACTTAAGAATGTGTTTGTTAACATTCATGTATTTAGCTAAATCTGGAATTTATTCGGCTCTGTTCATTGAGTTTGACTGACACTCACCACTTCAAAACATAATTTCTCCGGTTCTACAAGCCCTACAGTGATCAACGGCTAATTTGAAAGGCAAGAACTTGGACTAATTAGCTGTCATTTATGTATTTATTTAAAATGGTCTATCTTTTAAACTTGTTTTACATATCTGTCCCTTTAATCATAGCCACACCCCCTTACTGACTCTCCACTCATCTAGAGCTCCATCCTGACATCACTATAGGTCTGCAATGGCAAAGAAAGGATTACAGCATGAATTCGGCCTAATAATTAGTTGCTCTAATGTTACAGTTATTAATATACAGACAGTTTGCAATATGTCAGAACGGTAATCCTGCATTGTGCACGCAGGGCTACAGGCTCCCCATTTCCGTTTATTTTTTTCTTCTTGTACCTAAGTTGGAGAGAAAGGTGTACTTGTGATGTAATACAATGACTAACCTGCCATGTGCGTGGAAATCCAGATGCACAAATTGATCAGCGGGGGAAAGCGCTCTTTTGGCACGTTCGTGCGTCCGATGTAATAGATCAGTGTCGTACGACAAACCTTCATAGTGCTTAATGTATTTATTCAGAGGGTTTCCATACTGCCCTGCAAAATATAAAAAGGAGGAGAGAATTAGCAACAGGAATACACTCCACAGCAACCACAATTGGAAACCAGCAGCCTGACCACAGAATGCAAGAGGATATACAGTACAGTATACTGCAGATGTATGTTTGGGTAGAGGAAACTATGTACCCTGGGCTACTCAAGCTTCAGTAATGTCATGCACTGGTGTCCTTGCTATGCTTGTAGTAGAACAAAACCAGGGCAGAGAACCAGAGTCAAAACGTGACCTTGGTTCACTGTTTGAGCCCGATTACAACATTGCTAATATCCAGACGAGCCAGCAGGAAAAAATTCTCTCTATTATATAGAAAAACCCAGACAGACTGCCACTCAACACATGTACAGTACAGTAAAACACCAGGGAGAGCCCTATTTTATGCATTTACACAGTTGCAGGAAATAGAATGGAAAGGCTCAATGTGGCACACATTTTTTCCCAGCCCCACACTGTGCTTCTCACAGGGAGGTGAAATAATAGACGCCAAGCATTAATAAAAAAAAAAGTAAAATAAAAAAAGGCAAAACTCCAAGGTGTTTTTAGAGATATGATGTGTGGCAGCAAGAGGGTCATATTATTTATTCCAGTCTTAATCATATTAACACAGAGGCCCCACAACAGCGGCAGGATACAGACATTTCTTGTTTTGTTTTCTCTCTCCTTGGTTTAAAACCTCATTTCCTAAAAGGCCTGTTTGGAAAGGGGCTGGGAAGTACTTTAAATGTTTTCAGGAAACCCATCCTCTTCAGGTGAGGGAATGTGGTAAAGTAAATGTGGCAAACCACACCATATTTCTAATAGGGGTGGAACAATAAACTAATGTCACCTTTACAATATTTGGCATGCACAATTCAGACAACCGTTAGGCTGAATTCTAAACGTTTAACACTGTGTCAACTATTAGCATCCTAATTTGAATTGACACACTAACAGCCTGTAGTTCAAACCTTCTGGCTGGGAGGGCTGCACCTTCGTAAATACACTTTGCCTTCATAAAACTGACTAATGAGAGAAATGCACACTGGAAAAACTTGACAAAACAGAAAAGCACAGCATTTCCTAATGAGGTGCTTTGGTAAAACCTCTGCATTCATTCCAGCACAGAGATATGACTAAGATGCATACATGACTGGAGTCATTTGAAGTGTGTTCCATTTTGTAGGTATGTGAATTGAAGTCACCACAACAAGGGATTAACAAGAGAATACAACAGATTACTGCAGATCTCCAGCCAGGGTGTCTGAATGCGTCTGAAAACCATGCCAAGCAATGCGAGATCATTCTACCCGGACCCAATGAGACCCAGGATCCAATACCAACAGGGTTTAGCCGTGTCAAGGTGTACCTTGTACTGGAGCAATGCTGATCAGCGAAACAGAACACTGAACGAAAGAAAAAAGCAGCATGTTTTTACAAAGCTGGTACGCATTCAACGCCTTCTTCTAAAGGTACCCGCTTGCCAAAAAAATAAATCCCATGCAAGAATGGGAGGCCAAATGTGTCCAGCGAGTGCCGTCAGTCTACTGTACACCAGAGTTCACACATTTCAAATGTCTCATTTCCTGGGGAAAAAAAAAAAAAAAAAACAGACCGAAAACCACACCTATACAAAATTATGAAACCATTACCAGAATTAATTTTTGTTTCACGGAATAGCAAGCCACCAGAAAATGAGCAACTGTCATGAATGTTCTGAAAATAACCATTTCAACAACAGTGACGTACATAAGTGTTCTGTCACCAGCCAGTCACACTTCCTTTAGAGTCCTCTGTTTTAAAAACAGCCTACCTTCCTTGTTTCTTCTTAGCTCTCTGTATTTCTCCTTTTACTTGGTACTGGTATTGAAATAGTTTTATTTAGCAAGAAAGAAAATACTGTTGCAACAAAGAAAAATATGAACGGTTACAGCAAGACGGTTTTAATTTATGCGAGGTGATGCTCATACAATTAGTAGACCGACTCATTTATTTCTTTAATTATAAAACTGAGAATATCTTCTTAATACAGGAGGTATCGTAACTCACTGCAAGGTTGCGATTCTCAAATGCAGAACTCATTTCACATAAACAGTCTCTATTTTATGAAACTATGACAAATCCATCGGGGTTATATTGCAATTTGTTTTGCAGACATCCAGTCTCTTTGCTCAGTGCAGATAAATATACATTGTTTCTCGTAACAGACAGCCTGACACACAATCGCTTGTTCAGCAGTCACAAGTTTTCCTTTACTGAAAGGAGATTCAGCAGCTTAGAGTGTGGTTGATGTTAGGAGTTCCACCATGTGCTCTCCAGAAGAGCAGCCCAGATTTCTTAAAACCCTCAAACCACACATCCCCACATGAAGCTGCAATCTCAAAGTGGCTTTTATATGGAAGGGTGACTGAACACAATAGACAGACCCATTCAAAACAGCAGTACCATGCTGTAGTGGGCTTGTCCCACACACAAGTCTGACTGCAGGTAGATTCATGGATGGCAGAGATCTAAAGGTGTCTCCACTGCAGTTCAATTGGCTAGCAAAGCTGCTGTTTAAGCTGCTGTAACCTTTTCAGCCACCACAATGGCATTTCCCTGGGGAGTTTCTATTACCACATGTATTCCTTCTGTATATATGCTGCCCAGAATAAACAAGTCCATCTACTACGGTATGCATGTCATAATGAATACCCCAGTTACAAAATGAATGACTATACATACACATTTATAGGTCATGTTTCTTGCTTGTATAGTAATACTGTGCAAGAACCACTTCATTAATTCAAATATGTTTATAGCAGAAGGCTTGTGCTTTAATAGTCTTAATTGCACTAACTTCGAACTAAAACAGGTTTACGGTTTTTCCACACATTACAGCTAACTGGTGTGTGTTTTGATGTCCCAATGGAAGCCTGTCAGATCATGTCTATTTTTCCTGTTAAATATACCAAGCTGTTGGAACTGAGCATTTTCAGCATCCTTTTTATACATCTTGTCAAAATGCAAACACTTGACAGAACTTATTTCTAAACCACAGAGACTTTGTTTTAAGAAAGCAAATGCAAATGTTAAAATTAAGTTTTAAAATATAACTTCACCGGTGTAAAAAAAAAAAAAATACAGGTTCAAGCAATGGGATCGAAGATGCTGATCCTTTTAAACCGATTCTCCTTGGTCCTGAACGTCACTGTAGATTAGCAGGACACTAATTCTGGGTCATCCGTCAAGCCTCATTTGTTATTCAAGCAAAATGTTGCAGAGCCTTTGAACACAACTCCCTCTGGGAATTCATGCACGGGAATTCTGTAGTACTCTAAGATGGTGGCATGCAGTTCAGAAGGGTTTCAAAACACAGCCTAGACCTGTCAAAATAAATTAAAAGCTTTAAAACGCCTCTGTGCGATTAACATGGTCTTTGTAAACCTCAACTCCCCAGTAAAGATAATATTGGGAGCCAAAGGTTAACTCAGTTCCAATAAATAGTCTACCTGAGAACGATCAGGGAGGGAAGAAAGTACATTGAAGTTGCATCATTAAAGCGTTTGGTCAGTGCTACAGTACCAGACACTATAGTATCATGTGACTGTCCAAACTACAAAACAAAAACACATGGCTTGTTTCACAGATCCCCATTGGCACTACTCTTGGGACTACCTTACCTATAGAAATGAATAGAACTAGCCAGACATGAGACACCATGAATAAGGGAAACCACGTGTACAAGTAAAAGTTAGCAGAGATAGTACTACTGTACTTGTAGAGTAGGTCTCTTGATACAATCTCAGTTTAATACAAATGCTTAAAATAGCTTCCAACTTACACACACCGCATGAATACAGTATTCAACCACCTGAGAAACCTTCCATTATGATATATGCAGATAAGAAACTATCGTCAAGGTAAAGCAATTTGCTTGCTGAATGATCTCAAATTGGGGAAAAAAACAAAACACACCTTTCTAAGCTCACTAAAGTACTGTACCATTGCATACTGTAGGTAGCAGGTGCTTCCAGAGACTCAAACGGAAACAGTTCTGAGCATTTCTGTATGATTTCCAATTGCCCTTTTGTAGTTCCACCCTAACAAAAGAAATGACTGTACACTATAAACGCATCATGAAAGTGGTAGAAAGCAGACACTTTGCATCAACTGTTTTTACAAGCAGCACTTTATAGCGCACTCCCCTGGATTCCACACTTATCTCCCTGCTTATAATGACTGTTCCACATAGCCTCCAAAGGGAGTCTTCAAAAGATACACAATTATACAGTCAGAGCGCCAGTACAGACTGGCAGTCTTTCATAGACGTCTGGGATGACATTTCAATTTCTAATTGTGCATTCCTGGAAATGTATTCGCTGCAATATGCAAAAATAAAACCTTTCGTGATTTAAAACTAAACCGCGCAAAATAGCAATCATAAAAACTGCCAGTTTGCCAGTTAGTTCCAGTCTCTGTCAGCACTGACGACAGGTCTTATTGTTCGGAAATGAAACCCCTGTGTTGACAGGCTCAATCAGAAGTAGCTACAGCAGGGGTTATGTGACTGTGACAGGCTTTTATTCTTCAATAACTGTGCAGAAAGCAATGCATTTTTCATCCACAGAATCAAAACACCGATTTCTGTCTTCTGAGAAAAGTTGTGCTATTTGAATGACCTACCTGATCAGAGGTTTCTACATGACTTCATTAGGAATGCAGTAAACATTACAGATCCACTGTGAGAATTCAAATCAGCATCACAGGTAGACATGCCTATGTTCTTTAACCCTGTCAGTTTATGTTAAAATATGCCTTGATGTCATTTTAACTTGGGGCAGATTTCTTAGTTTACAAAAACACTGCACCGATAACCAAAGTAGGTTATTAAGTGGCATTTCACTAGGTCTGAATTTTAAAACGAGCTTCATTACAGAAACAAAAGGTAATGGTTTAGGAAAGGGACCGTTTTCTCTGCAACAGTCTACTTAATTCAAATGAAAAACAGACGCTAATTTAAAATCCATAAAATGATCGTGCTACTGAAGAGTACATTAGGAACTTAATCTCGTCTTTGACCATTAGCCTAGGGCAAGATTCTGAAAACAAACAAAAGTACCTACTCATTAAGGATTACATTAGAAACATAGGGCCGATGTATTCTATAGTGACCAATGTTTCATGCTTGCTTGTGTTCTCATCATGGTATACAGAAAACATAGAACACGCAAGATGATATTTAATAGTGTTAATGTTATTCTTAATATTAATGTACTTATTGTTCAGGTCTAATAGTAAAAAAAAAACCACTTTCCTCACTAAAACATGGAGGAGGCTGTGTGGTCCAGTGGTTAAAGAAAAGGGCTTGTAACCAGGAGGTCCCGGTTCAAATCCCACCTCAGCCACTGACTCATTGTGTGAACCTGAGCAAGTCACTTAACCTCCTTGAGGTCCGTCTTTCGGGTGAGACGTAATTGTAAGTGACTCTGCAGCTGATGCATAGTTCACACACCCTAGTCTCTGTAAGTCGCTAAATAAAATCTGCTAAATATAAATAAATAAATAAATATTGCCCTGGGGTGCCATCCCTAGGGGCCCCATTTACACAGCGATTTACACCATCAGTCTGTATTTTAAGTGTTTTTCAAAGGATAAAACAAACTCTGGAAATATCAGTGACTGCATCAAAATCTAGTTAGGCTATATGGTGGCTGTCTGCATGCCACACTTACATTTTTTCACTCTTTAAGAAGAGTCTTATGCACAAGCTATAGAGCGTGTCATTACTCATGTTCCCTCAGCTTGATATAAGGGCTAACATTATAAGCAGACAGTATCCCTGCCTCCAACTGTATGGGATAAGGGGTTTGCCAAATGCAAGGCATTATTTGACAGTACATGTGGGGATAAATTTCAGGGAAGTTCTTTCCAGCTGATCCAGATATTTTGCTGTCAGACTCCACTGCCAAAGAAAGTGTACTCTAACAGGCCCAGACTGTGAAGACCCCCAGCTATGCTATGCTTGTGTCTGTTCCTATCCAAATACGGGGACTGTACAAGACAGCTGCCCTGCAATCCCATGTATCACAAAATTCCTGCTAAAAGAAACATGGCATCCTAGTATAGCCTAAAAGTTACAAGGTTGAGTGAGATTTGAATTGAATCTGCCGTTCGTAGAAAAACTATTAGAACAAGATTTTGTGCAGCACTCGTTGGAGAAAACAGTAAGCAGAGTAAAACAAGTGTGGTATACTTAACCACATCCCTGATGGGGTGGAAATGACTCATGTTTGCTGGCTATGACTAGGATAAACTAATGAACTATGCAGGACACAGATATTTAGACCCAGGAAAATGTCTAAAAGTTTCATGGAGGCAAATATGTTCTATGACTGGAGAGTGCTTTCAGGTCCAGGAGAGCAGAATGGCTCTGGACTAGAAGACTGTCAAAGTGAAGAATGACGAGTACCGAGATCACAAACTCTCGCCTGCAGTCCGTGAATCTGGGTAAACATTACAGGGCCAAAGCCTTTGATGGAACCTACAAACAATGCAAACATGTGTAAGTGTGTGTTCTTTATTGCAATCAGAAACTGTAGACTAAAATGGTGGGTTCCACCACACCCCCAGGCCAGATGTTTAGTGCAGTTACTAAAATAAACCACTTGCCGATACTTTGAGTTGCTGCTCAGTTTTGTATAGGCATTGGCAAGAGGCAAAAAACATCAGCTTATGGAGTTCTTTAATACTAATATTCTGTGATTCCAGTCACTGGGGAGGGTGGTGAACAATAACAGAATTCAATTTAATCTTTTTAGGAAGAACTTCAATTCCCAAGAAAAGAGGATATTTTGAAAGTTAAAATAAAAACACACTCCCCTAAAAATTGGTCCTATATTATCACCGTTTAAGAAATCTGTCCCCTACAGAATAAGACAATTACAGTACAGAAATACTGCAATGATGAAAAATAACTAACCAGGCTCCGAAATAAATACAGCTGCAAGTTCGGAGGAGAAAAAAAAAAAGTATGAGCTCACTTCATTTTTGTTTTCCCTGAACTCTTCGAACCTTTCCTCAGGGGACTGAAATATAATTGGCATCTGGTAGTCATTAAGCAGCTCCCACAATACTGGCACTTTGCATTTTTATCAATTACTACCTGTTCTTTAGAGCCAGAAAAGAACAGCACAGAGAGAAACCAATCCACAAGGACTTCAGCTGTTAAAGTAAATACCGCCACACACCGTACTGGGCCCGATTTAAAACAGGTCTTTACACCTAAATTGCATTATTTATTATGGTTGTTAAAAGAAAAGAAAACTGTTTATGTTCCTAATTCATATTCCTACAGTAGTTAATTGTTTTGCAATAATTTTTAATTCCTTTTCAAATGGGCACACATTTTTGTAAAAAGGTCTTGATAAAAAAAGTCCAACCCGCTTCATACTTAACCCAAGTCATTACTCAATAATTGTAATGAAACTTTCCCCTGTTCAAAAACAGGGAACAGAGATACTGGTGCAATCTGTAAAACTTTTTAATCTGGAGTACCAACAGGAGGCATGCCCCACGAGCATGCAAACCAAGATCCTTTTGTAAGACAATAACACACCACCACCAGGGAATTGTAACCAGAAACCAATTTTCTTCCACACTCAATTCACTTGGTAAAGAAACCAATAGAGTCATTTAAGTCCTGTGCAGTACAGAGATCAGAGTCACAAACAGCTTTCAAAATCAAAACAGAGATTTCGTACTGTAGCTCATAAAGGGGTATGCGTGCCTTCAAGGAGTGAACAAATAAGCAATACTGTGGATAGAACATGGAATTTTGCACTGAATTAATGCATCTAAACAGTACAGTCAAGGAGTGGATGAATAAGCTATACTGTACAGTAGACAGAACACTATTTAACTGTTTACACTTTACAGGTTTTTAAATATAATTTGAATTGGAATACTGTCTTACTGTATGATGTAGTAAACACTATCTGAATGAGAAAGCATATTCAAGCAATCTGTACTGTAAAGAAATGTACTGTATAGTGCTACAGTAATGCTGTTTAAATCTGGTATTTTTACTCATGATCAGAATTAAACAGAGCTGACAGAACTGGAACACTTGCCATTCCAAAGCCATTAAATACAATTAAAATAAGATTAAGAGTTTTAAAGTTACATTTAGGATGTTTGAGGTACAGAAATGTATATGAACATAAAGAAGTTATGAATGAATTGAAGTTAGTCTGAGAGACACAGTACATCTATCTATCTATCTATATACATCTATCATACCAGATATATAATAGCAGACAAACTTAAAGTACGAGAAGACCAAGAAATTATGCCCATGGCAACATTTATTTTCTGCTTAGCGTCACTGGAAATACTGCAGTGTAAATTGTGCAAAAGCACAACTCTGCGTGACCAGGGCATCTTATTAAACAAACCTCAGGAAACCAAACAGGGTTTTGACTTGAACTGACGTTTCATGGTTTCACAGCAAAACACAGACATCCCATACATCGATTAATCTTGAATTCTATAGGAGGGTACAGGAACATAGCCCTGATTGTTCTTAAAAAATAAAATATAAATAAAAAGCAGCAGAACACACCACACCATTAAGAAATATCCTCCAAGAAGTAAAGCAATAAAAAACTACTGTAGTCATTAACACCCAGGAAACCGAGTGCTAACGAGGAACCCAAAGCAAGCCCAGCTGTGTCAGAGAAGGTCAGGCCACTCAAGCAAACCCTTCTTGTTGTATTGAGTTTTCCTCAAGCAATAAAAACAACAATAAAACATTCAAAATCCACCTGATTCTTCTTCTGAACATTTAATCAGCCCAGTGATAATTCTCTCCACTGCTGGGTGTGGCTGCTGTTCTTCTGGTCCTGTTTTTCTTCCACCCTAATACTCTGCGGGTTTGTATTGGGGGTGGAGGTACATATAACTTGCAGACGAAACTGAAGGGACCTGCACTATTAGATTCATGCCAAATAAAATATGCAGATGTAAAGTTCTTATAGGCATGGACATTGACTGGGCAGACCTGTTTAGGTCCATTGTCATAAACAGTGTTACAATACCAATATAGTTTTATGCTATGCTGCTTTGAGTAAGCGGTTAAGTCCTTCTCTTTTAGGCAGTCTCATTTAGAAAGTGGTAATAAAAGCACATCACAGAAAGTACTGTAGAACAGCAGCTCAAAAAGGGAAGCAGGGGCTGTTCATATGAATAACCTCGTTCAGGTGAAATATGCAAATTACAGCCAATGGAACATAACCTTGAATTCTGTTCAATTTTGATCACAATTCCGGTGACCATTTCATTGGAGTAATTTTCATCCCATTTAGACTGCAAACTCAGTCACAGTTGCATTGTGCTCCCAAAATCAATAGTATACATACAGAAAGTAGTGTATTCAAAGCTTTCAGACAGAAAGCTTGAACAAATGACTTGATTACAAAAGTGACCAATTAGGTACAGGAAAGTGCTAAAAAAAAAAAAAAAAAAAAAAAAATGCACACCACAATCAGTTTTAAAAAAGGTGGAGTTACAAGAGAATCTAAACGAGAATTCTCAGAGCCAGTAAATATTTTAGTCAGAATTATATCAATATATAATAATAATAATAATAATAATAGGATAGCAGGAGGTTGTCACAAATTGAGGCCGTGATTTCCACGCAGGAAAAAGCCCAATACCTTTTCCCTTAGGGAGAGTGCATGAGATGGCACTGAACTGTTATCTCAATCTCTCAAAACCATTGCTATCAACATTATGAACTTGCTATTCAAGAACTGTACTCCCAGAAAAAATCTTTTATTTTCACCTTCACTGCAGACAGTTCCATGACTTATCACACAGTTTACCGCCACATGTGTTGTGTTTACTGTTTACAGTACATCTCTACCCAGCAGAGGATACTTAGCCCACAGCAGCCCTGTATACATTGTGCCTGTTAATCCGTGGCTCATCTCAGCACGTTCCAAACACTTTAAAAACACCACCACCACACACACTTAAAAAGAAATGCAGCTGGATATCATGGCCAGAACACCAAAGCCTGTGTATCTGAACTAGATCAATAAGATGTACAGTAATAAGGAACCAACGCAACATATAGATCTATGTTAGTAGTAGGGATGGGAATTTTAAACATTAACTCTAGAAGTGGTTAAATGTTGAATAATACGCTAGACGATAACGGGTCACGTGACAGATTTCAGCAAACGATATTTTCTATGTATTCATTTTAGTAATTTATCATCACAGCAGCCCGTCAAGATATCTGACTGCTGTGGTGCCACAGCAAGGGAGGATATTATAAAATGGATGGGGTTTGGCAATTGCAAGTAGTTTTTCTTCGATAGAAAGATTGACACGGGCGGGTTTTATTCTCGGTCGATCTTCAGTGGCACACTCTGTGTTCATGCTGTAGTAGGCGTGGTATGGTATGCAGTACACATGGTAAGGTGAGTTAATGACTAGTGTTTTTTCTGATGTTTGTTATATTTTTAATAAAATGGCATCTCTAAACAAAGGTGAAGCCACGTTTGGAAGTATTTCCAGGAACTGGACGAGAAAATCGTACTATGTAAATAATTATGACAAAATTGGCGTACCACAAAAATACAAGTTTAATGCTTCACCATTTGAAATGAAAACATTCAGAATTACTATGGATGGAGCTACTGATGGCAGTAAAAAGCAAAAAACATAAATAACATTTGCTATAGAGTGGGCCGAACAGGGCGTGATCACATTATCCCTTAATATGAGGTGAATCGTGAATGCAGGCATCTCTAACAATTTAAATGTAAAGCTGTGTGAATACGTGAATCTGAATATGTTATTTAGTAATACTTGACCATATACAATTCTATGCACAAGGCAGCAAACATTCTATGAATTACTTAATATATTGTGTTGGCATTTAAAAACAGGACCGGTGGTAATGTTTGGGAGGTTTATGTACACCAGTATGTAGAGGAGAGTGGCATTGGATTTGAGAACTCTAAAATTGTAATGCTCAAGCAATAGATTTCTCAAAAATCCAATTCCTACAATCAAAGAACGCAAACTTTAATCTCAGGCACAGACTTTAATATCAGCCACAATGCTCTTTCCAATTCAAAAATCTTGTGATATTTTATCCCTGGTAATTACCTTTTCCAGAAGTGAAAATATTTCCAACAGATTGTCAGCACAACTCGCTTTCCTGTAACCATTTTGCATTAGCGCTGTACAGTGGGTTACATTGCTGAAGAGCTTGATCATGTTCATCTTTTATTTTAAACTGTATTTATTTAATTTACAACAACCAATTCATTTTGGGCAAAGTTACTTAAATAAAATAAATAAACAAACCAGAATAGGTTCCTGTTTATTTTATTTTTTGTTAAATGAACCTTTAAGAAACAAACCATTCTAAAAACATTATACTATCCAAAATGCATGTGTGCAAGGGTGGTGGGTAATTGATTTTGACAGCACCGCACAGGTGCCCAGTTTTATTTTAGTGGGGCAGTTCCACGCTCTGGCCCGCAGAGGGCGCTGTTGTTTGTGGTCTGCCTGTCTGCCTATCAACAATGATAAACAGAACCACAGAGATACCAGGGTGGTAGGTACCTTTCTAAATTATAGGCGACTCGCAGGTGCACGGTCCGGGTCTCCGCCCTACCCTCACCGCCTCCCTCAGACTGCTAAAACAAATACTGATGGGGTCTGCCCACGGTTTCCCGCTAACCCTGTTCCCTTTTTTTTTTTTCTTTTTGGGGTTTTCCTCCCCGCCGTGTTCGATCGGGACCAGTGAGTCCAAGACGCCTGTTTTTCTCTCAAAAGGGCAGCCCTGAGGGAACAGCAGAATGTTATTTTAAAGGGCCAGCAATCCCCAAGACCCGCCGCCAGCCATTCAGAGAGAAGGAAAACCCGATACCCACTCTCCCACCTCTCCGTGTCACTGCCATGACTGACAGGCTTAATATTGATGGGCTGCTGCCCTCTTCCTGCAGCACTTCAAACACATCAGAAGAGTCAGTACAGGTCTCCCCTGTTACACATCCTCCCCTTAGAATGGCACCACCGTCCATTCGAAAATCCTACATCCCCATGCCTTCGAGAAAAAATCTGGCGCTTTGATGCAGCTTTCCTGCTCGGTGGACAACCCTGAAGGCATAGGGCTGCAGGGCCAAGTACCACCGCGTGATTCTGGCAAAGCTATCCTTCATCCGTGAAGCCATGCCAAGGGGCATGATCTGTAACCAGGGTGAAGTGTCGCCCAGGAGGTAGTACCTGAGTGACTCGACTGCCCATTTTACCGCTGAGACACTCCTTCTCGATGGTACTATAGTTCTTTTCACGGGAAGGAGCTTCCTGCTGATATACAGGACCGGTGCTCACTTCCCGCACCTCCTGAGACAACACCGCCCGAGACCTGTCTCTGACGATCCGCCTGCAGGGTGAACCTCTTGCTGAAATTAGGACTGCATAGCACTGGCTTGCTACACAGCCTTCACTTCAGAGCGAGAAAGGCCCTCTGGCACGGCTCCGCCCACTGAACCGTATTTGGGGCAGCCTTCCTGGTTAGGTCTGTCAAGGGAGCAGCAAGCGCATGGCTCGGAATGAACTTCCTGTAATAGCCCGCTAGTCCCAAGAAAGAGCGCACCTGGGTTTTGGTCGTAGGGACCGCCAGTCAGCCAAGGCTTTCACCTTAGCAATCAGTGGTCTGATCTGGCCACTCCCTACCGATCCCCAAATACTCCGACTCACTCTTCCCAATGGCACATTTCTTTGGGTTAGCAGTGAGCCCAGCCTCCCGCAAGGATTGCAATACCGCCGCTACCTTACACAGATGACTCGCCAATCCTCACTGTGGATAACCACGTCATCTATGTAAGCAGCAGCGCATCTGCTGATGGGGCCGCAAAACGCGATCCATCATCCACTGGAAAGTGGCTGGTGCTCCGTGCAACCCAAAAGGCATGGTCCTAAATTGGTACAACCCGGGGAGTCGAAAACGCCGCCCTCTCTGGATTCTGGGGTCAGGGTATCTGCCAATACCCCTTCGTTAAATCCAGTGTCATCATAAAATGAGCCGTGCCAAGACGCCCAGCAATTCATCTACCCGGGCATGGGATAAGCATCAAACTTCGATTTCTCATTAACTCGCCTGAAGTCAATGCAAAATCGAAGTTGACCCGCTGGCTTATCCACTAAAACAATAGGACTGTTCCAGTCACTTTGGAACTCTTCTATTACCCCCAGTCTAAGCATTTCATCAATTTCCGCCTTTATTACCTGTCTTTTACGCTCAGGTATACGGTATGGCCCCTGGCTCAATGTCAATGTGATGATGGGCTACTCGAGTCTGCCCCGGACGGAGAAAACACATCAGGAAATTCCATCACCAGAGCTTGAGCCTGACCCTCTGGCGCTGGTGTCAGATTCTCCGCAATCTGTACCACCCCTTCTCTCCCAGCACAGAAAGATCAGGTCCCAGATCTGGGACGCCATTCTGCTTGCGCCACTACCAATGCCTCCGTTGTAGCCAGGGCTTCAAGAGGTTTATATGATAAATGTGTTTTTCTCTTCGTCGCTCCGCTGGCAGATCTCATAGTCCACCTTCCCAACCCGGCGTAACCTCAAAGGGTCCTTGCCACTTAGCCAGAAGTTTATACTCAGAACTGGGTAATAATAGAAGTACTTTATCCCCTGGCTGAAATGTATGTGAACCGGCTCCTCTGTTGTACTGTGTCTCCTGTCTGTGCTGAGCCTGCTGCAAATTGTCATGTGCCCATTTTCCAACAGACTCAAGATGTTTGCGCAGGTCCAACACATACCGGACTGTATTGGTCGATTATCCTGCTGTTCCTCCCATATCTCTGACCAGATCGAGCACACCCCGGGTCTCCCACCATACAGCAACTCGAATGGCGAAAAGCCCGTGGAAGCCTGGGGTACCTCTCTGATAGCAAAGAGAAGGGGAGGAATCAGCTGGTCCCAGTAACACACATCACTATGAATAAATCTGTGCAACATGTTCTTAAGGGTTTTGTTAAAACCATCGGTCTGAGGATGAAACACCGAGGTCCTAATGGTCTTAATCCCCAAAAGCTTACATGTTCAGCGGATTAGCCGGGACATAAAGTTGGTGCCTTGGTCGGTCAGTATCTCCCTGGGGATCCCCACCTGGGAGAAAACCTTCACAAGCTCGTTGGCAACAGACTTCGCAGACATAGATCGGAGGGGTATGGCCTCTGGATAACGCGTCGCGTAATCCAAAATAACCAATAGGTGTGTGTATCCCGCCGACTCCTTTCCAATGGCCCCACTATGTCCATCCCAATACCCTCAAACGGAGCTTTCACTAGGGGCAACGGCACCAGTGGTGCTTGTGGGACGGCTCTAGGGCTAGCTTTTTGACACTCCCCACACCGTTCACAAAACTGCCTGAAGTCACCATCCAGCCCCAGCCAATAGAACCGTGTCACAAGCCTCGCTTTGCTTTTGTCCCTTCCTAAATGACCAGACAGGGGAATAGCGTGAGCAAGCTGCAACAAATCCTCCTTAAAGGGCTGAGGGATGAGCAATTGAAGACGCACCTCCCCGCCGGGTTAATTTTTCAACACGGTACAGAAGGTCTCGATTAATCTCAAAGTGAGGGCACGTGGCAGTGCGCCTGGGCTCACCACACTACCATTAACCACCGCTCCTTGGTCAAAGAGCCTGCCCAGCACGCCATCACGCACTTGCTCGAAGTCGGAAGTCACGGAACAAGCTAAAAATCAGCTCCCATGGCTTCCAGCTCGGGTCGGTCGGTCTGAGCGAGGCAGCAGAGCCAGCCCCTGTGCTGGCTCGCAGCCTCCCCGACTCTTCACCAACCGCCCCACCTGAAACCTCTCGGACTCCCTCCATTGCCAGCCCTCATTCTTAGCAGCCCAGCGTTCCCGTTTAGTCGGGTCACAGAAGGGGAAGATCTCTCCAATTACCTCCTCCTTCTTAGTCAATAGGGAAGACGGGGCTGTCAGAGCAGCTAACCAATCCTTAAACTGCCCACAGTCCCGACCCAGAACTACTGGTACTGGCAATCGAGCACACAATCCTATATGCACTTGCATCACCTGCTGGCCAATAGTTAGATTCACACTGATCTTGGGATAGGAGCGTACATCCCCAAGAATACATTTAATATGCACCTGTCCCAATAACTGTTTATGCCCCGGTGAGATTAGGGCTATCCTGTATTAGGGACTGACCACACCCTGAATCCAGGAGCCTGGGTTTTTGTACCATCCACTGTCACAGGAATAAAAACCCGCTTGCTGAAGTGACTGAGGTAATTGAACAGGCTTACCTGGTCGGCTGAGGTTACACTCCATCACGGGCAATCCCGCCAGGTGGCCCACCTCCCGCACGCCCAACACCGCAGTGGGCTAGTTTCTCACCCTGGAGCCTCAGCAAGAGGTGGAAACACCGGAGCCATCAAAGGGGCTCAACGGTAAGGAGGCCGGGCGAGACCCCGGTCCGACACCGCAGCAGCCCATGGGGGACCCCACCCTGCCCCGGTTCCCGGGCCGGGAGCTCTCACCGCCCCCCCCAAACCATTGTACACCCCTTCCCCAGTCCCTTCGCCCTATCCGGGACGGTGGTGCGGATGATCCCGCACTGCTTCGCCCAGGCAGCCTGGCTGGAGCGCCGGTTCGCTGCCTGGTACTGCTCTGCCAATGCAACCGCCTGATCCAGGGTGGCGGGTGCCTGCCGCTGTACCCACAGCCGTGGTTCCGAGCTAAACACTCCAGAAACCGCTCCACAACAATTATTTCCACCAGCATGGCTTTCGTGGTCGATCCGGTTTAACCACCCCATGGCGAAACTTCCCGCGATATCCCTCTGGTGTAGCCCCCACGCCATTCAGGATGGTGGCTTTTAGCGGGGTAGTCCATCATCCAGTTGGGAGACAGCGCCCCGCTGCTGCTTGCGCCCCCGCTAACTGGGGAAAGAGGTAACTGGCCCATTGGGCCTGGATCCCACCTGGCAGAGGTCGCCAGGGCCTCAACACCTCAAGGTAGGCTTCGGGTCAATCCTCTGCCGCCATTTTCGCCGGTCTCATCAACCGGGGGTCAGGTCCCGTCGGTCTAGCAGCCCCTTGCACTGCAGCCGTCAGGGTCTGGCGCAGGAGATCCATCATCTCCGCGAATTGGGTAGCATCCATTTTGGTGTGCACTGCTTACAGGGGGCAGTGCCAGTGAATCCCACTCTGACACCACGTGTGCAAGGGTGGTGGGTAATTCACTGACACACGGGAGACACAGGTGATTTTGACAGCACCGCACAGGTGCCCAGTTTTATTTTAGTGGGGCAGTTCCACGCTCTGGCCCAAGTAGGGCGTTGTTGTCTGTGGTCTGCCTATCAACAATGATAAACAGAACCACAGAGATACCAGGGTGGTACCTTTCTAAATTATAGGCGACTCGCAGGTGCTCAAACAAAAAATAAGCAAAAGGAGAAAAGAACAAGAAAAATAAAACACAGTAATCAAAACTACAAACAAAGGTGCTGCACTCGGCAGCTTCACCCCGACCGTCGCTACCCGCACGGTTCGGGTCTCCGCCCCACCCTCGCCGCCTCCCTCAGACTGCTAAAACAAATACTGATGGGGTCTGCCCACGGTTTCCGCTAACCCTGTTCCCTTTCTTTTCTTTTTCTTTTTTATTTCTTTGGGGTTTTCCTCCCGGCCGTGTTCGGGATCGACCAGTGCGTCTGTTTTTCTCTCAAAAGGGCAGCCCTGGGGAACAGCAAAATGTTATTTTATAGGGCCAGCAATCCCCCAAGACCCCGCCGCTCAGCCATTCAGAGAGAAGGAAAACCCGCATACCCACTCTCCCACCTCTCCGTGTCACTGCCATGACTGACAGGCGAATATTGACGGGCTGCTGCCCTCTTCCTGCAGCACTTCGAACACATCAGAAGAGTCAGTACAGGTCTCCCCCTGTTACAGCATGTAATGTAATAATATATATATATATATATATATATATATGTTTCTCCCAGACTACTTTAATTACAACCATTGTTTGATTGAAGAGGACATGTAAATAAACATTTCAATATATACTTTGGGGAGCACATTTTATTTTATTTTTTTTTACTTTGTAGTTAAGCCTTTGCAATGTTAAAATGTTATTTGCTTATTCACGGTTTCTTTGCTTAAAAAATACTAACCAGGGCTGTCAGTACACATCAGAATGTAATATAAAAGAGAGTGTGTGTGTGTGTGTGTGTAGATATGGTTTAAACGCTGACACCTGCATAGCATTTAAATGTTCATAAAAATGTACCAAAAGCACATCCCTAGTTAGTAGATCCAGTAATTAACAGTGTAAAATGGTTACTCTTTATGCCAACAAGAAAGGAATTACTTGAAGGAATTTGAATTGAATAAAAAGGGAACAGGATTTTAAAAAGGAATTGGAGAAAATAAATATATAAATAAAATAAAAAAAACCACCCCAACCCTAGCCAACGTCCGATTTCAAAGTAAATATGAATGCAAGCATCCAGAAAAAACAGAGCACCCCCATCTCAAGCTTCAGAAGGGACAGGAGTCACAGCAATACGTATTCCTGAAACGAAAGCCTATTACCCAGGAAGAAGCACAGCGATACGTCACGGAGGCCTCTCCAAATCAACGACCCTATGTTCTGTACTCCACAGCAGTGTCACCATGGTTTTAAACAAGTCAGTGGAACTGTGCAGATCCCACCCAAGGTAACCTGGTGCTGTATCTCACTGTGTTTGTGACACGCCCATTCCATCCATTAGCCAGCTTGAGAAGTCTGAGAGCGATGCACAAATGAATCATTTCCTGAAGTCCAGTGTGACCGTACATTAAAACATGTGGGAATGTCCCTCAACAAGCCCATACAGTGGACAGAAGCACCCAGCTCCTCTCTGGTCATTCCCACAGAATTACAAAGCCAGCTTTACCTTTGTAGGGACCAGCAGTGTTACAAGTTGACCTGAAGGCTATTTACAGTACTGGCGTGACAACCGATACACTACTGTAGATAGACAAATGTAGCATTGGAATAGTACATCCAAGAATTCCCAGATGCCAGACTTCAGGATAAAAGAAAGACAGTTTTAATAACCACTCTTTTTTTAATTTTTTTTTTACAAAAACTATAGCTTTTAGGTTCCAATCTAGATGATAACATCTCCATGAACGCACTTTTATGCACACATACTGAATAATTGAGACACAGCCCTAAAAGGTACAGCATGGTGAAGTTTTCACTCCTGGAATCGACTTTCAATACAAGTCACGTTTCTCCTAAAACAACACACTGTGTCAATGCATAGCAACCTTTGATGTTCTAAAAATCAATCAAACCTTATCAACAGAATCCCAAACTACATTTCTTTGTTCTACTATCCCTGACCCACTTAAAAAAAACAGAACCACACCTCCCAAAAACCGGTCTAAACAATCAACACCACAGGGATATGAGAGAGAGAGAGAGAGAGAGAGAGAGAGAGAGAGAGAGAGACTAACAGGAAGTTTTGGTTGCAGGGCAATAAACGGCACACCTTATTTTTTTTGCAGGGAAGCCAATTTCAGTACTAGCTTTAGCCGGAGTTATACTGTATTATCCATTTTAGACATTTATAAAGCTGTGGTTTGAACTCCAATTTCTTTCCCACCCATTCAGTCTAGTTTTCCACTTCCACTTACAAAGATGTGGATATCCAAGATACTATCTGGCTGGGTTTTGAGTGTCCTTACAGCTTTAACCACTCATTACAGGAGCTTTAAACAAGTACACACATGTTTTGAGGCCAATTTACTATTAAAATGTCAGCCTTTACAAAACTGGTGCTCAGACAATACTTCTAGCTTTTGTCAGGGTTGAAAACCAAGGAGTGGGTGTCAAATGTAATGTTCGTGCTTCAGTTTAGTTTACCAAACATTTAAACTAAAGCGACCCCTGTAGACTGGCCGGGCGCCTGCAGGCCTGCCAGCAAGCAAGCGGCCCAGAGCTGCGTGGTCCTCCGACGCTGTAGCTCTGAGGTAGCTGCATGGCGGGGCTGCAAAGTGAAAAGAAGCGGACGGCTGACGGCACACGTTTCGGAGGACGCCTGTGTTTGTCTTCGTCTCTCCCGAGTCAGCGCGGGGGTTGCAGCAGTGAGCCGGGCATTTCAAATTGGGAAGAAAATGGGGTAAAATACAATTAGTGATTCCAAATTCAAAAAAAAAAGACTGGAATAAGACTTAAGTGTTGCTTAAAGAAAACTTCTACTGCTGCCAAATGCAGAGCCACTGGAGTACAGTACACAAACAGAATTCACGAGACTGAGTTTGTGAATTTCAGCTTTTTTTTTTGTTTGTTTTTTTAACCTGCCTTTTCTGAAGACGGAGCTAACAGAAAGCCCAAGTATGACAATGCTCACGTCTCATTGTTAGTCCATTTCAAAAGAGAAACAAAACCTGGGTTCAAAAAGTTCAGCAACAGTGGGACAATAAGCATATAGTCTGTCCAACACTAATTTCCATTGATGTCATGGACTAAAAGCCTATGAAAACTGGAATTATCGCAGTCAGTGCCTTATTAAACTGCTAACAGTGGCATGTATGGTAGGTGGAAATACCGATTACTGTATTAAACCAAGTCAAGTATGCATAACAAACAAACTCAACAGGGTTATCATTTCGATGACAGAGAAAGTCATGGCAACTCCCAATTCTGGAGTCATCTATAATACATCCAATTCCTTACACTAAAGTTTCTCCCAGTCTCTCCCACTGAAAGGCATACAGTAAATCTCCCAGCAAGTTTAACGGCACAGCTGCACTAAACTAATCAGCTGGAAAGAATGCTTTGGCTACCAAGGCAACAAAATTCTTGATCATTTTCTTCAGGACCCATGGAGACTATTTGTTTCTCATAAAATAAAGCTGTCAAGTGCCAATATAGTCACTTAGGAAGAGACCACCATTACTCTTTCAAGCACCTCTGCACTTACTGTACTAACAGGATTTCTAGGCATAAAATATTCAAGCCATTCCCTAGAATATTTTATTATGTTTGACAGGGCAAATTCTGTTTGTTTTATGATTAATATAAATCATGCCTCTACCATCACACTCACAAAAAAAAAACAATTACAATTTCCTTTGAATCGTACAATAATAAAGCCACAGTCTTCAGAATGCAAGACGCTCCCAACCATTCTAACATGAAACAGACGCATGTGACAGGCTCACGTAGCAATGTGTTTATTGTGCTGTGTTCTCTGAAGCAAGAAGCCAGCTGCAATTTCATTTTTTACTCTTCATCATTCAGCAAGTTGCGAGCCTATAAAAGAATGGGGTACTACAGGTACACTATTCTTCACCTTTACAAGGCCTATGCTGTAGAAGAGAAGAACCAAGATTATCCAAAAAGCCAGACTTGTTACCTGACTCGGTGTTTGTGGTCTCACATGACACACACACACACCCACAGAGAGTTGCATTTTTGCATTCTACCCTACAGCTATATGACCATAATAGCCCTTTTCAGTTGTGCCCAAGTCATGTGGAACATTTAGGTATTGTGCTTTAATGTAGCTGTCTCACCCTATACAAGGATCGATTATCACAAGAGTCAACAGTAACATAGTAAAATGGTAAGAGTTAGAGTAAACACAAAGGCGAAATCAATCGTGTTAGCCTAGTGTGGTCTTGTTTAAAAAAAGATATATATATATATATATATATATATATATATATATATATATATATATATATATATATATATATATATATATATATATATATAATCCTTTTTCATACCCTCTATGAAAGAATATGAACACACATACACATCACATTCAAATGTCATACACCCCTTGATCATTTCCTGTTATTCTCTTTGCCACCAAGATAGTTTCATGACTGTCGGTTGTGTTCTGCTGCCCAAGATGAAGCTACAGTACTTGCAGCAGAAACAAAAGGGAGAGAGAGGCACAAAGTTGTTCTTTACTTTACAAGGCTTACTTAAATAATTCAGAACTCCAGGTTTTCAGTACATCACAACAGCAAGGGAAGGATGTTAAGCAGAAAGGAAAAGAGATGCACTGCTTATAGTTTAAACACGGCTAGCTTGCAATCTGCGGCTTAATATTCTAGCAAACGCTTCTGTATCAATACCACAAAAACAACTGCACGGGCGACACACATCTGAATGTGCATCTACAGAAGTACAATGCTGCAATATAAAAGCTGCAGTCAAAATGATGCCTTTGCTCCCAGGTCCTGTTCTGTTTACACACCACTATCCCCAGCTTACAAACAGTGGACATAGTCAATGTTTAAACACAGATTAATCACATAGTCTTTTCTGTGTGTATGAAATACAATGTGCTACCTGTATTTATGTAGCTGGTAGTTCAACAGCTTTTCTGCATTGAGCCCACAGATCATACCTGGGAAACACCAGCAGGTCTAATACAGAGTTCAAGACCAGAAATCCATGATTTGATCGCATTTCAGACCGTGGCACTCATTGTAGCCACCAAGAATAATACTATGCGTTTAGACACAACTACAAGCAAGGGGACTCTCTCAGGTCCAGCTACTACTGCAATGGCATAAAGAAATAAAAAGTTAATCATAAATATTCATTTCAGTCCTCTCTCAAATATATTAGAAAGATGTTGGTGCCTTAAAAAGTATGCAGAAAGAAGCATGCGTTATTCTGACAAGTCTGGTTATCAAAGACCAGGACCAACAATTCAGAACAGCATTTCATGAGATGTAAATACAACAGATCTGTTAATATTTATAAATAAACCTTGTTTTGTTTATTTTCAATTATGAAAGAATGTATCTTTTTTTGGGGGTACCCCCATTCTAGGCCCCGACATGGTTTAATTGTATTTGTTTACACACAATTATGCAACACTCATGTGTAATGCGCATGACCTGCTGGGGGATAAACCTGTATTAAATGATGGGCCATTTTGAATAGCTAACTGAATTACGCAACGTGTTTCTACATTAGGAGTTATTTTACTATTAGTCAGGAAACTCAACGCTACTTATTTAGCCAAGTGTGCCAAATATGAAGTTAACCCACGATTGCCTGGAGGTGACTAGACCCTGCAACAGTCTGGCGAACAATACATTACATGTCCAAATCAAGGCTAACTTGCTGTGGTGGTTTGACGTTAGGAACTACTTTGAACACAATCGACTGCATAAAACGCCCTACTTCTACTCTGTAAAATAAATTCATCACATCATGTGTTAATAGTCTAGTGACAGTGTACACGATTTACGATATGCAGCTACAATTAATATTCCTTTGTTTAATGGCACAGTTCGGATTTCAAAATGACACTGCGTCTTTAAAAAAAACTTAAATAAATATAAAATAATAAAAAAAAGAAACTCGCACTTTAAAACTTATCGCAATTAATTTTAACGTGATTCGTTAATAAATGCCATAAAAGAAGATGCCCGCTTTTTTTTCCAATCGATATTAAGGCTAGCCTTAGGCCCATTGCAGACTAGTCTGCTGTCACAAGTACTATCTATTAACAGTAGGATGTGTCCCTATTTAGAATATTACAGATTAAAGGGGTTTATTCATCCCGGTCAACCACCCCATATATACACTAACGCAGTTTTTTTCTTCAAATCTTAATTTACCGCGACAATCATTTAAATGTGCAAACAGCTTCCCTCGTCTGACATTTAAACACTGAACACACATAGCAAACATGTTTCAACAGAAATTTCAATAGCTAAACATGTCCAGGATTTACCAGAATTAACTAAGTTTAAGTGGGTTGTAAGAACAAGTGTATACACGCTAGAGACGACTACAAAGGAAAGGGCGCAGCGAACACTGGGTTTCTTTGAATTTATAAACACCTCATTTCCCTCAATTCAATACCACAATATGTTTGATGTCTTGTGGTATCTCACGACCTCATCCCTCTCTAGTGCACCACCGTATTATATTAATAAGTTTGATATCATGCCAATCGTGTGGAACAATAATATAGCCAGGAAGAAACGTACAATCACAAAGCCCAAGTCTGTGTGAGATACCTACCCTGTCATCAGAAAGCACACTTAGTACCTCCATCTTTATTAATAACTACAATCCTTTCTTCCAAACAAATATCGTCTTATTTACGACCGGCGAACGCTGAACTAAAGTAAGCGGATGTCGCGTTTCTATTTAATGATACGATTTTAAAAAGCCACGTCTGTTTGTTTGTTTTTTTTTTTTTTTTTAGCATTGTCAAAATCAGTCCCGAACACAACAAGGCAAGCAGCTACTTAGCTCTCCAATCGCATAGTCCCACTAAACATATTGCGTTTTTAATACTTCCAATACAATACCATATACAACGGGAAATAAAATCCAACTTACCCCCGGTGTTTGTCGCGCAGTACAAGAAAACAAACAGCTTTATGAAGACCATGTCGATTAAATTCATTGTTAGAACATTGACACAGCAACGGTTTACTGTTTCGCTTTCCACCTCTTTAAAGGCGCACTCGCCCTCTGTTTATGGCAGCTCCCTCTGTGGCTCTCGCTCGTCGTCAGCGGCGTGACGTCATGCGCAGGCTGGTAAGCCCAAGGTCCACCTATTGTAATAGGTTTTGTCCATTTTTTTTTCTGTTTTAAAGGCCCTGTCAGCGCTTTAAATAGCCCGTTGCATATTTTTCAGGAGATGCACGCGCAAAGAAAATGCTGGAAATGCATGCTTAATTATGTTGCTATTTATGTCAATAAAGCATGTGATTTTTTCTAACTATTTTAAAATGGTTACTTGTACCATATTTCAAATTTTCTGTTTTTTTTTTTTTTTTTTTTTTACATATTTTTCAGGGAGATCTTTCCCTATGCAATTTACCTCCCCAACAGAACAGTGATAACCTCTGATATATTTAGGCACAGGAGCAATTTAGTGCTATCACTGGACACTTACTGGTTCTACAAATCACACCACTTATTGTGCATTCTGAAACATTTCTCCAATTCAATACATATCAGTAATAAAGTCATCAATCATGATCAAACACAATCAAAGTGTTGGAAACAAAATCTGCAGCATATCGGAGATACCACGCGTTATTGGTCTAGTATTTTTAAACATTTGCACCTTAGCAAGTTTAATCACATGTATTAATTTGGATACGCGGTTCTGTAGATATGTGTAACAATGTAATTGTTGCATGTAGACGGATGGCCTGACAGACAGCTTGCATAACCCTGGATTGTATGCAGTTCTGTAGATAACCAGTATGCAAGTCCTTACATAACTACAGTAGCATGTATGTACCAACGTAGTTCCATCTCTATCATATACTGTAGCAGGGGTTAGCAAACCACATGTGGCTTCAAGTGACTGCAAACAGGAATTGTGCATGAGAATGCCAACCTGCTTGACGTACAGCATATTCTTAATGCAGAGCAAGGTTTCAATTTTGAGCTGCTCAGATGCCACCTAAGACTGGCCATGCCGTGGTAGAAGTGTTAGCTGTAGGAAATAACAGCCACAGTGCAACGTTACCGTGAAGCAAAACATTCATCTGCTAAGATACACTTATGACTGCTAAGATAACAATACCTGTATATATTGCTAGGAGCTGGTGTATATCATGTCTATTTTTTCTGTCAGCATAACTCTTCATCCACAGGGAAAAAAACATATCTCCTAGTATGAAATTAGCACCTAGCTCTCCATCTGCTCTTAAAAGCATTATAGTTATTTAAACAAATGAATCATCCATAATTGTAAAGCACTCAGCTGTGAGATACATAGAAATGCTGTAATAAAAGAAGCTTCTTTTAAACAAAGAATATTTTATCAGTGTCTTCACATATTAATTGCTGAAGACTTCCAGTCAAAACATTTGTCAAGGAGTTTTACTAATTCCTTTTCTACAAAATAAATAAACCAGAATGTTACATCATAATAGCCCGTGGGGGTCACTGTGTACAGGTATTTGTTATTTTTTAACCGACGAATTGAACTCCAACTCTTTTTATTGTCAATGTTGCCTTTCCTTTCCGTGCTGCCTGCTCCCTATAGTGGCGATAGCAAGGTACTGCAGACATAAGCAACCACACTTACCCATTCGGTACTGCTTAGGTTTGAGGATGTGTGTCACGACTGTCCTCGTGAATATTAATGTTTGGACTTACTGCTGCAATTACAAAAAACACTTCTACAGCTAAGACAATAGTATGAAAATTAACAAAAATAAAGACACTTTTACAACACAAAATCTATAGTTAAACATTGGTATTGTCTTTGTTTATCGCATAATCTCTGTTGAAATTTACATGGACTTACATATTTTCCTGATTCCTTCCAGTGTTTGTATTATGTGTTTTGTATTATTTTCAAAAGGCTTCCAAAGGGATGGGGTGGTTATATTTCCTTGTTATTTATTTTCAAAATGCCTATTAAATGTTATTATTCGGCTAAAATGGAAGCTGTGACCAACATAAATTAATAGGGTTATGTGTTTTCTTTCCCTCTTTACTTCCATTTGTATTGCACATTTAAAGTGCTTTATTTTTGCTTTGAAACCACACAGCATACTCGTCATGTATTAATCGAATTGGTGTCTAACCCAGTGGTTTGAATGTGGCCAGAGAATTAAGAAGGCTAAGCTAGAGCTTAGAAGTTTAGCATCAAACAAATCTACGTGGTACATAATGTATGAACCATTCTGATAAACTATCTAGGATGTTATCGATAAAATGTATATTGTAGCATTTCTTCTTTTACGTTTAACCCTATTATTCGCGTATTATACAGACCGTCACAACGAGAAACTGAATCAATATACAATCCAATTCTCTATTGATATGGTGTTAAGGTCGTTTTAAATCGTTGTTTTCCATATGTTGAATAACAATGTTATTACAATTACAACAACAATTCAGAATGGCCATAACAATGTGCTGTGAAACCAAATAGATTTCTATTGCCTTTATCAAGTTGTATGATAATTGTCAATGTGTGACTAACATAACAACCCCCACCTCCTCAGGAGTGAAGAGCACTATGTGTACTATAAGAGGTCATGGCGACCCTTTCGCCTTGGGAAAACTCACACTGAACTAAAATAATCTATGTTGTCATGGAAACTGAATAAAATGACAATAAAACCCATCAATCCCAAAGCTGCACTCATACAGTCCTACTGCCTTTGATTGTACAGGGCAATTGTATTTGCCATTATATGTATGATAATCGAAATATATGAAAGGACAGACGGTTCGAGGGAATGAATGAATGCATTGCATTTTAGTAGCATGCTAGCTGTTTTAAAAAAGGGTACATCCAGTACTGTAAAAGGGATGTAGACAAAAACGATCTTATTAAAAGGCTGCAATTGGATTTCTTTTTCTTCCAACAAAGAATGGCAAGGCTTGTTCAACAGGTGATGCCCAACATTGAATCATTCTTTTGTATAGATATTTTATTTGTATTTTTAATCATCCCACACATTATGTCAGCATGCTTTATTCACTGCCAGACGAAAGCTGTTCCTGCTTCCTTCATGCTTTGTTTATCATCTTTTTTTAAAAATAAATCCTTCTTTTATACTCGCTCAGACAAGCCTAATGAATGCATGCTATTTTTTATTATTCCAAGTATAACTTGGCAGTGCAACAGAACCATACTAACAGCTTAGCCGCTACAGCAAGGTGCCTTTACAGATGGTCTGCCTTCTGCCTGGATGTGAAGACTCAGAGGGAGGCAGGCCGGCTGTCACAGGAAAGCATGACCACAGCCACCATTAAAAATATGTTGTGTCACAGTGGAACATCTGTACTAATGAACAGTGACCTAGGTCGGGAGGTGGTTTTACTACAGTTACATACAATTATAACAAACAGCCATTTAATTTAAATATGTTTCCGAGGGCTGCCAATTTGATAAGAACAACTTAAAATAACAACTGGAAAAAGCATTATTAGGTGGAAAGACATGGCTGAGATATGTGTTTTAATAGATTGCATGCAGAGTTAACAATCACCTTAATATGAAATGGATTCTACACCTTTTTAATATCCCATTATGTGTGTTATGTAAGAGTATATTTGTTTCTGCTTAGATATTTGCCTTGCTTACTAACTATTCCAGCAAAAAAAATTCTATAATAACAAACATATAGTGCTAAGGCACTCCAGAAACATACAGGTGCATCACCATTCCAACTAAATTACAGTTTATGATGTACAGTTTTTTCATCACCAGTAACCCATTTAGCATGGCACAGTCCCTTGAAGATGAATAAATGCATGTCACTTTTCAACAAGGCAATGTCTTTCCATCAGGACTGCTTTTGTTATTAGCAGTTCATGAACACTATATCAAATTCGTTTTTAGCTTTTGCTTGCCTTATTATCTTCCAGGATTTTTCAAACATTTCACAAATCTATGACTATCAATACGTCATAGTTAGGGTGCGCTAGGAGGGGAGGTAATACTAAAACATTAAACTTAAATGAGCTTATTATACTTGAATTTAACTGAGCATAAAACAGGGAGTCTGAAAGGAAAACAAAGCAAACAAACAGCTCACACAGTCTTAGAGTATATTTACTGCTTCATTAAATTCAAAAGAGGTTCGCTTTAATATTTTCTGAGATTGTATGTGTACAATAAATCTGTACCTGGCTTTCTAGTTATCAAGGGTGCAAATCATTTAGAAAATTGGTGCTAAACTGTTTTGAAAGTTTAGCACCAGAGTGCCCACTGGTGCTAAATGATCAAACCCCGCCCTAATCAAGCCCCCCCCCCCTGCTGTTTGCAACCAGTTTCTGCAGTTAAACTTCCCACACGGCACTAAGCTTCTCTCCTGTGTATGTGGATGAGTGTGGATGGGGTCATGTGAGTAGTCCAGACCCAATAATCTATGATTGCTAAGGAATAAAAATAAAATAAAAAATGTTACAGATGTACTTTAGATTATTATTATTATTATTATTATTATTATTATTATTATTATTATTATTATTATTATTATTATTATTAAGTAAAGTGATTAGCTTTCTTATCCTTCAAATCTGTAAAACACTGCAGTTTTAAAATAATGCCCCATCATTTTTGTCTTTTCCTAGAAGGTTTATGCCTGTCTTCGTCACCGGAGTGTGCTAATACTCAGATGGTACATGTGAGATACTAAGTAGACATTTTCTTGGAAAAGGAAGTGCATCCAAGTATAAGACTATGCGTTTATTTAAGCATCTATATGGCATGACAGTAAGGACCCCAAGGGTGCCCTTCACAGTGCCATTTAATGTCCCAACCACACTGTTTATAAATTAACCATTTTGAAAATAAATTAACCATACTGTTCATTACTTACAACCATCTTAAAAATAAATTCACCATACTGTTTATAAATTAAAACCAATGAATTATTTCCTGAACGGCACCTCATCATTTTCTATCGTTTTTATATTTGTAACTTGGAATATTTTCTTTATTTTGCTTTATAGAAAACACATTCGCTACTTCTCCTGTCAGCCTCACTATCATGGTCTAGTGACCATGGTGTCACCACAGGAAGTGAAAGAGTACCAGGAAGAAGTGGTGTAATAGCGGGGCCTTTGAGAAATCTGTACATCACTAATTAAACCACAAAAAAACCCCGAAACAAAAACAACAGAAGAATAAATATAACTTTCATCAAAAATATAACAGAAGAATGACAATGTTGCTAATTGCTAAGCAGTTGCTTCATCTATTCATTTCACTGGCCCTTTAAGAACTCGCGGTCTCTGTGCTCTGCGCAGGCTTAGTGCCCTGAGAATTACTTCCTGCTAAAAAGTGGGCTGCTTGCTTTGTATTTTGGGTGTTCCTGTTTTGAACATGATTCCAATGCAAGACAGATATTCAGCTTTTTTTTTGGTTTTATGAAAAAAAGTACTGGTAAAAGATAACCAATCTCGTTGTAATCCCTGTTCCCCAGTTAGGCTTGTTTGTTTTGAAGATTTCTGTTGCTAAAACTGTAGAGAGAAAAAAAAATATTTAGATTGTTATATTTTTCTATTCGTGTTATTTTATGTCACCGAAAAAAAAAAAAAACTAGAAATAACTTAAAAAAATTTGGTAGCTGGTTTATTTATTCATTTTTAAATCTCTCTGTAAGACGTAATTCATGATTTCTCGTACCTCCCCGATTATTTATTTTACTGCCCTTCCTTGACCTGATCTAGAGGCGTCCCTCAACGCGTGACGTCAGATAGGTAGAGATGTCATGGCGTCTGTGGAGTCAGAGCAGAAGCTGCAAACCAGATAAAGATTGAGCGACAGCAGGGACCGACATGGAGAACAATGCAGACCCGCAACAAGACCTCGCAGGGGGGACAGCGTGCTCATCCAGACCCGCGGAACTGAGCGAGAAAAAAGCGATCGACGGTCTGAAAAACACAACCGAGAGCTGCAAAAACACTGAAGCTACAACTGCTGTTGCTGTTGACTGTAGTCGTGCCGCAGCGTGTGTGGATAATCAAAAATCTAATAACAATTCTGCAGATTGCTCCTCTTTGCCGGTTAAAGACAGTGTGTGTCAGTCAGGATCCGTGAAAAGCAATGGGATGGGACAGACTCAACCGGGTAGTGCCGGTGGTGACACGACAAAGACGATCGAGACTCCTTCTGCAAAAACGGCAGCGGGGATTATAGCTGTCATGAAAGCTGTGGATAATGAGGACTCGACAGGGCAGCAGAAGATTTCTCAAGCGTCTGGAACTTGCCAGGACGAGAAGACACCACCGTCATCAACAACAAGTTTGAGTAAAGCGGCAGCGTCCAGTGACAGTCTGGCCGAGGAGCCGAGTGGGAGTGACCGGAGCGCCCCAGGTGAATCCTTGAGCATCACCTCTCTGGAGTCCTTTTCGAACCTGAACCAATCCGACAACAGCGAGGGAGCCGATGACAGGGTGCTGGCGCTCGCTCTCCAAACCGATGAATACGACAGCGCAGGGGGCGATGCTAAACTGGCTGCATCCATCAAGGGTCAGTCCATTTACCATATCAAGTGGATAAAATGGAAGGAGGAAAACACGCCGATTATCACCCAGAATGAGAACGGGCCGTGCCCCTTGCTTGCAATCATGAATGTTCTTTTACTGGCGTGGAAGGTAAATAGTGAAGCATGGTTTGAAATAATATAAGCGCCACTCTCAGAAATGTCCAATATACGATTGGGGTCCTTTATTGTGCGTGGTGAAACTTCAAGTGGTCAGTAAAGCTAGTCCTCCTGGATTGTTTTATGTACAGAATCACCAACAAGTACGCTCTGATCTGATCTCCAACGCAAGGGGAGGCAGGGGGGTGAAACTGACATTGTGATACCAGTCATTTATAAACGGGCTCTTTAGAAACTGTTATACTCGCTGCAGTCTTGATAAAACGGTAAAGCAGCGGCAGTACATGTTTTTTTGCAGTTCTTTTAAGTACAACACTTGCATTCTCTCTGCACTTGTCAAGTCTAAAAAGCAACCAACCCAGCTTTGGAATGTGTAAACATACAGTATGTTATGAGCACAGCTATTTACAGTGCACCTTCATATAGGCCCTCCAATATTTATTTTTTTACAAAAATACTGTTACTATAAGCTGGTCCAATGCTTTGCATGCTCATAGGAGGCGCACACACAGCAATTGGAAGGGACGCCATCAGACAATTTCTGCTACCGAATATCCAAATATTTTTTTTCAAAACACTAGTATTTCAATGAACAAAAAAACTTTTGTACAAAATATTTTCATATCCAAAGCTAGGACAGTATTACACTGGTAATGTCATACTGAAAGAATTAACTTGAATCTCTTCATGTTGCTGTCTGTGGAGAAGTAAGGTTTTCTATGATGACTCCCTCAGATGCTTCATGAGCCACTCCCTGTATTTCAACATGCTGCACTTTTCACTACCAGCTGTGTTGAGTATGCTTTCCGGCACCACCTACAGTATTGCACACACCTTATATATATATATATATATATATATATATATATATATATATATATATATAACCTTGATGAATTCCTGTAAGCTAGAAGTCTGTTGTGGTCATCAGAAGCAATATGAATCTCTATCATGACTGCAACTGAAACGTTGATTTTAGTATTCTCGTTCTACAAAGTGGGGAGAGTATGTAATCGAAAACAGCTCAACAGCTGGAAAATGAGGATGTATTGTTAGTTTCTTGGCTTTTAGTCCAGTCCAGGGGTACTTGGTGAAGTACTCAGGGAGTGCAGGATCATTATTCATGTTCTGTTCCATTAAGTTTCCAGTAAGGATTTTCAGTGTGATGTGTTTTGGGGTGACTTCATCCCAGGGGCCATATTCAGCAATATACTCTGTTACTGTTTTTTAATTTTAATTTTATTTTTATGAAGCAAACTTTCAATGACTCAACATTTTTATGTAGGCCTACAGTTTGCATTTAATAAACAACAATACATGAATCTAGATGGCATCCTCCTTGATATTACCTTTCTCATTCAGCATATACTTAATGTTTGAGCAAATACATTATTTAGGGAACAAAAATTAATAAAACCACTTGCAACACGACCAATAAATTGTATTTTTTTTAATTGTCAAAATGATATTATTATTTGTTTATTATTAATAATAAACACTAAAAGAATACCTTTGGTTCTTTTTTTAGGTGAAGATGCCGCCTATGATGGAAATGATAACCGCAGAACAGCTGATGGAATATCTAGGTTAGTGCATTTCAGTGCTGAGAGAGAGAGCGAGAGCGTGTATGAACAGGAAATGCCGTGGTGTCACTTGTGTAGCATGATGGGATGAAAAGTGATAAGTATTCCAAAGTGATATTATTATTAGGGTCCAGATGGAGTCTTATTTAACAGATGTGGATCTGAAGAATGTTTGCTATGCAGGAAACAAAGCAGACCAATACACATTTCACATCGTTGGTTATCAGACACTTTTCTCATTAATCAGTGATTACATATACTTTGAGCAAGACTAATTGTGAATCAGATGTTTAGATGTACTTCACATCCCTTCCTTCCCCTCTGTGCACACTTTGTTGATGAAGTCACAATGAAAGTCAGTTGTGAAGTCTGTTGCCTGGGCACAGAGGTCTGTGGAAAGCAATGTTATTTGTATTTTATTTGTTTGTAATTTGCCATGTTGCTTTAAAGTCTGTGTAGCTCCATTTGTATACACTCATGTTTCTTCTTGCTAGCTGCAAAGCACCCTTGTTTGCTACTTGAGCAAGTTCAAACAAGCAGGCTGATCTCGCTCCCACTAATTACAAGCTGTAATTATGCTCCAGTCCAACGTACTTCAGTTTGTGGGTGCATCCTTTTTGATTTATTATTCAGAAACAGCAACAAGAATTGAATAATAAACTATTTCACTGTTCCGAAATATGTAAGAAAAATTAACTGAAGTTTTTTTTCTCTTACAGTGTTTAAAAATATATATTTTTTAATATTTTAGTTCATTATTTTCATTGTCATCCTGGAAATAACCAACATGAAGTGTAAAAAACAAACAAAAAAAAACATATAAATGGCTCATAATTAGAAAAAAAGAAACATTCTTTTTTGTATATTTATAATTCATAAAACTCCTGGTTAGGAGACTTACTATTTGCAGCAAGGAATCTCAGGTTAATGTTTCCCTACCCCCAATTGGACAATTGCCTTTTCTTCTGTTAGTTTGAAGCTAAGCATTGCTTCAGTATTCCGACAGTGGCACACCATAAATAACAAAACATGAATGATAAAACTGAGTAATTATATCCTGCTGTGTGTCCTACAGTATAGTATTTAAATAGAAACTTACAATATGATTAATCAAATGTGTTCTGAATTCAGTACAGGATATGGTTAAACATTAACATATATATAGGTTTCCTCCATAAACGATTGCAAATGTATTGCGCATTACACCAAGTCACTCTCTCCATAATGTATTTTCATGTATCTTATTTCACCAAGAACCAAGTCATTGGGAGATTCTGTATCCTTGTGCCATTAAGAAAATAAACCAAAATCTCAAAATCATTCTGTTAAAACTTACATTTTCATGTTGCGTTTTCTGCTGCGGGACTGAGCTGTGTATTAGCGTAAGGGAGATTGACATGCTAATGTGAAAACATTTACAAGTGCAGTAACAGCAGCTGGTCAGTCAGTCCGTCCATCACCAGCTTGGGAAATCCCCACGACTGTCCTGCTGATGAGACTGAAACTGGAGCCTCGAGTGCCTCTCTTCCTCACTCCCAGCTCCGCCATTGTACCAGAATACTCCTCAGCTGACATTGCTTTCCACTTCAGCATGCACATCCCTGAACTTTCCATCAACATTATGAGCTTCTGAGAATCAATTCTCCAAAGTATTAGGATGCAGGCAGGCTTCCATATGTAGAACGCTTTTGCGCAAATGTAAGTGCATGCACCTGTTTTATCAGATTTTCTTTTTTTGTGTTCTCATTTTGATTCTCAAAAGGCTTGCTGTGCTCAAAATCCACGCATAGACTCGCAGTGCAATTATTCTTCCTTACGTGTTACATGTCAAAAAATATAATCTATGCAAAAATAATAATGCAAGCGATAGCAATAACAAATAAGACGAGTGTTTTGTGGAATGCAGGGCTCTTAGGATTCAATTCCCATTTCAACAGACTTCACAGCTACTCTGTCTGAGACGCAGCCTGCTATGCTTTCACAAGCTCTAAATCTTGCTCATTAGCAGTTCCTGACAGCTTGAGAAGACCGTTCCAAAGAGTGCTTTTAACAGCTGTGTTTAAAGCCTTCTCAAACTGTTCCCATCAGGCAGCTGTTTGTTGTCTATGTTTAAGGAATAAGTCTGTTTTGGATTTGAGGAAATGGAAATGTTTAGTTTTTGTGCATTTCCAGACCCCTAATTTGGTTTTAAATATCTATTTAGTGTACAGCCCTCTGTGCCGTTGGTCTTGTACACAGTGAGTACATACCTCTATTATGATACAATATATAGTGTAAAGAAAGTGTCACAATGAATCATTACCCACCTACACCTCAATCAGTCAGTGAATTGCTTTATTTAACCAGGTAAAAAACCCAGTTTAGAACAAGTTCTCTTTTACAATGACGACCTCGCCAAGAAAGCTCAAATTGCAGCACAGACAACATATGATTAACATCCATCATAAAACAATTCAAGCAGTATTGGTGTAACAACATAATACAGTACGTACATTAAAACACAACTCCAAAATAAATAAAACAGTACAATCCATACCATTCAATTCAGGGTTAATAATTACAAGTAGCATTCAATAGCATGTCCAGCTTATGAATAAATAGTTTAACAGAAACCATCAATTTCAAAATCCCTTACGTCCCCTTAGGAACTCTGCTGTAAATGAGTTCCTAAGGCAAATAAATGCTGTATTTGCTAGAATCTAATAATGATGGAAACAGGAATAGAAAAGGATGGAGAAAATGAAGGATATTAAACAGGTAAGAAAGTCAATATTAGAAAAAGTCTCTTTTGTGAGAGGAATTTGAGCCGCAGATACACAAGCTTTCCTCACAGTATTCTCCACTGTTTTTGTCTTGTTCTGCAGGAGACTACATTCTTGATGCCAAGCCAAAAGAAATCTCTGAAATTCAGCGCTTGAACTATGAGCAGGTAACGCTCTCCGGTTGACTGTGAGGGGGTGAAGGAGGCAGCAACTGGAAGAGAGAGTTTCTATTCATTCACACTGAAACTCTCCCCAAAGGGCTTGCGATGAAGGGTTTGTCAGTGTGTGTGGATTTCACTGGATGATTGTGCTGCTCAGTGCGTAGCATGCCGTACATTGCAGACCGATCATGCCTCATGGTGCAGTAGCACTACAGGCATGAGGGTTTAACCTCACCTGTAGTGAGATTTTATAATCACATTGCTTAAATGGAATGAGCCAATTCTAACATAAAACTACGCTTCGGTGGCTGATTTTTCTGACATGTACAGTCCTTCACCAACGGTTGTCAGTGCACCATACAACACTGACATGCCTCCTCACAAACCACCTTGAGCAGTCTCAGAGACAGGTTTTGCTGGACTAGTAAGTAAGTAAGTAAGTAAGTAGGTATGGTGAATAATATATAATCCGAACAGCAATAGAGAATCATACAGAACACAATAGAGAATTAAACAGTTCAGTATTAAGAAGTTCAGTATTTAGGAAATGGAGGTGATGTAAAGTAACCCTTCACACCGGTTTTCCTAGAAAGAACTCCGGATTGGGAGTGAAGGGCTGTTGCTGTTCTGCAGCGGGAATTGAATACTGTCCAGTCAAAGCTGTTGTAGTGCATTGATTTTTAGGGAGTGGTTAAGAACCATATTGACAGTTTTATCTCTGCAATCTGTAGAATGTGGAAGGGTGGGGTATGCCTGCATACTTTGGACCGGATGCGTATCCCTTCCCATGCAGAATTCCTTCATTTTTACCCCTGACGCCGATGCATCTGTGGTCCTGAGGTGATTGGATTCATGCTCACTGCTTTATTTACGGCACACCAGTTTTGAAAATGAACCAATCAAGTCCTTCTGGGCCTGGGCTGCACGAGG
This sequence comes from Acipenser oxyrinchus oxyrinchus, assembly GCA_030684275.1. Lineage (NCBI taxonomy): Eukaryota > Metazoa > Chordata > Actinopteri > Acipenseriformes > Acipenseridae > Acipenser > Acipenser oxyrinchus. The sequence continues at coordinate 24,443,245 of CM060271.1, read as the reverse complement.
CTATGCACAGACCGCTCCAAGTGTATTTACATATACTTTTAGTGTTATGAAAGATTTTAGAATTGAAATTCTGTAGGGTCATTTGATAGGTAGTATAGCTGTCACATCAAACTGTAGTATTTTTATTGTTACTACGCGACTTACAAAATAAGCAAGTTCGTCAGTGACCTGTATCCACCAGCTGTATGTATAAAATGGAAGTCATCCGAAGCAGGAAAAAAGTTCATCACCTTAACCTACGAAGTACCACATACAGTTTTCTTTGTAAAAATCAGAACGCAAGCTGTGTTTATGTCATCTGACACATTCTAATTCACTATGCTACCATTCTAAAAGTTTTCAATGTTTTAAAGTGTAAAATGACAGACATGTTCACAACATATACTCCCAGCTTCCTATTTTGAGGGCAGTCAAGTTAGACGTGCCTGTAGAGGCAGAGCAGTGAAATTTCACACCGGCTATGAAGCTCAGCACTTAGGAGGAGCATGGAGCTTGATCATCACTGTGGGGAGGAAAACACCACGACATTGATCATTTTTAGGCTTCAGTTTATATTGAGGCGTCCTAAAAACATCTCCAGGACTATACTTACAGAATTACAGAGTTACATTTAGACTTTTGCGGTTAACGAAATGAGTTGTCATAACATATAGTTAGAGAAAATTTAAATAACAGGTAGATGCCAGTGAAAAATACTCCAAAAACTGACAAAGTAGCCTGTCCTCAAATGAGGACATTGGCACTTAATATAGGTTACGTATGACATACAGACCCCATAAACCACCAGATTGTGATGTACTCAAGAAGTCTTGATAAAGAATGTCCTCAGCAAGTTTCCTTACAACTGGACCAGTGGTTCTTGAGATATATTTCAAAGTGTACTGGAAGTACACACAGAGAGCCTCCATGTACACCCTGATGCTATAAATAACTTGTCCTGAAGAAAGCCCTTTGGAAGTTTCATCACAATTGTTGAAGCGCTTCTCTAGAGCCAGTATATTTGAAACTGCGTTACTTATGGCCGTCTGCACGCCTCCACTGTATGGATCCCTAGCGGGGCAGAATAATGAACTAGCTGCTGTTTTTCAAAATTTTCCTACACCATCATTTTTTTTTTGCTTTCGTAAGATTTTGTTTTTGGTCAGACTTGCAGTCTCATTTGAACTGTACATTATTATTACAGCTATATTTGGAAAGAAGGAGGAGGTTTGGGGCCCGCTAGCACACTATTGCAGTATATCAAGTTGACCAGATTTGGGTTTTGAAAGTTGTAATTAAAAGCAGGGTGGTACAGTGGAAGGTCACAGATGGGATCCATTCACAGCCTGTAGAATTGAGCTGTCTTTATCCAGGATATCTGGGGTGGGGTGGGGTGTGTTGAGAGGGGGTTAGTGGAAGTAGACATTATTAATGGTCTGATCCTTTTCTTCCAGCAGAGGTGTTTATGAAGGGGGGTTGAAACTAATAAGTTAACTGTTACTGGCCCAACTTAAATTGTCCCTGTAGTCAAGTTCCACAAAAGGTGGACTACTCCAATTTCTGTAGGGGTGTTATCTCTCGAATGAGCTAAACTGTCAATGTCACTTTACAGCATTAATAAACATAACCCCCTTAAATTACGTTTGTGGTCTAATCATGTTTGATAAGCAGATACATTGTTAATTCATTTGTAGTTTGATACAGCTGCCAAAATTCACTGTAAATAAAATCCAGTAAATGTTGGTAACTTACCATTTGGGTTAATTGCTGTTGGATACAATTTCACTTACCTGACTTTAAAGTGATTCAGATTTAACAGCAATAAGAAGAAGATTGAAAATAATGGGAAATAAATATTCCGTTTACCCTTTCCTTGGCTTGGAAAGATGATCCGCCCGAGAGATGCTATGCTCTTTCCTTCTTTAGTACAATGGAAGATCACACAAATTCAGAAAATGAATTATGATCAGCTTGCTTTATCAGAATATAATGTAACATGGACTTTATGACCCTGCATTGGAGTAGTTGATGGGCGTGTGTGTGTTTGCTTACCATGTTTATTTGCTTAAGTTCATCATTTTTTTCCCCCCAGTGCTGTAAAATGCTATAAAACAATCCTGCAGTGGCTTATCCCTGTGGGTTAGATGCTGTATGTAATTACCCTGGTAAATGTAAGCAAACAGGACGTCCAGTGTTTCTGATGAAGTAGAGACTATTTACAAACAAACACAAGCAAATTCTATTTTAGTGGAGAACTAACCGTACTGGTGGGAGAACACAGTAGCCAGAGGAGCTCTGAGCTGACCTGCTTCTAGTGTAATGAACAGGTCATGTACCACAGCTTCAAGCCCAGTCAGCTGTGACCTTTAAAGCACCGTGAGACAGGGAAAGGCAAATAAATTAGCTGGTCCGCTAAAGGTCCATTCATATTTTAAAATGACTGTCCAGTTGAGCAGAAATAATTGTCTATGAATTATAGATGTATATTGAAAATGGGCATACAATGGTTTTACACGAATGCACTCTCCTGCAGCCTTATGTAGCATCACTATGTTGAAAAGGCATCATCATATTAAGAAAGTCCCTGAAATGAATGCATTGAATACATTGTGGAACTGGAAACAAAATATCAAATCAATATTGGGACCATGTGGGCTTTTGCATCAGTGACTCTGGGTCATCACTTGTAATGGCAGAACAAACCCATTATGTTCCTTGTTAATGTTGGTGTTAGCCAAATTTAAAGTCTGGTTTTGGTTAGGAATGATATTATAAAACTCTTCCCCATTGGACCCTGTTAGAAGCAAATACACTTCTAATATCACTGAGTGTGGATCTCGAACTCAGAGTGCCAATGACAAAGCATGCTAAATAGTAAAATGGTTCTCTGAGGGCTGTTTGTCTGTGTTAGATAGGAGTAGAAGTGGCACAGCTTCATTTAAATATTCATGCAAATCAGAATTGCGTGTGTGTCATGATAGCACCAAACTATCAGCAGTTAAACCTGCTGAGTAGCCCTTGCAGTTTGCAAATCAGTCATTTTTAACGACACAAGATGTCGTTTCTTAGGAATGAACAGAAAACACCATTCATGTGATCTGTGAAGTTGTGTGTGCTGAACTTGACTACCTTTAGCTGTGATCACTGGGCTGTAGGATAGAGGGCAAGGCATCCTTCATCAAATATTTGTATTACAAGTCATTATTTTTTTTTACGCAAAATCTTCTGATAGATTTGGAGGATATTATTTTTATACTGGCCAGAAAAAATGTATTTTATTTGGACAGGTGTTTAAAAGTTAAGTCCTTAGTGATTTGTGCTCATGTGATATTCTCTGACTGGAAATGTTTTTTTTTCATGAGGGACAGTTAACCCTTTACTGGTCTAAATAGACTTGGTAGTTTGTGAATACGTGTGACAGAGCGACTGTTGTTTTCATGGCTTTTGTCTTTACTTGGGATCAATATGATTAATTTTCAAATCATTTTCTTAAGGTTGTAAGTTTAATAAAATACCTCTGTGAACTAAGGGAAGGATTCACATTGGTCTTTTAAGAATTGAAGTTGTCTGTGCAAGCACAGTCCAGCACGTGTCCTGTAAATGAAATGGTAGGCATACACTGTAACTGAAGTCGCATGTACTGTACAGAGATATCTTCCATTGGTAAGACTTAGAGATTGACTTCAGCCACAGCTGGATTTTTTAAAATGTATTTTTAGTGCTGGACTGGTAGCGTAAATGGCTCTAAAAAAAGCTACTGTATGGTTAATCCTTGAGGGGTTGATCAAAGAGGAAGAAACAATTTTATAACCAGTTAATAACTGATAGTTTCAAGTATTGCAAAATTATTGCTGAGGTAAAGCTCAGACTGACTAGTAGCCAGTCCACACAATGACCTGGATGTAAATACCTACAGATTGTAAAATGAGAAACATCACTGGCAGCTGAGTCAGACTGTGTCGCCTGTCTGTATACTGAGACCATTGCAACACAAACAATCTTGTATCAAGGTGTTACAGTCTGTTCTGGTTTCCTACCTTTCTGATTCCACTTGTCCGAGGGTATGAGATCATTCATACATTTACTTGGTTATCCAGTTTCCAGAAGCTGTCAGTCCGGTGCCTCCCCTCTTGCAGAGCTCGGAGGCAGCGCAGTTAATGTATTAAAGTGACCCTGTACTTACTGAACCCTTGATCTAGCTGCTGTAGATTAGACCTGATGAACTGCACAGCTGTTTGTATTGATTTTGCTTTTTCAGATGTTTGCTCTTATGCTTTAATTTATTTAAGCATTTCTTGATTTTTTTTTTTTTTTTAATTTAATCAGCGTTGTTTTTCATGAACCATCCTCTCTGTCTTGACTTCATGCTACTGATGCTGCCTGAGGCTTTTAATTACATTTCCTTCCCTTGTGAGTGGAAAGCACTGTACAGTATAATAACTGAACCAAGAGAAAGCTGCTGCTGTCAAACCAGGGTTGGTTTTCTGAACTAGGGCTGGGTTAGTGTGTAATAATACCAGAAGCACTACGTAGCTACTTGTATCCCACATAGGCTTGCCTTATGAATAGTCCCTGCATTAGTGCTATTATCTTACTAGGGATATGCTGAGAACTCTGATTAAGTGGGTGTCCTTTACGAGTAAGCCTATGTAAAAAAAAAATAAATCAATCAATTGTACTTTAAAACAAACTGAGGTGGGGGCTCCCTAGTGGCTCTTCCGGTAAAGGCGCTCCGCGTGGAATTCGAGTCCAGGCTATTCCACTGCCAACTGTAGAATAGGGGGTAACGCACCATTGTCCGCACGCTGCCTTGGGGTGCTTTAAATATACATTCAAGCCTGTCTGGTGGTGATTTTACTGATGAGAATTAGTGCTAGAATATTTCTAAAAACAACACCATTAAGACATCCACCATTAAGTTAAATATACATTTAACTTCATTAGGCTGTAAGGAGCTGGTCTTTTCCAGCACTTATCTGCCCACACAGACTGCTCGTCTCTTGGAGCTTGTTTGCTTTGTTTTTGTCATTGTAATAGATACAGTTTTTAGAACATAAATTATTTCAGAAGAAATAAAAACACGTGGCCCTTATTTATCAAAGCTTCTCATTCCAGTTCTGTTTTGCGAAAGGAAATCAAATCACAGTGATTCAGTGGAATTTGACCTTTAAAAAAACAGAGGGCTGAGGGTTTCATGTCTGCTGTTAGTTCCGTTAATGTATATCGTCAAAACTAAAACCTTTAAAAGATGCTTTTCTACTAAAGGGAATCCACTCTTATAAACATTTCAGTAAGCTTGCTAATGCATTCCACATTGTTGGCCTGAACTGAAGTTGTGTTCATATATGAAAAGGTTTAATGGCCACCGTCCTTGTGAAAGGAAAGCTCGCTAGTAATGTTCTAGACCTGGTTCTGTGTAGGCTTCTGGTGTGCTCATTGGTGTCATGTTGTGCTGCTGTTGTGTTTTGTTCATCCAGAACATGAGTGATGCCATGGCGGTCTTGCACAAGCTGCAGACGGGTCTCGATGTCAACGTGAAGTTCACGGGTGTGCGAGTGTTTGAATACACCCCGGAGTGCATTGTCTTCGATCTGCTGGATATACCCTTGTATCACGGCTGGTTAGTGGACCCACAGGTGAGTAAAAACAGCCCACCTCCAAACAACAAGCAACCTGTATCAAAAGATAGGGGCGCCGAGGGAATCCAGAACAGTAGCGCTAGACAGAGGAGCTGAACCATGTGACCTTCTGCAGAGTGTTTAAGGCCTAGAGAAGGCAGTAAAATGTGTAGAAGCCTGCAAAGGTTTCCTGACTAATCAGAGAACCCAGTCGTGGGGCTTGGAAGTCAAGGATCACTGTGTCACAGCTGCTGCAAAACCCTGATTGCAAGAACGGTACTAAGCAAACTGTATCAACCATGAGTGAAGTGCGCAGGAAACTGTGCAGCATGCTGCAGTGAGCATGGTGGTGGTCAGCTGGTAGCTCCTGTAAAAAGGCTGGGTTTGCAGTTTAGTGTGGAGGGGAGATGCACAAGGTAGTGTTCCTGTGTGACGTGATAAAGGTGAATGGACTCTCTGTTCCCCAGGTCAATGACATTGTGAAGGCGGTGGGGAACTGCAGTTATAACCAGCTGGTGGAGAAGATAATCATCAGTAAACAGTCCAATCGCAGCGAGCTGGTTGGGGAAGGTAGGCAGGACTGTGTCTTCACTCTCCATTTCCTTTCTGAGACAATGAACAGTGTTTGTGAACCAGTCTGGCAGCCAGAAACGTAGTGCCTGCACGCCCCTTACAGACAGAGACATACAGACAGACACAAACACACACAGACACAAGCACACAGATACAGGCAGACAGACACAGGCAGACAGACACAGACACAGGCAGAGACACAGGCAGAGACAAACACAGACAGACACAAATACACACACACACGCACACACACACATACAAACAATCTTCCATTGAGATTCAGTCATATATCAACCTCTGTAGTTTATTTGTCTTGTCTATCCAAGTGTTATGTTGTCCACTGTCCAAATCTCATCCTTAACCTCCCACCCAACAGAACTGCTCTGAGTGGTGGAAAGGTACTTGACAGCTTTGTGCTTTTGGTCTCTTAGCTTTAAATTGGTTTGGAGCCCTGCAGCATGGAGATCTGCTATCTCACTCTGGTTGGGCTGCGTTTAATTCATTTTTAATTTCAGGAACCAAAACCCAGCTCTCAATAGGCAACAGATGGAAACAGCTTTCAAGCGATTGTGAGGGTTAATTAGCTGGCTGGTTCACAGTATTACCATGTCATTAAGCTGAAGGTCATGTGCAGCTGAAAATATGTTAAGTTGCAGGTTCCATTGTCTTGTGGTCAACGCTGTGTCAGAATTGTGTTTTTCCCATGAAAAACTTTTGAAAACAAGCTGGTGCTGCTTTATAAAACACAACGGTCTGCATACAGGCTGGGATTTCAGAAACGACTGATAAACAGAATGGAGCTGTACTAATGAAATCTACAAGCTGTTGTTAAATCCAAGGACTGCACTGTACAGTCTTCCAGCAGACTTTACTAAGCACACATTCCCTCTGTGACCCACAGGCTACGTGGCGGAACAGTTCCTCAACAGCACAGCCACCCAGCTGACCTACCACGGCCTGTGTGAGCTTACCTCCACTGTCCAGGAGGGGGAGCTCTGCGTCTTCTTCAGGAACAACCACTTCAGTACCATGACCAAATACAAGGTAAGGGCACTGCTGGGAAGAACGACATTGAGACAGGATACTCGTCTTACCTGTACAGGCCACCTAGTGGATTAAGACTGAATAGCATTGTAGGTGCATCTACATATTTGTGACCAGTTCAGTCTGTTTTCTGGTGGCGTGCTGCCGGCTCATGGGGCCTCTTTCCTCATCAGCAGGTCTTGTTGAAATGTGAGGCTAGTGCAGCAATTCTCTTTTTTCTATGTTTATTTGAATTAATCTGACATCTATACAGTCAAGTAGCCAGCCACCAAATGCTAATCCTGTCCTTTATTGCCATAGATATAGGCGAACTATGCTGATCCAAGGACTTAATGACATGAGCTATGAAAAAAGGTTAAAATGACGTAATCTCTAGCCTAGAAAAAAGAAGGGAAAGAGGGGACTTGATTGAAGTCTATCATAAATGGTTTAGATAAAGTTAACTCAAGACACTACTTCAAATTTAGCACAGAGTAAAACAAGAGGGCATAAATGGAAGTTTAGAACAGAAGATAAATGCATGGAATAGCCTACCAGATTACATAGTGGGATCTAAAACATAAAAAGACTAGATTCTGTGTTTTTAAATTAGACCCTCCCCCCAGGGGAGAATGGTGTGCTAACAAGGGAAGAACTTTGATGGAGCGAATGGGAATGAGAAAAGGCCAGACTGTATTCTTCTGTTCTTATATAGTATATCCCTGTTCATAAGTTTTTTCAGGTGGTAGTATGAGCACAATGCTGAGACTGCAAACAGTGTGGTAATGAAGTGTGATCCATCACTCACATCACCCATCACTGCTCAATGTTGCAGGAGGTACAAATGAAACCCATCTGGCGAGCCCAAACTCAACATACAGCTCTGAACTCAGTCCATTGCTTTTCAAATACCATACAAATGACAGAGATATGCCTCCTCATTAAGGCTTGGAGCTTAGAAACAGCCTGTGCAATTCTCAACTTTGCAAGCATACAACTTTGCAAGCCTGTTCATCCGGAAAGACAAAATGTATTGATATTAATAATTAATAATAATTGATGGATTAATAAAACTTGTGAAAAGCATTGAGGTGCTGCATTCTGCGTGCCGTGAAAGAGCAGATCGTTTTTAATGCATTGCGTCCTGCCGAGAGTATACCATTTATTTTCTGATCTTAGTGTTGATGGCAGCCAGAACATCCTTGATCATTGCTAGATCTTAAATGAGGAAAAGGGTGCAGCAAGCAGGTCTGTTTAAAAGGCTGATATTTGAGTTGGCCATTTGATATTTACATTGGAGTTTCCTCTCTCAAGTACAGAGAAAGATGGCTGGAAATACTCATCAAAACAGGTAAGAAATCATCTAGGTAAACAGAAGTAGATCGATAAGAGACTAGACAGCGGTATGTAACTTTCAGACACCTGGAAAATCAGCGCAATCCCGGATTCACCAAAATTCTCTGATGTTTCTTTTCAAAGGCCCTCCCAATCAACCTGCAGACTTTTGACTTCTGACAGGTTATTAAACCAGTTCCACCACAGATGTAACAGATGTTAAAATTAATTTCCTTCCTGAGAAAATAGACATCCTTTATAGGTACTGCTGTGTTTACAGAGTCAGCAATTACATATAAAGTATGATGCAAGGACATAGGTAATAGTAGATCAGATTCCACTCTATTTCTGTTAAATCCACAAACTTTGCTGTACAATGGGTAGATTTATTAAACTACCGTTACAGGTAACTGCTCTAGGTCCTATAAATGGCACCGCCAATCAAACAATGATGCGTCACGTGGTTCGACTCTGTTGTTAAGATCTCCTTACAGAAGTAGCTGCACACTGTACTGTAAAGTGTGACCCAGGTTTGTGTTTATAGAGGACTGCATCCCAGCACGGCTCCCTGCACAGCTCAAATACCACTTCACTCTCCGGAGGGGAAGTGCGCTTCCTGTTATCTTCCGCTGGTGGAAACACAGGCTGCTTGTACAAACAGCCCTGTCCCAATTCATTGTGCCAAGTGAAACAAGCGGTCTTCATGACCCAAAGGCAGAGGAATACAAAAAAGAGCTGGCCTTTCCTCGTCCCCTTGTATACTTTTGTGGTGTGCGAGTTCCCTCGTACTCTAATGATGGAAAATTTCATTTCTGCTTTTTCCAAAAACACCAGCGTCCTCCGCCCGTGTTCCCTTCAATCAAAAAAAAAACTAAAACTTCTTGTTATTTTTTTTTGGAAAATATTGATACAATTCTATTCCTTTTAACTGTATGCACCAGATGGTTGAATGGTTGATCTCAATGGTTCGGCTTAATACCGTCAAGTTCTTTCGAAAGCACTAAAAAGAGTTTAGAGAGTTGAGGTTCTTTAGTTTTTAGTTTCAAAATGAATTTAGACTACTGCCATGCGAAGTTCAGTTGTCATTTTCAGGTGTTTTTAAAGAGTCCTTGTCAAGTTTAATAAGTCTGATGTAAAAACTTTAAGAAACTAAGTGAAACAGAAAAAACGTTAGGACAAAAAAAAAACATTGTCGACTTGCTTATTATATTTGTACCTCACCATTTCTTACTGATTGTTTAAAGTTCCAGTTGAAATTTGTCACAGTCGTATTATATACTCACTCCCACCAGGGTTAGAGTAAATTCCTGTTTTCAAATTCCACTTCCAATTCCTTTTTTAAATCAATTCTCATTCCCGTTTAATCAGTTCCAACACACCGTTGATCAAAAGCAGTATTTTGTTGAAATGAGCTTCTCACAGTGTTGACCCCAACCCTGCCTCCCACTGCTCTCAGTTGTGTCAGTACACCTTGTTCTGGGGGAAAGCTGTTGCTGCTCTGGTGAAAGATATTAGAGATCTAGACTCCTGCGGCCTTCCCCTTTCTCAAGCCTTCCCTGCTTCCTTCCTTCCTTTCCAGGGCCAGTTGTACCTGCTGGTAACCGACCAGGGCTTCCTGACGGAGGAGAAGGTGGTCTGGGAGAGTTTACACAACGTGGACGGAGACGGGAACTTCTGTGACTCGGAATTCCACCTGAGGCCGCCGTCGGGCCCTGAGACCGTGTACAGGGGCCAGCAGGACCAGATAGACCAGGTGAGTGCCTGACCCCATGCAGCAGTGAATTACTATAAAAGCAAACCAATCCTCTTCCTGTGCTTCGCTCCCTCTAACTTTAAAACAAGATAACCCTCCTCCCACTGCCAAAGGAAAATGCCAATTTAGCTAGTCTGGAGAAACTTAAAAAGCAAACAAATAGTTCTACCCCTGCTGTAGTCTGAATCTCTTTGTTTCCCTCAGTGCTTCCCCAGCTATTCTTCCCTGCTTCTGTAGCTCTTGTCACTGTCATCTTAATGGAGTAAATCATTTCAGACGTGTGTGTGTTGTCACTTTAATAATCTTCTTTATAGAGTTTTTTATATCATTATGACAATGTTGCTATTAGACTGCAACACAACAAAAACACAATAGATCAGATTTTGTTCCCCTTTACTGCTGTTAAAGAACTTTAACTTGTAGGGCTTTAGAAGTCTTGTCTGAAATCGTCCTCTTGTTTTGTGTTGGGTGTAGTTAGAATATCAATTCCAGCCAGTACACTTCACTTTCTTATAGGGAGATTGCTTCACTCTGCTTTGGCTGACTGACTGGTCAAATCATCAGACCTTCACAATGATTGACCACAAAACACCTACTTAAGCTGTAGAGTCCTGATTAGAGAGCATTAGCGTCTAGTAATTAACTGTCTTAGGATAGTAAGATAAGGTCAGCCATCAAGGCAGTGCCCAATAATAAGGGTTTTATTGCAATTGGAAACAAGTAAACCGTACTTTGTGTTATTTTAACCTGTAGGTTTTGAAGTTACAGATTTATTTACCTTTTCACTGTTTCGCTGTCCTGTTGTATTTTACATTTTATAGCTAGATACTCAAGCTCAATATTCTGCACTGGTTTGCTGTGTGCTAGTGCCTTCTGGTGGAGAGCTTCCTGATTGGTGAATGACAGTTCTGAGGCTTATGATTTCTATTACCGCTCTGCGCTCTTGTGTAATTGAAAACGCGCTTGCTGACCTGTCCGCAACCCGACAGAGATCAACAGGATAATGCGGTGTTTTTCTTTTCTTGTGTGATTCTTTCATTTTGATTAGGATTACATGATGGCCCTTTCTCTCCAGCAAGAACAGCAAAGCCAGGACCTAAATTGGGAGCAGCTCCCAGAGGGAGTCAGCGACCTGGAGCTGGCAAAGAAGCTCCAGGAGGAAGAGGACCGGCAGGCCTCTCAGTTCTACCAGGAGCAGGAGCAGGCCGCGGCGGCCCAGGCCCAGGCCCAGGTCAGTCTGTCTCACTGTGACCTTTTTTCCACTGTAAAAAGAAGCGGCTTAGGAGGAGCCTGGTTGTTCTTCCACTGCCGAGCCTGAGCCGCACAACTGACATCACGCGCAATGAACACGCCGAGTCGCATGTAGATGATCCGGTGTTAAGAGGTGCAAAAAGAGGAGCAGAATGCTTTTTTAGGCTCAGAGCCAGATTCAGCTGTGTTGTGGGGCCAGAGTTTCACGGTTTGGCTCTCACTCAGCTCGACAAATAGCCAATGGAAAACCACCCATTCTGGGGTCCTGTGGCCCTCATGTCTCGGGGTATGTGAGACGGAGGTCCTTTGGCTTGAAAGCTCTCACGCTTTCAAGCCAAAGGACCCTGGACTGGAGTTCCTGTGTGTTCTGAGAACTGCGAGAGGCAATGGCACCAAATATTATCCAGACAGTGTAAATGGCGGTATAGATAATTCTATATTACACTTGTGTTCAGGTGTGAAAAAAAAACAGTTCCCATAAGCTAAGTATCCAACTAAAAATGAAGATACCAATACAATTTACACATGGCTTAGACACACTTAAACCTTCTTAATAAACATCTTCATATTTTTCTATGTTGCGGTGTAAACAGCAAGCTGCTGTTTTATTTCGGATCCCTTGGCGTGTATCCGAGAAGAGCTGCTTGTTAGTCTGGGCACTCGCCTGCAAATGTCTTTGCTCTGAAATGGGTTGCTCTCTGTAACTAAGCAAGCATGAGCGGCATCCATGTCCACCAATATTAGAATGAAGAATAAGAAGAAAATTGTGTTTAGAAGCACTGTGCTTAAAACAGGGTGACGATGTCAAAGATAGATAGAGTGCTGTTATATCATTTGTGAATCCAGGGCATAAATGAGTCCCAGCTGGAGATGTCTGATAAAGCACTCTGTCTCGTACCAATTGCAATGTAATTCAGCAGCGCCTTCATTTAAAAAGACATCTCTCTTATCAAAGGGGGAATTTGTCACTGTCAGGCAGTCCTTCGCCATTCTGTCCTATAGCACTATAATACAGATGGACCCGCTTTACATCATGATTGCCGTGCAGGCATAATTCATGATATAAACCAGGTCATGATATAAAACGGGTTTCACATTTGCTTATGACAGCACGTTATGAGTCCAAAAAATAAACAAAGAAAATGAACGGTTAATTAAAGAGCAGTGTTTTAATACTTCACATTTAGTCATACTTTACATTTAAACAAATGCATAAAGTTTACTACAGGACAAATACGTTTTGTATCATTAACTGGAACGAAACAGTTTGTGTCATTATCTAAAAAAGACATGAATTGTCGACTGATGAGAGCTATCAATTAGGCGTTGCACTTGGTGTTTTTTTTTTTTGTGAATAAGACTATGTTAAAGTAAAATTTGGTGACGTTGGTGATTTGTAACTGAACTGTATCCCGTAAAGACCACCCAAGCAGCATTTGACAGGCTGCACAAAATGTCAGTTTATCAGCTGAGGTGATTATTGGTTGTTTGTTGCATTGGAAATGAATTCTATCCTGTGGTTACTTAGTAAAGCCCGACCACGCAGCATTTGACAGGCTGCACAAAACGTGACAATAAGCAGGTTTGTGAGATGATATTAAGAGAGGTCATTTCTCAAAGAACCTATGGTGCGTGGCGAGTGGTTTTTGAAAAATCATGATAATAAACGGGGCATGATATTAAGCGAGGTGGTATAAAACAGGTTCATCTACACTTCAGACTCTTTAGCTCTCTTTGAATGTGGTGATTGTTGCAGGTTTAACTTTCTTTAAAAGGTCATTTACCCAAGATATCTAAAGTTTGTTTGGCAGTCGGCAGTGTTCACTGGGGAATCCAGAGGGAGGGCTGCATTGGCTCTGGCAAAACTCTGTGGTAAAATTATTTTAAAGAGTTCTGATCATTTGGAGTAAAGCCCTATGTGTGTTCTACTGATATTCATTTACAGGAAATGGAGTTAACGGCTGTGTTCTCTTTCATTTGTATTTGTTTAAACGGCAGGGAGAAGAGCAAGCACAGGGAGGGGGAGCCGCTGCTGCCACAGCTGCCGCCGCCAGTCCCGGGAAACAGTCGGGGAGCAGCGAGCGCAAGCACAAGAAGGAGGCAAAGGACAAAGAGAAGGACCGAGAGAAGGACAGATGCGTTCTCTTGTAACGGGGCATGAGTTTCGCTTGGAGCCAAGTACATGCCCTGGAAAAAGCAAAACAAACAAAAATAACAAACCCGATCACATGCCGCCTGTGCCTGATTTTCCCACCCATCTTCGTTTTCCCTTCGTCGTCTTTTTAACTGGAGGACAGAAAGGGTAACTACTTTGATACAGTCGGCCAAACTTTGTTACACGTTGCACTGTGCACTATATTTGTGATGGAAGTTCTGTAGGGTATGTGGGGTTACTATTGTTTTTATAGCAAACAAAAAGAAATGTGGTAAAGACTGCATCTTGGAATAACGAAACGTGTTACTTTGAAGAGGAAATCACATCCCTTTATTTTTTAATTGAATCAGTTAATAAGCTATTTTATTTATAGATATAGATATACAGTATATACACTTATAGAGACACCCTTTTTGTGGTTTCACGTATCGTTTTCTCTTTCATTTATAGTCGCTGAATCAGAAACCAACTACACTACTATGCTGATACTTTTTAGCAGCAAAAATGATCGGTTCAAGGGGCCATTCTCCCAAGCTAGGCTGTGGTACCGGAGATATTATAAGATAAGGGGTGGGGAGAATATGTTAACCAATAGTACCTTTGTGGCTACTAAAGGAAAAAATCCTAGCCCCATTGGCTAATGGAAAAGAATGAGTCGCCCCTTTCACTGTTACTTTATCTGTGGTTTTAAAGGTCTCATCATTTGTTTACAAGTTATTCAATGTTTAAGAGTTACAGTGTGTAACGTGTTGGATACAAAGTGTTGGGGGGCATGTCTTGGTAAGCTGCCACATGTTTACGAGCTATAAACTATCGGTCCTTGGCAGACAGAATGATGCAACCTTCCTACCATGACTTGGAGGTCACTGGTCCTGGCTGAGCAAACAGCAAATTACGATTGGGGGCAATGTTACAAACTTACCTTTTAATGTATTCCTAACCCCGATTTGCCTTATTAGGACAAACCCTAAGTGTTGCTCCTATTCTAACTGCCTAGGCACTGTTAACACTATTTATAATATAAGTGTGTGTGTGTGTATGTATGTAGAAGAATGAGTAAGGCGACCTATGTTTCTAATTCAAACGGTCTCGTTGTCTGCTCATTTTGACATCATCCTATGGTGTACCTTTTGACGCTAATGTTTGGTAGCACTTAAAGCTGCAGTGACCCACAATTCTGGTCAGTTTTACACAAAAAAAATCCCTAGTGTCTGTTTACTAGACTGGCTCCCATAGTTTAGCCTTCTGTTCGGAAGAAAACAGACTTTGTTGCCAGTCCAGTTTTTAAAGTCGCCCCCCACCCCCAACTGAAACCTGCTTCCACCACAATCAGTCTGTGAGCCATATATTCATGTTTTAGTTAACGACTTACAGCAACAGGTGGTTAGAAATTGTATCTTCAAGCTCCATTGTAGATCAAGAAATGAAACAGGGATCAGTCAACATTCTACAGGAAAAAAAAAAAAAAATTAGAAAATGTAAAAACATATGTTTTCAACTTCACAGTACATTACACCTTTTAACTGTAGAATTGTGGAACTTAAATGTAATCTTTACTTAAATGTATAATGTAAATAGGACAATAGTAGTATGTTGCCAACATCAGAAGATCTAATGACCAGTGCATATTTCAAGATAAACACTGCTAACTACAGCCGCCCGTACAATGGCACTGTGCCGTGGGGAGGTATGAGGAATACTGCATTGTGAATAGGGATGTCATTTTGTCACGGTGGTCACGTTTGTTTCCGTTCAGCGTGAAAATAAGAAAGGAGAGGTTCACGTCTTTTGAACTGGTTTCAGTGCAAAGTTAAAGCGGTTAGCAACGTCAAGTAAAGGTGAATACTGACACAGAACTTTAAAAATGACGAAATGAAGTTCTAAGCAACTAGCAGAGCAATATCCCAAACAATTTCATGAAAGCGGAGGGAGCAGCTTTAATGAGAACCAAACTTCAAATTACAGAAGCCTTGTGTGCAGAAAATACACCTCTGCTTACACTTGATAATGCAAAGCCTAAAGGGAGGACGGTTTACAGTCCTGGAGAAGCATGAGCCCCGATTTGCAGCTCTTGCAGTCGTTCCTCTGAGGTGCTTAACCTGTCAACAGTATAAATGAGAACGATCCTTCTGATCTTTTAATCTACATCATGCGATACCAACGCCACAGCTGTGTTTGAATAGACATTAACGAAAAGGATCTTGTAAAATACTCAATTTACAAGCAGAACATTTATTTTAAAAAAAATACATTTCAGTGTACATGTTAAAATTAAAAGTTAAGCATGTTCTTGTTTGTACATATTTTTACCTTGACAAAATCACATCCCTGATTATGAGAATCCAAGAGCACACAACTTGGCAGTAGCATCATGGGGGCTTGGAGTTGTTCATTTGTTGAGCCCCTGTCTGGGTTTCTTTGGGTTTCTGGCTCTGGGAGTGCCAGCCTTCTGTAAGACCTAAAAACAACGTGGGGTATTCTGGCCCCTGTGTGGGTGATGTTTAGAAATGTGACCTACCTAACGCAGGACTTCTCCATTTAAAATTACAGCAATGAGTCAGTGGCCAGGCAAGTGCAGGCCTCACTGCCTCACCATTCGAAGGTTCATAAACTCCCTAATTTCTAGGCTTCACTCATTAACATCTTTAAAAATCTTCCATCGAAGGAATCCTTGTACTTACTGTTGCATCCTCTTCAAACTGTTATAGTTTTAAGATTCTCAATACATTCCAAATGAATGCCTTTACTAACATGAGAATGTCTATTTTATAACTAATCTGCAGCTCAGACAAACCATTAAGAGAATACACTATATCTTACCTATCTTTCTGTATTCTCATTATGATGATGATTATTATTATTATGATTACGCAGCACTGTATTTATTTCAAGATATGAAAAGTAATTGAGTGTGGAGGCCTGAGTTAGACTACATTTAAAGCCTTATAAAACCACCTGCATCGTTATATTACACGATGTATAAGATAACAAAATAAAGACAATCTCAAGTCTCTCGTTCTAAGCTTTAGGTTTCTCCTCCACCCAGTCCTTTTCAGAAGAGACATACCCTGAGATCTGTGTCTTTCTCTTCACCCTTCGGCAGAACTCAGTTTTACTAATTAGGCATCATCAGATTTCAGACAAGCACTACATTTTTGTGAAAGTTTGTACATTGCCTTCAGTTTTAGCCTCTGTAAAAACTATTATAACAAGATCAGCTGGCGAGATAAAAAGCTTTGGATGAAAGACATCTCTTGTTTCATTTTGGTTCTTCAGATTCCTGACAGTGCACGTGTGTGTGTATGTAGAGGTATGTTGTGTTATGAAATCTAGTGTTAACATCCCAAATGAATTACTTTTATAAAAACATTAAATGCAGATTTCAAAAACAATTTGAAGTGGCAGTAATTGCATGGTATGTACTATGCAAAACATTATTGTTGTACTGCCATGTAAGTGCTTGATTCTTGCAGTGCTCGTAGTGTTGGTATATGCTCTATTTGTATTAATAAAAGATGTGATTACTAAAGTTGATTAAATGAAGGTTTTTGGTACATTTTAGTTTAGTTTTAGGTCTACCACATACCTTGTTCTTACCCATAGTGCACTGCCTAATACCCATTAAGTACATGGCACTTGCATGATAGCACAATAGTAATTACTGCAACCTAAAACGAGTTCTCAGAAAACACACAATGCGTCAAATACCTCTCATGGCCAAGCCCTAGTAGAAGAGATGTCACTCTCTTGATGAAATGGATCCATACCATATTAATGGAAATGAAGCACTCAGTGAATAGACTTTTAGACCATGGGTATGCATGTCTGGAAACCATTTTCTTTACGTTCACAATGACCCATTTTTCCTTTTCGTGATCATTTAAGCACAGGCATTGTGCAGTAATTATTTTTCCAACATATAGGAATGGTGTTTTGTATACATAATCTTAAATAGCTGACGGTAATTAGGTGTGTGCCAGTAGGATTGGTAGAAGTCAATTGTGTGGAGTGCTCCAAAGTTACTGCTTTGAGAACTTCTGCATTAGTAGTTGTTCAATTCTCTTACTGTGTGAAGCCTGCAAAGCCCTGTAGAGCAACTATTTGTTGATGGATCACGATGTTCTACTAAGGTGGCTAAGATCCTGAGATTTTTTTATATATAAATCTATACTGGGGGGGGGGTTATCCCCCTCGAGAAACAGCAAAAATACACACTAGTGAAGTAAAACTAATTACGTCTTAAAATATTTATTTGAATGCATTGCTATCTTTTTTATGTGAAGAAAAACCCTTTATGTATTTATTTGTACTGAAAACTTCAATTCTGAAGTAATTTTCCATTTATTTGTAGTGGCTGGATGATACAAAGTTGCGGCCTTTGTTCTGTGTCAGATCAGTAGGGTCTTTGTTTTTGCTTGTGCTCAAAATGATTAGGGGTAAATGCAGTTTCTAATGCACAGTAGAAGGGTGTTTTGTACAATGCTGATATTTTTCCTGTTGTCACACTACCATTGAACTTGTTTTAAAACATAAATTATATGTATTTCTTGTTTGTGATATTCAAGATTTTCCAAACCACGTTCCGCCAGCATAACTGCACTTTGCCTTTGTGGGAAGCTGTGTGCAAAACACTACTTAAGAGCAGTCGCGTGATCAGAGAATCTGCCACACACCGTTGAACTGGCATAGCTACGTCTCGTTTGCAGAGTGTGGTTTGTAAACTCTTAACATTAAGGTATTGAGCCCCTCCATTTTAATAGGTTATGAATTTGCTGTGCACCTTGCATCTTCCTTTGGTTATCAATATTGATTGCAGGCATGTGGTTGTCAACATGCATGATCCCATATTTATACTATGTGTTTCTGACTACAAAGGCAATCTCTAAAAAAAACTAGTCCCTGTAATGTTTTTGCACTAGAAAAAAATACCTCATTTTATACAGTCATACACGAGATTACTTGTGTGTTCTAGGAAGGATGCTTACTCATAGATTGAAGGGCGGCAGTGTGGTCTTTACTCCGACAAATGTAAACAGCATTGTCTGATATGGTACGACCTAGACTCCGACTGCTTTGCTAGTGGACCTGGTTACATAGATTTATGCGCTACTATCACAACTGAGGCTTTCAACATTAACTTTTTAATATCAAGGAGAAAATGTGTGGTTAAGAACTTAAAACGTGCTATCTCTGTCTACAATGACCATTTAAGAGAAGACATGATGGGGTCATAACAGTATGCAAGTAAAATACTCCTTCCTGCATCAATTTAGGGAAGGATTACTGTAGGTGTGAATAACTAATGCAAAGACCATTGGTTCCCATGGTAATTCCCAGTACCCTATAGTTTTCATACTAGTGAAACCGGTTTCTGTCTAAATAAATATATCCCCCTAGTTAGGAATGGCACTAGGAATTACATTTTCTTGGACCCATGATGCATGTTCATAATATGTGGGCACAGCACCTGCCATAAAGATTTACTGATTTGTTTTAGTTAATGTAGCAAACGTATGCAAAGTACCCTTAACATTGAATATATTTATTATTTTAAAAAAAAAAACAACTTTACTTTAAACAATTATGCCTCTTAGTTTTTTTTTTCTTCACCTATAAGTAAATTATTTGCAGAGTAAATTGAGTTTAAGAAAGGCCGTGACCACATTTTCTGAGGATTTCTTCAACACCACCGGCCGTCCTATACCACGTTCAGTTATCAACAAGCTCAATGAAAATGATGGGGCTACAACAAACCCCTGAATATGAAACAAAAAGCTACCTATGCCAACTATTCTATTACGTGGGTAGAGGAGCAAGTGGTCAAAAACAGTTATGATCTAGCACCAGTTGTTCTGAACATACATTAGAGAAACCATGACTTTTTTGATTATGTTAAAATACTTTGTGGTACAACTAAGGTTTGAAGAATGTTTATAATCTATCAGATGTATTCAATATTTGTGACCAAATGTATGTAGCTTTTAGCTTATGTTGTGTTGGTGCAGGGCATTTTATGAGGTTACAGTTTCTAGCCTTTGCTAACCGAGTTGGTAACAAAATGCCTTAGTAGACGACGGCCATTTAGCCCTATGAAAAAAAAATTGTAAGAACATACATATATTGTTCATTTGTAGAGCAAGGCATTGGCATTGCAGATTTTCATTTTACATTAGATACATTGTCTCGCCATTACTTTATTTCTATAAACATTGAAGTAGCCTATTGTGCCATTAAAATCCTGTGTTCTCGCATATGTGCTTCAGTAATAAAATTGATGCTTTATGTATTTTGTATGGAAACTAATTTCATTCATTTCAAAAGGTATTCACTCCATCATCTTGTTTAAACAGAGGCTCTGGTAGATGGAAAAGCAGTGTTTTGGATAACTGCATAGTAGTTCAGTGGCATGTGCAGTTATTGGGTTTAAGAGCGGGATCTGGTTCCCACCCTACCACTCAGCCCTGGGCCTCTTCCCAAAAACAGTGGTTTTGTAAGAATTTTTAAATGTTCATTTGTGGACAGAAGAAAAATACAAATACAACTTGCAGCTCTGCCTAAATACTCCCACCCCCTATAAAAGAGCAAAGGCACAACAATGCAGCACATATGGTAGTGGAAAATGATTGGTAGAAAGGAAACCAAAATTAACTGTACACATTGTTGAGGTTTACTTCAAATACATTTTGGTCAAATAAATCACAAGCACACTTAACAGTACAAGCGTAATCTTCCCCAGTCTTTTCTACCAAATATATGTCAGAATTTATAAATAAAAAAAACTCAACAAATAACACTAAAGCTGTACAAGTTTTCAATAGATGTTAAGATCCTTATGTGCACCAACACAGGTCTGTATTGTATCCACTGCTGGTAAATGATACAACAGCCTGCTTTATCTTCAGCAGCAAATTTATTCAAAACCCAAAGAGGTTGAATTCCAGTTTTAGGTAAAACTTAGTGCTGTATGAAAATTCAAATCAGTCATTAAAACATCTACTGGAAAAAGCAACAAAAGAAAGAAAAAACAGTAATATTGTGTTTTGTTTAAGAATGTTCAGTCTTTGACAGAATGAAGATGACTTCAGGCTCACATTGTCCTGAAAGCTGTAACTAGCACAGCGGTTAGAACCTCCGTGGAGCGCCACCTTTAAATGGCTTGTACCCAGAACCACTTCCTCCTTGCATGGTATTATTGATCTGTACAATTCTGTTCATTGCTGGTGGAGAGTGGCTGGAAAAAAATTAAATGAAAGATAATTACTTTTGATCAAGATTGTAAAAATACAAGACACATTAAAGTTCTTATTTGTTCTGGATGTTTTTGGAAAAGCTACAGTCTTCTTTCTAGTACCTGGAGTGCTGAGACATCATGCTTCCCCGGCTTTCCCCCATTCTTCTTGTACCTTGATAGCCACTCCCTTGTGAACCAGTTCCATGCCAGTCTTTTCTTGGACCTTGGTCACGGCCGTGACGTTCAACCACAACCTGTCTCCCTTCACTGTAATTCTAAAAAATGAAACAAATTACATTAAGAGTAGAAAGATATTATGTAAAGACTTAGACCTCATTCATACTACTGGGTTGGCCCAGGACCGCCACATATTTAGGTCTGCAACCCCCTTCACATTTGCGGATTAAGGCGCCTTTGCGCGTTCACGTGACTGAAAAGCAGGCCTAAAATGTGGCAAATCGCTTGTTGGGAAGGTTATATATGATTAAGTAATACACCATGCATAAAAGCCAATGGTGGTTGAATGTTTGTTACTACTCTGATTTAGCTTGCTAAAAGAAAAATTAGTAGGATTATTATTTGTTGCGTGTCAGATGAGGCATTTACGGAAATAATGTGACACTATATATATTTATGCTTGTATGGAATGTTAGCCTGCACTTGGAATGGAAGAGCTAAAGGGATAAATAAATGGAGTGTTCACATATGGAGAAAAGGCCGCCTTAAATTGTAAGTGTGAATGGGGTCTTCGTAAAATCCAATATTCTAAATATTGCCGATAGTATGGCATTGAATATTGAACACCTTCCGAGTGACACTTCAAAGAGCTTACTTTTCAGTAAGCGAATACCACTTAAATTGCAATTAGTTTACCTTGCGAAAGATTGCCAAATTAGTTTTTTGTACAAAGTTCACAGAATAAACACTAACCTTTTGTTGAGTGGGTCTGAAAGACGTAGAACTGCTTACTCTTTCCCCAATTACCATTCCTCTTCCACCGTCTCTGCTCCGGGTAGCAGAGGTCCCACCTCTTATACTAGGTCCAAGACCATCTCTTCCTGATCTCTCAGGGCGCATCCGAACAGCTGCTCTAAAATAACGAAAGTCAAATATATGGATTTAAAAAAAAAAAAAAAAAACCACACAAAAAAAAAAAAAAACAACTCACCAGGAAGCAACATCCTTAGCCTATAGTTAACGCAGCAGAATAGTCTACCACAACTATCTACAACTTGGGATATACTTTTCTGGTATCAGGATCATATGGCATGCATTTTACATTGAACAGTGTAATGTATGGAGGGCCCAAAATGATACTCAATGATAGATCCTAAATCATTTACAAAGCAACTAAATAATGATTTTATTATTCACACTACATAGCAGGAACACTTGCTTTTGAGATCAGAAACAAAAGGTGGTGAGCAAGCAATGGGTAAAACATCTACCTTATATCTCCTTTGGCTTCACCAATTACAACTTCATTTTTCCAGCCTCCAGGACCAGAGTCTCTGGTGGAGCGACCATGAGGAATTTCTGCTATTCTGCCTCTCTCTGTAGGGTGGCCCCTGTTGCCTGCTGGCCTCTCAGGAATAGGAACAACTCTCCTTTCATCTCTGTCCCGTATCACTCTCCGGTCAGTATCATGGACTTCTGTTCGTGGCTGCTCAGTTCTTCTGGCGTCATAATTCTTAGTGTATCTGTTGTCAAACCCAGAGCTTTCTCGCCGGGCAGCAGGACGGCTCTTCTTGCCATCTTGTTCACTTTCAAAATGGTCCCGTCTGCAGAGTGTTTTGAAAATAAAATCTTATGGTGAAAATTCCCCAGAATTACTAAATATAAATCACTTGACTTTGCTAGCTTTGATAGTTTACCAAATATCAAATTCCTTTGGTGGGTTGGGGGATGGTACGGAGGAAAATAAATAAATAAATGGGGCAGTTGAATGCTTACCTTTCAAATGCAGAAGGCTGTACGGAAGAGCCTTCTGTGTATCTGCCCCTCTCTCTGTGACTAAAGTCATTAAAGCGGTTCTGCTGGCGATTATACTCAGAGCCATGATTTAAGCGGACGTCTGTGTCTGTTTCAATCTTCTTATTGCCATTCCAGTAAGGATCATCCCGCCTAAAAAAAAAAAAAAGTTTATAAAAAAATCAAGTTTGTAGTTTGCAGAAAAAGGTTTGCCATCCAGACTTCAATGTTATGTACATGATAGCTCCCATTGGACATCTGCACAAGCTCGCCTTACGATAAGTCTTTTACACAGATGGCATTCAGGAGATCTCTGCACAACAGACTTACCTATGGTCTACATCTCGTGCTCTTTTCAGAGTGTTTCTCTTTTCTTGTTCATAACGCAATTGTTCCTGTTGGCGTCTTAGTTCTTCACGCTCCCGAGCTATACGTTCTGCCTCTTTACGACGTTCCTGCAATTACAAGACACAAGATTTACCACTCCCTTCATTCCCAAACAAATTACTGTTAAAATGTGAATGTGTACTGTCTCTTGACTGTTCCTGCTGTTTGTACCTGTTCAATACGTATCCTTTCCCTCTCCAGCCTCTCACGCTCCATTCTTTCCCTCTCTAGCTTCTGTCTCTCGATCTCCAGCCGCTCCCGTTCTCTTTGCAAGCGTTCTCGTTCCTCCCTCTCCCGCAGCATCTGAATCCGTTCACGCTCACGGCGCTCTCGCTCAGCTATTTCACGTCGTCTGGGGACAGAATTAAACAGATCTGGTCAGTTTAACCTTGTTCACTTCCCTGTTGTATGCATGGTTGGACAGCGTCTCTTGATCATCTTTTACTGAGGGATTGTGGTGCCTCAATTCCTGAACATTTATTTTTAAATGCATAGAAACTTTAGACTTCTAGGAGAAGACAAAGTAAAAAAAGAAAATATACTTGTTTCTTTTTTTTTCTCCATATAAAATACCTTCGTAATTCAACCGCACGGTGAATGCGCTCCAGTCGTACCAGGCGGTCACGCATCTTTTGTTCCTTCATCTTTTCAAATGGCAAAATGTCTTGTCTCCCTCCTCTAAAGTTGTTTGGAAAGAACTTCCCTTTGTTTCTCAGTATTGCCACCTAGAGAAGAGAAAAAAAATGTAGCCAATACCACTAAATATAGAAAATAGCCTAGCCTAGGGATACAATTCCTACAACAGTCAAATTTGCAAATTCAGGAGGAGTAACAAAATGTACTTCTTAAAGTCATTTAGTTACAAACAATGATTTTACCACAAATAAATGTAACAAACCTCTTCAGGAGGAATAAATGCTCTGGTTCGTCTGGGCATCATATTTGGGTGAACCTTATTTAAAAGAAAAAAATTTAATTACATGCAGGTAAAACACAATGTGTACATCCATTCAACGGAATAATTAACACTGAGGGTTAAACTGCAGGTACCTTGTCAAATCGTCCTCTTCTCATCGGAGGTCTCGGTCTATTAACTGGATCACCTTTAGTTTGATCAATCACCACCATCTTGCCAGGACTTTTGGTACCTTAAAAAAAACAACAAAAAAAAACCCAATCACAATTATATGTTACCAGTTACTACATTAAATCAGCACTGTAAAACCTTGCCACAAAACCCTTGACAAGGGGTGTCCCGCCAAACCTGGGTTATATAACCGACAAACATGCCGATCAACAGAACAGAAGTGTTGTTTTTATCCTTAAGCCAAAAACCACTGTATTGTCACAGATCAGTGAAGGGTATAGTTAGACCAGTTTTCCCCCAAAACAAATGACATGAAATCAATATATCAAGTGGTTTTAGAGTGAGCAATTGTTTATACATTCCCCTTACATACTTGCTTAAACAGTCTCTCAAAAATGTAGCCCAGTATTCAAAACAAATACATACTTCCACGCTTCTTGTCATCTTTTTTGGAAGAGGCTTGACCAGAACTAGATTTAGCTTCAGTTTTCTCATCTTTAGCTTCTTGTTTCTTTGTGACCTCCTTGCTCTCCTTATCTCCTGATTTTTCAGACTTCTTCTCTTCTTTCTTAGATGATACTTGTGTTCTTAAAAGAAACAAATACTTATTAAAACTTGTACCATCACATGTACCATCACATTTATTCCATAATAAAACTCAGATTGAACCTACTTTGTTTGGGATTTAACATTGGTAGTTGTCCTCTTCTCTCCAGATGTTTTACTTGAACTAGTTTTGTCTTCACTTTCTTTTTTTGCCGATTCTTTTTTGAATGGGTCACTTTTAACCTAAAAAAAAGGTACAAAGGTATTTTTGGTAACTAAATAAATAAAATAAAACAAAACAAATCACATCCAACAATATAGACTTTCTGGACTATACGGCTAAATACTTTCTTTTTCTTGCACTAGCTGAAGCTCTCTAGTTTATCTGTTCCTAGTATGTGCGGTTCAGAGGCTTAGTTTTCTGCTTTGAATTTTAAGGATGTTACTAACAAAACACAATAGTAAGCAAACCCCTTCCAGAATGAAGATCGATAAAATATAAACAAATCTAATTGCAACGATTTAACTTATAAAGCTTACCTTTTCAACTGAAATTTGCTGTCCATGTAGTTCAGTGCGATGAATATGTGAAATACACCTGGCAACCTCTGCACTAGAAGACATTGTAACAATCCCATAGCATTTAGCTCCAGGACTACGTGCATTGGTGACCACTTTGGCAATAAGAACCTAAAAACACAATTGAACAAAGCTTGAAAGGAGCACAGCAAGTGGTCCATAAATCATACAGTATAACTATTTTCACTACAGAATATTGTATAAACCAATCAAATAACTAAAAAAAAAAAAAGCCACTGTACCTTTCCATACTTTCCAAAGAGGTTTTTTAAATCCGCTGCTTTTGTGTTGGAGGAAAGACCGCTTACCCACAGGTTGCGGGATGAGCCACTTGTGCTCCCACTGCTTCCACCAGCACTGCCGCTAGTACCCCCTAAAGAATCAGAGGTCACCTTATTTTTCTATACAAAGAAACAGTCAAACTCTTTTAATATCACTTAAATAGGGACCAAATGAAAATTGGGGAAAAAACACCATTGCTGGCTACTTGTAACAAAACAAAATGTTTAATTTACTATTTGTAAAATTTCCAAACTACAACTTTTATAAATTAACCAATCCAGCCACCTCCCCTACAAGTGATTAAGTGGGGTGGATGACTGAAATGAGATAGATACTAACCCATGGGTGTGCAATACATATCACCCAACACCCGTGACCACAAGCTTTGCTGTTACATTTTGCCTGTTGGACAAATAGTTTATTTTTCTTATTTAGTTTATGTTTGTTCTGTTGTTAGAAAAACATTCTGGGTATATTTCTAGAGAGCCACGCAAGTTTCTGAAAACTCAATTGCAGAAGTCTAGCACCTACACCAAACATTTTAAAAAGTATTTGTACCACCCCTATCACTTCTGATTGGCTAGCTGTGGAAAAAGCTGATCTTCTATTGGTTACAAAGAAACCCAGAAATGGCTGCCAAGAAAGCCTCTGGCAAGGCACAGACTAACCTTTTAAACTTATTTACATTTTTTGTAAATTAGCAAATAATTGATAAGTAGTGCAGGGAAAGAATGTTGCCCTCATTTAAAAAAAAAAACTATATAATAGAAAAACAAAATAAACATTGTCTTTGCACAATCAGATGGAGCCTAGTGTAAATATTGCATGCATTTTAGTAGAAAAACAGTAAAGAATGCAGAGAAACTTGACAGGTTATACACAAGTCCTGAAAGAATGTCAAAGAAAAACCTGAATTCCACAAAGCAGCAGTAATAGTTGGCAATAATTGCAGATCTGTGATGCAAACTAAAAACACCTGTACATCCAGAGTTGAATTCAGCTTAAAGAAATAGTGGAAAAAAACAGGCACAAGCTAATTCTTATATTTGAATAAAGTATTGCTTATTATAGTTGTGCTCTTAGTACGTTACTTAAATTTACTAGCAAATGTGTTCCAAACTGCACTGAAAGGAATTTCCTTAAAGTATGTTATACAATTGTTGAGATTAGGTCACAGGGAACCTTGTGTGTATCTTGAAGAATTTAGTGAACCAGTCAAGCTGCAAGGCTAGATCCGCCCCTGTTAAATCACTAATTGATTGATTGTGTTCACTGTTAAATAAAACCAAACTCCTACAAGTTATACTCTACTTTTTTGTGGGTTTGTTTTGTGTGACAAGTAGATTTTTCTAGCATTTTGTCTCTTGAACAGTAAGTTATAACAATATAGTAGAGGAATTCAATATAAAGATAACCTCATTTAATATAAAATGTGGACTACACTTATGCTTTTGCACTGGCAGCATTCTCTTTTTGAAAATTGGATATACAACAGTAGACATTTCCTGCTAGTGTGGGGGAAAGGCATGCAATAATTAAGTCTAATTCTATAAATGCAACCTCATCGAACAAAGCAAATACTCCAAAATGTAATGTGTTGAGGCATGCAGCAAACAGCAAGTTAATATACATCCCTTGCAGCTGTCAGTCAGGTATAAAATACCATGAAAGTAGGTTTTAATCCATGGAACGGTGACAAGCTTCATAATTGGATAGACATTTGCTGGGTTCTCTCTACTATACAGTACACCCTCGCTATAACTAACCTGTTGGAGTCCAAGTCTTTTGTTCGTTATATTAAGGGGTTTGTTATAACAAAAGGACAAGCAAAATGAATGATAAACTATTGAGTGTAAGTTAATGAGATGATATTGTGAATATTGTGAGTAGAATTACACATACCTGTTCATCTCATGTATGCAGTATTCTGCCTTTGCTTTATCCAATTCGTTAAATAATTAAAACGCAGTACAAAAAGCAATCCCGAAGTAAATCTAAACTTTTATTCAAATTCACAAATTGTTTCAAAGTGCACCTAATCTTAATCCAACATTCAAGAATCCAACACTCTGCTTTTATTCCAAATCAACCTGACATGAAAAGTTCAGATCCTAAAATTTTTTTCTTTTTTTTCTTCAATCAATTTTGCTTTGCCGCATGGTTTCTGAACAAGGCAAAAGAGTGCTTTTTGACAACCTATGTTCATGACAGAGATATGCCTGCGTTACTCCTTTTTTCAATCGATCAATATAGTTTCCAGCTTTGTTGCAACATAAAACAGTTTTTGTTTCAGAGGCAATTTACAGAGCGAGCGCTTCTTAAGACAAAAGAGTTGCCGTCACTGTGGAGGTGGCATCCCATGCATATAGATCAGGATGTTCACAGTGCATGTTTATATTTACATTTTTTGTTTTTTATATTTGGGGTCCAGGGGCCAGGTTCATTATAGCTGAAGAGTCATTATAACAAACAGCAAGGGTGTACTGTATTTGCCTTGTACAGTGAATAAAGTTTATTTAGAGGAGCTGAGTTTGCCACTGCACATTTCATCTTTATTACCAACTGGAGTGCCAAAAAAAAAAAAAAAAATCCCTTACCTTTTTCATCCTTTGTAGTTGCCTTGCCATCTTTATTGTCCTTTGTAGAACTACAAATACAACACATTGCAACAAAAAAAGCAAAATTAATAAAAACACCCGCAGCATAATCTACACATCAAAATCCCATTAAACAAAAGTTCCTGATAAAGCAAGTTTGCATTTGTACTGTACAAATACAGGACTGCCATGGCTTGTACTTGAACTGTTCCATAATGGATTCTTTCACCGCTTTTCCAAAGATGATTGAAGATCTAGATTTTCTGCCAATTCTATTCAGTGGACATGGCAATCTTCTCCACAGCTCAGGAGTGGGGTTTGACTTCATTTTGAATTTTCATACGATTTTGCCATTCAGTGACATCACAGGGTTTATTCTACCCATGTTAATATGGGGTGGGGGAGGGGGGAGGCAATACAAAGTGCTGACAACTTGAAAATAAATAAAAAGCAGGTTTTGTGACGCTTTCATGCCTTATAGTTACTTCTATGATGGTCAAAAATAGGATTAAAACAAAAGGCTGGATCGTTAGGTACAATAAAAAATTAAAAAAATAAAAATCTTGAGGCTACCCACAAATTCAGAGATCTTAGTGAATGCTGGAACTTGGTATCGTAAAGTACTGACATAGAAAAACAAACCTCTTTGCTTGACTTGATGCCCCAGTAGATGAGGGGCCTTTCTTCACAGAATCCTTTTCTTTATCTCCCAATTCAGCTTTCTTTGAACCCTCTCTGGTTTCCTTCTTGGGAGGTTCAGCCTTCAATCCGTCATCTTTCTTACCATCTTTATGCTTCTCTTTGGCATCCACATCCTTGCCTTGCTCCTCACTCATCTGGGCAGAGGCACTGGGCTCGTCATGGGCCTTACTTGCCTCTGAATCTGGAAGTTTCACATTTTTACCTGTATCCAAGAGGTCATCGCCATCTAAATCCAAAGTGATGGCATCTTCTGCCTGGATTGTGACAGATATGTTATCATCCTCTGCTTCTTTTCCAGATGCAGTAGCTTCCCTTTCAGCCTGAGCTGCTTGTTCAGCCTCAGCAAGGCTTTCTTCTGAAGGCAGATGTTTAGATTTTTCATAAGAACCATCATCAGTATCTGTTATATCTGAGGGATTTAACAAGGATAAACATGGCAAAACATAGGTTTAACATTACAGTTATGAGCTAAGCGACCTAAAAAAGTAGAATAGAAAGCAAGTTTAGTATTAGCTCTCATTGAAAGTTAGAAAACCACAAAAGGTGTACAATATAAACATTCCTCATTGAAACGGGTGGATTTCAACAATCTTCCTGGTGTTTCTTTTCAACAAATACCTTCAATGTCATCATCAATACTGCTGAAACCGATGTATAA
The DNA here is from genome assembly GCA_030684275.1 of Acipenser oxyrinchus oxyrinchus. Lineage (NCBI taxonomy): Eukaryota > Metazoa > Chordata > Actinopteri > Acipenseriformes > Acipenseridae > Acipenser > Acipenser oxyrinchus. The sequence goes on along the minus strand of CM060271.1, from coordinate 24,413,518 downwards.
GCACAACCAGTTCACTAGGAGATAGTGTTGGTCAAATCTTAGAATGATCGATCCATCCTTATCCCAATGTCTTCAGTTCTTTTCTTTTTTAAAAGAAGATCTCCTCTCAGAAAAATCCTAAAACCATCTGTAGGATTTTAATGGACTCCGATTCCGCCATCTGTTAACTTTCCAATTGCTTCTGTATGTGTGTCCATAAATCACATTATTCAAGTTCAGATTATGGCCATCTCCTCATTTTACTTTCGGCCTCTCCCTTCATGATATACATTTTCAAGAGATTTACATAGTTCAGCCATCTACAAAAGTACTTTGTCCAAAGCCCTTTCATGTCCACATCCTTGAATATAACAACTGCTGTAAGCAGCACAAGTTTAATTTGGTGGATCAATTTTCCTGTTGAGTCCCTGAAGTCTCCAAATCATTTTCAGAACACTCTCAGTTGTATGTCCCTTGTAGTCCTGAACACTTTGCAGAACTTGAGCTGGGTCTCCCTGATCACCTGGATCCCAGATGGCAAACAGTTGCAACTTCATGAAAAGATGTATGCACACAGATGATTCTTCTAATTCAGGTCATTACATTTCCTCCTCAGACTGAATAGCAGGACCAGGTTTCTCTGGTTGTGGATGAAAGCGAGGAGTTTTACCAAAAGCATTTGAGCCAAAACTGTCATTCCTCATTTCAGATGTAGTCTGTGATGTGCATCGTTTCAGTTAGTGTGTCACAAACTTTACAAACTTGTCCTCCAATATTTTCCTCCTTTAGATCATAGCAAATCCCCAAGTTTAACATTAAAACATCCACCACAGGAACTGATACGTATACACTCCTGGGTGGCAGTAACCAGTTGAAACATGGGAGATGTTTTATGTAGTGCCATAAGAAAGGCACCAACTAAAAGAAGGCTGTTAGGCAATGCATAATGGTTTTCCAACCTTGAGTTATTTGATTACCTGCTAAAATTAATGTACAACACTTACCTTTCTCATTGTCTTCATCTTCCGCTTCCTAAATTATATATAAAAAAAAGAATACATAAGTCAACTTGCCAACAATCAAATGAACATTCATGTTAATATTGTTTTTCAGTTTCAGAGTTAGTTGCATAAATAATGTTATTTAAAAACGTCTGGAGCAAAAAAAAAAAAAATGGACTAACAATTAAAATGTATTTATCACGTTTCAAATCTATCCTATCAAACAACAAAAAATGACTAAGTAAATATGGGTACAGTCAATCCCAGAAATTTCAGATCTATTGTGGTGTGAACATTTTCAGGTCCTAAGAACTTGGGAAACATCTAAAAACGCAACTTTGTTTTAAACAGGATTGCTTCTTTCAGCCATGACATGTCAGCAGTTTGGCCTACAGTAATAAATAGCCATCTACCTCCCAAAACCAAAAAAAAAAACTAATACAAAATCTTCATGCAGACACAGCAGACTAATGCTACTGAAGTAATGTTCATTGCGATTCTTGCATCCTTTAAACCTGAATCCAATATTGTGCAGATCTGTGTGCTTCAATAATTGTATGTCACACAGTTGCTCCCACCACCACATACAAACTTACATCTGTAATGACATGGCCATCGTTGTCCGAAAGCAATTCCCTAGACTCTTCTTCATCCACTTCCTGAATAAGAATCAAAACTTGTGTATTCAAAACAGGTAAGTTTACTGGATTGAAAAAGTAAATTGTTTTTACGTGTTCTTCAATTACCTTAACCAGGTATTCCATCTCTGCTTTAGATTCAGAAGCATCAGAATCCGGATTACTTTCAAGGATCTCAAAGGAAGAATTGACATTTTCCTCTTCACCGTCTCCTGAATCTTCTAGGTCTTTTGGGTCGTCACTACCATTCTGATCTAGACTCTCTGCCTCCTACTTAGACAAGCAAGACATTATTTAAACTTACTTTTACCATCAAACCACCAATGTTATAAGATGACCCTTATAGTTCAGTCTTTTCCCAAAACTACCAAGGAAAACATTCATAAAAGCTTCTTTGCCAAATCATATCCTATATTAATTAGACCAAAAAAAAGTGAGAAGCGCCAAACAAATGATCCAGCTGACCTACATAACCCCCTAGCCTATCCAAAGCATAAGCCATGCTTCTTCATCAGTCAACAGTAAATCCATTGTCAGTGGGGTGCAGAACAGATGCATCAGAGGCATGGGGCACATGCAAAGAGCCCAAGGTGATCCCACACATTGATATATGGAATCAAGAAAACCCCTCCACCTCCAAAACACCACAAAAAGTGATTAAATCACAAGAAAGGCTGACTGAACAAGACCAAGTTTCGATGATGCAGCAGCCAGAGCACTTTCCAAGTCTAACTCTAAGAAGGGTGATGTAATATAGGCCCTGAAGAACTATGCTCCAATGTGTTGTTAGCACTGTGTTTCATTCAATTGTAAAAGACATGTGTGTAGAGCATACTCAAACTTAAATCTTGACTCTTCCCCAACTTCTCATGTAGCACTGCAACAGACCAGGCTAGCGAATGGAATACTTAGTCGAATAGTAGGCACTCTTGCTTGAGGATCCCTAAAAAATCACATAAACCTAGACACTTGTATACCTGTGTGTTGTGTCAAAGTTATTTATTTGGAATGTACTGGAAAGCAGGGATGTAGATGAGAGCCGGGAGCCAGGAAAAATCCATGGCTATTTTCATAAAATACCCAGCTATTGTCATGAGAGGTTAATGGAAAAACACAAACTATTCCCTTTCTTCTGTCTCTGTGGTTAAGACAATGAAAGGAAGAAAAAAACGATTGTTGATTATCTTTATCATACGAGTTCACTCATTTTGGTAATGCTGCTGCATACATAGAACTGAAGAGAGGGACAATAGTGAAGTGAAACTATGGCAGAGTTAGTCGAAAGAAATCGTGTATTGTGCAGAGATTTGTTTTGCAATGCAAATGTTAATAGGATGTGTAAAAATTGAAATACAAAGTCTGCCAATGTTTTTTGACATTATAGAGGTATCATTAGCATTGCACTGGTGAGCTTCATGTTCATATCAACACGACTATTAAAAAAAGGAGATGCGAAAACCTAAAAAATATTTTACTTGAAGATATTATTAAAGCATTCTGTACTGCTGATGGCATCCCTGTAGGTTTCACCACTGACCATATTGGTCTAACAGTACTATAAATGAGCATTGATTTAAAAAAAAAAAAACATTAAAAAAAAACACCTATTCCCACACAAAAGTAGTGTTTTACATAATCAGAATATACTGAATATGTATATGCTGAATTACCTGCCCAAACTTACAATTACAAAAAAAAAAAAATGCCTCACTACACTCAGAGGTTCCCCTCCTGGTAACTTACAATTCCCCGCTATTTGAAATCTTAAATATACCTCTGGGAAAGTGGAACATACATACATGGATCAGATTATAAACACTAAGGCAAAAGGTTTAAAACCAGCTTATTAGGTTTCAATCCAATTTTGGTTACACTAAAATAGCTAATTAAAAAGGCACTTCTGAATATTGTTTTATAACATTTCTGGGATACACTTACAACACCAAAACCAAATGCCTTTTACAATTAATACATTCCAGCTAGTAATTGTACATTAAACACAAGTTTTGGTACCTGTTTCTTATTTGGATATTTTTATTTTATAAATTTAGAGTGATAAATTATGTATTTTAGCCCCAACTGATTAAGCAGTGGATGTTGCTGAACTACTGAAACCCTAGATACGACAGTTAAGCTAGACTGGTCTCTGCATGGCACCTGAACCTATGTAGCCTAAATGTCCAGTCAGGTTACTGAAACATCCTTGGTCTTAATAAAAGTAGACACCAATTTGTTAATACTGTGTATTGTGCCAAGCACATTCAAAATCGTGCACAACTTGTTTACCTTGCTAAAAGATTCTTCTTCCATTGTGGCATCTGCATCAGCATCCTGCTTTTTGCCTACATAAAAACACAGTTCTATTAAGCAATTACTTTTAACCAATTAAAAAAATATACAATTTCAAGAAACACTGACATTTTCAAACTATGCATAGCAATACCTGTACAGACCAATGTAATTACCTTTGGCTTTCGGAGTTCTCTTTGTTGGGGTGTCTGAAGATAATGTAACTTCTATGTTATCTGTGTCTCCACCTTCCTTTTCAATGGCCTGAAAGAAAAGCGTTAAAGGGTTGGAATACAGTCGTGTACCGAGTATCCAACAATCACTTTACCACAATTGTGCATCCACAATAGGTCACAAGTCAATGTGAACAACACTAACAATTTCCATTAGGGACCTTGCGATACTTCTCAAAGTTTGCTGGCTTAAAATGTTCCATTAAGCTATTTAGAAAAAAATAAATAAATATACCGACCTTTAACTATCAATACATAGCCTTTGACCCAATTGTGTTTTAACAGCAGCTGACCAGTACCCACCAAGAGCTTTGCAAATGTGTTACAAATGTGGCACAATCTGGACAAAAATCCAATGCACAGTTTGACTCAGACCTTAATTATTCACAGTATAAACTCAAAACTTTAAGGGGAAAAAGTTTGCATGCATAACCTGAATTGACGATATAATGTACGTGACTCTTGTTAGCATCCCTGAACCAAATCAACACTTTAGGATAAATAAACAAAACACCACTAACGGGTTGTGTGTACCATGTACTATTATTATTTGTTTATTTAGCAGACGCCTTTATCCAAGGCGACTTACAGAGACTAGGGTGTGTGAACTATGCATCAGCTGCAGAGTCACTTACAATTACGTCTCACCCGAAAGACGGAGCACAAGGAGGTTAAGTGACTTGCTCAGGGTCACACAATGAGTCAGTGGCTGAGGTGGGATTTGAACCGGGGACCTCCTGGTTACAAGCACTTTTCTTTAACCACTGGACCACACAGCCTCCTATATTAGGCTGTAAAACTCAATGTATATTATGTACAAACTGACCAGTTTCGACAAACAGGATAAATAAATAGAATTCACTAAAATCCTATCAAACATGCGTTTCCACTCGCACTCCATTCCTAAATTACGCAACCAACACCTGATTCAGCAGCATAATTTACACACTAAAGAGTGTTTAAAAATGCACTGTATTCTAAAAACAAATGTATGCAATACCTCCACGCTCTGCTGGCCACTTCTGCAGCAGCCATGTTGCAATTAATATTAGGCCTAGTACAAGAAACCACTGACGTATTCTCCAGGTTGAATGCACGATGTTCTACATTTCCAGTACCATAGTATTTCACTTTTTAACAATTAATAATGTAACGACCTCTGCAAGTATCATTTGTGAGAAATAAGAGTCTCGCATAACACATCACTCAAGTTAAGAACGCTTGTGCATAACATTTTATATACTGCATAATATATACCATTAATCCAGCATTTAATTGCATTCCAAACCATACACTACTAATTTAATCATGGAAACAATCACAATTCCTAACATTCCCCCCCAAAACTCGTAGAAGCGACTTGGGCCTTCACTGAAAATACCTTCTTGCATGGTTCGTGGTTGCGAATGTTATTTATATATATAAAAAAAAAACAGTTTTGGTCTTCAGTAACCAACGCACCTGTTTAAGTCTCGCCACCAAAACGTTTTTGACTCCTGCAACGTCTAAATTTCTCCGTTTCAGCTCAGTTTTGAGGTCGATAACACGTAATTCTGTGATTTTCTTGATCTCGGTAAGTACTCCTGCCGACGCCATTTTGCCTACCCAAACGAAGCACAGCAGAGAATGTTGTTGTGTTAATGGCACTGTGAAAATTCCCGGATGTTTACAGTGTCTAATGTGAACGAGGAGGAGTCAGCAAACACACTTGAATTTCTTTTTAAAACCAAAAATAAACATGATTGGCTACAAATGGAAATCTAGATCAATACAATGATAAATGTTATGTTTAGTCATAACTTGTTTGAAGTAACTTAGTAAATGTTGCTTTGAATTCAGGGACTATTTCATGAATATGTGAAATTACTGTTTTAAGAAAGTCTTGGCAATATTAATATAAATGAACAACTATTTAAAATACAGTACTCACAATGAAGATGATGCGCAAAGTATTGAGTCAGGTTAGTTTGTTGCCTGCCCCACTCAGATCCTCTATTTTAAATATTTTGGTATCAAATATAATTGACCCCTCTCAAAATACATTCAAAGTAAGTTCAATGGTACTTCAAAATGTTTTTATTTGTGCTTACAATACTCACTGACCACAATTACAAGTTTTTTTTTTTCTTATAAATGTAAATCAAGGCGGCCATGAAAAACAAATATTGGCGATACTGTCAAGGTTTTTTTGTTTAATGCCTTTTAAAAAAATCATCTTTATGCTTGTCAGGATTCTCAAGTGCGCAAGCTATGTAGGAGGCCAGATTATTTATTTATTTATTTATTAAGTTATAAAAGGATACTTTTGTAAAGCATTATATATGTTACAGTATATAGACAGAGAAAGGTACTATAAGCTTCGTGAAGAAAAAGTTGTGTCATGATGAAACTACAACGAACGACCGCTAGTAGGCAAGATACGTCTTGCTTAAGCAAAAGCAAAACAAGATCGGCCATCATTGCCTGCAATCATCACCAAGCCGCTTCATTGTCGGAAAGTGTCGTGAAGCGGCCCTCGCTGGAGTGAGGCTCCGAGGGATTCGCAGCAAACAGATCGGTCAGAGCGCAGCTACGGAGAGGAGCTTCGCCTGGGTAAACAACGGCGATCGTCTCAACAAGGCTGGAGTGACCACTTCATCACGGGCCCCATGGCAAGCGAACCGAATTAGCACCTTTCTCGAAACCCTAATTAAGCCCTTACCTCGTTAATTCGTGATATTTGGCAATCAAAAAGGAAAAAAAAAACAACGAATTTCACAACACCCCCCCCCTAACTTCACTATATATCCGGGCCTTGGGCTTGTTGGGCTTATTTGTTGTCATTTTCATAGCCCGGCGTTGCTGGCTTCCGAGCCCTTTCTACATTATATTTTACTTCCAGTGACTGCCTTCGTTTTTCTCTCTACTGCATTTTTCATTTGTAAAGGTTCTGGGGCAATACTGAAGTAGTTGGGGCCTGCTTATTTAACAGGTAAGTGTTTTTTTCTTCTCCTTCATTACGTTCGTGTTAATTGTTTGATAGGTGATCGAGTATATCGGCTCTGAATGTTAATTGGCTTTAGAAGTAGTAATGGTGAAGTAGATCCTGTCTGAGCATGATTATTTTATTTCAGAGCCGTGACAAACACGGCTGAATTATGCAATGCTTTATACCTTCCTTGTATCGCTCAAAGATTTGGTACTCTTCTATATTGTATACTTCAACACCAACAAAAAAGCACTGTTTATATTCTTTAGGGAGGGATTGGTGAGGTTTGAATTTTCGTTTGTCTTGTGTTTTGCATTTGCTCGGTGTTGCGTTGATACTCGTACTGAGGAATTGATGTAAAAAATAGACAGCAGACGTTCATGATTTTGGTGTGCAGTATCAGTAAGTGCTATTTAGTAATGAACATGGTTGTCTTTTTTTACTGTTAAATGAACTACACACAAACTGTAGTTAATTATGTATGTAAAAGTCATTTTGAATCATTAAAGAGTAACAGTACTTTTATTTAGCACATTTGCTTCCTGTATGTGATTCTATTTTTCAGTTACTTTTGGTTTCTGGGAAAACTGAATGTATTGTTGGTTCAAGAGATCTGCTGTAGTCTGTCAATAACAACAGAATTGTGAAATATATATAATTTCAAGTTCGTAGTCACTGGTATATAGACCAACTCTTAACAGCAGATACTCATGTAGGCAACATTACTTCAGTCAATTTGAAACACATGCTGTAGAATCACAACACAATGCATTAAAATGCCATTATAGGCAAAGTTGCAACATTAGTATAAGAAAGGTAATAAATACAGTGCACCTACCACCTCAGGTTGAGTGCAGAGCAGGTTATAGTGGGACCCTGATAGTCAGAAAATCGAAATATTAATCTCCTTTCGCCCCCAAATGTCTATATGTAGCTCAGCAGTTTAGTCTGGCTTTCATACAGTGAACTGTCATACAGTAATACATATCACATAAAACAGCTCAACTGGTCAAATGCAAGTCACAAATGTGTCACCCCTGTAATAGTTTCTGTCCCTCTGTGGGATCTGCATCATTTATTTTATTTTAATTGATACTTTGTTGATCACTCAAAATGATCACTCCATTCTGTTTGGTTATTATTTTGTTATAGCCCATGTTTGTGTTTAAAGTAAGATATGTTTCTGAAATGTTCACGTCAGTCCTAACCATATCGTTCTATCCTCATTTTTAGAACGGAATAGTTCTGTTTGTTCCTCAGCTTCCACACTGTGACGCATAACCCCATTCTGTCCCTGTTCTGTTTTCCTTTGCTGTGCATTGGAATGGGACAGTTTGCAGAAATTTTCATATGAGACTGCAGTGTGAAAAGGAGGTCACATGTAGATGTCTTTGACCTATTATAGGATAATATGTTTAATATGGTTTGTCCTGCAGTAATCTGACTTGTTGTTCGGGTAGTGGAATACTGTCCTGTTAATGATGATCCACCAGATCACCTACTGATCACCATGTAGTCTGACAAATAATAGTGCTCTAAGTTAACCAATTAGTCCATCACCACAGAAAATGATACACTTATCACTAGTTTAATGTACCATCCAACCCCTTATTTCAGTACTTCAGTACTTACACTGTTAAAGTAGATGTTTTTTTTTCATAAATTTGGTATACAAAGGGCCTTATATTATCTAAACTGTGGTGGTATTTAGTTCAATTGAATAGCACACTTGTGTTTTAGTATGCTGATGTGATGGAAATCAAATTGTAAATGCCTGGACCACAGACCTTTTGGATGTTTTAGATAATCATAATTGAGGGACTGTATTATTATTATTTTTTTAAATGGCCTGTTATAAAATGTTAATGCCAGAGCCAGCTTGATGAGTCAGTTGTCACCGTGTGTAATTGTATCCTAAAGCACCCACTTCAATTTTATGTTTGGTTAGGTCAGTAATAACACTCTTGTGGCCAGAGAGAAAAAGGAAACACTGTTATTAGACAATAAGAAATGCACAGTTTCTTGTTTTTAAATTTAAAAAAATACAACAGTAATGATTACGTCTGACTGTCTTGTCAATTTCATTGTGATTTGTATTTTGTAATATAAAACATCTCTAAAACATCTGCTATTGGCTCCATTAACACCAAATACGTGTGCTCCAATAGCATCAATTCCTCACATGTCATGGCTGAATTAGAGGTAGACATTTGCAGGGTACAGATACAGTTGTTGTGGTTGAAATCTGACGCTGTTGCACTGTGAAACTGCTTTTCAGTTTCTAGAATTTGGTTCAGTTACTTTTCTCTGTGCCATCAGAACTGCAATGCTTGGATGAACACAGTTTTCTCAATAGGCAATTTTATATATATACAAGGAGCACATATACCATAGGTAATTGTCAAGAACCTGTCATTTCCTTTGAAAAGATGGGGGATGGGGTAGACTTAAATTGCAGTGTCTCAATTTTGCATGGCGGAATAAAATGTTCTTGTGTCTTTAACTACCCTGTTCAGAAAGCAGGGCTTATTCCCCGCCCTGTTTTGCATCCACAAATGTTTTGAATGAAACATGTACCGTAGTATGAAGTACTGTACGCCTCTATTAAACCATTGCCCTTTCAATATTTATGGTGCTGTGAACATGTGTAACATTGCAACTTATAGCCAAGGAATGTACTGCGTTCGTAAATGATTGTTCGTTAGTAGCGCTAAGAGTACGCATTTTGAACTTTGTTATACAAGGTACTATAAAGTAGAATGCATTACTTTATTACACTTCAGCCTGCCACAAACAGCCCACCATCAGTCTCTTAGAGTTTTATATGTTGACATTTCACCAGCTTAACTTTCTTTAAAATCATTTGTATTTTACTACCGTACTCACTTTTGATCTTTTTTTGTATAATAAGGTTTTGTGTCAAACACAAGTGTTTAGTAATTCATTTATTAGTAGAAACACAACGCTTAGGGCTGACTTAGGCTGTCTTCAAATTAGGCTTCCTTTATTCGCTTATTTAGGAATTCAAGTAGTGTTGAAAAACACAGGAACACATGAGATTAGGTATGGCACACTATGTGGTGTATATATAATCTTTAAAATGCCTTTTATTCTTTGTTTTTCAGTTGGCTTGTCACATTGATTGTATTCCTAAATGCCTTATTAAACAGACTGATTGACTTTAGCTGTTTATGTTTCAGATGCTAATAAGGAAACGCTCCTGTGTTCAGTGAAATGCTGACTGTACAGAGTAGAGTTGCCAAGGTAACTAGGACCACCAAATTGCCACATACAGTACAGTTATGTGATATTAAAAAAACAGTTGTGTTTTTAAAAACATAGCTTTGACTGTACTGTAATTGTAGTATCAAATATCTGAATGATATCTAATTTCCACTATGGGGGTAACATTAAAAAGGAGCACATTATCCTCCAGTTTAGTTTTTTTCCACAGAAACAGCTCAAAGTGGCCGGATGCAGCTTTATACTGTAATAACCTTGTATGTTTCATTGCTGTCCATGCTGCTGAACTGTTGAATCTGGATTTGATGGCAAACAACGCTGGCATCATCCCTTTCTCTGGTGACAAATTTCCCCTTGCCAAGCAGCTTTGAGATTGGCATGCCATTATATATTTTTTCCCTTCACAATAGGTGCCCTCTATTTTCTCTTGTTGATAACAACCACAAGTGATAATAGGAGTTGTCATGTGCCTACAGTACACTCCTTTCATTCCAGAGTGGCTATTAGGATTGATGATTTAATGCTAAGTTTTAATAGGATGGCGTTGTTAAATTTTTTAGTGCACCGTTGCTGAGTATGCACTTGTCTAGGCTTTTACTGGAAATGTTTGCAGTATGTTGATCACTAGTAGAAGATTTAGGGATTGCCACTGACTGCTCTAAACCATAGCGATTATTTCTGAGAATATTGAGTTTTTGGATTTTCAATGTCAACAGAGAGATATAGGTCATCTGTTTTGTACATTTGCTGTCTCCTGTCATTGTGTAAAGAAAGTGTTTTCCGGGGGTTTTGCCGCTCTTTTAGAACCCACCTTTGTGAGTTGTCTTCCTATTGCAGTATCTTCCATTGCGCTCCACTTTCTGTTGACAGTTGACAGTTATTGTGTCTGATATGATCACAGGCACATCTGTGCTTTTATTCACCTGTGATTGCTCTCAATTTGACTAATGTGTTTTTTTCAGGGCCTCTTATTAATACAGTGAGCAGTACTTGTAGTCTAATGATAGGCGTTGTCTTTATAAGCCTTCTACAAAGCACCACCATTTAACAATAAAGACATAAGAGCAAGATTTTTTAAATCAAAACTAATAAGTAAAAAAGGTTGTTCATTTTATTGGCATTTGTCTTAAAAAAAAAAAAAAAAAAGTGCTACAGTAACTGAAGATTTGAAGGAAGCAGTTAGAGAATCTAACATGGGAGTTATTGGTCCCTGAAGATAATTTGGGGAAATTATGCAGTTTGTTCATGCAATAAAAGGCTTATTTTCGGATTTGATTAACACCTCATACACGTTATAATTATTTGCGCTTACATAGTAGTTTCCCACTGATGGCAGCATGGGCCAGCCTGATGGATGGTATGAGATAACTTTTATAAAGACCTTGAGTCGATAGTAGGTAGTGTTTTTGCACTGCTGTACGATCACACATTTAAGGCTGTTGATGAAAAATAAAACCTCTGAACCATGTCTTTTTGTATTCCTTGCTCTCAGCAGGGTTTCTGCCCTGGGAATCTTGCTGGATCCAGCATTTTAGCCCTGAGCCAAAATATGTACTGTGATTTACACAAATGCCAGGGGGCTTCCACACCATATTTGCCCATTAATAACGCTCTTGTGCTCGTACCTGTTAATGCTATCCGCTCTGTGGCACAGGAGCTCATCAGTCTTTCACGAGTGGAGCCTCGGAAGGCTCCACCTGCTGGCATCTCCTCTGCAGCAGGACCCATGAGATTCGCAGCTTGTGAAACTGTAGTGCCGACACCCATGGGGTTTGTGGTATTCACCTGCCCTTAAGTAGGTGGTTTGATTATTATTATTTATTTCTTAGCAGACACCCTTATCCAGGGCGACCTTCAATTGTTACAAGATATCACATTATTTTTACATACAATTACCCATTTATACAGTGGGGTTTTTACTGGAGCAATCTCGGTAAAGTACCTTGCTTAAGGGTACAGCAGCATTGTCCCCCACCTGGGATTGAACCCACAACCCTGTGGTCAAGAGTCCAAAGCCCTAACCACTACTCCACACTGCTGCCCTATGTTCATTACAACCTTCCGAGGCTGTTTCATCCATGCTGTATAAATGTTTTTCAATCCAGCAAAAAAACTAACCACACATTCTCAATTTTCTAATGCAAGCAGTTCTACATAACACTCCACGCATTTATCTCTACCTGTGTATGTGCATGCCAGGGTACTGGAGAGAACAAACAAGCATTTTAGCCTAGAGCAGTGCTCCCTGCCTGCACACACAGGAAGCAGGTCCTTCATTTCAGTGAAAAGGAAGGAACTACTTCTGTCACTTCAGGCAACCTCCATTTGATGCAACCATGGTACAAACCCATAACCAGAGTGCCGACAAGAATCTATTGCAGCCACTACTGTGGAAATGATACGTCTCTCTGTGATCAGTGTTGGGGAGAATCGCAATCAGAGCCTTGCTGCTTTCTGACAGGGTGCTTTCAAAACATTGCAGTGTGCTTTATCACACAGGGGTGTTTTGTCTATGATGGCTACTGGATTTCCTGCTGTTTTAAAACCTCCCTGTATTCTAGATGGGGAGATTTTAAACAGCAGTATACCTTCTGTCGTGTCCCCGTGAACAAGGTGTTTGCATTTCAATTAGTGCTTGGAAAGGATTTGAATATTCAAATATTTATGTTTTGTAATACTGCACCATATTTTACAGTATATTAATTCCTCTGAAATGATATCCTAAAGTTATAGAGCATGCTTATTGATCGTTCATCAGGCTTGTGGTTTACTGGGACATCCTCCTGCAGCGAATAAAACCCGTATACCAGGAACGATCATTAGGTATTCTGTTTATACCACGAGTGTATTTAAATAAATAGCAATACAATCTGTAAATTTAAAAATAAATAAATCAGTTAATTCAGGGATTATTTTACCTGGCGGATTTTTATTTTCATTTTCAACAGATATGCTTCGACGCGGATTCATTTGGAACCCTGTTTATGGCCTCTTTGTAGCCGTCTTTTAGATATCCAGTCTCTGTTTCCTACCCTATCCGTTGTTAATGAAGGGACAACAGGCTGTTCGGAAGTCAGCCAGATCGGTAATTGGCATTTCCTGGCTATACTCGTTCTCTAGGTCCGAATCTAAACAATAGAAATCTGAAATGATTTTAGACATTTTAAAGTTGTATAAAACACTTATCGGTGGCAGTATTGTTTGAGCTACTGAAGCTCTGCCCTGAATTTCAGCTGGATTGGAATGGAAGAAAAGACTAGTAAGCATGTTATTGCACTTAAGTGGAATAATAAAAATTTATCCCACGCTAGATATACCCATGCGTGTGGGATAAAAAAAATAAAAATAAAGTATGTTCTTCCCAATCCATTTATATTGAGTATACAGTAAATGTCAGAGTCCTCCTGCTCTTTTTATAAAGAATGTTATGATCAGGATCTGCATACCACAATCCAATCACAAAGAGCCAATGGGACTGCCCTCCATGCAGGCCTGATTGTAGATAAAGAGAGGTATTCAGCATTCTATTTTGTGTTGAAGCATGCTCAACCTAATGTGGGTCACTTGGGTTTGACATGCATAGCAAAGCAGAAGTGTTGTGAAAGGCTTCTGCCCCAAGGGCTACCGAGTACATTTCCAGGCTGTGGCATTCCAACAGAATGCCTAAAACGCAGTACGGCTTTGTTTGTTTCTGGTGTGCTCTCATGCAGGTCTGTTGGATGAATTTGCAAGGCTAATGACAATTAGGCTGAAGTATGCACTGTCCAGTGGACCCAGTGCTGTGCTTGGTAGAAGCAAATATTAACGCTGGCTGCGGCAGTTGGTTGATTTTGCAGAGCTTTTGTGCCGCAGGCAGATATGTTAGAAATAATGCAAAGAAATCATTAAACAAAAATACAATGTTGTGCAAGTCCTGTTTCAAGCCGGTATTACAAGAATGTGCTTTTTAATTCTATTAATATAAAGGTGAACCTTGTTAACTGAATTGTGTAAAACCTACAACCCTGAAGACTGTTCTCTCTGATTTTAATAGGAATACAGCGGGTCGCATAAGCCTATTTCAAATACAAAAACATAAAACAGCCATGATATTATGTAGATATAAAATGTGCTTTAGGCTAATACATGGATTTTGTGAAACCGCAGCTTTTGAATGAGTTCAGAGTTCATTTATGGAAAGTTTCAGACCTGGCTTTGTGTGTTGAGCAGGAATGCCCTTTCCATCCACTGTTAAATGGCCACAATCCAGAAACCAAGACAATAAGGAACTTGTGAAAATAATGTTATGCTAATGAAAGGCAGTAATTATTATTAATGCATTGGTTCTAACCCTCCGACTGTGCTGGTTTCCGTTTCCACAGTATGCTAAACAAAGCCCCTCATTATTTCCTTATTATTTTAGGAAGGGTTAGTGTGAAGGGATTTGTTAATAATGGCTGTTGGATGGTTGCTGACAGTTATTCAGCACAGAAGATAGGCTTAAATACTGTAACAACCATAGTTTAAGGCGTATGTCATATTTCTAGAATTAGAAAAACTCATTATCACCTTAGATTCTTAGTTCCGAGCATCATAAATAACTAAATAATCTCCATAGAGCATTGCACGCCCTTTGGCAACTGCAGTGTAATTTAGTTCTGTACAGATCATGTATGTTTTGCATATTTGTGTGAAAAGCAACATCTGTTATGATATGCACATTTAATGTTGTCTTGTCACAATTCTCCATATATTTCTTAGCATATCTTTCCTCCTTTTTAATGAAGTATTTTTACATTGGTTGCTTGCAGTTTTGTGACAGCCAGTTACACACTTGTACAGTAGTTAAGCCATGTGCTATACAATTAAATGCTCAATATGTGGTGGGGTTCTGCAGCCTCCCACCTTTCATCCTGGGAGTGCATTAACACTCCTCACCTGGAAAAAACAAACCTAGAACTTATATATTCTAATCCAATTCAGACGCACGCCAATAGCCTTTAAGCAGATAATTGCAGATTTTCTTCAGAAGCCTTTGTGTAAATGACCAAAAATATGTATTCTCCAGTAGGCACCAAAATAGCCCACCTCCTAAGAGAACAGCTGCAGAGAAGCAATTCTGCTCTTGCTCTAAACAAGACGAATGATTTAGACTGATGCACTTCTCTAGCAGATGGTTGTTTTCATTTCAGGAGGTGTGAGGTGCAGGGTCTTTGCTGTCACAGAACGTATATAGATATATACATTATTTAGACCATTTGCAATAGGTAAGAAACATTGAAGAACGATTTTGAACTGGACCTCTAACAATAAACTTTGAACTGGACAACAAACATGAAACCAGGATGTATTGGTGTAGTTTGTGTGTCTGCACACGTAAGCCCAGTTCATTTATTTAGCTGGGGGGGGGGGGAAATGCTTGCATTAAATTGTATTTTCCCATAAAACATTTTTCCAAGCTAAAAAAATAATTGAAACCATTGGTCACAAGTGAGAAAGGGATTGAAAGCTGGTATATAAATATTCATTACCATAGGACCACCATATACACAGCTTTTAAAAATTCCTGTAATAATAATTCAGTGTTCTGTTTCTATTATCCAAGCACCACCTGATCGCTGTCGGGAGTGGTGATTGCTATTCAGAATTTCTCAACATCAGCCAGCTGATGCCTGCAAAGAACTAAAATAAAAGAGCGCCTGTAAGGTCTGCAATTTGCCTGTGTAATGGCCTTGCTTATGCTTGAGCATAAACGACCTATACCCTAAAATATTTAAAGTCATTAGAATTTGATGTTTAAGTTTCTTTTTTCAGTGCATACTGTCGTTGAAGTTGTCTTTTCACAGATTAACAACGGTAAAACTAAAGTGTTATGCATTTGTACTGTGTTTTATTTTTTTATCGATTTCACTAAATGTAAATCTCCATACATTAACAGTTAGTAATTATTTGATGAGCGAGTCAGTGTTTTGATTTAACTTGGGCCCTTCTGTTAAGTATTAAATAGAAATAATGAAACTCCTTTATCTTGCGATCGATAAGACATATAGCTTTAATGTCTCTTTTATAAATAAGTTAATCATAAATAAAATAACACCGAAAAGTAAGGACCATCTTTGTATAGAGCTATAATAATCAACATATTCAAGCATGACTTCATGGTTATTTTTTATTATCATTATTAATAATTTTAGGCTACTGCATGCAAATGTTTGAACGACAAAGCATGAGGGGAAAAAAAACCATTCCCTTTTTTGCCGTACGCCTCCTCCTGTCTATTCTCTGCGACTCGGCACTTTCATTACGCGTGACGTCATTCGGTCGGCTCAGCTCTTCAGTGTAAAAGCATCTCGAGGTGTGCCAGTGTAAAAGGGGCATTAGTCCCACTACACTATAAAACTGGCATCAGCAAAACTCTGCTGTAAAGAGTGTATATAGTAGCGATCTTTAACCTTGTGTTTAACATAAGTTGTATTTATAGTATGTAATCCTTCAAATTCTAGTTTTAGTATGTTGTATTGCTGTATGTTATTTAAGTATTAAATAGGGTTTTTGGATATATAAATATGGATATACTTAGCAAAGAGTAGCTAGGCTGAATTTTGAAATAGATAGCATTATTATTTTTCCCTCTAGATGCTGGACTTATCCGTTGTGTTGCTTTTTGTTTCTAACATTAATTATTTTTTCCCTCGAATGATTCCTAGCCCCCGATGGACTCCAGAGTGTAGCCGCTTCCCGAGAGCCCTGCCGGAGCCGATATGAAGAGTGAGGTCCCGTCTAATGCTTCCCTGAGACACGAACACCTGAAGGGGGCGCTGGCCAACCCCGAGCCCATGGAGGCGGCCAAGAGCTTCCCGGCTGACGTGGAGATGATCAGCAGCAAGGTGGGCAGCGAGTTTGCACCCCTGTGGGCCGAGGCCCGCCACCGCCAGCTGCGAGAGGTCAACGGCGGCTGCCGGGAGCAGGACAAGGGCCTCCCGGGGCGAAAGAAGCGAAAGAGCCAGCAGGCTGGCCCCTCAGACACAAAAGAGGTTCGTAACGGAGCCTTTGCCCCACATCCGAGACATGGGCTGGAGGGTCGGAGCGAGGAGGACAACGAATCCTCCTTCAGTGACTGCGCCTCCTCCCCCTCCTCCAGCCTCCAGTTCGGGGACTCGGACACGATCAGCTCCTCGGAGGAGGAGCAGGACAAGGCGGGTGCGGTGCGGCCCGTGCTGGGGAGGACTCGAGGAGCCAGACCACACAAGTGGCCTCGGCCGGAGCCCGAGGCGGTGCTGATGAAGCGGCCCTGCCTCCACGGGCGCCGGACGCTCCAGCGGAAGCACTTTGTGAAAGCAGCCGGCTCCTCCCAGCGGACTCAGAAGCAGAAGGAGCAGCTGCTTCTGCAGCGTAAGAAGCGGGAGGTGTTTGCCCGGAGGAAGTACGCCCTGCTGCAGAGCACAAGCAGCTCCAGTGAGAATGAGCTGACTAGCCACTCCTCCTCCACATCCTCCACTGACGGAGAGGAGGAGCTGTATGTGGATGTGAGCAGCAGCAGCAGCCAACCCAGCAGCACCGCTGGAGCCCCAGGTAACCCCACGCACACCACCACAGACACACACCATACAACACGTGGCTCTTCATATGAATAGGACTCATTATAGATATGTGGAATTTACTTTTTTAGTTCATATGCAATTACATTTCAGTTTTGCCACTTATTTTAATATACAATGTCGCCCTATTGGATATTCATGCACCACATGCCTTGGTTTTCTCAGCTGTGTGGTTTTTCAAAGCCGTCATGACATTGGCCGTGTCATGTGATCTTGTGAATATGATCCCCAGGGCAACCAAAACACATGATCAACCCAATCCAAACAGGCTCGCTTTTGGGTGCTTGTTTGTATTACAGCACTTTGTGCAAATACAGGTGACGTTCAGGCTGTTTACACTCTCCAAATGTGGGGTTTCGTTTTTAACTGAAGACCCTGATTCTGTATTTAGAAACAAAGGCTTTTAAAGGGCTTGGAGAAGTGACTTCATTTTGAAGTAAAGCACTCGATAGTTAATTAAAAATGTATTCATAAAGCTTTCACTCATGAGTTTGTTTTAATGAATATGATTCTTTGATATTCATGAAACCTGCTCTTGACTGTTAACGGTTTGTATTTATAAAAACAGGCAAGAAAGTAGAACCTTCGTTATAATTATAGGAGAATCGGATGGCTCTGACATTTGTTGATAAGTCTAAGCTCGTTGAATTACAGGAAGCCCAGGTTCGATGGGCTCTGGCTTGTGCATATTTGGCTTTTAAATTCTACATTTTCTTAGCTGGCCTAGTGGTGCCTGAGGGCCATGCTGTATTTGTGGTCTTGTTCTAGCATGTACTGTGGGAATGTTTCCTTAGCACTGATCATCATTATTGCTTTACTTAGAAAGTAGGAAATCCATGTTTGTTTTTTTTCCCCCCACTCGCAGTTGTTGGGGGAAAGCTGGCATTATTGTCAGCACTACCAATGTGTTAAGTTGCATGGGAGTGCTGAGAGCTCAATTAATTGATTAAGCAGACCTCATGAGTCATTAATGAATGGAACATTCCAACCAGGGAAATGACTGGGGCTTTCAGAGCGTTAGTCAGAATTGAGCCATTTCTTTTTAAAGTTGCTCCTATTCATCAGATCTCACACTCGCCAGGAAATGGTCCAGTTGTATCTAGTGGTCTGAGCACAGGGGACCTGTTACATGTGTCATTTTCTGTTTTGTACTCATTAGAAGTGCTGCAGCCAGCAGTCTTTTGAGATCTGTTAACCTTTAACCCTGATCACTTCTTCATAAACATAAAAAAGCCTCTGAGAAATGTTTCATTATCCTTTTGTCAGACTTTTAGAAAACCTTTTTTTTGCTGGCAGATGCTGAGTTCAGATTTTTATAGTGAGTTTTACTAAAACATGCAGGCAACGGGTACAGTATTTATCCTATGATGAGCACATTTAATAGTATCAATATCTAGTTACTTGGATGAGGCTCTTTATGCATTTGCATATGCAGCTATACCTATCTGGTACTAACAGACCTGGACTCAAATGAATAGAACATTCCATCCAGTATCTGTGGTAGCAAAGAAGACTTCTAAACAAATATATTTTCCATTTTAGACACTTTATTGTATCCCATATTAACATACAAATACTGTATAGGAAGGCACAAACTGAGAAAAATGAAACCTGTGTTTCAGTAGATATTAGTCTTATAAGCGTAATGAATGTAGAAAATACACTCCACTTTTGACAATGCCCCTATGGTCATCATAACTTTGATTTAGTCTGAACTAGGGAGGTGTGTATAACTGTGGTGAAAAGTGTGTCTGAAAAATTGGTGGCAGGCTTTGAGAAGAGCACAAATTATTCAATTGGCAGACCCTATATTTTGGTAAATTGGTTTTTATAGGGTAGGCCAGCTATTCATGATTTTATTTTCTGTCACTGTGAGGTGAGTTCTTGTTTTAAACATATATGCAATTAATATTGTTTGGTGGCAACAAAACCTGTCCATTTATTAAGAGACCCAATACAGGCCCAAACTCCAGGGAACAAATTAGGCTCCTCAACCCAGCACAGCTCATTTAGAGAGTCATCTTGCAGCTCATCGTTCTGTTGTTGCTATGGTTGACTCGCATTTTAGCAGATGGCATGTTTGGCATATTATAGTGAAGGCCAGATCTGTAGTGTTTAAAACAGCTGGGAGCCTCTCATTCAGTACATTGTGTCGTCCAGGTACTGCTTGCATAGTGTAGCCTACACTGGTATGATTCATAGCATAACTGCTAGTACTGTTTTGAGCAAGAAAGTTGTTTGCTGCTGTTTTGTTTTTGGTAACATTCTTGATTTTGAAACTCCAGATGAGTAAAAACAGTTTGTAGAAAATAAATATCTTGTTTTTCTAAATCAACCACATTCTCATTTATACTCACAGCTCTTGTAATGATGCACAGAATACTAGGCAAGCATCAGAAAAGTGTCTGTTAACATACAGTACTATATTTGGGGAAAGTTCAAATTTAAGAATGAATGCATGTTTTATTAATGTTCTAGTCTGTGATGTTTGGCTTAGTAGAAGAACAGTACATCTGAACATAAGATAGATCCTGAGCAGCTGTCTCTGTGCCTTCCTGGTTAGTTGAAAGAACGATTGGCAGACTTTTGTAAGCTCTATTAACATTAGAGAATGATGTGTTTATGTGTCTTCATTTCCTGTTGTGCAAGCACACCCTCCCTCCGAGCGTCTTTATTAACATACTATTGTGAAACACTCCTCTAAACCTTTTACTATTCAGCCCTGTCCACTTTCTCCTTTACTCAAACAGCTCTGAGATGGGCCAGCAGCGGAATGTTAAAAAGAGAAAGAAAGAAATAAACAGGCAGAGAGCAAATGGGGCAACCTATACTGAGCAACCACTGGTTTCACCCAAGTAGAGCTTCAATGCAGCTTCCCATACCAGTCTGTCTGCTGACTTGATAATGTTTTCTGTGTGAGAATTCAACAATGGTAAAAACAGTAGTAAAGTATGGAGAAAAGCTTATTGACATACACATTTCCCACGGAGCGTGCTTAAATACTGCTAAAATGCATACTTTGCATTAGTAAAACATGAGTCACTATTTGGGACTTCCCTCAAAATTCCACACAAAAATTCCTTACCAGTTTGTGTATACAATGGTTTTGTTATTCCACTGCAACACACAGTGAATGTTAGGGTGGGGGTCAGGCCAGAAATACTGGACCTAGGGATGTAGACTGGGAGAGCTAGGCAGTTTACCATGGGAAAAGAGTAGGCTGAGAAGCTGTGGTTTAAGTGTTGTGCAACACCACTGTGGAATGCACGGCTGTAAATAGAGCTGTGTCCACACTGTAATAGTGGCTCCTGTAACTCCTGCTCAATAGCCTGTATTAAGGGTATTATAGGATCAAATTTAAAATCCTATCTGCATTCGGTGGATGTCAAATACTGTTTGTTTTATTCTTAGATATAAAGAGGAAGTGAAAGATGTTGGACTGAGCCAAAATCCTAAGCTTTATATTTGCAAAATGACATGCCCGGACCTAGTGCATGTGGTTTGTCAACAAGTTGACATGAGAGCTGATGCTGGATAAAGAAAAGGTATTTCTTTGATGCAGCTCTCTGTGGATTATATGTTGAATCCCATAACATTCTGAACAAAACTGCTGCAGTCACACTCTGTTTTTAAAATTGTATAGCACGTAATTCGTATGATCTGTGCTAGCTGAATAGAGAGTGCCTTTACTATAGTAGCTCAGTTTTAAGCAGGTGGCCTCATGTAAAAAAAAAGTATATTAATTTATTCTCTTTTTTTTTTGTGTCAAATAATCTATTGCTATATATGGTCTAAAGATGGGTTTCAATTTAAGCAATGTTGGAATTGGTTTTATGCAGGGATTTCTGCATTGTGTGTTTCACAGATAGTGAAAGTTAGGTAGTACAGTATTTTATTTTATTTTTTTGGAATTTTATTTTTTCTCATTTTCTCCCCAATTTGGAAAGCCCAATTATTTTGTTTCAACCCGGCTCACCGCTGCCACCCTACGCTGACTCGGGAGAGACGAAGACGGACACACGTGTCCTCCCAAACGTGTGCCGTCAGCCGTCCGCTTCATTTCACTCTGCAGGCCCTCCATGCAGCCACCTCAGAGCTACAGCGTCGGAGGACCATGCAGCTCCGGGCAACTTACAGGCAGGCCCGCAGGCGCCTGGCCAGTCTACAGGGGTCGCTGGTGCGCGGTGAGCCGAGGACACCCTGGCCAACCTAAGCCCTTCCCACCCGGACGGTGCTCGTGTCTAGTTTATATAGATTACATTACAAAGTACTGTAATCTGTTTGGAATAAATACGTTAACACCCCTGTAGTATGTGAAACCTGCTTTAGGTGAATGTTGTGTTTTTTTTATTTTTTTCTTCTCCTGACTCTACCCAGGCGTAATTACCCCATGCATTCAATTGTTGTGCACAAGCTTTTACTTAACAGCAATGATATTAAAATAATAACGCCGTGGGGAGAGGAATGGAGTGAAATTGTATGTGGGCGGTACAATCATCGATATTTATTCGAACGATTTGATTTTGTGTGCCCAATTAATCGCATGCTATTTGGAAGCTTAAATGACAGCCCTAGTTGTTGTGCTGTCAAACCAATTTATGAAAGTATTTACAAACACAAAAGTGCTAAACCCCGATTTTTATGCTGTTTCAGACGATGATTAATCAAATTTCATAGGGAAATGGAGACCATTTAAATGTTAAGTTTGACAGTCTAGCAATTTAGATAATACCATGCTTTCATTTGCTGTCTATTTTCTTGAGACTGACACAACTAGACTGCCCATTTGAACGCATGCATGACTTTAGGGCTGTGTTGAACATTGAGCTCACTATACAAAGATCTTTGGAAGTTGGACTTGTGGATTTATTTATCTACCCCGAACAAATCTCTTTCGGTTAAACTAGGTAATTGACTGTAGTATATTTCTGGGTTGTTCAATTTACCAACGAGACACTTTATCAGTAAATTGCTGTAGTAAAACTAAATAATTTGAAGATCTTAATCCAATAGATAAGTGGAACCTTCTAATTACAGAAGTACTTCTCTGAGCTGAATTTCTGAATTTGTTTACAAAAGTCTATTTGGACATTTACCAAATATCATACCCTTTATTGCAGTGCATTTAAGTGAAAAAAGACCTATTGTATAAAAAAGTTATGTAGTCTGGTCAGCCTAGAAATCCATCAATATGTTACATTTGATTATAGAGTTAACTGATAATTGACCATGGGGTAAATAATTTAGTAAAATGTCATTTTAAATGTTTTTAGCTTCATAATCTTCTGCAGTTTTTGAAATGGGCAAAAGCTGAAAAAACAGTTTGTATAACTCAAATGAGCAGGTATGATAACCAGATGTTAACTCTCAACCTACTCCTTGTAAGATGACATTCAAAATCAGTGAGTGCAAACTTGAAGTCTTACAGTGCTGCTGCTTAAAGAAAAACATGGTTCTGCAGCAGAAGCCTGAGTGCTTTGTAGGACAGGACATATATATTCAATTTAAAATAGAAATATTGGTTAAGTTCAAGTACTTTTTCCAGCATTGTGTAGGAAATTGGTCCTTTTAATGAATCCGAGATTCATTTGGAAGGTCACACAGTCTCACTAGGAATGGTCTTTGCCCTAATTGGACAGAATTCTGCTACCTCACAGGTTTCTATGGAGAATGACGAACTTTGTTACCATGACATTTCAGAAAATTCCCCTTTCCTTCGAACTGCCAGTGTTTTACTAAAGCTGCTGTGATCTGTGGTGGATAATCCAGGACATAAGAAAGATGTTCCCTTTCCTGTAATAGAAACCATGAAAATGCAGTTTCAGAACCCTGCTGTACAACAACAAACCAGCACTGTTAAAAAAATAAATAAAAAAACAGAAAAGGTTTTTTTTAATGGTCCTATTTATTTGTTACTATCGAGTTTCAAACTTGCTTGGTTCAGTAAAAGGTGCAAGTTATCCTTTGTGTCACAGAAAGAACTTGAAAGACACTGTAGTGTCTGCAGTGGTGTTTTAGGGAGGACTGGACTGACAGGAAGCCATTAGGACTCTTTTTGTATGACATGAGTCTCTCTCGAAGCACTGGAGTAGGGGGAGCTGTTTTCATCTTTGTATCATCGATCACAGTGTCCCTTCACTGCAGTCACAACGAAAGGGGGTGCTGCTGTTATGTGGAAGGACATTTGCCATTGCATGATTTGCAGTGCTGAAGGGCATTTTTTGAAGAAAACAAAAAAAGTTCTGCTGACTATAGTCTTTTTTTTTGCTTCTGTATGAGACTTTCCATAGTTAAGCGCTTATGTCTTTGTGTCTCAGAAAGACTTGCCACAAGCCAGCATTACAAATGAATTATTGGATGTAAAAGAGTCTGCATGTAGATAAGACATTTTCATCAACCAAGTTTATTTTGTGACGTACAGGAAAACAACAGTATCAGTGGAGCTGACTGTGCAGTGCACTCACGGGTAAGCAGAATGCATTGTGACCTTGTGCTCTGAGGGAAAGCCTTGGGAGCTGAGTAGGACAAGATTTATAGTATTAACAATATGGGACCTGAATTATTAGGGTCTAAAGAAAGCAAAAGGAAAATAAAACTATTAATGTTGATGAACTTGAAACATCTTGGGTACAATTGAGTCATTAAACCTTTGAGTTTATTACTAGCCAAAGTTTGATTTAATTCTGTGAATGGTGAATAAAGACCAGTATAGCATGTTGCTGCACATCCATTAGTGATTCTCAATACCATGGCTACCTCACTGCTAGAATAACAAAGTGTCTCTCAAATTCTGGAACACAATTACAGGACGTGCTACTTTGCTAGTGAGCTTGAAACCTAGTGCTGATTCGTGCCACTTCATCCATCACTACAAACAGCAAGGCTTTCATTTATTCATGTTTGAAGTAAATATTACTGTTTGAGGCAGCACAAAAGACAGCAGAAAGAGCTCGGTCAGAGGGGATAAGAAATTGTGATTACCACACCCCCACCACCCCCCATCACCACAGGCAGCGAAATCTCACCACATTTGAGTTAATAGGGTTAGAAGGTCTTCAGCAGTACTTGGCAATTTTTTTTTCTTATTTTTTAGTAAGTGCTTCCTGTTGCAGATTCTTAGAAATGATCTGGAACAGGCTGCAAATAAGTTCTGAAGTACCTAGTGTTAAGAGTTAACATTGATTTTAATTATACATGGTTTTAAATGGATGGGGATTTAGTACCTAGTGTTAAGAGTTAACATTGATTTTAATTATACATGGTTTTAAATGGATGGGGATTTATTTTACCTTGTAAAACTACTTCTACATTTAGGATAAAAACGCATACAAAAAGAGTTTCCTTACCTGGTGTACAGCATGCAGACGTGCGACAGATACTATTGAAAGGTTTGAAACCTGAATCATTTTCTTTGTACGATAGCTGACATGCTAAATTGAGGGGATATTTTAGGGGATATTCTTGAGTCCTTCAGTCAGAATCTCAGGAAAGGGAGGAGATAAGCAAAGTAAACTGCTTGCTTCTATGCTGTATGCCAGTTTTTACCAGAGGCAGGCTCCTTTCAGCCAGCATGTGTCCCTAGTGGTGGCTGGGGAAAGCTTCTTGATGAGATGCAGTTACAGAATGTACAGCCATGTCAATCTGAGCTTTGGAAACATTGTGACCTCCAATGTGATAGTAGTATGTGGGAGTAAGTCTAAGAATAGCTACCAAACCAGGGGTGTAGGTGCTTTCAGTTGCAGAAGAGGGTCTACAGTTGATTTCAGTAGTTTTATTTTGAGGGAACAGAAGACAGTTTTATAGAGGTTGAAAAAAGTTTTTTCAGTGATATGTGTAATAACACAGTTTTCAGTTGAAACTTAAGGTTAGCTCAGTTCTAATGGAATGAAGATACCAGAACGTATACAAACATTTAACCCTTCACTTAAAGGCATTCAAATTAAAAAGCTTGCGCTTGTAGTCATCTGCACATGTCGCTTGATTTGGAGGCTGTCAAAGAAGTCATCATTATGTTACCTAGTAACTTAAAACAATTGCAAAAAAGCATTTCTTGTACATCTGTGAAAAGCCCTTCTGCTCGTATCCACTGGGATTCCTGTTTTTATACAATAGCACCACATTTGGGGGAAGCGAGTTTAGAGGTTATATTTTAATCAGATGCTTTAAAATGCTGCTGCAGGACAACCTTTCCTCTTGTTACACAGAACTCCTCCTTAACAGTTTGATTATAATGAACAAAACTTTCAAGTCTCCTTGACAAGTGACATTTTCAGTAGAGGAAGGAACTGATTTAGTGACTGAGGCGCACTGTTCTTGTTGTTTGGTTACAGGAACCATTGATGAGGACGTGGTGGTGATCGAGGCCACGCCAGCCCCCCCAGCCACTGCCAATGAAGAAATCAATGTGACCTCCACTGACAGCGAGGTGGAGATTGTGACTGTGGGGGACAGCTGCAGGTAAGACTGGGCTTCTCTCCTCGCACTGTCCATCGAGCTCATGGCAGAATGGGTGCAACCATGCGCAGACTCCTTTAACTGACTAGAAGGTATAAAAACAGTCTGGATCTTTCACAGGGTAGCTGGGCTATTATTTCTGTTCACTGTCTCTCAACACTTCTTTAATTTTGGTTTCAAATCATGTTTGCGTTTCCTTCCTTCGTTAGCTTTTTCACTGTACACCTTGCTGGATATTCTTTGAGTAATTATTTTCATCCAATAGCAAAGGGAATACAGTGGCGGTTCCTATATATACATACTCATGTACATACATAATGTTTGTCACGTTTATATACAGTATGCTCTTTCCTTTAGTTCTTGAAAATGATCATAATCTGGCTATGCATGAGTTCTGGACTACAGTTGGTTGGGCTTGCAGTGATATTTTGTGCAGACCTGTGTATTACGAACATATGGTGTTAAAAGATGTTTATTCAACAAAACCAGGATTTGAACCTAAATGAACCTATTCATTTAGGTTTTTTGTTTTCTTAAACAGTTTGTAACTCTTTCAGCATAATGACCCTACAGCAAAGTTCAGAGTAAAACAGTTCTGCATTAGCAAAAGGACCCATGACTGGTATTTCAAAATATAGTGTAGTATCACTTTTTTAGGATTTTAGCTTTGCCATACAGTTTTGCACTGTTTTTTAACAACAGTAATCCTCAGACAAAAGGCACATTAAGGCAAGGGTATTGAATTTTGAAAACTATTTGTGTGGATACTTCAGAGACATGATGATGATGATTATTATATCCTAACCATGCTAGAGACAACATAACTGAAGGCAGCTTCACGGGGAGCTCACTTCTGGAACGTACTGCTGAAATCACACAGTGTTGATATTTGCAGTCAGATTGCTTTCAGAGGGGCTTTTTCATCCTTTCATTAATTGCTATTGAGGTGTTTCAGTGCATGGTACTCAGAATCAGTTCCAATGGCTTGATTCCATTATTCTGCTCAGTGGTTCCAAAAATAGCAGGGCTGGCGAGTCGGCCTGCTAGCAAAGTCACTTTGTCAGCCCAGATGAATTGGTTTCTGTTTGTCATGCGCGTCTTCCGCTTGAACCAGTCCCGTTTTCAAGCTGAAATGACCCATAATGGAATCGGTAATCGGTTACTTTTCCTGCACCCTGCTGTGAAACAAATCCCAGTACATCTGCTAGTGAAAGCATTTTCCTCATTTTTCACATATGAAGGAGAATTGCGATCGAGCTACATCTGTTCTTCTTTTTACAGGGCTGATTTTTTTTTTAAAGGTGTCAAGGTTTTCTAATCCCTTTCCATACCTTTTTATTTGCTTCACTATCATTCTCATTGCAACCTTTTGTGCTGTTAAAGAATTACTTTTTTGATGAAGGTAGAGATTGTGTTAATGCCTGCAGAACAACATGGAGGTAAAAGATGAGTATACAGTAGTACCTTTTTAAAGATGTTACAATTTCTTAGAAATTCAAATGGTTACTTTATGAGAAAGGGTAAAGGGAGTACTGGAAAGGGTATTTACAGTAGGTACTCCCACTTGAATTAATACATGTTTAAAATATTATATATTGGTCCTTTCTTGTATCCTTGTATTGTTACGTTTATGATTGGGTAATGGAATAAATGGCAGGTAGATTCCCCAATCTATTTTGCAGTGACATCACCAGGCAACAGTGTGCATGAGTTGATATACTTCTACACGTGTTCTGGGAAGCAGAGTGCTACATTGTAACACACCCACAGTAAGTGAAGGTGATTAGCTCATCAGCCTCACCTATTGTAAAACAGCAAGTGGAGCTCTCTGCTTCCCTGTTATGGAGTCCAGGAAGAACTCATGCAAGTTAAAACAGAGGTCACAGTTGGTTTTTCAGGCAAAAAGACATTTTGTATAACTTGAAAGAATAAAAATGAAGTGTTTTTTTTGCAGCCTCCTTTTTGTAATTGCCATCTATAAAATATAATTGGTCTCTTAGTCAAACAAGGTTCTTGTGCCTTGGTATAGATTAGATATAGGTGTTGGCGTCTCTCCTTTGTCATTTATAAACAATCTAGGGCAGTTCTGCCCTGCAAAAACCAGGGAAGAGAGGAAGTGATGGTGATGAGTTCCTGTCCTGATGTGTAAATACAAAGGATGAGCGTGGAAAGAAATTGGTTGAGTAATTTGCAAATGCAAAAAGACAAGGTGCTGCATTGTTTCATGCAGCCTGATTTACTGTATTTCACCCTCTTCCCTTTTATAAACTTCCGCTCCAGAAAGAGAAAAATCCCAGCTGTTTTCTACATGTCTGTCACACAGACATGGGTTAAATGAGAAGTCAGTTTATCAGGTTGGTTTATGGGCAGCAAGTAATTAGTTATTGAAGGATAAGTGCCAGTAAGGGCATTTTGGATCATTTGAATTGTGAACCCCAATTATTTTACATTCGAGAGACATGTATTATGTGTGTAGAATATCTTGTGACCTGTATTGAATCCAACAAGAAACTTCCTTTTTCAAAAAAGGTAGGAGCTATATAGAATACATATTACTGTAGCAATTACAAATTCTACAGGTAGATGTATGCAGTTGGAATGGTAGTGACGTTAGTCACAAGCTGTTGATTTGAGTCACTGTTCATATTCTGTACAGTAAACTATACCTCCTCGTGTCTCGTCTGTCCTCTTGCTTCGTAAATTGTAATTAATTTTTGCATAGTGCAAATTTCTCTGCTGGATTGGTGATGCCACTGTCCTCAGAGGACTGATCAGGAGCCAACAAACTAATTTCACATGTGACCTGCACCTGATGAAAACATGCTTTGGGTTTAGTCTGATTATGACAAGAAACTGAAAAAACTAAATGTTGTTATTACATTTTTAGGGAAAATGTCATCAGGTCTCTAAATCTCTGTATCATTCTCTTTTTCAAATTTTGCGCTCCAAAAATATTTAAAATATTGCTCTTTGAATATTGGGACAGGATGTGTTTGCCCTCTTGCTAATTTGGCATACCGAAGACCGTGATCATTGTAGAGCTTATCATGCTTAAAGGTTTTTTTGTGACAATTATATTCAGAATAACAAGCTAATTAAATCATCCCTAAAATGGCATGGATTTGGCGTGACGACGTAGGGTCAGCAGAACTGTTACCAGGCATTACGTTTGGAGTGAGATCTGGTCTGAGATGTCTTTTCAACATATAGAAATGTATTATGTATTTAATAGAATGATTTGTGAGTTTATTTAAAATAGAAATGTATTGTTTATTTAAACTGGTGATATTGGTGTGTTTATGATTTAAATGTATTTTGTGTTTTTTTAAAACACAATGTTTTGTGTTTGTTATTACTGGTTTGAATGTGGTCTGGCAGAGGCAGTGTTAGACACTACCAGATAGCTTGTGCAAATGCAAGGTCAACAGTCTGTGATTATTGACTGCCGGCCATGCAAACGTGTAGAATACGTGTAGAATGTGTCCATCTCTGAGTTCAGTAATTGAGTGTTAATTCAGAGATGGTCCCGAGTATAAAAGCCTGCAGCTTTTCTTGTTCAGGGTGGGTGTTTTGAGAGGAGGAACGTGAGTGTGAGAGAGTGAGAAACGAAACAGACAGTAAGAAGGATAACCAGTGCTACGCGTGCTGAGGGCACCAGCACGGTACTTGTTAATTTTGGTGTCGGTGTTTGAGATCTGTTTTTGTTTTAAACTTTTATTTTACCCTGTGAGCGTTTGTTTTTGTTTTAAATTTTTATTTTTATTTTTGGGTGAATAAAAACGTCACACCAACGCACTTTTCACCCATAGTACCTGCCTGCGTGTGTCTCTGTCAGCTTTCTGGTCTGGGAATGTCCGTGCTGCCCTGTCACAGTGATGGATTTTTTTCATTTTAATTTCCATGTTTACTTTCTTTGCTGACACGTCTTGAAAATGAAATAAAGCCCTTGAAAATGATAAGCTGCTGCTTTTAGCCGTTCCACTGCATTGCCAGCTGATCGTCTTCCCTCCTCATTTTCCATTAACTGAACTCAGATGTTGTCCATATTGAAGGTAACTGAAACATTTTCAGTGCCATTGTTCTATGTGTATTGCACTGGCTTGCTGTTTATTTTAGACCTCTATAGTTCAGTTTGTGCGCTTTTCTTATTCACTAACCCATTTTCCGGATATATATATATAATATTATTATTATTTATTTTTTAACAGACGCCCTTATCCAGGGCGACTTACAATTGTTACAAGATATCACATTATACAGATATCACGTTATTTTTTACATACAATTACCAATTTATACAGTTTTGTTTTAACTGGAGCAATCTAGGTAAAGGTCCTTGCTCAAGGGTACAGCAGCAGTGCCCCCCATCGGGGATTGAACCCACGACCCTCCGGTCAAGAGTGCAGAGCCCTAACCACTACTCCACACTGCTGCCCATATATAGTCCAAAACCTTAAACTGGTATGTTTAAAAATTCTTGATCCACCATCTCAGCCAATCCCAGGCATTGGGTCATATCCATTTCCTAAAGTCATATCTGCCCTGGCAGTTCAGAGACAGGAGATAGACTAAATAAGAGCCAAAGGAGATTGAAACATAATCAACAGCTTTATTTAAAAAGAGCATTACAAAATAGTAATTGCTTGGTTGTGTTACTGTGTGGCCCTGGCTGGGAGCTGGCCACTTCATTTTCTTGTGTTTCACTCCATTTAGCTGCTAAATTGGTAAATAATTCCTGAAGAAATATTTTAAGCATTCTGGTTTAAAAGTCATTTTCACAGGCTGAGATGAGTTAGCTCATGTCACATAAAGGACCTCTTTGAAGTTTCTGTGTAGTGTTTAGTAAGAACTAGTGCGCTTAGTGGGAGGCGTTTCCTGGAAACAAATGTAGGCTTTACAGTGTAAGAGGGAGGCGGCCTTAACTTTACCTCACACAAGGAGTCCTAGTTTGTTTTTTGGGAAAGAAAAAAAAAAGACCTGGCTGTCGACTTTTTCCTGACCCTTTTAAGGTCGTTTAGGTTATAAGTCGTCAGCATTAGCAATGCTGTATTCACTTAAAATAACATTATTTAGTGTTCAAACAGACCAGAAAAGAGAGATGGGAAAGAAAAACATAGTTCAGTTCCATCCACTGGAACTTATTTTGACACCAGTAACCGCTCTGCTGTCTGGCTGAAGAGGCAAAACCAAGCAAATTAGTGGGTTTCACATTCTGTATCTCAGACCAAGGAAAGAAAGTCTGTTCCTCACTCCCATAGGAAGCAAAGTTAATTGTTTAGAGGTCAGAATTCAAATTCTGCCTCCTTGAGAGTGGTCTGTACAGGCTAAATGTTTTCTTTTTAAATACAATAACAATAATAATGTTCTTCTTCACAGGGTTTTCATTTACTGCCTTTATCATACTTTCATGCAGTTTTATCAGCTCTTTGTTTATTTAAAGGTAAGGCTTGATATGTGACTTGGTTTCCACCTCTTCTTGCTGTAGAATGATCATTTGTTATTATTTATCTTTTAGAACCAGAGTAGCACCCAGGGTTGTTTCCAGTGTCCAAGTACAAAAGAAGTTGATTTATTAAGATCGATTTATTTTACCTGTTGGGACTCGCACCACCATTTATTTTAGTGTGCATTAATCAGGTTTTGTTCTACAGATGAGGTAATGAGGCCTGAGGGCCTGTCAGGGGCAATGTTTTTGTGAATTCTAGGTTTACATAAAAAAAAAAAAAAATAATAAAATATGTATTGTGAACATTTTTTAGCAGCACTGTGGATTTCTTCTGCTCCCTTTAGTGTCCCCCCTTGTGTGTAGTGAGTCCATACCTGTAGACTGGTCCAGCCCACCTGTTGACTAGAGTTGCCAGGATCTCTAGAGCTCCCTTTGTGTAGGTGTGGTAGCTCGCTGAATTCCGTCTGGCTGGGTATGCTTATATTTTTTCACTTCACTTCCTAAAGACTTGTGGTAAACAGGTATTCAAAAATAATCCTGCATCTGCTTCTTGGCACTTAGGAGCTCTTCTCGTGGGTATACGGCATTGCCTAAAGAAACAAACAAGAACCAATTAAGGACGAGCTCCTCGTTCTTCTGCGCGGGGTATTTTGGCCCCAGTGGAGAGTGTTTACTGCTGGGTGTCAAGGTTATCCCTGCGGTGTTGATCCTGGGAAAAGAGCCTGGTTTCAAGTGCATCTTTCACAGACTAGAATGAGGGCAGGTCACTGTTCTGACCCTTCAACCCTATGGGGCTGCTTGAACCCATAATACAGTGCAGTTTAATGACCCTGTGCTATTTCTATGTCAACTCACAATCATATCTTCCATAGAGTCTGTATATCTGTGTTTTCAATTAAGATTTTTTGAATGTAACACAGGAGGTTTTTGTTTTGTATTGGTAGTACAGGGAGGGTGTTTGGGGCTCGTACTCCTACAGTATAGCATTCAGTTTGATTCAATCTCACCTGTCCTAAAGCTCTGCTGTATTAGTTACAGTAATTGTAGCATCTTCTTAGTAGCACCAACGGAGCCGCTGTGTTCTAGAAGTGTGGATGTTTACCAAGTAAGCATTTGCTAGGCCAGTCTGTTACTGAAAAGGGAGTAGGCACCATGGGGAGACATTCATCTGGATCAAACTCTGGCTGTGGAATGGATCTGTTTAAACGAGGCAGAGCTGCATTCTCTGAATGTCTGTAGTGCTTGTGTAAGGGCAATGCTACTTCTGTAGTCCTCTGGTTTGTGCAGATAACATGAAATCAAATCTCCCCAGTTTGCCTGACGCCGTCATTTCATTTGCCCACTGGATTCAATCATTTGCAGCTTGGTGTAAAATGCACTTAGTAAGCGGTGGGGAGCTAATTGCTTTCCTACCATATACAGGCAAAATGGTTTCATATTTTGACAAACTGGCTGTGCAGGTGCTAATGCTGGCAGTGTTTAGCCAGATATTTCTGTGCATTCATTTGCCTGCAGTTCTAAAGGTGGTCATTTGCATCATTGCTAGCAGTTTTTTTCTTTTTCTTGCATACACATGGCAAAAAAAGGATGTCGCTGTAATTAAAGCGAGCGAGCAAGACTTGCAGAATGATACCAGAAGGCATGTTCTGGTCTCGGAGGAATCCCTCCTCTGTTAATCATTTTGTTATGATGTCTTAATGATGCAATCTGTGGTTTAGGGGTTAAAAGGAAGCTTTGGGAGCCATGGGATCAATTCTTATTCCTGTCCCTCACTCACAGAGTGACTGGCTTGTGAGGAAGTTAATTCACCTTCCTCTGATTAAGCTGAAGCCAACTGAGACATAATGAGCATGACCATACTGAACAAGGCGAGGGGCTGGTTTAGGTGTCTTGAGATTTTACAAAATGGCATGTTGTAAACAGTTTCTAAAGGCACGCAATTAGCTGTGTGCCCATCTGGAAAAACAATATTTCCCATATGTTAAATGCATTGGCCACTATTCTGAACTGCTACTGTATGAAATGTGCCCCCTGTCATATCTTTCAGGACCAGCAGATTTAAATAAAATTGGCCATTACAGTATGGAACTTAAAGTAAATAAACTGTGAAGCTGCTTAGTCTTTAAATATACTAGTATTTATGTTTTAACTAATATACAATTTGAGGCAGATACTGTATGTTGGTAATGATTGTCCGAAATATAAACCAGTAAGGAAGGATAACTAGTTTTTTAATACTTAGCAGAGAAGAAACAGAGATATGTGTGACTGCTGTTTCTCACTCCTTAAGGAGGCAGTTTTTGCAGAGAATCTGTTGGTCTTATGCAGTGAATAATAGGAGCTGGCTTTGTTTCCCATAGCTAGGAACAAGACTCCAAATTTCAAAAGTCAAACTGTATGGTTAGCATGCAGAGTGCAGCAGGACTTCAAGGCTGCAGCGAATTGCTGGGAGTCGGATTACCTACAGGCTTCAAAACATACCAGATGGCCCTTTTATTTCTCTTAACGACAAGTGAAAATATAGAGAGAGTCAACAATGTGGCATGAGATTATAAATACACTGTTTTCGTGCAAACATCAATACTACCATCGTGGTAAGGGGGAATTTCTGCATGAGGGTAGGACACAAAAATAAAAAACACCATAACACTGTCAACAATCAGATATGACCAGTCTGCAAAGTGTTTGAATTGTTCCAGGTGGATACGTTACCTTGATTATCAGGTTTTAAAGAATTTTGGGGTGGAAATGTACAGCAAAGTGGAGTGTTTTTTACTGCGTTTGATTCGAAAGCACCTTTGTTATTTAGCCCATCGTGATTGAAACTACAACACGATCAGTAATGACATTTGTATAGCAGATTAACCAGTCATGTGAGATGTGAAGGGCAGTCCATATTTATATATTTTGTCGCTTGGGTAGGATTACAGTATATGCATGGGTCTGTCTTTTGTATCCGCTTCCCCGAGGCCTCCTCCTCTGATCCTTGTGGTTTGTGTTTCCAGGTCTCGATCAGCAGCCAGCCACTCCAGATCACACTGGGGCCCCAATTCCAGCTCTCAGAATCGACCTCAGGAACCGCGGAGCCGAAACAGGATCTCCACAGTCATCCAGCCTTTGAGACAGAGTGCTGCAGAGGTGGTCGATCTAACAGTGGATGAAGATGGTAGGTGTACCTTACTACAGGGCTTACGGGACTATGACAGGGGATTGTTGTAAAAAAACAGTTTTGAAGAAAAATATTCGGGATCTGTTTATATTTGGGAAGTAATACCAAAGCTCAATCATTGTTAGAAGGCTGTAACCTTCTTTGTATCCATTAAAACCCCTGTGGAACCACGTGAAGCAACAGAAATCTGTGAGAACAAGTTCATTCGGTTTTAACCTCCACGGTTTTCCCTGGTTAGGAAAATTTGAATTTGTACCACAAAACACAGTGAGGTATAAGTTGCAGAGAATCCAATAAGAACAAGTTACTTTTTGAAAGTTTTAGTTACAAAGCAAAACACATTGACATGTGAAAGGAAAGGCGAGTTGAGTTGTCATTGTAGGAGAGTCTTGTGCTTGGACTTATTTCTTCAGCCCATTTTGTAGGAATCAGTAATGTCAAGGTGTTTGTGATTCAGTAGGTGGGAAACATGTGACACAAAGGTCAGAGGATTCAAAACACTTATTGAAGAAAACCTTAATCTTGTCTATCTACAGTGGTAACAGCACCTCCGAATAGTGCGGTGACATGTCTTGGGTTAACAGGACCATCCTTTAAAATGAGGTGCAAAACTGAGATTCCATCTGCTCCACTGCAGGTCAGGATCACAGGGGTTTGGACTGGTGACATCTCCTTGAAGCTTTATAATCCTACCTTGTCAAAAATGAAAACATAAAGCCAAGTGACAGATCAGTGAATTGTCAAGAAAGATGACATCTGCTTATCAAATCTAGAGCCATTTGCTTGAACCCTTGTCCACTACATTGAACCCTTGTCCACTACATTTCAGCACACAGTACACTAGTGTATAACACTGATAAGATCTATTTTCTAAGAAATGAATGCCTTTTTTTTTCCTCTCGGTATCTGAGCAACACACAAACTTGAAATACTAGAGTCTGCTTCTGCGACGGTGCCTGCTGGTAGTTTTTTTTTTTTTTAATGACTGTAAATTGAAACAGACATGCAACTGCTCAGTTATTGATAGAGGGCCAGAGCCCCAGCCATTCTGGACCTGGCACATTTTAAAAGAACAATTACGAAATCTTGCAGTAATTCATTGCCAATAGCTACATTTCTCCATCAGCTTGTAGAGATTTATTCAAAAAAGCAAAATAACCCACAGTTTTACTTGTCTATTTAAAACTATATACAAAGCCAGGGGAGCTCTTTTAAATGAAGATTAGGCACATTCTGAAGATACAGTCAATTGTTTCTATTGAAAAATAAGATTCGATTTATACCTCCAACAGTGAAATTACTTCTGTGTGAGGCAGTTTTCCAATTATTTTTTTTCACCTTATCTTAAGATGCTAATCGTATTCCTATTTTTGCACAGCATGAAATATTCATTTTTTGATGTCTCTTAAATCCTTTGATTTTCTTTAATAGTAGTAATAATTCTATCTCCCTACAGGATTGGGTTTGGCACTGCAGGTATCATGCCAATATGTTCTTGTTGTATCATTTCAATTAAAGTAATTAACGTTGTAGAGCTGTACGTACAAATTGAAAGTGTGAGAATGAGTCATCTGATCAATCCTTTACCCTTTATAAAACCCCAAATGATATGCTGCTTTCCATTCGACAGCCATCAGGATTTTAGACCATGAGTAAAGCATCGTACAACAGCTAATGGTCTTCTTTTAAAATACATTTAAAAAAATGACTAACTTTACGATGTGAATAGTGATTATACCATACTTTGTGGAAGCTATTAAAACCATGAATACCCATTAGTATTTGTATTATTCCAAAGAAGGCAGAATGGATTACTAAACAATCGTCCTTCTCCATTAACACAGTGCCAGTTCGATCTATACAAGCTGTGGGAATGCGGTGCTAACTGCAAGCCACAGAGAAACAGTGTTAACAGCCCACTAGACAACTGGTTGCAGTGCTTGCTGAAGTTCACCAATAGCTTCAAAGCACATTCCACCACCAGTCACAGCAATGTTAACCTGCAAACAAACCAAAACAATAATAACTATTTTTAGAATTCATGTCTTTGTTACAGAGCAGAACATTGCGTGGGTGTTCTAGAATGTATTGGTGAACATGACAGATAGAAAACAGAAGAAATGTAAGAAAATCAGAAGAAATGTATTTTTATATCGGCAGAATATCGCTCTTGGCTTCTAAAAGAGGTAGAACATGAATGGATGGACATTTTTGCTCTGTAACCTTTACCTGCAGTTGGCTAGATATATAGGTATATGTAGATCTTGACAAGGATCAGAATTATTTTGAGAAAACAAACTTGTCCACTGAAGGCCAGTGTATTTCCTGGCAGCGTATTGTGGCAGTCATATTCCCTGCCAGCATACATCCGAGACGAAATCTCTTCCAATGCATTTTTATTATCATCTTCCCAGGGGACAGTCGATCAGGCTGCCAAAGAACTGATATAGACATAATCACACAGTATTGCTTAAGTTCCTCTTGCATTGATTATCGCGTGGAGGACGTTTATCAGGGATAAAGATTGCAGATGAAAACTGCATTGAAACACATACAAGTGAGCATGTGTTTCTTCAGTGATGGGGGAGGGGGTTATAAATATTTCAAATTCTCCAGCACTGTATTGCTTTAGAGAGGACAGGAGTACTGGCATTCATGTACTGAGCACTGTACAGAAATAAGAACATCTCCATTGGGAACGCAAGAGTGTGAGAGAGCTGTGCAAAAATACTCTGCATTGTAAATGAGGACTATCCCTTTTCAAGGAAGTAGACTGCATAAGGCACACTAGGCGTGGCATTCAAAATGAATGCTTTAGTAAACATTGGTGCTGCAGCTGGAAGCAGCCCCCTAGTACTGTTCATGTTATCCTGGTGAGTGCACAGGGCTGAGCTGTTGGTTTTTATTGTTTTCAAATTCAGACTAGATGCTTCAAGGCAATCGCGTGTCTGTTTTAACAATGTCCTTATCATATTGTGGGTGATATTTACAATTGGTCATTTCTTTTCATGCCCCTTGATTTTTTTATTTTTTTCTAAGTTCCACAGAAGGAGAAATGGCTCATCTATTCTGTGGTGATTATTACCTGAGTACAATACATTCTCACAGCTTTATTTTTTGTTTTATTAGATCCCACAGTAGTGCCAAGTACATCTGCTGTTGCCAACTCCCAGTGTGTGAGCTCCACTTCCAATAATGCATCTACCTCAGAACAACCCCCAGAAGCTGCCCTGGGCCCCTCCAGTAGCAGCCATGCCTCTGTGCCAGTGAATGTGGGAGTGTCTTCACACAGCACAGCTGGTTTGACTGCAGGGGGTAAGTGCAATTAAATATTGTACTGTAAGAATGTGTTTTACTGGTAATGATGGGGCTGCTCTTGGGTAAATGCCACTCAGGAGAAGGCAGAGCTAGTATGAAATGAGGGCTGAGAGACCAAGAACAATCACAAGAAAATTTGGAGAGTCCTCCCATCAAAGATAGACCACCTTGTTGTAAAAGAGATCCCAGTGTCTTTTCTTACATGCTGCACTGGTTTAGAAAAAGAAAGAAATTAGCTCATCCGCTGGGGTTTAATTGTTTTTATTTCCTTGTCTAAAGATGATGCTAGAAGAGGAGCCTCGGTAGCTGGGAATACTGGTACGGCCATGCCCCGGCTGCCATCCTGTTGCCCCCAGCATTCTCCATGTAGCGGCCCCTCGCAGGGTCACCCCTCCCTGAGCCATGGCCACTCGAGCTGTCTCCAGCAGCAGCAGCAGCAGCAGCAGCAGCACGGGCATCCCCACCACTTCCAGCACCACCACCATCACCACCACCACAATGTGCATTCAGCCGGCCCACAGCCCCCGCTGCCCATCCCCGACTCCAGCTGCCCCCTGGAGAGACCCACGGCAGTGCCAGCACCCTGCGGCGCCAGCAGCGGCACAGGCAGCCAATATCACGATCAGGTAAGTCCCATACCCACAGAATTCAATTGCGTCTGAGGGTTATTGATGAAAAATTATGTATTAGGGAAACAGAACTCAGAATGATTAAGCCAAAGCTAACCATATAAGTAAAATAGCTTTTAAAGCGGTTTACTCCTTTAGCTACATTTCCCACAGTCTTGAACATTGGGCTAGGGAATAGACTCCCTTTTTTTTCTTAACAGTTTGTTTTATTCTAACTATAACTATAGAGGTCGATTGATGCTAACCCCATAATAAAACCACGTATGGCTTTCAATTGAGAATAGAGACTTTCTAATATCTATGTATGCAGCTTTTTGTGAGATTGCATGTATGCATCGCTTTAAAGATCAATCCCCTAGCGATGTTTCCAAAGGAGCTGACCTCATTACCAAGACCAGATTTCTCTGTGATGCTTCACTCCCTTATCTTGGAATGGGGGAGGGGAGTGCTGTGCTTACACCCCTTTAGATAAATAAATAATGTCATCTAGCTTCATCTCGCATGCTGGCTGCTCAACACTTAATGGCGCAGTAGTAAAAGACGCCTGTGGGTTTTGAATGCTGCCATGCCAACTCTCAATAACACTGTCTGGACCCAACCCCCAGAAGTCTTCTTTGTAAACCCAGTTGCAATACAGATGCTGCTGGGAAAGGCAGGTCTAGGATCCCTTAAAGCAGACTTCTGTCAAGTTTAGGCTTTGCGCCACCACTCAAACCACGAGTAAAGGTTGCAAAAGCATTTTTTTTTTTTAAGTAAATATACAACATAAGCAGTTGTGTGTGATTTGTGATTTTTATATTTGACTGTAACAACTAATCACAGACTGTGTTGTACATTGCAAGGTAAGTTCAACAATTATGCATTATGTTTTTGTAAAACCATGAAGCCTTCCCATTCTGATCTGTACTATATATTATCCTTGCATAGCTCAGGATTATTAATATGAAAAGGCAGAAGAAAAAACAAATAGACTGTTACCAAATATTAATGCAAATAATGATTTTTCTATTTTGTAACCCTTCAAAGGTGCCTCAAAGAGGAGAGTGAATGCACTTCTGTGTGCAACTATGCACAAATATACCGTATTCCTTCCAATTGAAGACGCACTTTTTAAACCATTTTTTTCTTCTCCAGAAATAGCCTGCCTCTTGGAGTACAGTATAGTGATGCGTGTATTAAATAATCGCCAACAAAAGACGTGACTACCCAAGTACACAAACAGCAACGTGACTTACTGCTGAGAAAAGACAAACAAACACATCACTGACTGAATACACACGCAGCAACGTGACTTACTGCTGAGAAAAGACGAACAAAAATCTGATCTCGAATCATCCATGACGTACAGGCAGCCATTTTCAAAAAAGCTTCATTCTTCCTGAGGAATTCAAAGATAAGCTTTTACAATTTCAGCTTTTCGTTATTAGGCTCAGTTCTAACAAACAGTACCAGCTTGGACAGATCGGAAATGCTGATCAGACCTCCATATCTTTGTAAATGCATATTTATTTTATGTTTTATTTTATTCCTCAAATTGAGGAATAGAAATTTGGGCTGCGTCTTAAATTCGAAGGCATACGTTATATATGTTAAAGTACATCAGTCACTATAGTCACTAAATCCCTGAATGTATTCCTGTGACTAGATTTTTTCAGCATATGCTCTGGGCAGGTGCATAATCTTAAAGTGATTGAAACAAGATCCGGTTTGTAAAGCATAACCCTTTCTTCAGAAAACATGTTCAATGAGTAATGTTTGGGGTTTGCTCTAATTGAGGTCCCAAAGCTCACTTCCTGCTCTTGCACCTATTTGTACAACTGAGACTAGGGGTTCAATGAGGTATTGTTACATTTTATCACTAAATACATGAATTTGGAGATTTTATTTTCTGCAAGGCTAAATTTCAGTAGATTTAAGGTACATTTAAAAGTTTTAGTTCCATGTGATTCAATAATTTATGGGTGGATCTGTGTTCACAATTAGGTGCTGGCTTTTGAACATAAGTGGTTATTTGTTGTACACATTATGTAGCTGTTTCACATTTTGATAAACCCCATAAGCAGTGACTGATATTACAGATGCATGTACAGCCACAAGCCACATCCCCAGAATAGGTCATGTATAATACATCAAAGTCTTTAACCTTGTTTAAAACGGAACTGATTTCTCTTAGAATACAGAGCGAACTATACTTCACTGGATATGTCATGTTGTTTTTTGTTGGTTTTTCAGCTCACTGTTGGAGGGCTGTGAATGAGGTCCAACAGTAAATTGTTTCATGTATCTAATCCAGCAATGTTTTATAGAAACGTACGTATTTCAGTGGCTTACAGGGAGGACAGCTCCTTACAATATTCAGTCAATTCAAAGATCAAAGGCAGTCATTGTCTAGTGTTTGGTCACCCAGCAGTGTACTCTATACTTCTTTCTTCTTTTAGGTTTAGCAGCTAGCTCTTGTGAATGTATTCTTTTAGTTGCGTTGTCCTGCTCATCCACAGTTTGCTAGGCAATACAGTATTTGGGCTTTTTCTGTGACATCAGCACCAGATTGACAGGGATGGGCGTTAGCTTTTTATTTGGATATTACATTTGGTTTTGATTAATTGTTACTCCTAAGTAATATACTGCCCATAAAATACTCCCGAACTACAGGTGTTCCCAACATTGGAAAATATAGATGATATGCCAAAGTTGGTAACTATTCATCTATTTTTTTTAATTCCTCTTTTGGTTAGAGTTCCAGGAAATCAATGTACAACAAAATGTGTTTTAAATATTTTATTTTAAATCTATATATGTATTTTAGCAGACCCTGCCTGTGGATCTAAGCAACAATGGCTACAGAAGCCACGGGAGCAGCAGTTTCCATGGAACCTCTGCCTTTGATCCTTGCTGCCCTGGCTCCTCGTCAAGAACTACAGCTTTTGGTCCTCAGAACACTGCTGGGCCCATCCAACAAGTGACCGTGGACAGCTATGGATCAGCCATGGTCGCCCAGCCCCAGCCCCAACCCCAGCCCCAGCCCCAGCTCCAGCCCCAGCTCTCCTCCTGTAGACATTACATGCACCCCACATGTAAGTACCCCTTCCAAATTCAAACTTGGCTCACACATGTTTCTAGGAGGACTGTATGCTCTATTTAGATTGCAATGAATTAATATTCATAAGCTTTTCTAGCACAGGCATATATGCCTCTCAACCCCTGGGATGCCAGCCAGAGACACATGGTGAATATGAGGAATCGCCAAGAAAAAACAGCTTGCAAGTCAATGAGAACACATTGAGTAAACAGGAATAGTAAAAGAAAGAATATGGATATTAATAGATACATTATCTAAATGCAACTTGTGTAGTAAGTAATCTCAATTAATAAAACCTGTACTAGCCAAGTTTAAATAACATGAACATATTGTAGTGTAGGCCACAATGATACCTACTGTGTATATGTTAGCTGATCTGTCAAGCCAGGCATGTAACCAAATGACTACATTTCAGGGTTTTGGTGAAATGACTATAGATTATATATATTTGGCAAGCTGCCTCAAAGTTGTGGTCATTTTGGTCTAGCGCCTGGTTTAACAGAATCGGTGTTAAGATACTGTGTTAGGGGGTCCCCGAGGGGCTCACCTGGTAGAAGCGCAGCCACGTGGTGCGCAGGGTGAGTCGCACAGCGCAGGTTCACGTCCTGGCTGTGTGAAGTAGGCCAGTCTTCACTGGGGACTCTGAAGGGAGAATCGCATTGACCCAGGCACTCCCATGGGTTAGGGAGTGAAAAAGGGCAGGGACTGTTTCACCTAATCACTCTACAGAGAACCCTGCTGGCCAGGCACCCAGTGAGCTCAGAGCAGACACCTGCAGGGCTGGGCTGAGGTCGATGGCTCACTGACATTCGCTCTGGAGTTCCTGGGTGAAAAAGAAAGCTGGCTTGGTTGTGGGATTGGAGCATGCCCACTGAATCTTTGGGTCTCCTGAGCCATGTGGGGAATTGCTGCGGTCAGGAGAAAAGCGATTGGGCATTCCAAATTGGGAGAAAATCTGATGGAAAATTATAATTGGACACACTAAATTAAAAAAAAATACTGCATTATTTACTTATTGAATAACCATATAACACCAAGAAGAGCCTTTGTAGACCTGCCAGGCCTTTTTTCACTAATAAATAACTTCCCTAGTACTACCGTTTTCATAAATCTGTGGGTAAGGATTTTGCCCATTTCACCATTATATTTTGCAATGTTTCTCAGTGGTCCCTGAGCTTATGAGTTTGGGCCACTAAAAAGCACCTGTATTATTTAAAAAGCAGAAGAAACAGAAATGCTTTGTATTTAGTCATTCTATACATTCTGTTTGGGGTGGTTTGTATCAAGCAATGTGGTTGTTGGACACTCTCAGATGAAAACAGTTTCTGACTTTTTTTTTTTTTTAAAGGGAGCATTAACAGCAGCTATCATCGAAACTACATGATTTAAAAAAATAAAAAAGCAGCACACAATGGTGGTGTACTCTTTGTTCTCCATATCTACCTATTTCTCCTTTTGGCCGCGAGGTGCGATATGCTGGCTGGCCGCTTTATGCTAATTAACTGTTATCCCTCTACAAGCCCCACCTCCCCTGGGGCCGGGAGATGCGTGCAGCTGAGCGTCGCTTTTTCCGATTGGTCTTTTTTTCTTTTCACCTCCTCAGAGTTGCCAGATTT
Source organism: Acipenser oxyrinchus oxyrinchus (assembly GCA_030684275.1). Lineage (NCBI taxonomy): Eukaryota > Metazoa > Chordata > Actinopteri > Acipenseriformes > Acipenseridae > Acipenser > Acipenser oxyrinchus. The sequence goes on along the minus strand of CM060271.1, from coordinate 24,369,879 downwards.
GATTGGTTTTTCTGGGGCTGGTTTTGCCCAAAATGATTTTTTTTTTTTGAGGTGGTCTGCTACTCAAATAAAGTAAAATCTCGCTAAGATCCAGCTCATTTACACTTTCAAACATGACTTCAGTGGATTTGTCCGGCATGAACTACCCCTTTTGCGGCTATGAAATATACATAGGTAGTGTATTTGTTATTATTAAAGTGATTTAAGAAAGTTTATGTGTTGTGGACCGTGGTGGCTTTACTGCGGTATCCTGGTTTAATTTGTAGCGTCCAGCGCGTTTTTTTAAAAATATTAACGTACCACGTATGTGGAATTATTTTATTTTTTAATTAATTTAGTTTTATTTTGGACGGTAAGCAGTAGGGAAACCTTGTGCTATAGTTGAATTGTTGTTTTAAGTTCGTTGTGTGATATTTTGTTACTGTGATGCTGTTATAAAAAAAAGCAATCGATTTTGCAAGCTGGAGATTATATATATATATATATATATATATATATATATATATATATATATATATATATATATATATATATATATATATATATATAAATGCCCGTATTCCAAATGGATTCGAGTAGACAATACCAGGAAAACACCGGTGCTATCCTTCCTTTTGTAGGCCGATCTGCACAAAGGCTTTTCAGTGAAGATTTCAATTCACTTATCTGTATCGTCATAAACCAGTTCTCTACTTTTTGCAGTAAACCGTCTTATATTGTTTACGCGTGTATTTTAAATCTATGATGTGGCACATTATTATATGAATTGTTCTGGAAGCGTTGGGAAATGTTTTTGTTTAAATTATGTTCTTACATTCATTGGTGGATTGTAACTACGAATATAACCATGCTTTATTATTTGCTACTGTGAATAATAACAATATAACTAGATCGAAATGGATTGTTGAAACTTTCTGGATCAATGTGAAATGTGCATCATACAGATCTACTGCCATTCTCTGCAATATGCTGTAAGTGTGCTGTCGTTTTGAATAGACCTCAGTATTTGTCAAACCTGTTGCCTGGTTACCTGCCATGATGTATTCGTTGACCTTAAATAATTCTCTGTCACTGTTGGATGACATTTCCTGAATGCATTTAAATAGTTAACGACCTTTAACTACAATATGTGTTTTTGCTGATGTTAAAATTGTATACATTTTTATTTGATGTGAAAATAAGTCATACAGTACGCAGAGTAGCACAGACATACTGTCAGTTGTACACACCGTTGGAACATTTGCAAACCTATCTACAAGGCATGGGCGCACTGACATAAACAGTCGCGTTATAATAAGGTGGTCGGATGTCAGGAAATATTACTAAACCCTCCGCTAAATGGCGCGTGTGTGTATAATATATATAATATAACAAATCTGTATAATTAAGTTTCTAAGTGTAGTAGCAGCAGTGTCTGTCTTCAGAAAATTCAACACAAATGGACTGTGATGAGCGTTACAATTGGCATCTTTATTCACTGCTGTTTAGTTTGTCAGTCAGGCTTTTTCAGTGTCGCTGTACACATCTATAGCAACATGCTAGGGAACTGTTCTGTTATGAAAATGCATAAGCTCAGCATATTCTCATGGCCTATATGCCAAAGTGGATTATGCTGGTCTGCTGACTGCTTTAGTAGAATTTGTTATTTTTTATTTATTTAAACTGAAAATAGTATTGGTCTTTTTTTAACTCTTTTATAGTAACGATTAAGCTTTAAGTAGTAAAATAAAAACGTCACTTGTATGCATTGGCTTAAACAGCTGCAGAAATATTGTGTAATGCTGGAGCTGGTTCAGACATTTCTGTGCTATGATGGATTTTAAAATAATTGGAAAGTGGCAATTTTAATCTAATCTCTTAATCTGTGAAGGTGCCTGTGCAAGAATATCTCATGGTCCTCCTGCAGCTATTCTTATAAAACATATTTTGCTGCAGAAGCTTCTTAGATCTGAACCGGCTTTTTAAACTAACGCTAATCTTTTTGTTTGTTGTATAGATGGCCCGCTGGCACGATCACTTCACCACCAAACTTCTTCCTCCTGCCCTCACTCACATGGAAACCCCCCACTCCCACCACAGCCCCCACCACAGACTGAGTATGTTATTCCTCACCCTGTGCACCCCTTTCACCCCCAGCTCCCCTCTCACACACCGAACCACTCTGTGCCACCAGCACCGCCCCCCACCCTTCCCTCCCACCACCTCCCCAGTTCTGCAGCACCTATACCACAGCACATACCCCATGAGCACCAGCCCCTTGCACATCACATGGGTCCCTCCGTACAGAGACTTCACCAGCACGAGATGTTGCAGAGGATGGAAGTCCAGCGGAGACGCATGATGCAGCACCCAACGTAAGTCCACATTCTTCCTGTCATTGCTTTAGGGAGATAGCTTTCATGTGCTTCGTCCTGGACTTTGCTCATAAGAGATTCTGGTCTGATGTAATTCACAGCAATGATAAAGGTAGACTAATTTTCATATTGTGGGTAAATTAATCTATAACAGGCAGAAAGGATTGCAAATATATATGTAGCACAGAAAAGGACTGGTTGATCGTGTAATGGTTAGAGTCCTACATTTTTGTTTCTAAAAAAAAATAAATATATATATATATAATATATCATGCATAGCAACTAAAAAGTGATGACCGGACAGATGGCTGCAAATTTCTGGTCTCCTTCCTGTTTGAGGGGATGGAAGGGATTTTTCTAGTTTGCAGGACATAGATCAGCTTTCCCTTGGGATCAGTAGTACAGTGTTCATAAATCCATGTATGTAGTCCGTGTTTAACTAACCTTTTGTATGTGTGCTTTCTCCAATTAGACGAGCACACGAGCGTCCTCCACCACACCCTCATAGAATGCACCCTAACTACGGGCACGGGCACCATATTCATGTTCCGCAGACTATGTCCTCCCACCCACGACAACCGGACCAGAGAGCCTGGTTAGTGCTGTTCATTGGGATTCCTGACGGCTTTTGTTTCCATTCTGAGCTTCCACTGTAATGGCTCTTAAAGTTCGAAATGAGGATACATGTTCGAATGGAGGATACATGACCATGCAGCACGTCATCTGTATACAAAATTGTATTTGTTTGTTTTTTAACTTGGATTATTTTCTTTCTTTCTAGGGAACTGGGGATTGAAGCTGGAGTGACTGTAGCTCCTTATCCACCAGGCCATTTGCATCCTCACCTACCACATTACCACGCCCCTCCTCGACTTCATCATTTCCCTATTGTTCCATTTATGGTAAGTCCAAATATGCTGTGTTTTTTGTTATTATATTGAGCTCAGGCTTTAGTTTGTACTACCACACTGAAATTGCTGTAGTAGTATTTACAATGAATACAAATGATCTTTCTTTCGTTGAATGAACTATTACAAATAAAAGGTCATTGTAGGCAGCGCTTCAGATAAGCTGCAGAAAGGGTGTTTTAGGGATTGAAACACCACTGAATTACAAATGATATTTCAATTGAATGTGTAATGAATACACAGAGCAACTTTGCAGCACTGCTTGAGTTTGCATGTTATCAAGCTGCTTGTACGTCGTTGGTTCCTGGCGTCTCAATGGTCAATTGTAAATATACTGCATGCGGTAACTAGAGAAATGACGGAACAGCTTGTAGCCTCACATGGGAATTGCCAGAAACACATGACCAATAAGTCTTGTTGAAAGTATATTTGATCCAACTCAAATATATGGTATGTGCATACAGGCCTTTTGTTAAGTATATCCCATCTGCAGCGTTGGAATAAAACAAAATAATATTCTTTCTGTTTATTTGCTTCAAAGCCATATTGTTTGTGGTCAATAAGCAAATAAGAATAATTTGTTTTTATAGTAAGGCCAGGTTTTTTGTACAGTAGTTCAAAGTAGCATTGGTTAAAATGTAAGGCTGTAGTTAATGCATAACCCATAAGTTAGCATTAAAGTATGTACAGTGTTTATTGAAAGTACTCATGACTTCAAGGTAAAGTTGCGTTTTACTCACATAGTGGCTAATTTACTCAGTGACCCAAAACCTTATCTATAGTGCTGATTGTAGATTAAAGGTTAACATTATCTTGTTAAAAAAAAAAGAGTAGAATTTATATTGGGGATGAATGACAACCTGCAATGTGGGGGTCTTGGGAAGAAAGCATTGTTTCTAGAATTTTAATTATAGGAGGCTGTGTGGTCCAGTGGTTAAAGAAAAGGGCTTGTAACCAGGAGATCCCTGGTTCAAATCCCACCTCAGCCACTGACTCATTGTGTGACCCTGAGCAAGTCACTTAACCTCCTTGTGCTCCGTCTTTCGGGTGAGATGTAATTGTAAGTGACTTTGCAGCTGATGCATAGTTCACACACCCTAGTCTCTGTAAGTCGCCTTGGATAAAGGCGCCTGCTAAATAAACTAATAATAATAAATGAGAAAGGATGGGATTTTACTTGAATTAAATGCATTTGCCTTTTTACAGCATACCGGTATGTCCGAAGTAACCTACCCACACATTCGGTATATTTCATCAAGAATGTCTGGATTTGGCCGAACATATGAGGTACGTATAAGAAAAGTTAGTAAGTATTGATAACAAGTTTTGCTATTAATCTGACTTTTTGTACTGTTGCTAGGCTTCATTAAAAATCAATAAAATCCATCATGGTAGACTGCTGGGGAGGGGGTGGGTATTTTCTTTCGCAATGTTATAGAGGCTTAGAGATGCCAAAAGGCAAAGTCCCTGGTGCATTTATTAAGCCATTTAACTCCTTCAATCCCTGATTTACTTTGCATTGTTGCAGCTGCAGTGCCAGTAGATTAGCACCTATTAAGAATGGTTCGGTCTGTCAGTCTCACATGTCTGTCTGTCTTCCTGTAGGATCTGCTTCATTTAGAAGAGAGATTAGGAAATGTCAATCGGGGTGCCTCTCAGGGAACAATTGAGAGGTGCACTTATCCACACAAGTACAAAAAGGTGAGAACTGCTGGAACGGACGTCAAAGGGGTAGCCTGGATATTTAACATACAAACCTTTGTATGGCCCATGATCAAGGCTTTGTTGAAATAGGTTAGGTAGTTTTAATTTGCTGTTTTTTTCTTCTTTTAATCCAGTGTACCTGTTTGAAAGTCAGTTCATTACAATAAAGCCAGAAGATGGAATGGTATATATAAATGCATCCTTGTAGTAAATCATATTGATATATTGCTCTGTGGGAGACGGATACCCTTGTGCATGCATTTGTCTACTGCAAGAACACCGTATAAACAAGCATTTATATGATACTTTTTATTGGGGGGGAGGTGTAACATTGCACAGTGAGTAATGGCTTTTAAAATATATGTACTATTTTATAAATATCACATTTAATAGATGCAGTGCATTATTCATAGATGTTAAAACGTATTTTCAAGCCTCAAATCATTCCTACAAAAGGTGCAGACACAACTAATGCTGCTGCTGAGACTAAAAAATCCTCTGCAGAAATAATGGCAACTGTAGCTTTATAAGCAGACCGTTCATTAAAATAAGTCAGTTTGTCTGTTTGGTTGTTTTTTGTGTAGTTTAAAGGAGCTCTAAACTTAATAGACATCCAATTTAATACAAGTAGGTTTTATTTTTTCTGCAGAGAAAGCTGCACGGTAAACAGGACGACGACGAGGGAGCAGAAGAAGACACTGAAGAGAAATGTACCATCTGTCTTTCTATGCTCGAGGAAGGAGAGGATGTCAGGTAAACCCTAGGAGCTTTGTTCAGCCTCATCTGAAGTTAACATACATCCTTTTTCCCCTGCTGTAATTGGGAACAGTGTGTTAAGCGAACGATAAATTCAAAGTAAATGTTTGGTCAAATGAGGTGGAGCAAAGGATCTCCAAAAAAAAAAAAAAAAAATTAATAATAATAATATAATAATAATAATTGGACCTATACAGAGAAATATAATACATGCACTGTTTAAAGATCTTGGCTGTTCATGGAATGAATAAGATCTTGTGCCCTCTAGTGTATAAACATAAAATGACACATCAGTAGGAACACGGTTAATTTACTTTTTTTTTTCTTCTTTACAGACGCCTTCCCTGTATGCACCTTTTCCACCAACTCTGTGTCGATCAGTGGCTCACCACCAATAAGAAATGTCCCATTTGCAGAGTGGATATCGAGGCCCAGCTCTCGGCTGAAAGTTGATGCTATTTTCAAGAACTTTCATTTTTGTTTTTCTCAGTACTGCAATCAACCAAAGATGGCATGAATTACCTGCGCAGATTCAAAAATAAAACAACAAAAAAAGCATTGAACCTAGAGTGCCAGCTAAGTCACATAGTACCGTTAATGCTAGAACTACATTCAGTATAGATTTAAAATTTTATTGTATTTATAAAGCTTTTTTATGTAGCTTTTAATTGTTTTATTCTGTGTCATTTTTATTTTTGCATGGTTCTGTGTAATGCATTTATTTGCACATATAATGGGCTTCACGTCCTCAGACTTGCAGGCAAGAATAACTGCTCTAGAAAGGTAGCATTTGTTTTTAAGATTTTTATTTTATTTTTTTTAAAATGCCTTGCTTTACTGGAATAGAATGTCAACATCCATTACTAACCTTACGTGATTAATTTAATTGATCATTATATATTAGTTTTATGTATAGAGATTGTGATCAACTAGTAAAGGAAATATAAATCAAGAGATTTTTTCATTAGGAAGAACAGCTGCTGTATTAAATTTGGTAGACGGCGTCATTCAGTGTCAGCCTAGTGGGGAAAAGACTGAACCATCAGTTGAAAACAGTAATTAGGAAATGCATACAAAAGCCATTTCCCTTTCTTCACACACCTTTATTTAAATGTTCACTTTCCATGCATAATTTAACACAATATATGAATGTCAAAAAATTATGTATTTTGACTGTTCTTTTAACTGATAGGCACGTAGTTGAGCAGTGGGATGCAGGCACAATTGATCCTGTCAAATAGCTGTTCGGACCACTGCTCAGACCTTCCCCATGCTTGGTTTCAGAAGCTGTGATTTTGATTTTTTTTCAATTGGGCATGGGCAGATTACATTTCGACCTGTAATCTTATTGCAAACATAAACGACTTAACTGCAGCTATACTTTGCATGGTTTGTCTGGCAAACACAGCTAAGACATGTTCACTGCTCCTGCTGGCTTGACGGGTCTGCATAGATTGTATATATATATTTTTTTTCTTTTAGTACTGGTTGTCATAAATTTACCTTTTGTCTCTGTAATGTTGCAACAAACACATTTGCTGCCGTGAACAACTCTTAAACACTAATATTAATCTCAACTAGCTAAATTGCATATACTTGCACATAAAGGTGAAAAAAAGAGACTGTAAAGAGACCTGTGAAAAAGGAAAAAAAAAAAAAGTGCGTCAAGGTAATGTATTTCCGCTAGGATTGCAGAATTTTTGAAATTGTAACATTATAAATGGAGTGTTGGAATGGAGTACTAATGGCAGGTATCCATGCATTCATAGACTTTTAATGGCCCCAGGATGCATTTCCAAGGGATTTATATTAGTTTAAAATAAAAAAAGAAATAAAGTTAGGTAACTCTTACTTGTCTCTGTCTGTTTTGTGTCACTCTTGTGTTTCCATGATGGATATTTAACATCACACTTTAGTCTTACTTGTTTTAGGATAAAGAGTTTTCTGTTTTAGTCAAGCTCAGGTAATGGGATACATGACACTGAAATGCAAGCATCTTGTTTACCTGAATTATCTTCTTGGACACCATGAGCAATGGGAATGCTTATACTTTATATCCATTCTCCTAAGCTGTGGTTTTGCACAACTGTGACCAATGATTCTGTTCTCAAGTCTGTTTAGTATGCACACATTCCAAGAGAAAGAAATGCAACTCTCCATTTAGTACAACGTGTAGACAGTTTGTTTAAAAGCATTTCCAATGCCTCAATCAATTCAATGTTAGGTGAATAATTTAATTAGCTGAATATGAATGCTGGCAAAAACACTGAGATAACAGGATTTTACTGTACTACAAACATCATTCCACCCACATCTTAAAATTGTAAACTATATATCAGAAAGAAAACTATTCTATTAACTAAATCAATAAGAAGTTACTCATGATAATCTGTGTCTCATTTTCAAAAACATTTGCCATCTGTGTACCATCTGAGTCATGTAACACACTTAAAGCAGTCCTGGTTCTTCTTTCAAGAAAGTTGGGTTGCTTTTTGCTTTTTATATTTCAACGCCTCTAAGTAAGCAATGTTTGTGCAGATAAAATTGCTCTTTTCCATCATGGCATATGCAGCTCTGCAGTAGGTTTGAATTTCATTATGAAATATGCCCTGCCAGCTGGTTTGAAATGCACAGCAGTAATGGCTCCCCCTCTAACTACCAAATGCTTTACTTTTGTACTCACTCGCACTAAATATGGAAGCCAAATGATCTTTTTTGAAAATCAAAATACAAAATATATAATGAGCTTGTCAAATTTAATGTATACCAGCTTGAATGAATATAACACACAATAAGCAGATTACCAGTAAACCCCAGAACACACGTTTTGCTCATTTCAGGTGGCTGACTGCAGCATCTACAATAAACAGTCTCAAATGTCCAGTCCTTTTGGCCTTGGTTTCACTGTGGGGAGGGGCTTTGCAACGTAACTTCCCATAGCAGTGAAATGAAACCAAGGTCCATCATGACAGCCAGTGGTATTTATGAAAACTTTCTATTTGCATATCCCTAAAAGATCGAACGTGTGTCCCTGACTGTTGTGCTGGGCGGTTCAGTCCACCCCTCATTGCTAAACGAGGAGTCCCTTAATTCCTCTGGATGGTGAAAATGTCCTGCAGTTTTTACTGGAAAATACCGCCCTATATGCTGAAAGAGGTGAACTTGAACCGTGCATTTGTGTAATAAATATCACTGCCCGCTGGATGAGGAGGAGGAGACGGCGGGGAGGCATCATAATAGATTGTAAAATAGTAAACCAACTATCTTTAATAACTAAAAGTAACGTGCAGTACGCCCTATCTTTGATGTGTTACATAGATGCCGGCACCTAAGGTACAACGACTACGATTCCCAGAATGCACTCCGATAAATAAACTTATCTTCTCAACGTCTCGCGAGACGAGCGATAGTACTTTATGTTTGTATTTTTTTACGAAAACAAATGTGAAATTTAAAAATGATTATAATTTATACACATGCAAATTACTTGTACGACAGAACAGAGACGAGAAAAATAATTCGAACGCTCTGCGAACAATGTTGGCGAGAATTGTTTCCTAGACAACGCATTCCAGTGATTGTCGCCAGCCAATAGAGGCAGTGCATCCTCTGAGGTGGTAACCAATGAGCGCGCACGGAGCGGTATTTGAATGGTGGAGCGTGTGTTGTGAGCATATAGCTTGCTCGCTCAACAGAGGCATTCAGTGTGAAAATCGCAGTGCTTTAAATTTGGAAGATTAGAGTAACCGTTTTAAAGCCTTTTTTTTTATTTTTTAAGCTCTTGTAAAGCAGTTTTTATTTGCTCGGTTCTCTTACAGTTGCCCAAAGCCAACGCAGAGAAGATGGCTTTCGCACGTCGCATTGCTGTAAGTGGAATTTTTGTTTGAAGTTTACTGTTCCTAGTTAAAACTTAATATGACCGTGTTTACAATCAAAATTAAAACAGCTTGTTTAAGTTTAAAAAAAAAAAAAAAAAAAAAAGTTCGAAGGATTTTGTGTCGTCTAAGTGGTTATGGTTCACTAGCTGGTTATGGTTTCCTGCAGTAATACTAATACAGGCAGGCCCAAGACCGTGTTTGCTATGCGGATTGAGCTTACTAGGTTTGTGAATTCTTATTTAAATAGAAGTCTCATGCCTATTTTCTCGAAGCACCTAATCTTGATGGACAGCTCTGTAACACTGTTAACTGTCTTAGCACAGGCATGACGGTACATATTTGGCTCCAAATGTGTTTCACTGTAGCCGACAAGCTTTCCTGACTAGTCCATAGTTGCAATACCTGGCAAACATTCAGCCCTGTCCATACTGGTTATGTTGGAACGTGTGTCAACGGTAGACTTTCAGATGTGTGTTTTTAAATGCTGCATTGTGTAACAATATTTTTCGTTTGATAGAACACCAGAGAGGTTGATAATGCCCTCCTCACCAAGGCCAAGGCTCCCATGGGAACTAGGAGGCCTGCGCTGGAAGAGATTTCGAGTAACAAGTTTGCAACAAAGGCACCACTTGTTAAGGTATCTGCAATTTCAGCATCATTGGCATCTCCTCTTGCTTCATAAAGTAACATCCTGCTGAAGCTGTCCTGTCTGACTTGTATTTAGAAAACTGAGCACTTCCAAGCTCCTGCAGTAAAAGCAACCAGGCCAGCAGGAACCAAGCCGCCTGCTAATGTTGTACCTCGAAAACAACCTGCTGCAGTGGAGAGAGTTGTTCCAGTAAGTGTTTTTATAATTTGGTTTATAAATGTGTGATGCCCATAGCCTTGTATCCTAATACATGGATATATTTTGTGGCTTGATACTCCAAGATCCTCTGCAGAATCTACTGGTAGTTGCATGTTCTGCATTAGGAGGATTTGTGGAGTGTGGCTGAACCAGTTATTAATCATGGTAAGTGATGGGTTTGAAGGGGTAGGGTGGGAGTTGTATACATGCAAGATGGGAGGAAGCTTCCTGGTATAGCCATGCATATAGCTTGCATATGTCTGTCAAGATAGGTAACTGGTAATCAAGTAAATTGTTTGTCATAAGGTTTCTCTACCCCCAATGGATGTCTGCACGAAGGAGGAGGAACTGTGCCAGGCTTTCTCTGATGCCATGTTGGATGTAGATGACATAGATGCTGATGATGCAGAAAACCCCCAGCTCTGTTCAGCATATGTAAAGGATATCTATCAGTACTTGAGGCAAATTGAGGTATATCACTAATTTACTAATTTAAATTTTTATATCACTAATTTACTAGTTTACTAATTTTGTTTCTGCTACTTGTAGCCTTTTTATATATAATAAATGCTGACTGGTAAAGCACTTAACTGTTTATATATATATATATATATATATATATATATATATATATATATATATATATATATATATATATATATATATATATATATATATATATATATATATATATATATATATATAAAAAATAAAATCTACAGGTGCAGCAGTCTATCCGTGCCAGGTATCTTGAAGGTCAGGAAATTAATGATCGTATGCGTGCCATCCTGGTTGACTGGCTGATTCAGGTCCACTCAAGATTCCAGCTGCTGCAGGAAACGCTCTACATGACTATTGCTGTACTTGACAGGTTCTTGCAGGTGAAGTGTTTTTTTTGTTTTATTTATCTTGTGGCTTAAGAGCTAGATGAATTTTGAAAACTAGTCTCCAATAAATAGCTAACCTATAGTCTGGGGATTAAAGCCTTCATATTGGGGTAAGCAGTGTATTTAAATTTAAGACCCAGCAGTGAATGCATCCTGAAGAATGGGATCACTATACTAATGTCAAAGGAGGCCTAGCTTGTAGGAAAATGGGTTTGTTTCATTTAAATTGCTGTGGGCTAAAATGAAATTTGTCTTTTACCAGGTCCAGCCTGTTTCTCGCAAGAAGCTTCAGTTGGTTGGTGTGACGGCCATGTTGGTTGCTTCCAAGTATGAAGAGATGTATGCTCCTGAGATAGGAGACTTTGTCTACATCACAGATAATGCTTTCTCCAAATCTCAAATCCGTGAAATGGAAATGCTCATTCTGAAGGAGCTGAACTTTGAGTTGGGACGACCACTTCCTCTGCACTTTCTCAGGAGGGCTTCGAAGGCTGGCTGTGTAAGTGTGTAGAATAGTTAGGGCTTCATGTTTTGGGGTTTTGCTTAATTACATGACTGACTTCCCTTGAGTTGAAGATTCTGGTTCCTAATTCAACTCAAAAGCTGTGGACTACAAAAGTCGCTTGGTTTTTACTGACATATCTTGACTACGCCTGCTTCTGTTCTGATTTAAGTTTTCAAACAATGTGACAAATTGTCAGTTGCTCCGATCCTACTTTTCATTCAAGCAGTTTCCTAGTTTACTGTTGTGGGTTTGTTTTCACTAACGGTCCTGACGTTCTGTCCAACATTTAAAATACCCAGTACAGTAAACTCCATTGATTTTGTAGAACCGTGTACTTGTGGCTTAATATCTTTTCCACTGCAGGCTGATGCTGAGAAACATACTCTAGCAAAATATTTAATGGAGCTAACCCTGGTGGACTATGACTTGCTGCACCGACATCCTTCTGAGATAGCAGCTGCTGCCCTTTGCCTATCGCAGAATCTCTTGGATGGAAGCAAATGGGTAATTTTATTTAATTTACACTCAAACCCATCTGTAAATGCAACTGGGGTCAACAGTTGTGTGTTTTGGTTTTTTTTTTTTTTTTTTAATTTGTGTACTCAACCTGTTAACCCAGACCACACACCATTTGCATGAAAAGCTGACCAGGTGTTGTACCTGGTGACATTCATATTGACCTGTTTTTGCTGTTTTCAGTCCATGGCCCAGCAGTGCTACACTGGCTATTTGGAAGAGGATTTAAAGTCCATAATGCAGCATATGGCTAAAAATGTGGTGAAAGTTAATGAAGGCTTGACAAAGCATACAGTACGTATATAAAAAAAAAAAGATATATAGTTTTCTTGCAAAACACATGATGCTTGTGTGCCAGCCCCATTCCTTAAGGACTATGTAGTAACTTTTTTTTTTTCTCTCCCCTGTTTGCAGGCTATCAAGAACAAATATGCAAGTAGCAAGTTAATGAGAATCAGTGCAATTTCACAACTGAAATCCCCTGCCCTCAAGGCACTTGCTGCACCACTACTTGTTAACATCTGCTAGGATACTCTGTAAAATGAACTACTGTTTGCACTTTTTGTCAACCCAAAAGCCTGACTGGGCGATGCTGCTGCTTTTGTAAATTTTGTTTTTTATGTATTTTAATTCAGTTCTTGGATTGTGTTAAGTTTGTTTGTACAAAAATAAAATTAACTTTGTTTTTTTTTTTTTAAAGCATGAGCCACTTCTCTTAATGGTGTGGTGAGATTACTTTTGTTTTCTTGCAAAGAGCTATTGCTGATTCTAAGGAACTTGTTATAGTGAACAATTGAGTTCAATAATGGATTTTTTTTTTTTTTTTTTTTTAAATGTAAACTTCAGTTTTACAATATCTGTAATCATGTTAAGTTTAGTAGTGCATGGCAATTGTTTGCTGTTGAAAAGAGGTATTTACAGTTTTGGAAACATGCTTAGCATTATGTTTTAAGGGTCAGTATTGCAGGTCACTTCAGTTGTCCTTGTTAGATTAAAGTTGATCCTAGCTTCAAATTTCACACCCTGTTTTAGATTTGCCTTTTTTATGGTTTTAGTGTTTGGTTTTAAAATGGTCATTTTACTGTGCTGTTTTAATCCAGCTAGGGTTGGCTAGTCTTATGATAGGATGGTTAATGTAGGTAGACCTGCATTTCCCAAAGAAGCACACATACTGGAAATGGAGTACAAAATTATCTTGAAGACAGATGACCCTTTGCTGGAGACTATGAATATCTGTAATGCACCAAAACTGATTAAATAAAATACCAGAGAATAATGTGATGTGTTTATTTATGATGTCATTGTTAGCACACCTCCTAAATTGTATATCTGTGTAACAAGTGAGCTTTTACTGCTTTATGGAATAGCGCCTCTTGCGTCCAGGTTTTATTCTACCAACAAAAACAAACAAAACTAAAACTAGAGAGAATAAGTGCAATGGAGTACTACATACTGCATTATACATTCAAATACATTTCTAGCATATAACATTTTTATAAAGGATCATATTTTATAATGTACAAGTAAGCGATAAATGGCTTCTTGCACATCAGATTTCAAAAATATGGACCAGCCATATCAAAGTATTTTGAATGAAAAAGGCACTTATATTCTGAGCAGCACCTTTTATGGGTTCCCAATGGTGCCTTCACGCTGGATTCATAAACGGCATGAGGCATTGTTTTGGGAACTCCTCATCATTTTGCTAAACCATATTTTGTAGTAAGCCATGAAAATAAATCTGCTTGTTCCATTAACCACTTACGTTTTGGGCTTGTGCGTCTCAAATACCTCCAGTGTTCTTTCCTGCATCAGAAATCCTCTGATTCTAAAAATGTACCACAATCCCTTTAAAAGCACTGGAATTAAGGAAACCATCATCACACTACAAAGCTTACAGGAGGATTGACAGACTGGAGTCACTTTATCATTCTTGGCAGGAACTTCTATATGTTAAACAGTTGGAGAGACTCTACGATAGATTTTAATGCAAAGGCTGTTCTCTTCAGAATCCTCCACAATGGGTTTGCTCACATTCAATTCCCTAGCGACTTAACTAAAGATCTGAAAGCATTTCTCCCTTGAACAAAACATGAACAGTTAACCAAACTGCGATTCAGATTGTTAGTGGCTCAAGAAACACATCCAGAGTGATGACATTTGAAAAAGCGAGTTGCTGTTGCATTGCAGGAGTTTTTTTCCTGAAGCAGTTTCAAAAGTCAATGGGCCAAAGTTAACACATACAAGTTATTTACAGGAAAAGGTATATTCTGCCCCCCTCGGGAGAGGTGATGATAAAGTGCTTCAGCAATCGTTCCATGGTTTCTTTCAGTGTCTCGTTCCTCCGCACACTAGGTGAGGTTGTCAAGCAGTTCACTTATACACATGTTTACCAAGTGGTGTTCAGCAGTGCAACCCTATTCAAATAGGGAGTTTTGCATCACCTTCAACCAGGAGATGCTTAGTAAAGTATAATGGTGGTATAAACAGCTGGAGTGTCTCCTCATGCAGGGGGAAAAATAAGTGTTTCTTGAATGTTTGATAGGCATGGTTGATGGAATAAAGAGGAAACTGTCATTGACCAAAAAAGAATGGTCTGCATAGTATATTGGTCCTTAAGTTTTTCTTCCTATTGTACCAGAATAAATACAATTTGATATACTTATGATGCATAAAAAAGCAGTAAGTTTACAACCATACGTCCCCATTCCATTGTGTTCAAGGAAAACAGAGTACATAAGTTCAACATCATTACAGTGAAGACAGCTACTGCAGGACTACTGTTTTTTACAAGATCTACAGAAAAACTATCAATGTCACGGGTAAAGCTTGGTAGCACAAATACCAAGTATTCACTTTGGGTTGGCAATACTATTTATCATTTCAAGTACAGCAGCAAATATATTCAATCGTTTCTGTGTCTACAAATCTGGATAGGAACAATACGACAGACAACATAAAGATGCCAAAAATAACCTTCAAATCATGGTCCCAGATATTTCAAGAAAATAACTCAAGTTACCTTCATTATATTTGCAAGGAAACAAAAAAAAGAAGAAGCTATAAATACAATAAATAGTTTTGTTCAGTGCTCACAGCAGGTGTGTAGCTAACCTAAGTCCAGGAGGGAATTGGCCGTCTTCTGTACTGTCCTCAAAATCAGCGAGTGAGCCGGCCGTACTTTTCTGTTGAAACAGTTTTCAAGCACCGCTTGCTTCGCGCAGGTAAAACAGATATCCCACATGTTCGCTTTCTTCTTGCTTTAGACGGTTGGCATTCCTTCATTGGGTTCCAGTACTGTCTAGAACAGCACTATATTTTCGTAACGTAGTTATTGGGAAATAACCCCTGTTTTCCTCGTAGTCTCCCCATCCACCATCCTGAGGCATCTGTTAAAAAAAGAAATATACTGAAAAACATACACCCCACCAGAGCAGTTAAACAGAATTGATAGAGGGGGAACAAAGCAGAATTGACCGTTCCTCTGAAAATCGTGTTCACCCACTTTCCATTGGAACTGGCTATACAGGATTTGAAAATCACTATATCCAATACCTTTATTAACTAGTACAAAACTTATTTCTACATTTTTGTTCAGCTTCTCGATTCTAGACGCAATTAGAGGCTAGGAGGTTCAGAGGTTTAAGAAAACAGACCCACCTTCTTTTATGATTTCTATGATGTCGTCGGCGTTGAAGCTGAGCTCGTCTGTGTCTTGAGCATCGTAGGCGTACAGCGCTTTGCATTGGGGCACCTGGGGCTTTGGTTTGGGCAGGGGCTTGGGTCTGCCGCCGCCAGGGGTGGGGCGGCTGGTCATCTGCCTGTGAGCGCTGGCGAGAGGAGGGAGAAATAGGAATTAAGTCCAAGTAATAAAACGAAATAAAAAGATGATCAGGTTAAAAATGTATCATTTTAATTAGAGTGTTGCACTGTCTTGTCATTTTCATATAAAAAAGATTAACAGGATTTTTATTGTTAGAGGAGAAGCAAACTTGAAGTAGCAGTTACTGTTAAGCATGATTACCCAGATGTCAAGGACAAGCTTTAAAATGCAGATCTACTGGACATTCTACTGGCCTTTCTTTCATCACAAGCACTTCCGTATCTTCTATTGGTTCTAGTTTGGTCAGAAATCTTTAATATATATTAATTATAAACCACGGATTGTGATCACTGGATGGCTACATGGTTACTGATTTCGAAAAAGAGTTGGATTAACACTCAAAATACAATATAAATACTTTCAACCTTAGGTCCAAGTTTTAAAAAAAAATCCATACTCAAATTCAGTTCAAGGACAAACTGAAGTAGGGTGCATAATGGATAAGTCTCAGCCAAGCCTGGAAGTGAAGCATAGAAGGCTTGGCTTCTCAATACTAAATGACATTTTCAAATTCCATTTTAAGCCAGTAGGTGGCACTATACCCTTTGGAAACAGCATTACCTTAACTCTCAAAAGCCTTGCTTAGTTATAAAGTGTAATGCAGTATGCAAATTCATTTATTTACTCAATCTATTAGTTGGACTAACAAAATGGGATCAGAAACAAAACCAAAGAAAGAGACACCCAAAAAAACAACAACATTAAAACCAACTTTTTTCTTCCTTAAAAATATTGGTACACAGGCACCTGGTTTGTTAAACGCTTTGTTCATTGAACAAAAAAAAACAAAAAAAGTTAACAGCCCAGAAAATAAGTTAATGTATCAATGCTCTCAATCAATGAACAGTGCTTGTTGAGTTGTGGTGACGCATTATAAAAGTAATGTGGCCACTAAGAAAGAAAACATTTCCAACATCTAACTGGATCACCGTCAGCATTTCAGACAGCTCAACTAAACCAGAGTTAAAGAGAGTTAGTAGTTTTCTAATTAACCCATTGGAGTCACATTGTGAAGTACTGAGCACTACTCCTGCCAGGACCCTCTTGAAATGAGATGTATAGCTCAAGTGTTCTATCCAGGTTAAATAAAGGAAATTGGTAAATTTGATATAATCAAAATGCTCCAAATGTCTTTGTCCACATTTCTTTGTTGGCTTTACTTCGTATTTTGTTACAAAATACATTTGAAATTGAGATAATAGGAGTGTTTAATGAGAATTGCTTGAGAGAATTGGAAACCAATGGGCTAATACAAGAGAAACATCATTGGAAGTGATACAGCCTTCAGTGTTGGAAATGTTGTTTCTTTAAACCTCCCTCAGAACGGCTGGCATTTTAGACCCTTTACTTACCATCTGTTTCAGCTGCTTTCTAAAATACAGGCGAGTCCAGAGAAAGCGTCTTCAAGCGGGTCTAACTTAACTGACTGCTGGTTCAATTTAGTTTAGCTGGAGCCATCAGCCTAATCCCTATCTGACTGTCACTGTGAAGTTTACTTTCTGCCTCCTTCGTTTTGTTATGAAACCTGCCGTGCCAAGCATGGGTGTTAACTTTTTTTTTTTTTGTCTTTAAATGAGTCCCAGGGTTTGTGATAATTACCAGGATGGGTAAAACCCTGCTCTTGTCGTGCCACTTGTAGTTAGAAGTAGTTTAAAAACAAAAGAAAGCTAGTGGAGAGAGAGGAGAGAGAGAGAGAGGAGAGAGAGAGGAGTGGAGAGTGGAGAGTGGAGAGTGAGAGAGAGAGACTGACTACAGCATGCTACTGAACACTACGATTGCTAGACCACAACCACCACCCAACGGAAACGTTCATCAAGACTCACATTCCTCCATTTGACGTTGCCTGTCCAGCTCGGGTACTATAAAGGAACAGATTTATCCAAAATTAAACTTACAGGCCTGCTCAGCAGAAACAGGGGCTTTGTGTTTTTTTGCGTACGTTTCCACGGATTCAGACCCAGCTCACTCAATGTCTCCTAACAACAGTTCAACAGAACTCAGTAGTAGCACTAATACACACTGTAGATGAACAACAGGAATAACATTCTGGAAGATTCTTCATCTAAGTAGATTATACCAAAACGACATGCACAATGGTATAACGCTATCATTTCAGTTTGATAAAAATAGTTATGGATGATTAATACTGGTTTATATATTTAAAGCTGTATGATGCTCCTGAAAGAAAAGTACTGTAAAGCAAAGGGATGTTAATAGGAGAATCCAGCAAGACTTCTGTGAGCTTCTACTGGTGTAAACAAATAGTTCACTGCTTATATAACACACTGTATGGAATTGTAGAGGAGCGGTAGCCACCACCAGCAAAAAAAAACCCACATTAATTTACAACAAAGCTGTTTTTTACAGTAGTCCCCTCACTGAAGCGGAGAGCAGTGACTGTCCTGGACAGTGGGGGAGTGGCTCTTACCCTGCTGCTCCCTGCTCTGGTACCCGCAGGAAGTCCAGGTTGGGCTGCTGCCGGTTGTTCCTCTCTTTGGCGAGGCTGATTGGCTGTGGCAGGGCGGGTCTCTCCATTGTGCCGGAAGAGGTTCTCTGCTGATTGGTTCGGTGGTTTCCGGGGGCCGGCCGATGGTGGGCGTTGTTATATACGGATTGCAGCACTCCATTTTGGTGGGAACCTGCCTTTGTGTTACCTGTTAAAGTATTACAATGGCGACAGGGGGATTTCTAAAGGGGGCTTCTTTGTATTCTAGAACACATTTCACCTGTCAGCACTCCTTTATAGACAACACAGGGATTAGAAGGTAGATTCGTCTGGTGGCTGCTCCCTCGCTATGACATCATCACCCTGTCATAATGCTCTATTGAACAGCATGGTACCCTTACCTGGAGGTGCTGGGGCGGCTCGGGCAGGGAAGTTTTGTTGCTTTCTTGAAACGCCTCTGCTCTGTGTTAAGCTCTTTC
Source organism: Acipenser oxyrinchus oxyrinchus (assembly GCA_030684275.1). NCBI lineage: Eukaryota > Metazoa > Chordata > Actinopteri > Acipenseriformes > Acipenseridae > Acipenser > Acipenser oxyrinchus. Next base: position 24,350,716 of record CM060271.1, on the reverse strand, counting down.
TGTAAGGGCCTGGAAGCAGTCAGTTGAAAATGATTACCTTTCAAAAGGCAGATTGCACACACAAACTTCAGGAATACATTTTTTTCTGCCATTTAGTTTTATGCATAATAACTGATTACACATATCTGGCAGCTTTGCCACACGATGATACGGTACAGGCATACAGGTACATGTATGGGCTATTAATGTGTCACTTTGGTTTTTGATTTAGTATGGTTTGGGCTCATCTGCATTAGATGGCCTGCCTGCTACTAATATGCATTGCTGGCATGCATGAGAGTCTATGCACTACTACTCTATGTTGGTAATCTACAGAGAAAAGGGGCACAGTGTTGCTCTGTGCAGTTTTAATCAGTCCATTATGTGCCTCTGAAGACTGTGGGTCCTGTTACGTGGTCATATTTTCTATGGCTTGTGATGGAGCCACACACACTGGTAAACAGGTCGCTTTGGAAATCTTTACATTAAAAGAATGAATTACTGGGTAACACAGGGTCATTAACTGTGTGTTCATAGATTAAACAAATAAAACCTTGATGCAAGTTACTCACGTGTGTTCTTTGGCAGTCCGGGTCCAATGCTAACCTGCAGTGTTTTACTGGTGGGTTTGAGTAGCGCCATGTCCCCCTGACCCAGGCTGAACTGGACCTGTCGGGAGCCTCCAGCACTCCAGGGACCCCAGTTCTCCTTCTTCAACTTCAATTCAAGTCTGAGTGCAAAAAGGACAACGAATGAAAACGAGGGGAACTTCATAAGAGATCCTGTATTTACATGAACAACCATTGCACGCCATAAAAGTGTTACGGTACTAACAATTTCAGTTGCTAATTAACAAGGCCTCCAGATGCAACAATATATTCTGAGGCAGGACTGGTTGCGCCACAGTGTCACAGCTACTCACGTATTGCTGAACTTCAGAGGTAGCTTCCTTTGGGTCCTCTCCTCAAATCTCTTGGCCAAAAGGCTGATGAACTCAGTTTTGAACGTGCACTCCAGCAGGCTGTCGTATTCTTGCTCGTGGAGGATTAAGAAGTCATCCTGCAAGGAGCTGAAGGACACCACAGAGAAGAGCAGAGTTACAAGAGCGGGCAAATAAGCAGGGATGAGGTCAGCCAAAGTATAGACCTGTGATTTGTAGAAAAAAATAATCAGTATCAGTGCTAAACACTGAGGCTGCTATTGTAGACCTACTTGGGGAACCAAAGATCCCAAACATGTTTTGCTGGAAAAAGTCCATAATTCTAGAAATGCTGCAGACGTAGCTTGTTTGATGGAGGGTAAGCGAATCATTAGGAGCATGTGAAGTGTTGGCGACCTCACACACCGCAAGCAAGCACCTTAACCGCTATGCAACAGAGCCAGACTTGTCTGCATTCATGCTTCTCATCTCATTACACTGACAGGAGGCAGAATCTGTAGCAGCAGTGCAATACACAACACTGCCTGTTACAGAAGCGCATGGTGTGGCAGGTGGATACGCGATACTGATTTCATTTTAAAGTGTGTCCACTTCCACCTCATTCTGGTTCTGAGTTATTGGTGCAAAATCACTGGCACATTGTCCCCACTAAATGTGTTATACAGACAATTTTCCCATTGTGGAAATATTGGTTCCATGGTCTTTTGATCCTTACCAGATTTTGAACAGAACATATTTGAACTGCACCAGAGCATGTGCAGTGCGTAGTGTGGACTATAATAGAAGTCTGTTTTAAAGGACTCAGAGTTAAAACACAGTGTGCATGATGTGCTAACCAGGAGAACCTTCTCTTGTGTAATCCAATAGTGGTTTTGAAGTAAAGCCTTTCAAATTTCAGGGCTTAATGAGTTGTCAAGAAGCTTATTGCAGGAAACTGTTGCTAGCGCGACCCAGCGCCGCTGTACACATTGTTTCTTCATTAAATTGGAGTCTTTTAACAGGCTTTTTATGATCCCTACTTTCCTATCCGCACCACCTGCATTGTATTACCCCCACCTTTACACACTCTTCCCACTCACAGCACACTGGCTCCCTGTGGTCTGGTTTGGGCTCAGGCTCAGAGCGTTCCCCTTCAATCAAGTGGCCCTTTGCTTGTGCACAGTAAAACTTTCCTGGGAAGCTGCTGTGTGTTCAATTAAAACCAATAACGATTGTGTTCCTAATAAAACTACAGTCTGTTGTTGGCTCGGCTGGTAGTGTGCAGACCTGCAAGACAGATGGGTTCAAAGCCTGCTCAGGGAGACACCTGGGCACAGTTCAGCTGCCCTAGCATCTGTCTGGTAATGCACTTTTCATACTGGCTTATTAAGCTCCTCCAGATCACATTAAGAACATTTTAACCAACCCTTCACTGCAAAGAACTGCCAAGAAGGCTGGGACCTACAACACTGCAACTCCCAGTAACTGAGATATAGCTGTCCCTATTGCATTTACTGTGCGTGAATTCATCTGGGTTTTGAAAACTTCCTATAGCTTAAATGCTGTCTTCCATTAGGGCTCTGGGGTTACAATGTCTTGCCGATGTCTGGAAATGGCATGGTGTTTTTAAGCACCGACCACAAAAGTGGGATTTCTTGTAGTATTGGCGGCCCCTTTTGAAGTTGCCCTGTAACTCTTGCAGTGTTTGAAACTGTTCCTTCACTGCGGTGTGCAGGGACGCATTCATTATTCCCAGTTTAACTGCTCCTTCGAGATGGAAACATTAAAAAGATGCTGATGCCCGGTCTATACACGACGACAACCTGTTACATCAGTTCTGTTTCCAATATGAATTAATTGCCTTTTACTTCTGAGGACTTTACAATCCTGAGTTTTCCACAGATGGGAAAAGGAACAAGTTGAAGATCAGAACGAGGCTGCTGGATCTGCACTGACCCACGTCTCAATAGTAAACAGTCTTATGTAAACGATGTGTTATACTATTTGCTGGCATTTAAATGAACTAACTAAGTTTAAAGGTTCGGGCTGGTAGTTTAGAGGTTCGGGCTGGTAGTTTAGTTTAAAGGTTCGGGCTGGTAGTTCCACTGCTTACCTGAGAGACACTGCCAGGATCTTCTCCACTTCAATCCTTCTTTTCAGCACCTCCATCACTAGGCCTCTGTCAGGACCCTGTTTCACCTTCTCTCTGCCGATAAGGTAAACACTCTTGGGAGTCAGGATAAGGTCTCTCTTTATATCCTGGAAACCAAGGGAAGCAGGGTTGTATAGTATTAGATAACCCTAACATGCAGTGCTGAAAACCGCCTACTGGCAAGTGACCATACTCCCACATGGGAATGGCATTCAAGAAGACACAGAGCGACTCGGAGAGACACAACGCCTTACTAATTACTGCTATTGGTAGTGAAAGTATCAGCTCTGTAGGAGCTGCTTCTTGTCTGCTTTAAAACTGACCATGAGAAAGCATCGTTTTAAAAACAGCAGCTGAGGTTTCACTATCGAACAGCCGTGTTAAACCTACTTCCTTCTTTGGAAACCACTCTTGGTTGTGGTATTTTTTAGATTAGAAATCACAGCTGAATAAAAAAATAACAATAAAAAACTCACAAGCTTTGTGGGCTACTTCAAAAAGCAATCTAAAAAGGCACACTGGCTTAGACAAGTTAGATATGTCTCAGGTGTGTTCCAAGTTTAATATATCAAAAGCCTAAATAACAAAACAAAAAAAACAAAAACAAAAAAAAAAAAGGTTTTATTCTTTATCTTCAGAACCACCAGTGCTTTTTGAATCAGTTATTAATGTTCATGAAATAATTAATCATCTAAATGACTGAAATGCTTTCACAACAAAGTTGTCATCAGGTCTGTTGCCTGAAAATGACTCGGGGTACATTTTAGATAATGCACACAATGTAATGTAATCAAGCATTTGAATCACAAAACCCATATAGTAGGGAGGAAAGCACCTACATGTTGTTGGATAAGCAACCGTAAATAACCGTAATAAATACAGTCCCGCAGTGTTGCTTCCTGCATACCTTGAACCTGCGGTCGTATTTAGTGACTTTGTCAGCGAAGTCAATCTTCTCCCTCTTGGCCAGGAACTGACGGAGCTCCGGCCTGTCATCAATCCCAATGTAATCACCGATGAAGTTCCTGTTGATGCTGTATCTCCGCCTCTCCTTACGGTTCAGCAGCAAATCAGAGGCTGGGCAGGAAAACAGGAAACTAGAGGTTAAAAAAATGTACGTATTCACGGATGGAAATAAGACTCCCATTGCACAGCAGTTTGATCCATTCCTGGTTTTACGATGCGTTTAATAAGACATGCCTGAGTTTGTTACCTATACACTGTGGCTAATCAAGCCTGTATTAAAACCTGAGATGGGTGAAACTGCTATGCAACAGGAGTCTTATTCCCACGTGCATTTGCCTGTTTGATTGTTTAGTTGGTTCGTTCATTGATTTTCTGTTCAGTCGGGGGTTTGCAATTTGGAAATGGTCTAAACTGTATATAGGCAAGACACCTGCCAGACAGAAAACTAACAGTCGGCTCTTATTGTTTCTCGTGATTATAAAGGAGGAACAAGTTACCCAATACAGAACTTAATTTGTTTTTTGCTCACCACTAAACACTATTAAAAGGATCAGCCCTGCTGGTGCAACATCTGTTCCTGTTCCCCAAGCCGACCACACATTATTACTGATCTCACTTCCACCTCCAGAGGGTCACAGGGAACACACTTTGTCATGCCTATATTTACTGGGAGGTGTGCATTTCATTAAAGGCATTTTATCAGAATGTATTGCAGTGCAGTATCCTTGCATCAGAGAATATGTTGCATTACTTTACACTGACACCTGGTACAGAAGACTTTCTACTGTATCACATTTTCACATCCCTGTGGATTTTTGACATTGAAGGCACTCACAAACACTGTAAAGAAGCTGCAAAGCCTGTATGAATTCTACAGTGGCAGTACCTTCTTCTCTCATTTGCACGTATTTCTTTCTCGCTGTGTATTTCCTCCAAGCTTTTTGGATCGCTCGAGCGTAGCCATCGTATTTCCTCTCTCTCGTCTCTTCAAGCAAAAACAGCTGCAAACAGAAAGCTTTGAAACTCAGATACTTTTCCACTAACAGGCGATGCATCTCAAATCCTTAATTACTTAATTTCAGTAACAGATATAAATACATCCCATCATTATCAAGAAAAAAAAGTTCACTGTCACCACATGCAGCACAGTGCCTCTTAAATGACAACTGATCTGTAATCTACAAACTGACATTAGTTTAAAAGGAAGAAGTCAAATTGTAAGCCAGTGCTGACAAACACCCGACCTTTGGAAGCAAATTAGATTCTATTCTGTTTTTTTAACATCTAGTGTAATGGGAAAGGTCAAGCTATGCAGAATAAGCTAATAAACTGCCTACTGAAAGACACTGAAAACATTAACTATTGACCAAAGATTTATTTAAACAAGTGCAGCCTCTAAGCGCACAGAGTGTGCTCCTGCCCAGAGTCAGACGCTTCTTGGGCAGCAGCCTGAGCAGTTTCCACAGCCTGGCTGCCTCGGAGGGAGACCCGCTGGCATTTGCCAGCACCCTGCTATTTCCTGCGCCAACTTGCTAACACGGCAGAAAATCACCCTTTCAAAAGAGACTAAACATCCTGTCCCATTTCTAGCTCCCAGCTGAGGACTAGCAGAAAACCACAGCGGTCGTGACTAATTAGCGGTCTTTGGGAATGAACCTGCAAGTTAAGATTACGAATTTAATGGTTCATCTGAAAAAAATACTACATAAAAATAAAATAATCTTTGAGAGGCAGGAAGATCTATTAAGAGTGAAATGAGAGCAGAGCATTGAGAGATGGATTTACAACAGTTTATTTTTCCTGAAATCAAAAACACTGTTAACGCCAGAATTCCTAATTCAGAGTCTTTTACTTTTAGCAACTTGTGTTGTATCTTGAGGTGTCCGCTATATTGGAAAAGGCTACATGGCTCAAAAGCAGGACTTTGTATCTAACAGCAAAATAGCGAGGGTTGGGAGTTGAGCAAGCTTTGCATTTTCACACCACCCTATAATCCCTGGCATTCACAGGGCACAGCGGTTTATTCAGGTGTGTGCTGGAAATGTAAACAACTGAGGTAATCCGGATGTCAGAGGCCACAAAAAGCAGCTTTCATTGCAAACTGCAGCCTCAGTGTCTGCACCACTCTCAACAATATCACAGTTTATTTCCAACCAGGGGTCCTATTTACCAGGTCAGTTTTCTGCTCATGACTCCACATACTGTACAGTACCTTGTTACACAGTAAGTTCTTTGAAACAGCTACATGCCTTATTGTGCCGCACTTAAAGCTTGGGAGAGTGTAATTTCTCATTTGACTGGACCACAGTTATTCTTTCTAACCTCATACGTTGTGTGTAAGGGGTTCCTGATTGGATTAGAAATATCATTTCATGCAAATTGGCGAGAGCGAAGAAAAAAAGCTTTGGGCTTTGGGCGAGCCAGAAAAATCGTGACGGGGGTTGGGGTCAGTTCTTATTCATCATGTCGCTTCACATCCCGTTGGCACTCGCTGCGGAATGACTAAATGTCTAGGTTCAATTTGACTGCTTAAGATGGGCACCAATTGAAAAAAGAACAGTCAGTATCTGAAACATTTATATTTACAATATAAAATTAAAATAAGCGATAAAAAATAACAACGTCTCTAATTGTTGTGACAAAGCCTTGTGTGGACAATAAGTTGGATTTTCCTTTTCCTTGTAGCAACGACAGCATTTGACCATTCGGTGGCACTGTATGCCAAAAAATACCAGTCATAGCGAAACATTACTGACACGCACACCGACTTACCGACTCGGGGGCTTTGATGAAGACTTTGGTTCGGCCCTGCTGGAACTGGTCTGTGTCCATGTTGACGGAGCGCAGCAGGTGCATGACCCCCTGCTTCTCATCCCCTCTCCACGTCGGCCATGACTCTTTGGTGAGAATAGCATACCTGGTAGTGTTTGAAAGAATTACCGTCACACTGAGCCAGGCTTAGGGCACTAGCTTCCACATTCTGGAGAAGTGAAATTGAGGTCCCTTATAGCTCAGTGGGTAGAGAACTGGGAACACAGTGATTTGAGCATTTACTTAAAATGTCACCGCACCAGTCTTTAAATAGACGAAAAGGGAGGTTAGAGTCAAGGGGGAGATGGAGGGAGGGATGCATGCGGACTGTGAATCAGTAAGGCTGTGGTAATACCGGAAGCACTGCTCTGGTTTCCTTGCTCAGAGTTGTGTCTGGTATTTGAATATTCCAGCTCGAGAGAGTCAGACGAGGGCAGCAGGGGAGGAGCCCCCTCTCCTTTCCTCTCTAGGGAAGTGCTGGAGAGTGACTTCAGAACCACACAGACCCAAGTCTCTGCCTCACTCACTCCCCACCCTCACTCTCCTATAGGCCTATTCACTCCTCCCTAAACAGGCTGTTCTCAGGAGCCGGCCAACAAAAACAACAGCAAAGCGTGCGCTTCCTGGTCGTCTCATACCAGCATGCCTGTCCTCACCCTGATGAGAGAACAGAGGCTGAACTGAGGAGGAATCAGCACGGCCTCTCTGGGCTATATGAGGACTGAATCCCAAAAAAGCAGTGCTTACCGAAGTAAACTATGTATACCTACACAGCACACATTATACAATAAGGCAAGTGTAGTGAACTGTTGAGCAAATGAAAGCCAATATCCTCCACGAAAAGCAGCACCAATTTCAATTCTGCTCTCAAACAAGTTGAACAGTAACGACACCAGGTCCTGTTTGCATGACCCAGGATACAGACTTTACACAAGGTGTACATTACACTGTACACATACCCTTAAAATACACACATTAGACACGGTCTATTAAAAAAAACACACGAGTGACAAATTAACGATTTGTAGTTTTAGTGGAAGCACTTTTCTATATTGCATTTTGAGGACCCTTGCCATGTGTGTGCCCTGTTTTTTTAAAGCCGATTCTCAGGGTCATACCTGTTTAAAAATTTCCTGAAGATTCGTCTGTAGGCATAGCCAGCTCTTCGCACTCTGATGTTTTCTTTCAGGCCCAAATACTCCACCTGATGCTTCACTCTAGATGTAAACGAGGAAAAAAAAGAGCTCAATAGATATATTCTCTTTAGTCCTTAAAATAAGTGGACCTATAGAGTTAATATTCAGTATACACTCCTACTTTCTAATAGCTTTAGACCAAGAAACAGTGAAAGCAACCTGGCAGTACATATAAAGGTTTTTCAGCTCAGTAAGCGATGTTGTGGCAAATGCTTACAGGATTTAAAACGGTGCAGATCTATTTCCAAACAAAAAGAAAATTGGACGCAGTTTTCAAAACACACACTTCCTCTGGGAAAGCTGCTGTATTACAGTTCTTATTTCTCTTGAAGCCTGTCCGTTTTACTTTTGTGGCACACAACAGGAAAATGATTAGGACCTGAACAATGCAGGGCCGCAAATTAGTACACCATGTACCTTAGCTGGCTCTTGGAAGAAAAAGAAACACAAAAAGTAACAGCAGGAAGAACAATTACTTGTTTGACATTTCTTGTCAGGGCCTGTACTTTCTCAATTATTGCACATTCTACCTGCTCTCCTCCCAGTCCTTTGGTCTCTTTGTTTCGTTGGGTTTGATACAGCGGATGTAGTGAGGGGTGCATTTCATCAAAGTGCTCACAAGGTCGTTGGCTTGTTTCTGAAATATTAGAAGAGATTACACAGGTGGTTTCTTACTAGTTTTATAAATGTTTACATTATTCTCCTTGTCTAAAACTGGGCCCATTAATCAAGTAGCACAGATACAGGCAGACACTGTGCAAACCATGGCAGAAGCATATCAAAGGCAAAACAAACCCTGTATTATTTGTGTATCCCTGTATCTTGGTATAGCAAAGACTGTAGGAAAAGAGAAGGCCACAAAACGAAAGGGGGGAACCTTCTACAGCAGTCCACACAATAAATCACTGGTAAACCGGTAAAGGAAAGCTAGCACTACAGAAACATGCTGACTAATTTTAGTCTTAGAACAAAAACCACAACATTGTGCACACAAAGCATTAACAACATAGGTAAGCGCTTTAAAACCACAATTGCAATTGTGGGCAACATTACAGTGGCTAAATGTCTAGTACTAGTTTCAGAAATGTGAATGTGTGGTGTAAGTTCACCCTTACAACTGCCTTTTTCTCCAAGGGATCTCTGGGTTAGTCATATTCATATGGGAAACACAGGAATAAAATCACTGTGGACACCAGCTTTAGCTTCTCCCAGTGTCCCTGAGCAGAGGGTGGGTACTGTTTCTGGCAATGGAGGTCTAGATAATAACTTACATTAACCCTAAACAATTTAGATACTGTGGCTCTACCCTAAGATAAGACGTTTATTTATTTTATGAAATTTTATTTTCTGCCCTCAAAACTTCATATCCTTTTGCTTGCTTTTTTTGTTGGGGGATTTCTAATTCACTGGTATCAGTTTCCAGTCTTGCAGTAGTGACTAAGCTATGCCTGTTCAACAAATAATAATGTCATACATTGAGGGCTCACAAAGCACAAATGCTCCCAGCTACAACAATGAAGTCAATGAGAAATGTATTTTTCACCCGGGCCTGCACCTGCCCGACAGCCCTGGCACTCTATAATTTCACTTGGTGCCAGACTGAAGACAGGCCTGGGCAAAAAAGGGTGCCCTCAAAGGTTAATCACCTTGATTTTGCTGCCTGCGGTGGTTGGGCGCCCTTTCTTCTCTGCTTGAAGGTTTTCTGAAAACAAGGCCCGAATGAAAGGTCTGAGGAAACAAGGAAACAAAAACAGCAGCTCACGATTAAAGAGGGTCCAGCAGGCCAGACAAAAGCAGGAATCAAGGATGTGCTGTGCTGAAAGGAGAAACACGCCATCATGATGATGGAGAGGAAAAATCATTCAATCATTCATCTGAAACACCTTTTAAAAAATATAAACAAAGATTTAAATTAACAAGACTGGGCTGTCTAACAAAGGCCTTATACATATGTATGCCCCCAATAGGAGTTTTTTAAACTCACATTTAATTTGATTTTATTTCACATTTGGTTTAAGTGAACTTGACAAAGAGTTTTGTCACCTCTCACCTCTGGAGCCTACCGAGGCTCAGCGAACAGGTGCTCTTGTTGACTGGAGCCCCACGACACAAACGGCACACATTAATCGCAGCGTGTTTGTGCAGATGGCAGTCTCAGATCAATAGAGACGTCACGATGCATTAGAATAGAGACAGGGCTTCCCTCACACCCCTGCAGGAGGGTGGTGTCTCCAGGTCAAAGTTGAGACATGCTAACAGTGCTGCTCTGGGACGTCTTTCATCCAGCTCTCCCATATGGACACACTGAACAGTCAATAGGTAGAGCTGGTTCAATGTCATGTACGACCCACACTCTCGTCTCTGTGGCTCCACAGCAGTCCACACCGAGCTTCAAATCAACTAGCATTCCTAATGCAAATTTAAAAACCCACCTTTACATGCACGGTTGAGTTTTGTGACATGCTAGAAACTGAAACCTGGACCTTTGTCACCTACATTTCACTGCTTTGCATGAGCTCTATGAGGTCCGAGAACAGGACGTCACGATTTCTTTCACAGAATCCCTCCACATCGTACGAGACCTAGAATGAGAGAAGCAGAGGTTAATAAAACAAGCCGGTCGGTAACAAGAGGAAGAGGTTTCTTCACAATTGGACTATCGGTTCTCTAGAAATACACAACACTAAAATGAGATAAAGAAAGAAAAATCAGACGTGGAGAAAAACAGCCTCCATGTATCCCAAATTGTGATACAATAAAAAAAGGTCTTTAGCAAGTCAAACTGTTAGATATATGCAAAACACACAAGTGTGACATACATACATACTATATGGACTGACTCTCACCTCCACTATAATAAGCAACAAACTGCTACGTTCTCTTTACATTGATTGGTCTAAACCTCAGTCATTTCCATTGAATTGTACAGTATTAAATGTTATTGATATTTTTCTTTTCTTTTAATATATGAGCAAATCTGTAACTGCAAAATAACCAAGCGGGTCCCTCCACGCTAAAAGGGGCCGCTGGGGTCAGGGTTAGGATTGAATATAATTCTTAAGATGACTGTGACCCAGAAGAGATGCCTTGTGCTGTGCGGCTCCATGGCAGTGATCGCTCCCCAGGATTCTCTCAGACAGGTCTCTGTGCACTCCGTGCTCTCTGTGCTCGTTTACCTTGCCTGCATAGTGGTGAATGATGAATCCCTGGTTCCAGCTGTTGAAGTGCTCGTGAGTCCCGATCGCCATGCGTAGTTTCTGCAGCAGTGTCTGGTCTGCGCCCTCTCCCACAGCATGCATGGTGGCACAGACGTCATCCAAGATGCTCATAATACCAGGGGGGTTCTGGGGGAAACCAGGAGACGAGGAAATCCGGATTAACACTTTATATTATAGACTGGGCCAACTCTGACCACCCTGGCACTACATAGTCCAAGGGTCTGCAAAACCAGAGGTAAGTATCTGCAATTATACCAAAATGGCACAAGTAGGTAAATAGGCATTGCATTATAAATATACAAATGTCTGTATAGATACAATTTATTGCCAAAAGGCAACAGTTTTTTATTTAAGCATGTAGTTGTGTGGCATTGTTACAATCACTGTGTTATTACAGTGTAATTAAGAGACAATGTAAAGTGTCAAATAAAATACAGTACAAGCTGCTCATGCCATCCATGCTCATATAGTGACTCGGCTGACCCGGTTCCTGGGTCTCTATATATAGCAAGACATCGGTGCACACTATTTCAGACGGTCGGCATTAAGGCTGTGACCTGTGTAGCCAATGAAAGAAGGGAAACAGTAAGTGTGTGCCTGTGCTTATATACACAGCATGTAGGGTGCTAGACTGGAACCAGCACAGCACTGCAGCACATGTTTTAAGGTGGCATCTCTGATCCCAGAGGAATATTTTCTATTCTGTTGCATTTTGACCCTTTAAACTTTGGTATTATTTTGGAACGATGCATTTTCCTTGGACTAGCCATTTTTTCAGATCTAAGGCTAGAGCAAAAAATGCCTGGTCCTTCAGGGGCTGAATGACAAACGACCTCAAATATTTTCCTAGATAAGTATAAGAAGGCTGACTCTAATCTAATACTGATGTTTTTTTAATCTTCTGAGTAATTAGCCAGTGAGCCTATCCCTAAGGCCGGAATGTGCAGTACAAGCAGTGTGTTTTGCAAGGGAGTTGCCAGCTTCATTTTACTTAAATTATGCATGTCAAAACCACAGCTGACGCCTTGTTGGATAAAAAATCCATTAAAAAAAAAAAGAAAAGACTTGCCCCAGCTGTTTGAAAGGTCAGCCCACATTTTTCACATGGTTAGTTTGCTCTTTAAAAAGAATATAAATATGATTTATTCTGCTTCACAATATACTGTACATATGTGGTTTGCATTCAAACAAACCTGAAATACAAGACTGAGAAAGAACTAAATCAATTGTTGGAGTTATTTTTGAAACGTCATAGACGATTTCCATTGCCACTTCTATCAGTAGGGTGAAAGTTAAAGCATGTGCAAACCTTTGGCTGAACGTCATGGGAAGAAATGTAACCGTGGGATACAAAAGGATTTATGCACTGTAAAGAGACCATGAAGAGGTCTGAGAATCCCAGCTCCCTTTATCTCATTGTACCCAAGTCTAGCACAGAGAATTCACACAAAGTACAATACTTACAATTTTGCTTTCTATCAGGTCACACACAATTTTGTTGTTGAAGTAATCTATTGAAGTCCATCGAATGCCTTCCTGGACGTATTCCTCCTGTAGGGAGAGATTTCAACAATGAGAGGAATTCCATCTTTCAACCCCACCCTCTAGTTTGGCAGCAAAATATGTGAATGTACTTGTAGTAAAATAAAGGTGCCTGCTGGACAGTTCAATAACCCAGGAAGGGCACAAATAAGAAACATGGTCTATATAACTGAATAGTTCTGCATTTGGGGAAAATGTGCTGCTTGCTTTTTCAAATGAAATAGCAATACCTTTAAATAGTATGTCAATTGTTGGAAAATGCAAGTTATACCAAAACCATACCTGTTCAGCTTTCAGTGTGAGCTCAATGAAAATCTGTTGGAGTTTTTCATTCACAAAGTTGATGCAAAACTGTTCAAAGCCATTTTTCTGTAATTAAAAAAGGGTAAGTAAGGGGAAAAAATATTTAAAATACCACAATAACTTATGAGGAAGCAAACCTGGCTTACATACAGTTAAAAAAACATATTTAAATACCTCCAGCTCACTCAAATAACATTCTTATGAAAACTGAACACCTGCTAACATTTTTGAGAAATGAAAGCCGTTTACAGTCCGAGTGGCACTAACAGGTGTCAGACAGGTCCTCTGGTGGAATATGGAGATCGTTTGTGTTTCCTGTGTTCTCCATGTTTATACAGAGGTTATCTACAAGTCACGTTGTCTTTGTGAAGGGAAACAATACCGATGTGAAGCATTGCTCTAACCTAAGACCTATACGCGGTGCAGTCTTATCTGAACTTCAGCTTCCTTTACAATGCAGGGATGTGGCGTTTCATGTAGCTGGATAAAAAGTGTTTGGGAGTTACCAGCAGCACTGAGAGATTCTTCCTATTAGCTAATGCACCAGCTTTAAGACTTTAACGCTGTCATTAGCTTTAAGGCACAAACAGCAACACACCCGACAGGCTTAATGAATTTTCATTAGTTTAAGAGGGAATTATTTAGGTTTAAGCCGGATCCCCAGTTTAGGATTTTGGTTTACATCACAAAAAGAAGATTGATATTGAGGTATGGAGAGGAAGGATGTCAACAGTGATTGACACATACTTGGACTAGGTTTAAGAACACAGACTCACATTGTTTTATCTTTGAAATGTCTCTCCCTCCTTTTTCCACTAATTTTAAACCAGTATCCTGGAGAGCTGTCATAATTAGAATGCAATTGACTGCAAACCACACTGGTTATGGATTTTTAAAAATAATATTTCAGCTATGCCATATCTTTGAGTTTACGTATGATAATAGAAACTTTTTTTTTTTTTTTGTATTTGTAAGGATATTTTTCACTGTATATTTTTCTATAGTTAACGATCACTGCACAGGGATTCAGATACATAAGCAATACTGACAGAAGCCCTATAGTCCTCTGACACATATTCCAAATTGAGCATCCTTACCTGGAAAATCTCAAACCCATAAATATCCAACACCCCTGTGTTATACTCTTCATGGTCCTTCTCCATCGCTTTGTTTATGGACTGAAAAGCAAACACAACACATTGACGTACTGCACCCATTTATGCCTATTGGCAACACTGTGGTGGTTCATGTGTAAAGAGGGTTTCTTCATATGAATTAAAAATGGCAATTACATTTTATTACATTCTAATCTTATTACATTGTTATTAATTGAGTTTATAACAAAGGGTTCCCCAAAACTAAAACCATCATTTGTATTCAGCTGAAAATACATAAATATTTACATATAGAAAAATATGATATACATCAGAGAGGGTGCAATATTGTATTACTTTCATTTGTATATGCTGTACAAAAGCAGTGCATAGCATTTCTTATCATTCTTTCTTGAAGCCCTAACGTAATGTGATATGCAGCTCACACAGTGTATGTTCTCACTCTATAAAAGGCTGCTGACATTAGCTCTTTTAAAATATCTTGGATACTGACACTACCTATCGTTCATTTGAAATCAGTTCAGCCAGGCTTCCATTGCCTTGGTTGAGCCTGTTAGCCAGATGTTAACACTTGATCTGTTACTTCATATATTTATTTGGACAGAGCATCTTTGCAGTAGTACTGCAGCATTATTTCATTGTAGTACTGTGACAGAGCATTACAAAGGTATCGTGCACAATGGGGAAGGTAGGAGGACAGGAAATGTTCTTACGTCAACCAGGTAGTCAAAGACTCGAGAGTGGAGAGCTTTGGACAAGGCGTCCCTGGTGTAACAGGCCTGCTCCACGTTAAGAGTCACGTTGATGATCTCGGACTTCCCACCCCACTTGCTGTCCATCTTCCTGCTGGTCAGCTTCTCCTTCAGCCTGGTCTGGTCAATTCCCAACAGGAAGGCAGGGAAAGCCAGAACTGTGGAGACACAGCACAGGGCGTTAGGAGCTGCAACCAATCCTCCAGGACACTCTATCGGACTGACCTGTAACTGTGCCATCGACTGACCGGTGATCAAGTTTCTGGTCAAAAAACAGGGTCAAGCTTTGTAAGCCTTGTAAATTAGACTGCTTAAATAAACCCCATTTTATTTATTTATCAAATAAATAAATAAATAAATAAATAAATCAATAAAAATAAATAATGACCAGGGAATGCTCTGACTCACTAGTGCCAGGACAGGCTGGCAGGGAGGTAGGGAGCCAGGCAGGGAAGCAAAGAGACAGCACACAGATGTTGGATACCAGGATGTAGACAGCTGTAGACAGGCTGCAGAGAGGACATGAAATGGGGAAAGGAAATACAGAAATGTATGCCAGAGAGCCATCCAAACAGAACAGAGAGCTGCTTTATACCATAAAGGACCAAAGAGACAAAAAAAAAAATCATATTTGAGAAAGGGGGTGAAACAGGAAACATTGCATAGTGATGTAACACTGCAAGCCCTGTGCGTTAAGAAATGCATATGCTCAATATCATCATTCAAACTCCAAAAGTTTGGCTACAGAACTACAGAAACCTATTTAATCCCAGCCGTAGTAATTTTTCATTGCAAAAGAAATATAAGACATACTAGTCTGGTAGACAGCTAGAAACACCCTGACAACAACAGGGCTTCATTTATTCAACTCCACTCATAACAAACAACGATGCAAAACAAAGCAGTGTTCCTCTTATCAAGCACATGACCACAAATCCTGGAACTGCTATAAAAATATACCCATGTGCAAACAGTAGTTATCTCCACACAATTGTTACAGTGCAGTGTGGCAGGGAGGAATCGGAGCTTAAAGAAAACTCCTTGATAATTATTATTAATTATTAAGACTCATGAACTGCACATCCACACCACATGAAATCAGCCTGTACTCTCTTCCTAAAATGGTCATTTGTTTATACAGGTCATATTGCAGCCACTGTGTAACAGAAATGACTTCATTTACATTGGCTGTAGACAGACACCGATTATTAAAGCAACATTCCGCGATAATGTATTTGCCACTTTCAAATGAGTTCCTGGTATGCACTGTGAAGTCATTGGATACTTTGCTATGCAAAAAAATAAAAAATGCATACAGTATTGTTAATGAATGTTCATTGCTTATATTTACTTTCAAATGATAAGCCATGCTGTTCTTTTCTCTGTTTCAATGGTGATTGAGAGAAAACTTGATAGGACATTCAGATTGGGAAATGATGAATTAGTAAAGGAAATAGCAAGCTGATCTGTACACGTACACACTGTACACACATAAACACACTCCCCAAGCCACACTGAGGACTTGCTGTTGAGATAGGATTTGGATTCCCCTGCTGGTAACTATTCCTTGCAGTCTCTGCTGGGTCTGGAGGACCCCTACCCGGATTGTATGGACTGAATTCTTGTGATTGTACAGGCAGGCAGCTCAGTGTTATAGCAAGGCGGCACTGCTTCCTGGTGCCACAGCGGTAATGAAAAGGGTTACGCACACTCTTCGCTCTCCACAGCTGCGTAGTTGCCGGCCTCTTTGAAGCTGATGTTCCCCAGGTGCAGGACCCCAGCCACGATCTGCAAGACCAGCGCCCGCTCCTCAGCAAAGATCCCGATCACATTCATGGCATGCTGCAGGAGAGGGGAAGCCAGAATCAGTGGACAGCCCTACTGCCCTTACACTCAGGGCAGACAGCCCCACTGCCCTCACACTCAGGGCAGACAGCCCCACTGCCCTCACACTCAGGGCAGACAGCCCCACTGCCCTCACACTCAGGGCAGACAGCCCCACTGCCCTCACACTCAGGGCAGACAGCCCCACTGCCCTCACACTCAGGGCAGACACCCCCACTGCCCTCACACTCAGGGCAGACACCCCCACTGCCCTCACACTCAGGGCAGACACCCCCACTGCCCTTTACACACTCAGGGCAGACAGCCCCACTGCCCTCACACTCAGGGCAGACAGCCCCACTGCCCTCACACTCAGGGCAGACAGCCCCACTGAACTCACACTCAGGGCAGACAGCCCCACTGCACTCACACACAACTTGTTTAACGTAAGGAGATCCATGTTTAATGAGACCAAAGTTTTTTTTGTTTTTGTTTTTTATCACCATTACACCCCCTCATGGCTAACACGTAAATTAACCTTTTTAAATAAATTACCTCAAGACCAAGCCCTTAAAAAAATGCCACAGCCAGATTTGGCATAAGAAAGTTTATCCTGGTTTGCCATGTTTTTTTAATATGCTTTATCATACCTCTCTATGCTTTACAATGCCTACCTATGCTTTACCAGACCTCTCTGTGCTTTACAATGCCTACCTATGCTTTACCAGACCTCTCTGTGCTTTACAATGCTTCCCTATGCTTTATCATACCTCTCTGTGCTTTACAATGCCTACCTATGCTTTACCAGACCTCTCTGTGCTTTACAATGCTTCCCTATGCTTTATCATACCTCTCTGTGCTTTACAATGCCTACCTATGCTTTATCATACCTCTCTGTGCTTTAGAATGCTTCCCTATGCTTTATCATACCTCTGTGCTTTACAATGCTTCCCTATGCTTTATCATACCTCTCTGTGCTTTACAATGCTTCCCTATGCTTTATCATACCTCTCGGTGCTTTACAATGCTTCCCTATGCTTTGCCATGCTTTCATTGAGCTTTACATTGCTATGCTTTTACTCTGGGAATCTTTTATAAATGAGCACCCCTTCAGATTGTAAGTTATTCTACGATAGCCACTGTACAAGAAGACATGGCACACCCCACACAGCACTTACCACAGTCTCCTGGAAGTCACTCTTGTCGTTAATGTCGTCAACCGTGTAGGACCCAGACTGATTGAGGTAATAGTAGTAATCCAGGCTGGTGATGCCAAGACTGCTTTTCTGTTCGGCACTGGCCCCTTCAATTAACTGCATAACACAAACAGAGAGTCAATAGCCAGAGAGAACATGTTGCAGTTTAACAGAACTACCTGACTCTGTTAGGTACCGTTTAATGTTTTTAATTGGATAATTCACAGATACAAGCATATTTCATCAAGTAGTGACACGGTGGTGTAAATGGGCTTTTTCCAGTCTCTCCATTTCATATTTAACTTATCTGTTTGGTTTGGTTTGCTAATACACCAGTAGTAATGTTTATATACATGTAAATGAAATGGCCAGGAACCTCAATAATGTCTATAATATAAAAGCAGGGATGAGCAAGTTTCATTTCACAGAGCCCTGGTTTCTTACCTGGTAAAATATATGGAAGCTGCGCTCGCCAGGATTCCTCATAACAACTCGGGATTTTTCTAACAGGAAGTTGGAGATTTTTCCACCATCTGGCTCTCCTCCTGGGCTGAACTGGATTTCAAAGTACTTTCCCTGTGACAAGGAGCAGCGCTTTCAATACTGGAAGAGGGCATCTCAACCAAAAACCAGCCCTCCCCGGGCGACAACCGTGCAGCTGTCACTGTTTATCTATGCACCTGCGATTCATCTGCATGGTGCGCCTGCTTCACAGGAATGAGCAGGAACACTTATTCCTTCTTAATATCCTGGTCATTACTTTATATAACCTGTGCTTTCACCATGCCTTTAACTTGCTTAAATACACTTTGATATGCTTTTACCACAGTATAAAGCAGTCAACTTTTAGAAGGGTAAAAAACGCTTGGATCATTTATCATGGACGGATTTATCATGCTACAGCCCATGCTACTGTGTGACAATCAAAACTAATTCAACAGA
The DNA here is from genome assembly GCA_030684275.1 of Acipenser oxyrinchus oxyrinchus. Lineage (NCBI taxonomy): Eukaryota > Metazoa > Chordata > Actinopteri > Acipenseriformes > Acipenseridae > Acipenser > Acipenser oxyrinchus. Next base: position 24,331,801 of record CM060271.1, on the reverse strand, counting down.
TCAAAATGCTCCACGACCAACTACACATAAATCTGGTCTAAACTTAAATCCAGATGTTACCCTCTCTACAGTCACCATCAGATTAAAAGGGGGTTATTCTGTCCCCCAACAGGATGATTGAAATATTATTCTCTGTACAACAATGTTATTCAAAGTGGGTTTTTTTAGTGAAGTTTCAAGGACAGCAAAGAGAACAAGCTGCAAGCTTATCAGATGAGAAGAGAGAAGCTATTGGTCACTGTGTGCTCTGCAGTGATTCAGGAGTGGGAGACAGGAGGTCTCAGATTTCACATCAGGGTTATTTTTAACAAGTTTCCAATGACTCGGAATAAAAAAAAGAACACAATTGTAGTCTCAAACAAATGTGATTTTTTTATTGCGCAGTTTAATAAATAACTTGGAGAGCCTGGGAAGGAGGAGGACAAACCGTTCACTTTTTTAGCCACAAGCCTTCAAAAAAGGAAACATGAACTCTTGCAAATTTATTTTGTGGTTACATTTCAAGAGCATAACTCTACAGATTATACATCATGGAAACCAAATTCAAACTTAAACAGAAATGCAAATCAAACATGAAAGCATCTGAACCCACCCCCCCAAAGCTTTCCCAGCCAAAGCCACAGGATGTGACAGTGCAAGCAGGACATTACCAGCACACACACAAAAAACAAACATGGAACACTCACAAATCTGCTGGAGTTGTTATTTCTCACTGTCTTTGCATTGCCAAAGGCCTCCAGCAAAGGGTTAGACTGGAGAATAATGTCCTTCACATGCTGCAGTGGGAGAATAGAGAGGGAGGGTGGTTACTATAACACAGAGAGAGCAGGAACATGCCATTGTATATTCTTACATATCCAGTAGGACTCACTGATTGTATACAGCCTTTCTTATCCAAAGCAAGGCTCTGGTCTGGAATCCATTATTGTGATAGACTTGGTCTTACTCATTTCAAATCAGCCTAAGGTTTCTATTATATTATAATTCATAACAAGTGAATGTAGGAACATTGTGTCACATTTCAAATAATATTTAGCCATAGATATAGCTTGGCAGTCACCAGCATATTGGCGTTAATCCCGCTTTTGATTTGCAGCTATAGTGTTCTATGTTCAATAAGAAACATTTCACGGAGCAAATATCATTGGCCTAAACCAATGGAACCAGTAGCAAGCATCTTACTAATAGTGCTGACCATGCTGCGAGACTTCTTGAAGATCACAAGTGTACATGTGATGCCAACCTCAGTTTTCCAATATAAAGATAAATGACTATCATAGTCATTGCAACTTCTAAAATATACTTGAGGAACTAACCAATGTGACATTGAGTCCAGTCAATGGGAAACCCCGTTCTTGAATAGCAAGTTCATATTATTATACAAAATGAGCAGCTATATTAGAAGCAAGGGGAACAGAAGAAGAGAGCTCTGGAGAGCATTGGCACCCCGCCCCCCCCACGTGTCACCTCCACACAGTTACTTATACTGTACTAATAGTGTAATAAACAGAAAGGCAAATTTTCAGAGGAAGAGAGAGCACAAATGTAAAACTTTCAAAGCTGCTAAACAATTTGGAGCCATCGTGCTCTGATTGATTGTAAAATCTTAATAGCTTCAAAAGGGCTCAATCCATCAGGCAGCACTAATTTGGACAGGACATCTGGTCTGCAGAACTGAGAACAGATGGTCAGGACTGGTGTCAGAACGGGGACCCAGCACTTGAACAGTGCAGGCAGGGAAGACAAGAGACAAGACCCTGAAGTGAAATGTTTGCATGAGTCCCGATGGGTGACAATGGCAGTGAACAGGGTGACATTGATCTCATCTCCAGTAGTCTAAGTGCCAACAGTAGCTGAAGATAATGAGAGGATTTTTTTTGTTTTGTTTTGTTTTGTATTTTAACTCTTCGGTGCACATTCAAATTAACAGAAGCTTTTTAAAAGTAGCGTGGACATACTTTTCCAAAATTGAGAATAGATTTATAGAAGGTTAAAAGCAACTGGTAAGAGGTCAAGGTTAACTGTTTATAAACAACAATCAAACCAGGCTTTATAATAATAACACCATTATTATTATTATTATTATTATTATTATTATTATTATTATTATTATTATTATTATTATTATTATTATTAATAGAGAGGACAAATCGAGCACAGGGAGGTTTACAATACACTACAGTTCTCCAGCACCGTTCATTAAAAGAAATTGATATACCGTATATATACATATAACAGTCTTTCTTTTTTATTTTTTAAAGTAGCTGATCCACTTTATTCTGCTTATTTATTTATTTATTTATTTATTTTTATTATTAATAAATGCTTCAGTTCAGTTCACAGCTAAGGGTAATAAAGCAAAGGGAGTCATACCTGAACTTTGGGCCCACCCCCTGAAACTCTGGAGATGTAGCTCATGATATACTTGGCAGCCACAGTCTTCCCAGCCCCACTTTCACCACTGGAATAAAAGGAAGATAAGAAACATCAGTGGAACATGGGCATGTTCTACCACTTTACTGTACTGGGCATTTCCTTGGCACTCCATCACAAAGAAAACTGTTTCCGAATCAGAGCACAGATGCGGCAGTCACAGGAAAGCCAATTACATTAAGTATACAACTTCCTTAATTGCTTCTGAATCGGGTATGTCATCAGAAAAAATACAGCATTTTGTTAAGGTCTTCTGTGTTTGTTTAATAGCCCAGGCGAAGGACGGTGCAGACCTCTACACTTAACCTGATCGATAGTCAATAAATAAACAGCCCACTTCTTGTCCAACTATTACACCCTAACTTCCATGACCCAGGAGGATGGACCTCTCCTTCTCTTTGGAGGATTTCCTGCATGTTCATTTATTCAATTATCTAACTGAATAACCAATACCACATGTTTTGCAGGCATTTTTTTGTATGTTACTATAAATATTATTTGTATAATTTCCATTTTCTATTAAAATGACCATAGTGAATAGATCATTCACATGCAAGAATCTGACCTTACAGCAAAACGTGTGGTTTAAAAACACACACAAGTTAATGGAACCACAAACTTGTTTGCAAGCTGTTTTAGCTTAAAATAATTCAAGCTTGGGTCTACCTTCAAAAGATGTTCACATTACAACTACTTACCTACATAGAAACATGACTTCACAACAAACTCATTTGCATTATATTGCATACTGTATGTCAATAGAAAAAGCACTGTGGTCTAGGTTCCCCCCCCCCCCCCCACTTGTTCCTACTTACGTTCTAAATATATCAGATGTAAACTGTTCCTGTTCTATTGGGCATTGTGATTTGATGACAACTTACTTTGCATTTTTTTCTACTGCTCACGCAAGCACTGCTACTGCATCTCACTACCCAGCAAGGTCTAAGCCGTGTATTTCATAGTAGGGTATGTCTGCTCTGATGTTTAAATGAAACAAGACAAAGGCTATTTCCTATCGGCAAAATGCCTGCTTTAGATCATCATACTATCAATACAGTAAACTCCATCCTTGTGACGAAATCCTCAACGGGACCACTCCCTGTCGGTCCCTTTCAAATAAAGAGACAACCTGAAGATCTCTCAACATTGTGTTAACACTGGTTTTACACAGTCCCTTTGGTGGCCCTAAGGAGAGAGATTTTATTGTGTTATAAACAGAATGCTTTAAGTTTCGGCATGGTAGTTTTAAAGTTAAAAATATTCCTAAAAAGAGATTACTTAAACACAGAGCTGAGTAACCTGCAGACATCAAGGGTCCTTCTTGAACAAGAATAGAGAACGGTATAAAAAAAAACAACAAATCGTTTCGAACAAACGATCCGAGCTGCAGCCAAGTTCTTACATTAAAGTTAGATTTCTTTCAGACAATTTGCCCATGCACTTGTTGCTGAAGAGGCAGTGTTGGTACGTGGTGAATTTGGTTCGGACATAAAAAGAAGAATTACAGCCCAATGTAAAAGATGAGAGGGAAAAGGGGAACACACAGAGAACACCAATGTTATCTGCTGCCGAGCAACGACCCCAACTCCCCCTACATAATGTTTTAGTTAATGAGACTTCTAAACAAAGACCACATACCCACCATGAATTCCAATTCATTACTACTTTCTGCAAGGACTTTATATGCACTGATATCTTCATTTTAAAAGTGTCTACAATATAACTGTAGTAATATATTTACACACATTTCCAACTGCTTTAATAGATAATGAATACATGCTGAAAGTGCCTATGTGTATAAAACAGCTGAAAAGCTGTTAGGACTACTATTCTTAATTTAGCCAATTAGTTGCCCGTTAAGAGCTCTTGTTCTGCTACTCTGTAGTCACTCACTGGAATAAACAGTCCAAGCTGTTTGTACTCTCTGCTCAGTAACTGCAGTAGAAATAAAAACCTCAAAAAAGCCTAGAGTGGTTTGTTTCGTGAGATTTGGAAGAGGAGTTAATGGTTCAGTTTTTATGACAGCGCAGAGGTGGTTAAAGTGGTAGACTCGGAATTACACAGTAGTCATACAGCAGACACATTGTTTACTTCCTGTTAGGCCTGGACAGGGATGTCATCTACTTACTGTAACAATGCAGCATTCCGTGGATCAAAATTCCTCTTCAAGATCTTTCAGAATCAGAAAGAACTGAGACAAAGGGCAATACAAGCCGATCTCGACCGTAAAAGAGGTCAGAACAGCGGCCCAATCATGGGCTTTCTGGATGCTTTGACCTTGAATGGGCTCAAAATCAGATTGCGTCTTACAGCACCCTACACTGTACACGTGTTAAATGATACAGCTCAAATTAGAATAATGAAACTGACTAGCGAATCATGACGTAGTTTGGTTTTTCAGAAGGGTGTTTCCGTTCTGCATGGAAATATCTCCATTGTACTTTTAAAAGCAGTTTGTTTACGACGGAGTTCCAAGGAAATGCCCGGTTTCTCATGAGACTTAAAAGGCAAGTGTCAGATTTACAAGTGGGGGAAAAAAAACTTTCCGATGAATACCATGCTGTGGTATCTTTTCAGATACTGCCAAGCAGAAAAGTGTGGGAAATAACTCAGAATCAGCTGGCAGTCACTGGCATGCTTTACTTGAAGGACTGTGCAGTTTGAGATTCTCCAGTCTGTTAAAGCACAGTTTCTTTATGAGAAGTGTTATTCATGTATTTTATGTCATTAAAATACTAGTTTCCAGAGTGGCTGTATTCATTGCTTTTTCAATTAAGGACAGAACAGAATTAAGCATTTTAACATCACAGGGTTGCATGGTGTGCTGCTATGTCTGGAAATGTGACTGAAACAGGGAAATTATGTGGGTTAGAAAGGTGTTGTTTAAAATCCACTCCTAAGCATGAAATGCAGAAAAAAACAACTGAACAGAACAAACAGAACTCTGTTAACCATCTCAAATTGTTCATTTCACAGAGGGCCTCACTATACTGACCGCATCCTGGGCAGCAGCACGCGCAGCTTTGTTTTGCTAATCTGCTTCATCACTATGCCACGTCCAGTCTTTTTATGCGGGATACTCTACCGACAGCTGCTTACTCTGCAATAACAAGCAAAACTGCTGAATTAGGACCGATTCATCACGAGGTAAGGTCTGAGCGCCAAGCCACAGCACCTCCTGGAAGATAAGACTGAGGCATCAGTTTCAGAGCTCTTAGCACTCTTCTGATAACCCATATCTGTAACTGCAGCTGAATAAGCTTCCCATGCAACAGCACTAGAATTATACATGTGCACCATTCTGTACTGGACTTCCACTGTGGTCTTGAAGCTGCACATTAGCTCTCGTTGGGTGGTCTCTCATTCTCTAACACAACTTTGTGAAATGAAATACGCTGTAACAATCAGGACTCCAAACCGTGGCTTTCTCTTGTGCAAATCAAACCCAAATGTCAAAGCAATTCAGTCTGTAGATCTTCCACATCGCCATATGCACGCTGCCTTGCTATAAAGGGATAGGATATTTGTACTAAAAACCCAACTACATAAATCAGCAAACACAGCTTCACTGTTCCTTGTCATTGTGATTCATTGTGAAGTAATGTCAGCGAATCTTGGTTCACCAGCCAAGTCATTTGGAGTAGAAAGTTGCATATTCTTTTTTATTTTATATTGGCTTGTGGTTTTCTGCTCTCTGAAGGATGTTCTTTCTTTGTTTTATATAAATCCTCAGAACAATGCTGTTGTGTAGCAAGCAAGCTGCACATCACAACAAGAAGAACCATTGAAACACACAGAAACAGCAGCTGCGATGCATCACATGAAACAATGATGTCTTGCTGCATAGAGCTGGAACCTCAGCTATGTCAGCATAACAAACATCACAAAGGATATTTATCATAAGAAATCTGTTTCGTGACACAGTGTCTATTTTACTATTCTGCTATGCATAAACCAGAAAACAATGGTGTGCATCAGGGCCCTCGAATTAATTCACTGAAGTTTTTATTTAAAGTTCCGCTATTCCATTTAGACTAAAATGGTGCAATCACAGCACTGGGGTAAATGCTTAGTGGAAATGTTACAAGAGCCTATTTATTCTTTATTCATAAACCATTAGAATGTCAGCAATTACACAGGATTCCTGTACATTTACTGTCACGCAATTCCTGATGAATATGACAGAATGATACTTCCATCCCTTGCGGGTGATGCTGTGTGATTAATACCAGTGGAAACAAGATCATTAGCACATGAGTGAGCTGGTTCCTCTGCATCTTGGTGTCTAATGAGACAGTTGCAGGAAGTGCAGGTCATTACTCTATTGTGAAACTGGATGCTCATAAATCAAGAAAAAAAAAAAAAAACATTGCACATCGTATGTGTTTGTGAGGCTCTCACTGATATAAATCAGTGCATACCAAGGGACACATGAGACAACAATGAAAGAGACAATGATAACCTGCTTGTGTTCCCTTAAGCACTTTGACATATACTTTCATGGGCTGCTCCTTATACAACACCCAGTTCTGACTAAACAAAAGGAGTGGACTCCAATTACCTGATGATGACACACTGGTTTTCTCTGTCAATTATCATGTTTCTGTACATGTTGTCCGCTAGTGCATAGATGTGAGGAGGATTCTCATACGGTGCCTAAATGGCAAAAAACAGAAAATGAAAATAATGTAAAAAAATTAATAATAGGACAGAAGCCTGTAATTCAACAGTTAAGGTCTTGGCAGCACAAACAAACAATAAGAGCCAGCAGCAGGCAGCTTCCCAGGATTCAACAGCCAGACACATGTTCTTTCTGATGACAGGGGTCTTTTCTGGGATCAGAAAAGATGTGACATAATAACTGTTAGGGAGCTTCTAAGGTCTTAAGTACAAGCTGTAAGAGATATGAATGATATTTATTTTTCCTTCAGCCTTTGAGCCAATTAGCTGTTCTGGCCAATGTGAAGGACTGAGAGCCAGGAGTTCTGTAGAAGAAGTCATTTTACCATTGTGTGCCTTCGTGGCACCCAGTTTAAAAAAAAAAAACTACACACAACTACAGGTAAAAGACAACCCAGCTGCGTGCCCAGGCTTCATATCTGAAGTTTATTCCTGCCTTTCCCCCGCAGGACTAGGCAGAACTGTCTTTAAAATAGTTCTGAACTCTACTCACCGCTCCCTGGTACATTTCCACTTCTTTCTCTCCAAAGTAAGGCATCTGTTTGAACGGGTTCACGGAGATGAGCACAGGCCCGATGTATGTCTGTGCCACCAACATTAAGGTCAATTTTCTGAAGATACATACGTTTCTTTGCACAGCAGTATATGCAGAAACAGACGTTTACTAGTGTTCAAAGGCACCACTTGTTTTTCTCCGACGGAGCATTTTTAAAGGTGCTCTGAGCTGCAGTGTTTTTGGGAGCATTCAATCGCCATTGCTCTTATTAGAATCCCAGCCTGTCAGACAATTCAAAGTGGGCTGATCAAAGTGCTTACACTAACAGTTTGAAATATCACCAGTTCAAGCCTATAACATGGTGCTCTTTAGATTATTAGCTTTAATTGAATTGACCACTATGCAGTATTCATAACAACCCTAATAAAGGCTTCATTACACTGTATAACTACGTGCACAATCCTTCATAACAGGCTGTGGATGGGACAGAATGAATCTGAGCTGCAAATCTACCTCCCGACCAGGAAGGGTGCTAAGATTGGTGGTACTCCTTCACAGGGATGGAACCGGAAGTCGGCCATCTTGGGGAAAGGGCGTAGCTGTAAGACTGCTGAACGACTCTGATGTGATCAGCTGTGTTGTGTGCGGTGATTGGATAGAGCGTGGTGCCGCACTGATCACTGGGAGGAGTTTAGCAGTACAAACGGGACGCAGCTACGCGAGTACGGCCCCTTATGCTGGCACGTAACCCAGCCGGAGCGCTGCTTTGTTTTTGTGTATTTTGGCAGGCGGAGACCGCGGGAGCTGAAGCCTCCACAGCCAGCACCTGCACTGCCACCACAGCACAACTGGATACAGCTCCACAGAGCACGAACCCCTGCACCCTGGACACATTGCTTTGTTTGTTTATTGTTTGGGATGCGACGTGCCTGATTCAAGTCCCCAATACCATTGACGGTAGCGGGGAGCAATTATTTACATCTCTGTGTGGACATTATCACATCCTGACACAGGCATATAAGAATTCACTACATTGCTGGTGCACCAATCCCACAAAAATGATTTAATAGGTCTTGTTATTAGCAGTGAAAGTTTTACTACAATGCTGAAGTTGCAATTGAAATGAACATTTGGTTTGTAACAAAAACTGCTTCCTGTGTTTCACATACTGGTGTCTCTGGAACACAATCCCCTTGTACTCAGTAATCAAAGGAAACAACATTTCCATTTTAAAAAACACAATTCGAATAACTTTACAACAGCTCCTATGCTTTTTTCTGCAGTAGCTTTTTTTCAGATTTGGCTGAGTTTTAAATCCGGTAATATTGCTGCTAAAGATGTGTGCATCATAAATGATCTAATTCCCTCGAATGAGGAAGTGAGATCAACTCAAAGGCTTCATGGAAACATTGCCCCGTTTGTGTTGGGGTTGAAAAGCCACTTAGAGACACAGCCAGTGAACACGCTGGTATAAACGAGCAGCAGGAATTCCAATCCCTGATTGACTAATAAAGGCTGCATTCAGTGGCCTCTGCAGTAATCCCCAGCCGAAGTGGTACAGTGTGTCACACTTTCATTGCTGCTGTTTTGACAACAATTAGGGGATTGATTAAGGGATTTAACTCCTGTGTCACAGCTAAGCTGCATTCAACTTACGCCTCAATATATTTTCTTACACGTGACAAGGTTCAGATGGTGTCAATGAACAAAAGTTACATAGCAAGAAACATAACAAGAATAACACAACTTAAAATATACAAGAGTGAGAGAGAGAGAGAGAGAGAGAGAGAGAGAGAGAGAGAGAGAGAGAGAGAGAGAGAGAGAGAGAGAGAGAGAGAGAGAGAGAATATTATATGACACACTGTATAAAAACACTGTAAACCATCATGGTCCTGGAGGGCCATTTCACTCCAGGTACAATGATATAATTAACTACTTCAGGGTCTGGATGTAGGTTTGGATGTGTATATACATATACAGTGGATTTTGTGTAGGGAAAATGGGGAGCAATAGGGAGAGTAGGCTGAAGCTGGATAAGAATAGTATAGACCTGTGGTATCTAAACCTAGCAGTTCAGTAGAGTAGGTTGTGCATTCCTCCTTGCAGGCTTCAACGCTCACAGGCTCAGGTTAAACATAATACACTGAAACACCCTGCTACCCCTATGGCTTCTGGTTAACAGCTGCTTTGTTTATCATGCAATGCAGGTACATTTAGGTTTTTTATCCAGCAATGAAATGCTTTTCCAGATCTCCATGCCTGCTGAAGAAGCTCTTGAAAACCAAAGGAAAAGCTAAGAGTGGGCAGCATTAAGCCCAGTGGAGGCCAGTGTGCCCTGCTTCACTTCCTGCCCTTTGTCCCAGACAGAAGCCTGCACGTGGGAGGAGTTTCACAGAGTAATTCATGGGTCTTTGACAGGCTGCTCCACAGCCACGTTCGGGGCGCCAGGGAATTCAGTTTTAGTTTTTAAAAGTTCCCTGGTGTCTTGTTCAGCAATTTTAAAAATATCTTCACTAAACCAGATTAATTATTTCTCACCAACAGCAGATCTTGATGCCAAATCGGCAATTATTCTTCCACAGAAAAGCTATTTTGTGCAAAGGGATTAAAACAACAGGGCCTTCAGTATCATTTACCATTTTCTTACTGGTTACTTAACCACATCTTAAAAAGGAGGAGTAAAAAAAGGTTTTTAGAGCTATTCTCTGTTATTTTCTTGTATGCACTTTTCACTGCCCTTCATTGGTTTGGGTTCTTTGAAGGTTTGCAGTTTTCTTACAGAGCTGCTCCCTCCACTTTGTTGTTTGCAGCTGTTGTTGTTTTTACTGCTGAACTAAGCGGTCGATGAAGAATGACATAAGAACCGACGGCTCAGAATGCCATTTTATCGAGCACTCGGCCAAATAAGGCAGCAGTGCATCTTAATGTCGGAGATGAACATGGATTTTGGAAGCTTCTGAAAAGGATACAAAGATGTAATCGTCCATGTAGCGTTTCTTCAGGTTTTCCACGATGGAGTCCTCTGTGATCTTGGACAGCAGGACCATGTCATCCACGCCGCTGTGCTTCACATTGTGGCTCTGCCAGTGGTACCGGTGGCCTTTGCTCCCCTACAAGGAAATGACAGGAACAATTAGACAAATCAGAGGCGGACGGGACGGGGGTCTGTTTATCTGATCTAAACAGCTGTGGACCTAAATACCACCACAGGGAGGCTGTAGGACAGCCAACTGAACTGTTGAAATGTCTCTAATGAACTCTATTTCCTAGACTCTGTGCCCTTTTTTAAAGCAAGCGCAAAGGAATTTTCACTATGGTACAATAAAAAAAAAATGCTAATTATGTTTAATATCCCCCAAAGTGCTCAGAAAGGTAACTCCGCACCATGAGTATTACAATCTCACATTGAGTACACGTAGCTGTGAAGTCTGCTTGCTCAGCTTTTCTTTTTTTTTTTCTTGTTCTCCTCAATCTAAAAACATGTTTGTTTTTCCCTCTAGGGTCACGGATTCATGTTTCATAGTGTGCATGAGTCACAGACTTCTGGGTCAGGCTGCTGTTACAGGGCGGTGACGTGTTGCGACTGTGAGACACAGTCAGCAATGTATATAAAAAGACCTGCATGAATCAGCTGTAGGACACTGCCAACTTTGATTTAGAAGTTGCTTTTGTTGAGAGGCTGTTCTGCTTCATATGAAAATTAGGAGAAAAAAAATGTATTCTCTCAAATTTAGTAACTGAACCATGAACAGTACACAACAACTAACATACAATGCATGTCGCGAGGCGAGAGGAGGTTAAAAGCTCACAAAATCAGTTGAGTTCTTTTGCACAGTGGTTCAGACGCTCTCTTGCGGTGCGCATTGCTTCACACACAGCCTCCACCTTCTTACACATGCTATCATAATACTGTATTTTTCAAATATTTCTAAAATGTGCTCTTGGTAACCAATGAGTTAAAGCCATTCCCTGTAGCACTACCCTATGAATGGTTCACAAGTTTACAGTTACCTCCCCAAATTCCAGAGAAGTAGAAGTGGTTTCCAATGTGAAGCAGCACTGCTAAATGTTCACCGCAAAGACTAGCCATAGAAAACACTCACGTACCTTACATGTACTTCTATTTACAAGCTATTAATATATTACAACTAGAATTGCTGGGGAAGTAAAGCATATGTTTTGTTTACTACTAGAATTGGGGAGTGGGGATCAATTGTATAGGGAATGCTTAGCTGGTTGAGGAAGGAATGTTTCTTTGTGCATTTTGTTTAATGGAATGCATGTTGAAATACCCGTTTAAAATTCCTTTCCAGGCGGTAACGATTAAAAGGTTTTACAAGGTGTAAACATCTGCTTTCTCTTGTGCTGCCAGCAAACCAGTGAGATTCCTGAAAGACGAGGTCAGGGCTAAGCTGACTGAGTTATAAAGGAGGGGTAGGTGTTGACTGAAACACTTCTGGGATTCATGCAAATCAGTTGTATAATATTTAGATAAGATTTCTCCGATATGGCACCCAGTAACTAAGAAGGCATTACTTCCATTACCAGACGTTTTGCAGCAGCAGAGAAAGTCGTTCTCGTTCAAAGTGAACAGAAGCAGCAGTAACCTGTGGTGTAGTCCAGCCAGAGTTCCATTCTGGTACTATTTTATACAGGCCGCAGCAGTGTAGTCAAACCGAAACTCACATAATATGCAAGACAGGGGATTCAAAACAAAGAAATGAACAAATATGCATTTTGGTAACATATATAAACACACGTATGACAATACTGGACTGAATCAGGATGTGCAAGTAACACTTTTAGGAATAAGCGCTTTATTGAACAACAGCAGCTAATCCTTCAGACACCAGCTGTAATGGAGCAGATTGACCTGCAGACCAGCTCCACATTATTAAACCTCTCTCTCTCTCTCTCTCTCTGCCTCCACCTCTCCCATAAGCACATGGGAGCTCTCTGGTCCTGCCGCTGGCAAAGAATGAAATCAAACCTACCCTGAATATTTCCACTCAGGCCAAAGACTGAAATGAATCAGTATCCTGCATATCTAAAGAGCTGGCGCTTCTTCCGTCATCCAAAAGAAAGAGATGAAAGCAAAGGCTGCAAGGTAGGTCTTCAATCGCTACAAGCTTAGAGCTTCTAGCAACTAGTATGGTGGGGGAAAACATTACCTGAGGTTTAGAAACACTTTAAACTTTCCTTGCCTTTCGCTGTAGCCTGCAGGCAGTTTGGTAGCGATGCTTTTAATGTTGTTTTTACTACTAAAGGACTAATACTTATTTGCTCTTTTGACCATCACTGTTGACTCTTTATATAGACACCAACAGCAAAATCTTTAATTCGCCTGTCTCTAACTAACACTTTAGAGAAATCTATGGTTACCACCACACAGCGAAGCCTAGTGCCGTTGGTAATTGTTACCCACCCAATGAGACCTCCCCTAATCCTGATCATGTGGCCAGTCTGCATTCAAGCACACATATTCATTCACATAATAAACAAAAAATAAGCCTAATTCAAAAGCACCTTTGTGCCAAAACACTGTGTGGTTGAGCATTCAAACATACCAAAATATACCATACCATCAATTGATGAGGTATCCGTTTTTTTTCCCTCTAACAAAAAGTCTTCTTGATGGCTGTCGATCAGAAAAAAAACCTGTAGTATTTTATATGTATGATGCATTATAGACTTTTATGAGAGTGTAGCATTTTTACAAGTATGGTAGACTTCCTAGATGGAAATGTATTGGTATGTCAAGTTTGGAACCAGCAAAAAATACAATTTCCTAAGTAAGTGGCAGCTTTACTTCATCCCTTCAGGATTTCTCTACAAAACAGGTGCAGACCAGATGTTGTGTGCATGTGGTATTGACTTTCATGTGTTTGAACCACTGTAAAGTAAACACTACAAATGCACTCCAACTAAATAACCCATGTTATGACACTGCTACTACAGTACTATTGCTTGGCTCATTAATTCATTTTCATTATGAAGTCTCCTAGAGCAGGCCTTTCGGAATCAAACACACACAGCTGATGGCTGCCATGGATACTCCTTTAAGGCGGAGGCTTACAGCTCTGCTGGGAATTTTCAGATTGGAATAACAGTTTCTAGATGATAAAGGTATAAGCAACACCACAACGCATCGTAGTGCTTGCACTAGCTTTAACAAGTATTAGGACAGTACTGAGACACAGTGACCTCCTTTACGGACATTAGCGTATGAACAGATGGAGTTGTATTTATTAAGCATTTCTCCTGTAAATTCTGGATGGAAATGGTTCTTGGTTGAGCTCCCAAAGTGTTACCATAACCAAATAGTGTGTTAATATATCAGAAACACAGATTTGGAGCATGATAATATTTATTAAGCGTTACCTATTCCCCTTATTTCTCTAAAATAACTATTGCTTGGCCCCAGCGGTCTTTATGCTGTGTCGAACAGGCTGGAATGACATCAAAAACAACTGTATGGTCACAAGTCTGTATTAAATTTAATACAGCGCACAGCAAAATCACCATTCTGTTTTTGCTCCAAAGGAAGGCCTAGCTCATGAGGAAACGCATAGGAAGCCTATAAAAGCAGCTTTACAGCAACAGAACTGAGGCCAGTACTCCAAAACCCCATTTAAAAAAGACCCTTAAAGAGATTTCAAGAAACTCAATATTAGACGACATAAATTTCAGTAAAGAGGTACAACGTAAAATGAATGGCACGCCAATAAAAGGGACTTTACAGTACCATCTCCAGAAGACTAGGGCCCGCAACACATAAAATCACCAGGCCCCACTCAACTTGATATATTGTGTATAGGTGAGGCTTTATTTAAAGGCAAGAAGATATTGTGGAGCCATTACCATGGACATATCATCTGCCCTCCCTAATAGATGCTTACAAGGGTTCAGATTGGGGTAATACAATGAATTATGAATTGAAGTTAAAAGCAGGAAAACTCCTCAAGACTGCAAATCACTTAGACCACGAAGGCTGGCAGTAATATCCCTGCGCACCACAAGACGAACAGAGACGGCATTTCTAATAAGGGAACCACTTCGTCCGGCAGAAGAATACACAACCAAAAAGCCATACAAGTCAAAACAGAAATAAAAAGCCTGTTCCATTTCTTCATGTACACTTAAATCACAAGAAAACACTCCTCAATTACCAGTTTTAGAGTCCAGCTTGCTCCAATGGTCAAAACCCAGTTAGTATTGCAATTATTATTATTGTTTCCTAAATATGGCCTGGTATCCAGTACAGTACTTGGTAACACAGAAGACATTTTTCCCCATTGGGACTGATACAAGAGGGTGCAGAATGATTAAAGTTATTATAAAATACACACATTTTCTCTTTAATAACACAATACTTGTTATATATTGCACTGTCCACATGTTTTTTTTTATTTTTAATTTTTTTATAGTTCACGATACTTCATGAACCACCCTTGCAAGTACATATGGGGATCTTTAAGAGTCTGTGCCAAAAATGGTTTGGTAACATACTGTTTCCAAAATGCAATCCTTCAGTATCTGTGGAATTTCGAGCACCAGCCCAGATCTATAGGCCATCATTTGCTCATGCAAATTCCATTGCCATATATGGAAAGCAAGCAGCCTAGCCCAGGGCACAGGAAATGGCTGTGTTTTTGATTCAGTCTTGAAGGCGGCATTTGTTTAAATTTTTTTTTTTTTTTTTTTGGAATCGTATACTGTACTTGCTGTTCCCTCTTCACTCACTGTGAAAATCCACGAGATTCAGACAGTGCCAAGGTTTCATTACTGTGCCCTCTGCTCTTATTAAAAGAAACATTACAGACTAATCCACACTGTTGCCATTTTAATTAACATTTTATACCATTTGGCAACAGACTAAACTAACTTCCACCCTCAAGTAAGTGCAGCCAGATCTTCAATAATGTACATTAACACACACATATGCCAAACTTGCTAAACTTCTAAATATATTTAGGCCTGCACATGCATGTACTTCATAAATATATATGTTTTATAAGGTTAAAAAAGACTACACATTTGAAGTAGTATGTAATATAATATGTTATAAAAATAACTGAAGACTAAGCAAAGCAAACAAACCAAACACCCGGAAGTAGTTACATAAATTAAATTATGGAAAAATTCATAACTTCAGGAATTTACCGAAAAATGTGAAATGGTTTCCGTCCCCTGATCACAGAGCGAAGGAGCCTGCCTATTGAAAAGCACTTTGTAAAGGCTGCTTGTACCCTGCTCTAACTCTCAGACTCTCTGGGCAACAACCCCCCATTAATTAGACTGTCCAATTAGAATTATTATTATTTTTTCTAAATCTGAAAACAGAAACAAACTGATTAATATCAAATTAATGAAATGATGAATGCAACATACCTCCCTCAGCTGTTTTATGTTCCAGCCAATGTTTTGTGGTTTGGCCAAGCACTCGGGCTTGCTATTAACTCAGTCATAGAAGGGTTATTAATGGAGTACTCACTGAAACTGCAGTTTCTTATCAAAGGCGATGCGTTTTATGGCAGGGTTGTAATCAGACGGCAGTTACTGTAGCCACAATAGCATGTAACAGGCAATACCAAAGCTTGATTAATTAACCCTTCAAAAGATGCCAACCCTTCTAAACTCCTAAAATCAGTTTGTGTGTTTCCTGGGTCTGCCTTATATTGAAGAGTAGTGGTTTGGTCCATTATTGGCAAACTATTTATTTTCACTTGGCATTAAACTTGCCATTATAATAATAATGCTGAGGGGATCCAATCAATGAGGGAGTGTTTAACATACCCTTGTTACTATATATGTCAAGTTAGAACAAAGTGGGGAAAATATAAAGGATGTCCTTTCTGATTGTTTTACAGTGATACTGCCTCAGTATTGATTAAAATGGGAAACCGTTATCCCTTGTTGTCAATATGACCAGTGTGACCAGTTCAGCATGGGGTAGGGGGGGCAAACTGGTCTAAATCAGAGACTAGTTCATACTGCTGTCTACTGCAGAAGTTTGCAACCAAGTCCAGGTAAGCTCGGACATGGGTGGATGTCTTCCAGGGGGTATGCTGTTCACCCTGCCCCACACATCTTCAACCAACACCCCCTTCCATGAAGCAGTAGTAAATCACTCTCACCCAATGAGAATCACCCCCTTCCCTTTACTTGTGGGCTCTTGTTGAGCTGTTGTAGAGCTACAGTCCGTGTTTGGAATTTATACTTAAAAACAACCCCCCCCCCCCCCAAAAAAAAAAAAAAAAAAAAAAAAAAAAAAAAACAAAAACAACTGTGAAAAACTTAAACCAGAACCCAGCAGGAATCTGTTAAATATAGGTTACCTCTGATGAGTCATCACATTGCAACCACATCTCTAGCAGATCATCTGACAGTGCACTGGCTGAAAGATCTGCTGCAATCTCTGCAGCACTTGTACTACCTGGGAACAAAAGCATTCCCCTGTGGGTCTGGCCACAGGATGTACCAACAAGAAGCGGGAATAGTCATCAGGCTACTAGAAACTGCACCTGATTGTAAGCCCCTAAACCTTTGTGCTAGTGCAGGCAGACTTAACACACATGGTGGAAAAAAAACAGGTCTAGTTCTGCCAGGTCCAGTAAAAAAGCCACCAGTGTTCCCAAGCCTTTTAAAAGAGCAAGAGGAGGACTTGCCACAGGAAATCGTGACGTTCTTGATGGTAGTGGACTGTTCTGGCCCCGACTTCACTGCAATGGAAAAGCAGAACCAGCAGAGACGACATTCATTTGGTTGGCCTAATTTAGCATCAGAATTATTCCAAAACAAAGAAGAGAGCGTGTGTGAGCAGGGTGGTTTGTAAGTAGAGTAGAGTAGGTTTGGGAGTAGCTTTAAAAACTTTTGGACTTGAATACTGTTCTTTTTAAAGCTCAGTTGACAGTGAAAACACAGTCAGCAGACAGCATTCTTTCTCCCTCTTTTCTCTCTCTTTTTTGACTCTAATGATAATAGGAAGTGTCCAAGGTAACAACAATTCACGTGGAGGACTGAAGCAGTGACATTTTAAAACAAAAATGTAAAAAGTCAATAGCTGGCAAGTTTGTCACCTGGAGATTTCCCTGCCCGTTGCCATTCATTCTGACCAGCGAGTTAGACAAGCAAAACAAAACAAATGAAGGTTAATGGTATTTATCTTTCGTCACTAGGCAGGCAAACAGAGCCATCTGTGGCAAAGCACTTTCTATACAGGACGCACAGGAGGGCGGAATCTGCCAATAAAGGGTTTGATTTCATCATCATCAAAAAAAAAAAAAGGCAGCGCTCTATGACCTCCATTATTTACCTGTTTTTTTTTGTTTTTTTTGTTTTTTTAAATTTAGTAGTCTGCAATTATTATTATTATTTTTTTTTTTAAATTGTTTTCTCCCCAATTTAGTAGTGTCCAATTATTTTTAGGCTCACCGTTACCACCCCTGCGCTGATTTGGGAGGGGCGAAGACGAACACACGCTGTCCTCTGAAGCGTGTGCCATTAGCCGCCTGCTTCTTTACACACTGCAAACTCACCATGCAGCCACCCAGAGCTACAGCGTCAAAGGACAATGCAGCCCTGAGCAGCTTACAGGCAAGCCCACAGGCGCACAGCCAGACTACAGGGGTCACTGGAGCGTGGTGAGCCGAGGACACCCAGGCCAACCTAGCCCTCCCTCCCCCAGGTGGCGCTCAGCCAGTTGTGCGCCGCCCAATGGGAGCTCCCGTCCTCAGTCGGCAAAGGAATAACCTGGACTCGAACCAACAACGTCCAGGCTATAGGGTGTATCCTGCACGCCACACGGAGTGCCTTTTACTGGGAGCCACCCCATTTACCTGTTCTTTGACACTATTTAATCTGGCCTAAATTTTATACATTTTTTTTTTCTTTGGAATCCTGACTAACCAGATTTTAGCAACAGAGCTTCCGGTATATTTATAACTGTTGGATAAGATACACACCCTGATAATGCATCGTTAGACACTAGTGAATAACAAGGTGTAAAAAAATAGTCTCTAGGGTCCAGAGTGTACAAGGTCCCACTGCATCACTTACTTCTAAAACAACATCCACAGAAACTGGCTACACTTGAATGAGGAATAAGCTCATTACTTTATTAAAATGTAATCTCTGGACACAAGCCATGGAGTCTCCCCAACACCTTGAAAACAACTATTAAAACCTCACACTGTGTTGTCACAATGGGTAGCATGATTATCTCAGAACCGGTTTGTCATGTTACATGATGGGAGGCCGATGTCTCATTCTGCTGCATGAAGAGAAATATTCAGTCATACAATGCCATGCAACAATACCACTAATACCACCATCTGAAATACATTAAAAAATAAAACAAGCCTTCTATCTTATAATAGCAGCAGTTATAGAACTACCCATATGACCTTCGGAACACTTGAAAACAGTAAGCAATGCGTACTATGGAAATATACTTGGCTCTCCCAACTACCATAGTTTGCTAACTTCAGGGGATATGAAATGGGTGGAATTAATTAAATGGAAGGAAGGAAAAGGGAAAAGAAAGAACAAAAGAATACCATAAAAATAGCCATGCTTCCTAAACCGTATTTTAATTATTAAAAATGCCACATTGGTAGAACAATCATAGAGAAACATCCACAAAAAATGATATCAAAACTCTATAAATAAATACTCTTGTGTGGTCCAAACATCAAGAAATCGGACTGTGCTCACAGCCTTCACAGAGGAACAGTCAACTATATTAGCACAAGGAAGCTAATTATCGTACCGGTCACCTTGGTTTATTTTAAGGGGAAATCACTGTTAGACACACGAGTACCTGAGACACTACAGTATTTGCAGCTGTTGTAAGTTACAGTAGATTGTAGGAAGGCCACTCCAGACAAATCTAACAGTTAACAAGCCCTAAGGGTTCTGCCTCCCCAGGTCTCTATAAAGTACTGCAGTCAGAGGGGATTTGGTGCTTTTCTACAGTACTGCACCAGAAGCCACAGGCGTTCTATTCAAGGGACTGTGCATTGCAGTGAGGCCTGTGAACCAGTACAGAGGGGCAGTGACGGTAGGTGAAGGAAGCCATTGATCTAAAACGAGGGGAGTCCTTTTTACTCTTTTTCTCTTACATGTTGGGTGCTGTGCATGTTTTCTGAGCAGAGGAAAACCATTTTAAACAGTATCATTTTTACTGGCTATAACCCTGTTTAGTTCGTTGCAGGTAAGAGCAGTTCATTTACTATTAGGACTAAGGAGTCTTTATATCTTTTAAATGTTTGTTCCTTTCAGATAATTGCTTCACAATACTGTAGGGCTCAAACATTGCAAAGGTCAATCTGAAAAGAGCCCCAGTCATATGTGCATTAGAACACTGTTTAGAGAACCTGTGAAGAATCTTGACACTATAAAGACTGCAAAGGGGTTTCATACAAGCTAAACACTAGTAATGTTATTTAATAAGCTTTTGGGTACCCACTTCAAGCACAGAAGTAACATCTTAAGTGTACACTGTGCTGTATGGAAGTACTACAGTTTCACAGGTGAAATCCTGAGAGCAATGTGTTTAAAAGCTAAACAGCAAACAATTGTGACATTCTGAACAGAAAATGGGTTCTGGGTAACAGCCTTCAAACTATGCTGCTTGTGTTCACTTGAACAGTTTTCCATTACTTCACTGATCATTTAGACCTCTTTATAAAGACCATATTCATCTGAAATTACAAAGCACCCAGTGTCAGAAGTGCTAAAGAAAACAGGCTTCCGAACTTCTGTGAAGCAAGCTATGGGGTACAGTATATTATACAGTACCATTGACAGAGCAACCTAAATAATTATTGGTATACCAAACACCATTTTTCCATCCAGTTAACTTCCCACCAACTGAAGATTAAACAAATGGTACACAAAAAATAAAATAAATTTCAAGTAATTACCAAATCAATACACTTTACCATTTAGGAAGAATGTGACGTGATAACAACAAACCAAAGTTTGACACAGCAGGTTAGGATTAAAATGGAGCCTTATTTCATCAAAACACACAACACATAGAAAACAAGCTATAAAGTATTATTTGTGAGCTCATGAAGGTACTCAAAGGAGTAACAGAAGCTACCTAAATTGAGTTCAGCTGCTCTTGATTCTTTGCGCTTTGATTCTTAATGTCTATAAACGTTATTACCGTAACTTTCATTAGTCATTTTTCAGTTAACTGATGTATAGTCTTCGTGCTTCACAGCTTTGGAATTCCCTGCTTATTGTCAGAGTGCAGAGGCAGTTTATATTTCTAAGACTTATCTTTTCGACCATTCTTTTGTTTAATGGACACAGTACAGCTGCTTTTGGTTTGTGAAGCTCCCTGGGATGCAGGTACAGTACATGAAGGATACCATACAAATGCAATTGCCATGGTTTGCAAAGAGGGTTTTTTTTTTCCTGTTAGTTCCAAAGGAAGGACAGGAGCCTTGGCTTCATCTCCCAGACACAGACCAAAAAAAGTGCCCAAAATATAATTTAAAACTCGATTAAATCCTGCTGAGATGTGTGTGTGGGGGGGGGATTTGAGCAGATGATTTAGTTATTTCCGTGCAAGATGGATTCTACAGAATCGTGATGGGAAAGGTTGAAGCATTTTTTCACTATTTCACTGAAAAATGCATCATAAATCATTAAAAATTACTAAAACATCTGCTAAGAAGAGAGCACACAATACCATCTTTATTAACAGTGTTTCTTTTGAACAGCATAAAACAAATCCTTTTCAAAGATGGTTTATTATAGGATTAATGCATAATTAATTCCCTTTCACACTATCAACAGGGTATAGGGCCAACATGGGCATGAATAGATGAGTTTGAGTTCCTCGATGATTACAGAATTTGACTCCCTGCATCTAAAACTGCCCATAGTCATCACTTTTGAGTTTGTGACACATCAGTATTTTGCACATTGTAACAGTACCTACCACCAACCTGCCATCAAAGTGCTGAATGCCTTGTATACTGACTGAAATTGACTTGCAACATAGATATTTAGATGCCATATATGAGAGAATACGCACCAGGGATACAACTTGTATAACTAATTACTCAAGGAGGATAGCCCATTTTACAGACAAGAGTGTGCTATGTGTTGCAGGTCTTTTTGATTTCTTTGTCCAGTCCCTGTACGGAGCTTGACTTGGGATCGGATATCTGAACCTCTCCAGCGAGTGTAGTGATATCTTAGCTGCTCTGCAAGCAAGCCTGTTCATTATTTATCTGTGTGACAGTGCTCCATGGGGTGTACTGCTGCAGCCAGTTATCTGTGTTCAGGGAATTCTCGGTATGCTTGCTTCCAAGAGACTAAATAAACAGGCAGAGCAGGACCCCAGCTGGCCTCAAGGCAGCGTTTCATGTCCAATTGAGGATGTTATGTCTATTTGGAACTGTTCAGAGACAACATTTTAATTTTAGAACACAAGGAACAAATGGATTTCCTAGAATAATAGTTGGTTTTACCTGTCACATTAAAAATAGAACCGCAGTAACATTTACGTAAGCCTGTATTGAGTTTTTTTGGGGTAAAAAAAATTGCTGTTTTCATCCATCCAAGAATTTATTTCTTATTTACTTACACCTTCGTTATTATTATTATTTCATTATCTTTATTCCTTTCTTTTGCGTTTATTTAGTAAAACATTTTAGAAAATGGGCTTTTTATTGCCTGGCATCTCATTGGCTAATACCCTTGGCAGGGGGGTACATTAACTTTCAATAGATGACCAGGAAATAAAAAAAGTACCAGCATAAAAGCCTTTTCACCTGGACAGATATACTTGAGCCACATAATATTCAAGTTTTAAATCACAAAACTTGTTTCTGCCTTCCCCCCCACCCCCCCCCAACATCACAGTTGCCCATTTTCTAAGCACAATAAGACTCTCCAGCGTGGGCAGTATTGGGAAATACCGGACCTTCCAGGGGCTACAAGTCCCTCCGCCTGTGGCATCGGGCCTCATTACCCCCTTGGATGGTCCGGTATTGCCCAATACTACCCACCTTGTTGGGTCTTACGGCTTACACATTCTACTTCAAGCTTAACCGTACATCTTATTGCTTATTACAATAAAAAGAAATGAAGCACACTGTATTAATCCTGTTCTAAAACTAGAACCCACTTTTTTTATCTACTATAAAGCTTCAAGGTGTAAGATCAAAGGGCCGTCTCTTTCGCTGTGCTAATACCTTTTATTAAAGTGTGAGGAACAAAGTGCCTCAGTCGGGACAGGGGGATATGCAGCAAAATCCATGAGGCCTCAATATGTGTGAAAGAGCAGTAAATCAGACCGAATTCTTCAGTTTACTGAACATGGCTCACATGCTGTAGTGAACCACAATGATGACAACAGCAAAAAATCGGTTTTAACTGCTTTGGAAGGCGCCGACAGCAGTGATAGAGAAGAAGAAGGAGGGTGTGATTCTGAGTCTTTTTCATTTCTTCAGGAGGAGGCTCAGAAGTCTGTCCGTTACCAGTTGTTCACACACCGTGATTTTACTGAAATAACAGGTCACACCGATTTGACCTGGAGAGTGCTGCAATTACACTATTACTCAGGTTTGTCCATGTAGCACTTCATTTATTTATACATTTTTAATGACAACTATTTGGAAGCTATTGACAAAATACATTATTGGCCTTACAAAAAAAAAAAAAAAAAAATGTTGGATTGAACTGAATTCTATTACAAATGGACTGCAAACATCTGCATATTTGATATTTGCCAATACAGTTTTTTCCACAACTTACAAATAGATAATAATGTTATCCTATATTACAATAATTGTGGACTGAGGGCACACAAAATCTTTGTGGAAGGTTTTAAACACAGTCAGATATTTTTTAATTTCAGCACGCTAGGCAACAGCAATGCAAGTTTCCCCCCGTCCGTTCCCCCCCCTCCCCCCCCAACAGATTTGCAACAGAAGGAACAAGAAACATCTCACTAGTTACAATGCTTAAACCTCTGAGCAAAGTGAATTACAAAGGGAGCAATGCTTTGTAATCAATACACTATGTGCACTTTGGCTAATCTGTATAGTGATGCTCTTCTGTCTAATGAGTACTTGAGTCAGGAGAGGCTGTCTCTGTGTCGGTTGGTGATACTAGCCAAGCCCTGTCTAGCATGTGCTGCAAATGAAGTGCAGACCTCCTCACTCGGGATGTTACTCTGCGTGCACCTCTCAAAAAGGAGCTGCTAATGTAAACCATATGCTGTCATACTGACCTACTATTCAGGATCTGGCACAGGCCAGGGCTATGACTGATGCTACTGTCTGGTACTCCAGACAGTGCCGGGACGTATTGTTTTATTAATGTTAGAATATTCAGAACATGCTGCCTGAAACCCTCTTGGTTAAAAAGGAGAAATCTGCATCTCTATCGATAAGGACACAAAACACAAAAGAATCGGTCTTGTTTTCACGAACAGTGATTGCACTGTTGCTCATAATATTTTGTGTTTACCCGCTCAAAAAGTCCTTCTCGTTTACCTCTTTTGCATTTCTAATGCAAATTCTGCTGCAAGCTGGCAGTGAAGTGCACTGTAAAAATGGACGCAGTAATTCTCTGCTTTAATGACGCACTCTCAGCTTTACAGAGTTCAAATTGATGAAATTCAAAAACCTTTAGAACACCAGAAGCTCACTGGTTTATCCTGTAAAAATACAAGACTTGTGAAGTCTTCTGTAGCCAAGTTACAGCCTCAATCCACAGCTTAACTTAACACTGAATACAGTTTTTCTGTACTTCTAGGCAATAGTGGAATGGTGTAACAGCCGAATGGTGGGATTGAATTGCCTCAAAGTACATGCATTGTCCTTAAAATAACCCAATCTACCTCGGGGGGTTGAAGTCAGTGAGCTAAAGAAGTCATTCAGCCGACAGGTAAATCCTACTCATCAACCACAAACTTTCTACTGTACTTTAGTATACTGAAAAGTTCTCTGCAGTGCAGCTGTCACTCACAGTCTCACAAGTAGGTCACAGGGGTTATTGTTACACAGGTAAACTTGGGCTCATCCTGTACAAGGATTTGTAGAAAAGATGTCTTGGTGCAGCAGGAGCAGGTGGCTTTGCGGGTGTTGTTGTAGTTTGATTCTGGACTTATATCAACATTGATAATTATGATAAGTGTGAGGGACAGCCTGGTGACTGTGTGCCGTGGCTCAGAGCTCAAAGAGCAGCAGGAAGAGGTCTGACAGTTCAGCAGACACAAGGCTCCCGATAACAACAATTATTATCTGTTCCAAACCCTGTCTGGAACCTTGGGTGACTTCTTTCAACACATCACAAAGATAAAAACACAAGCTGCTTATGAGGAGTTTAATTATCTGTGCGGTCCTTAATATTGACTAGAACTTTAAGTAAACAAGTGAGTTGTGTTTTCAGTGTACAAACTGCAACGCAAGATTATTATTATTATTATTATTTATTTCTTAGCAGACGCCCTTATCCAGGGCGACTTACAATTGTAAGCAAATACATTTCAAGTGTTACAGTACAGGTAATACAATAAGAGCAAGATAAATACAATGACAAGTTCAAGCAAGTACAAGTGTGACAAAATACAATTCAATACAGCAGATAAGTGACAGTGATAGTTACATCAAGATATGATTAAATACCAAATACTACAGTTTAAACATATGGCAGGTTACAGTACTCTGAAGTACAGGATTAAATGCAGTAAAGTAGGGGCAGGTAAGAGTAAGTAAAGCAAATTTAAGGAAGGGTGAAGGTGTCCCAGGGGAAACAGAGGAGTTCTACAGGTGCTGTCTGAAGAGGTGAGTCTTAAGGAGGCTGAATGTGGTCAGGGACTGGGCGGTCCTGACATCTGTAGGTAGGTCATTCCACCACTGCGGAGCGAGGGTGGAGAAGGAGCGGCTCTGGAGGCAGGGGAGCGAGAGGAGGTAGAGCCAGTCTTCTAGTGCCGG
This sequence comes from Acipenser oxyrinchus oxyrinchus, assembly GCA_030684275.1. Taxonomy (NCBI): domain Eukaryota; kingdom Metazoa; phylum Chordata; class Actinopteri; order Acipenseriformes; family Acipenseridae; genus Acipenser; species Acipenser oxyrinchus. The sequence goes on along the minus strand of CM060271.1, from coordinate 24,306,226 downwards.
GCGGAGCGGAGAGGTCGAGTGGGGGTGTAGGGAGAGATGAGGGTCTGGAGGTGGCTGGGTGCAGTCTGGTCAAGGCATCTGTAGGCTAGTACAAGAGTCTTGAACTGGATGCGGGCGGTGATCGGTAGCCAGTGGAGTGAGCGGAGTAGTGGAGTTGCGTGGGAGAAGCGAGGCAGAGAGAACACCAGGCGGGCAGCAGAGTTCTGGATGAGCTGGAGCGGACGGGTGGCGGCCAGGGAGGCCAGCCAGGAGGGAGTTGCAGTAGTCTAGGGCGGAGAGTACCAAGGCCTGGACCAGGAGCTGGGTGGCGAGTTGGTGAGGAAGGGTTGGATTCTTCGGATGTTGCTCAGGAAGAATCGGCAAGTGCGCCAGAGTGGAGATGTGCTGGGAATAAGAGAGGCAGGGTCCAGGGTGACTCCGAGGTTCTTAGCGGAGGAAGAGGGAGAGAGTGTGGTAGATTCCAGAGGAACAGAGATAGAGAGATCAGAGGAGGGGAGGAGGAGGGAAAGAAAAGGAGGTCAGATTTAGAGAGGTTAAGTTTGAGGTGATGCGAGTGCATCCAGGAGGAAATAGCAGACAGACAGGTAGAGATACGGGAGGAGATGGTGGAGTCAGAGGAGGGGAAGGAGAGGAAGATCTGAGCATCATCAGCATAGAAATGGTATGAGAAACCATAGGATGCGATGAGGGGGCCCAGGGAGCGGGTGTAGAGATCACAGAAGAATCCAGGGAATGAGGTCATACGCATGTCTATTATATTGAAGCAAATACACATCCTTGTACATCTAGTGGGAATAGCTGCATTTAGTGCAGGTACTAATTTTGAAAAGGACTTTATTTTAACAGTATGTTAAAACACAAAACAATACTTATTGTTATAGTTTATTAATATGTCTTTGTATTCTTTTGTAACATTCTTAGAGTATAAAAGGGTTAGGCATAGGATGATTGCTGTCATTACCAATAAGTCAATATGGGAAAAAGTAAAGAGCTATCTGAAGACCTTAGTCAGAAAATAATTTATTGTCATAAAGCTGGAGAAGGATATAAGAAGATTTCCAAGCATCTGAGTATCCCAATTTCAACTATTGTTTCTATTATCAAGAAGTACAAGTCTCATGGTACTGTCACAACGCTCCCTCGATCTGGAAGAAAGAAGATTCTTTCACCAACAACAAGTAGAAGAACTTTGAGGAAGGATAATAACAATCTGAGATTAACTGCCAAAGATATTCAAAGTGAATTGGCTGCAAGTGGGACTGGGGTTTCCATTTCAACCATAGGTCGAGTATTGCATGGTGAAGTTCTCAATGGTCACAGGCCAAGGAAAAAAACACTCTTAGGAATACGTCACAAGGACAATTGCTTAAAGTTTGCAAAACAGCATTTGAATGATGGATACGAGTTCTGGTCTATGGTTCTGTGGAGTGATGAAACAAAAACTGAGCTATTTGGTCATGCTGATAGTCGTTACATTTGGAGAAAGTCTGGTGAGGCGAACAAAGAAAAGAACACCATACCTACTGTCAAGCATGGAGGTGGTAATATCCTTCTAAAGGGGCTGTTTTCCCTCTAATGGCACAGGAAATTTAGTTCCAATACATGGTAAAATGGATTCCATAGCATACCAAAAGATATTGGCAAATCATCTGAAACCCTCCGCTACAAAACCTGGTTTAAAGTGCAACTGGACATTCCAGCACAACAACCATCCAAAGCACACATCAAAATCTACTTCAGAATGGTTAAAGAAGAATAAAAATCAAGGTTCTGGAATGGCCTAGCCAAAGTCCCGATCTAAATCTGATTGAGAATCTTTGGTATGAGTTGAAGAAGGCTGTGCACAAGAGAAGTCCTCGGAATTTGAATGAACTGGAACAATTAGCTCAACTAGCTATTAATTTCATTTTCCTTGTCAGGGTATGAATACTTTTGAATTAGCATTTTTGGTGTTTTGCAAAAACAGTTGCTGAAATAAATCATTCTAGACATCTATTTCTTGTAACTTTTTTTCCCCTCACCCACAACAGCAAAACTTTTGCTACAAAAAGATTTTTCCTAAAATCCTTTGTTTGAGAAATTTCTAGAAATTATAAATTTCCATTGGGGTATGTAAACTTTTAAATACAACTGTATGTATGTTACATATTCAGTGAGATATGCTTTCTCTTATTATACAGATATTATACAGAGTATGAACAGGGGAAGGACTTCATGTGGTTTCATTGAAATTCTATCAAAGGAGGAAGCCAGGTGGTACAATAGTTGCCTTTCACCTAAAAGCTCTGCAGTCAGCCCGAGCAGATACTGATGTAACTGGAATCTCAGATGGACACATTTCCCAAAGCCATGTGTATACCTCCTTTTAGGCCCTGACGACTTATTCAAAGCATGTTTGTGTCTAACTGGCAGAAACTCCTTGTTCATTTCAAACTGCACTAACAACAACAACAGAAGGGCTGGTTTGTAAATGCATTTGAGATTTAGAAATTATTTGTATAGACATGTCTTCTAATAGGAAACTATTTGTTCATTATAAAATGCGTACAGTACACACAGGAGAAATGGCTTTTGACATCACACACTGTGATGCAAATGTGTCACCGACACCAAGCTTCTTTAATGTTTTTAAAATCCACTTTTTCAATAAATTAAGCAACAGTCAAATAAGTCAAGGTCCAGGTAACAAAGACACTATTGATGCAGCCCTGTGCTCATGCTCATAGATCTAGCAGACCATTCAAATAGATTGCTAGTGAAGTCAATGTTTGACATCCTGGAAAACACTGCCTGTGCTGCTGCTGGCTCTTGTGCTGATCTGCAACAGACTCTTGTTATACAGAGTCCTGAAATTAAAAGCAGCTTGAATAAATCCTGCAGCACTTTGTCTGTCCAATAACTCACTGATCATTATTTCCTTAATCCTCTGGCCTGAAAGGTGAACTATTAGATGCAAACAGCCACAAAAAAGCACATTACATTATTCCTTCAAACTATTTTTTTTCTCATTATGACTGCATTCATCTACACTCAGATGTAACATATTTAAAGATCTGGGATTCATGTTGGACAGTGTTTTTATTTGAAGTTTGACAGCGGAAAACGTCCAATTTGCTGGCAAGGTTGGAACTGGAACTAGATATAGGTCGTTTTCCTGGATCTTGATGATACAGAACAGGGGGATCACTTTACTTTGCAACAGAGATACAGCAAGTTTCCTCTGCTGGGGCCACTTCTACATCGTCAGTCACACCACCCTGGATTCTCATCAGCTACCAGAAGCTGTAGCTTGTGCCTGGCCAGTACCTGGATGAGAGACTACTGAGACACACTGGTAGAAGTGGCTTTGGTGGTCCACTGGGGGGCACGGCAGTACACTGCTGCAGGGTGCTGCATTTCCCATTGTCTCTATTCTGAAGAAAGAGGCTGTGATGACCCAGTGGTCCTGGCTTTTACATTAAACTGTGTTTGGCTACATTTCACAGTCACACTTCCCTAAACTCCCAGAAATGAGGAAGGTCTATATGGATTTGTGGGGTGTGGCACTGAAACAGGTGTGGTCCAGTGGTTAAAGAAAAGGGCTTGTAACCAGGAGGTCCCCAGTTCAAATCCCACCTCAGCCACTGACTCATTGTGCGACCCTGAGCAAGTCACTTAACCTCCTTGTACTCCGTCTTTCGGGTGAGACGTAGTTGTAAGTGACTCTGCAGCTGATGCATAGTTCACACATCCTAGTCTCCAAGTCGCCTTGGATAAAGGTGTCTGCTAAATAAACAAATAATAATAATAATAACATATTGACACTTAAACCATTGATCATTTGTACTGTATTAGTACAATGGGGTAGATGTGTGTGTATGTGTGCAAGCCCCAGTGGAACCATCCACACACAATAGCACTTCTCTAACTGCACCCCTACCAGTAAAATCCAGTATGCAAGAAAACACAATAGCTGCATGAAGCATCATTTTTACTGGAAACCAAGAATATTCAATATGAAAAACATACTTGGGTATTATAGCAATGCCAACATCTTACAGTGCCCATATGTTTTGTATTGTTCGGGGGTCTACATAATATTTAACTACAATATTTTTCATATGGGTTATTATATTTCCATGATTGTTTACCACACCCATGGGCTCAAGGGTTTGATGCCAAGTGAACCTGCTTGGTCTCATTTTTCAGCTTCTTCCCGTTGAGTTGTTTTTTGTTTGTTTTTTTTGATGTGAACAATGCTAATTAAACCAGTTGCTGCGGGTATTGTTAATCTCACCGGCACTATATGTACAGTTGTACACACTCTTCGTGTCGAGATTTGACTGAGTGCATCATTTTCATTATTTTTACGAGCGCCCAATTCATTCATAAAATTTAAAGGAGAATTACAAAATACAATTATGTATATTGGTAAAAAAAAAAGTCTGCTTTACACGACTTCAAAATAGAAAAAAAAGTTCCAGCTGTGTGTGATTAGGGTTGACTCACTCTAAATATATAAGGCTGACACCTGAGGAAACTAAGCCTACACGCGCGCCGCTCTTGGCTGACAGCACCCACTGAATGCATACTTTTCTTTCTTAGTTTGCAGCCAGAACATCAATAATATGTCCACTGTCTGAATTTTACTAAATAATAAGATTGGACGATATCTAGTAAATCAATGTGTACTACCATTTAATTGTGTTCCTTCCTTAATACAAACAAACAAACCAAAAAAAAAGCTATTTTCAAATGAAATGAATCATTTGTATCTTGATTGACCTGTCTAGTACAGTACCGCACCAAGGGAAGCAAATGAAGCAGGTCGTGACAAAACTGCCTCCCGCCACGACTACTATACTATTTGCAGCGACAAAACAGCAGTATCATGTTAGTGCACAGTCATGGATCTTTACAATAGATTGTTTAGTTCTGTAACATTTTTTTTTCATCAATGTTATAATAACCATCAATCTAAAACATACAAAGCATACGCGTTTAAATAAAAAAAATAATAATAATATACGTACTGCATTTATGTCCTTTTCTAATGCAAAGTTTGACTTACCATTCTTAAAAAGTTTTCTTATTCTTTCTTTGTGTGTTATTCCTGTTGTAAAGGCGTATTCTGCTTTTCCCTTTTCACAAGTGATCGTTTAATGAATAACAGTCCCATGCGCATTAATACAATCCAGTTTTGAAACAGGTTAAATTCATCAGCGGCAGACTGCTCCTGCCCATGGCTTTTTGTAGAACTCTTGTGATGTTGTCAGTTGTCTAACGTGATTCAGAGTATGGGCAGGCTTTGCTTTGCTTTGCCTTGCCTTGCCTTTGATCAGTGCAAGTCAGACTGGTTCCATTGTAACCACTTTTGCAATTCAGTCAAACACTCCATAAATGGAGAATAGTTTTTTTTCCGCAGCCAATGGGATCAGCTGCTCATAGCGTCACTCTAAAGGGAAATCCTACTAGAATATTACTTCATGCTCGTTGGGGAATATAGCAGGAACATTGGGCTCTGGGAGTTGTAGTTTATTTTTTATTACCATGCAAGTAAATACGTCAATCACTGTGTTTATGTGCAAAAAAAAACAACAAAAAAAACAACAACAACTTTGAATTACAGTGTATAACGTAATGCAAACGTAGCGTGGTAGCCTTAAATTAGTAAACGCATTGCAATATGTAAATATTTATGCTGGTAATTTGATGCTATTGTCAGATCTTTTGTAGCACCTGCTGCATTGAGCCAATGACCTGCTTGAAAGATACACAAGAGAACAAACAGAGCCAGTTAAGTCTCGTATTAAGACAAAAGCCAACCAACCTTCACTTATTGCCATGTATTGGTTTATTTATATGTGCTGGGGTTTACCAACTTGTTTATATTGTTTCTTGATAAATAGTTTATGATAACAGGTTATATTAAAAAAAAACAGACACGAAAATCTATTTGCATTAAAATAAAATAGCACAAAACGCATTTCAATACACAATATATGTATCTGAATGAATTAGCAACCATATATATTATATTGTATATCTCTTCACAGTTCACAAAAGCACATACATACAAGACATAATTTAAAACTACTTTCTAGTTTACCAGGTGTGTATTACGTAAACCAGGTTTTGAGGTTAAGCATGGTGCTGTCTTGTGAAATAGTCTAAAAGTCTATTTTATAAATTATATCCTACTAAGCAAAGGCGTCCTGTCCTACTGAAGCAAAAATATCATGTTTAATATAAATATTAAAAAAAGAGAACAAACTGTAGTCAACAGTCAGTATTCAAATCACACGCCACCCTATGGTTTTTCTTTTCTGACCTACTGAAACTTAGTCCTCTTTTAGGTACTCATTTTGGCATGATCTGAACCGCTGTTTTATCTATTCACAAGAACAGTTCAAAAGTAAAAAGTAAATAGCGCTATTATTGATCGTTTGTTCATTGAACATACGGTACTTTAATGTATGAACCTGTACTACAAGCTAGGCTGTCAACTCAATAGCATGATTACTAACCACAAACAATATTTGCAAGGTGAAACAATGAAATGTGGATGAGCTGTCTAAAAGGGTGTTTGCAAAGCTAACACAGTAGCTGTTCTGTCCCATAGTATTTTTCTTCTTCAGAGCGAAAGTCACGCCTTCTGTTATCCGACAGACAACTAGGCTCAACCATCTGTTGCCACGGTAACAGCGTCACACGCTGCGGCACAGACACGTCGACTGAAGAGGCAGGCCTCAAACATTATTGCTTCAAGATGGGAATGCCATTTAACTACAGATAAGAACAATATTGTCATCTCTCTCTCCCGTTAAAGTATTGCCTGTTTGATTTGTGTGTGTGTGTTTTAATAGTGTTGATTATAATATAATGATGTGTTTTAACGCCAAAACCGATAGCAGGAAGACATTTACAGGGATTCAGCGATTTTCATGATGGTAAATGCGCATGTCCAATTAAAATAATTTTAAAAAGAGATTTTTTATAAACTTAACAAGTAGCAAAATTCTCATTTTCTACCACAGGTAGATAAGTGGAAAGCGTGTGTTATTTTGTTACGTCATTTTCTTGGATATGACGATGTTAATCATTTTGTTTTAGACTTCTTTATGTTGGAGTATTATTAGCATTATGCAATAAAAAGATAGTATAGTCAATAATATCTGTTCTTTATATATGAGGAGTTTACAATTCTTTGTAAATGGTTTGTCTCTAACACAACGGATTAATTAGCATTAATAATGTAAATGCATTCCTGAGTATTCTCAACGTTTTTAAAGTGGCATCTTCCTGTTGCAAGCAACTTACATCCAGCATGGGCAAATCAGCAGATCTGAGGGACTTGGACAGGATGCTATGGGGATGCATAGCAGGTGCTTGGTTGCTAGGTGCATCTGTTACCAAGACTGCAAAAAATACTGAACATGTCAACCCCCAATTTCCCCGAAGGAATAAGAGTTTGTAATCATTTCTGAATAGTGAGGTATCCATCCAGAAAATGAAAACGCCTTGCAGACTTGTCACGTCATCTACAACAGTGACAGTTGTTTCTTATGTAATTTGCACCCCATTTAAACTGTAATTTCAAACTAGATTTTGGACATAAAAATGTACAAAAGTATACAATGTTTCTGAAGCACCTCAGTCCAGGTAACTTAAAAGGGTGTTTAACCTTAGGGGTTTTCGTTTTCAATTTTGACTTTTAAGTAACATCATGTATGTATACCGGGAAATGTAATGAATATTTAAAGCATAATGATAAAATCAATCCATTGTGGTATCATTTGGTCAGCAAAGTAACAGTAAAAACACATTATAGGATCACATTAATGTTATAACATATTGCAAAGAATATGCATCATCTAATTTCCATGAATTTCCCGCAAACATTGCCTACACTACGTACACATTTAAAAAAAAACTTGGTTTATTTTGTTGTAGGGAGTAATTCTTTGTATTTTACATTGCAATGGCTAACACGATGGCTTACTTTTTTAAATAAATGGTCATATTTGTTTTCACTTTAAAAACAACTGAATTCAATTAACAAACAACGAGAAGCTTCGTTTTTTTTTCAGTTAGTTCTGTGGTTAGGTTTAGGAACCTTTTTACTGGTACTCTATCAGTCTTAAAGTAATGTATTATTAACTTCATTCTGCAGGCATGAATTTTTAAAAAGGAAATGTCAAGACGAAGCACAAGCTTTCCATCACCCGCATCTTTTGAACGGTATGAAATTTAAAAAGCCAGCATGAAATATTCATGTATTAATGAAGTAATTTAATTGTGGTGAAACAAAGAAAAATTCAAGACAGATCTACATGTTATGACATTGAATAGGTTTTGTCAATATTGCTCTTGTTCAGTAGGAAAGGAGGGGAGAGACCTCTCGTTACTACCCTATAAAAATACTCTTGGGTGTTTATTTAGTTTCACTAAATACATATATAATAATTTGTGCTTCATATAGTTTATTAATGTATATAGTGTCAATGTGAGTGCTACGTCCAAGTACACTGGAAAGCAATGCAGAGTGAGATTTCATATTCATTATTGCTTTGTTTTTTTAAGGTCCTCGCACAGGCCTCGAACTTCACTGAGGCATACTTGCTCACTGCCAGCAGTACCGGTACATCCCGTTGCTATGGTAAACCGCGTGGACCAGCTTGAAGACAGGGTTGTCAGTCATGAGAAGACATCTCCCGCCATTGTGAAGCAGGCATTGCAGGAGGAGATTGTAAACAACCTGCAAGGCCCACAGAGCAAAGGGGTGGGAGAGCAGGATGCCAGGCAGCTCCTGGAAGAGCATATTCAGACCATTACAGCCATTGTGAGCCGACTGAACAGAGATATAGAGGCAAGAGACTGTTTGAGCAAAAATCAGGAGCTGTTTTGTAGATGCATTTAATAACTCATCCTGCCTTTGCTGTGTTGTAAAAGTTTACTGCAGTATAACATGGGGTAGTAAAGCATAGTATTGGTTTAGGGAAAGCATGATAAAGCACAGACAATAATAGATAAGATTGGTAAGTCATAATAAAAGGCTGTCTTTTTCATCAGCACTTTATTCTGAATCATCATGAAATTAAAAACAAAATGTAGTTTGAAAAAAATTTGATCTGTAGATCTGAGTGCAGCTGGGAGGTGCACAAATTTGCAGTGAAAAATCAGGGAACTAGTTTGAATATTTGTCTCAGCTCATGAAAAATGTACCACAGTGAATTTGCACGCTCTACTTAGATCAATTGGCACACTTTAATCCACTCTTACTATGCGATTTTCATGCTTTTCTACACTTTCCCACCAGTAAACCATGTCTGAATTTGCTTTACATGGCCTAAACCATTCTTCTGAAAAGATACAGATAACTAGAAGTGGAAATGCAGACACCTCTCATTCTTCTTCCATTATTTTATTTTCAGAGAGCTGTTTTATATTGAGCAGTACCAAAGCCATGCCAAACTCTAAATAATGGGATGCAGGTCTGCGCGGCCATGCTGTTCTAATGTTCCATGCGTTTCTAACAGGTTCTCCAGGAGCAGATCCATGCTCGGGATGGTGTTAGCTATGGCACTAATACTGCACTCAAGAGCCTGGAAATGCAACAGCTGTGTAGCCTGGGTGACCTTCGATGGAGAATTGCTAGGTGAGTGCACATCAGTAGATGGCCACTCAGCAGCACATTTCCATTACATTACATTGAAGGGAATATTTGTGACACACGTGTACTTTCAGAGTATCGTATCATGTTTGTTTTTACTTTTAGAAGTCTTTTTTTTATCTTACAGTATTATTAAACATGATCTTATTATGGTCAGCTAGAAAACCTCCTGAACAAAGTTCAATATTAGTCACAAACCCTGAGAGGGGAAATTGTCCCCTCTCCTTCAATGTCCTCTTCATTCTCATTAACCAACCAGCTGCTTCCCCCATTGTCTCATGCTTCAGCCGGTAACCTGCTTTTACCCAGAAAAGACACAGTTGAGGTGAAAGGTGAAACAGTTACACATTTCCTGAGACTAAGGCAAGGAAGCGACCAAATGACCAAGGAAGTGAAACATGTCCCGAAAGCAGGGCTTGCAAACAGAGATTTCTTGAACAGAGAGAAAGTATCACATATTGTACTCAAAAATAAAAGCACATGTCTCAAAACAGCACATCTCAGACATGTGGAACAAACAGAAGTGTGTGACGTGTAAGATCATGTAAATATTTTGCTAGTCACAACCGCTTTAAATAATAGAACAACTTTGATCAGCTGTGTAAAAAACTGTGAGAATGAGTTCTGCGTAACTGCTTAAGCAAGGCATACATCATGACTGTGGCAGTGGTTTTCATTTAGAGAGGTAATGAACTTGTCTCCCCTCCCCTTTCTCCCCATTGAAGTTAAATAGGAATACAAACACATTTGTGCTGTATCCATTATACAGTATATAGGGTGAAGGTCATACAGATGGTTACATTCAAAATGTATTCCGATGTTTTGCTAACCTTTCATTTTACTCGCTGGTGATGGGATTGCATGTGTGGGACAGTTTCTAACTAATCCCAGCTGGACCAAGATTCAGGGTTGTTTACTTTAGGTGCTGTTCTTGCTGTTTTCATTATTGTGTGTTTAGCTTACTACTGGGGCATGAAGCTATTCAAGTTAATACCTTTAGCATGCTGTAATAACTCTTACATAATGGACAAGGATGCATTTGAAATTGAGATTGTTTATATGGCCACAGAATGTCTCAAGACCTGCCTTTAAATCTGTTTTGTGGTGCAGGATTAACCAATTGTGAAGTGAAGAGTTTGTTTGCATCTAAAGTCTATTGAAATGTGGTCAAATCATACCGTTTACTATCATCTAAAAAAAAATCCTCATCCTCAGTACCGGTTAACTATACCGGAGCGTGTCTGAAATTAACGAAAATTTAAAATCGCCTGTCATTAAAACTGTCCATATAGCTAACATAAATTTAAATTGAATTGCTTAAAGACACATAATCTATAAAAGTATAGTGCTGTTTCAAATTAACATAGTTTTGCAAAATGCTGTACATACACATCATTCTCAGTTTAATTACATTACCACTTTGGAAGAATGATGTGCATTCAAGTATATATATTTAATCCAAGCCTTTTTTTAAAGAGACATTATCCTGTATGCTTTGAGCAACTCATTTTACATAGAACTACACACTACAGACAGCATTATACAAAATATACTTTCCACGTTAAATAAACTAATAGTCCAGAAATGTTTCCCACAATGTTAAGGTTCAACTTTCATATACAGTATTCACATCTTTCTCTAGAAACAATCTGTGAAATAATTTTTTACCTATTAATCTTGTATATGCATTGATGTGAATATGATTTTTTAAATAAGCTTTTCAGCTTTTGTTCATCAGCCATCCCACTTTATAATGATTGTTTATATTTAATTGCTCAATATTTTTTTTTTCATTTGAAGAGGGAAGGAAGCATAACTATATAAACTTCAATTAAAAAAAAAACTTAAATGTACTTTATTATTCTGGTATTAGTTTGCAGGAACATTGAAATACACCAATGTGGTAGATAATGAAAGACCTTCTTCACAATTCAGAGTGATTATGGATATGTGCCTCACCCTTTGTTGTTATGTGAAATCAGTTTGGAAGCATATTAAGCTCTCAAGTACAGCAATTCATAACAAAAAACAAGGATGTATTGGAATTTGGAAAAGTATTTCAAGCGTGGGCTGCTCTTCGTTGCTTCACAAGGCAGGGCGCTGTCTTATTGTTTTGTCGTCTTCGTTTATTTTTTTAGGCTATCTTTGACAGTCTCCTATTCTACCACAGGTGTGACGCCAGTATTTCTAGACTGTCTGCAGAAGTGAAGACTACACAAGAGAGCATCCAGAATTTAGCCAAAGAGCAGAAAAGCTCTAAAGCTGATGTGGAATGCAAAATCAAACATATAGAAATCCAGGTATGACAAGACATGTGGATCATGACAAGCATGTCTATCAGAGAGCTGAGCTTGAATCAATCTATCAAATCAAGTGCTGTTGCTTACCAATGAGTTAGTGATTAGCTCTTAGTTGTGGACTTTAGCCCAATATTTCTTAATAAAATCAATACTGTGCATTGCTCAGTGCATACCTTTAAAATATGTAATTATTAAACAAGAAGAGTGTAATAAAGTTAACCACTGGAAAATAGATACAATACATCTGGATTCTATTACACCAACAGGAAGGTCTCCAAAGCACTTTGATTATTAACCACCCAATAAAAGCAGCACTTTCACTTCTCACAGGCATGTCATAGTTACATTACAAGTTACGGGATGAGACCAGCATTATCACTGCAGAGGCTGCCCTCCTGTGATTGGTTTGAGGTTTATGTGGCCAAGTAGTACATTCATAATGTTAGCTTAATTGAATCTTATTATATATGTTACGGTAAAACTAAAAATCAGGTAAATCTTAAGTATTACCGGTAAATGTGGACATTTCCCAAAGCTCATTGGTAAAGGCCCTTGGTTATTATTGAGATTTACCGGTAAACGTCAGAAGTTTATTTAGAACATTTACCGCTTTGCCAATATTCACTGTTACTGTAACATATGTAGTCATGTAAGGAGTAAGGAACACAGGAGGTGCATAGAGCCAGGAATTTAATAGGGGAGCCAAACTGGAATGCCATATGTACACTTATAAAAACCAGCAACTCTTTACTTTACAGATATCTAGGGTCTTAGGTAAGATTGAGCAGTCTGTGGCACAGCAAGAAGCTAAGATTAAGGCAAACCGAGAGGACAGCAGTCACCAGCTCCACCTACTGGAAGCTAAGTAAGTAGCTGTTTTGACATTAAGGTACAACATACCAATGTCAATGGAAACTATCATTTGAGTCAACATATTTTGTATGATTTTTTTTCTGTGATGACAATAGCCAATAAAACACTAAAAATAACCTTTGAAAATAATACTATAGCTATAAAGGTGCAGTGGTTTTAATTGGTTCTTTTCTTCTGCTTCTGTTGTGTTCAGGTTGGAAGGGGTGTCAGAAGACCTGAAGGGCCAGTTGGTATCAGTTCAAAACTCTCTGGAAAAGGAACAGGAACGGGCAGTCACAGAGTGCCTTACGAAGATTGAGCAACTTTCACTTGTCATTAAGGAACAAACGGTAAGGATGCCAGCCAGGACTGGATAAAGACTACCTCTTACAGTTGGAATATAAGTCTGTTCATAATACAAAGCATTTCACTATTACAATTTACTAAGCAGGCATTTGTGTAAAGCACAAGTTTAGCCGCATCACTGAGCATTAAGAGAACAGCATAATGTATGCATTTAATGGAAGTCCTCACACAGTGCGTCCTGCTGCTTCATTATTAATGCATTTTCTGTTTTCTTGTGCCACCTGCTAGCAATCTGCAGTATCTGCAGTCCACTGTAATGAGACCTAACCAAAATGCATGCATTATATTGTTAATGTAGGTATATATGTACATGTTCATTATATCTGGAAGACTGGGACAAACATGTTTTTGTTTGGTAGTTTGTTATTTAGGAATCTTAGTGCTAACAACTGTATTGTTTGTGTTCCAGGATAAAAATGACAAGATTGTGGTAGAGAGGTATGGTCAACTCTCCATGAAGCTTGATAAGATTGAGGAGGTACAGAAAATGAATTTAGGGTCCCACAGAGTGAAGCACGCAGAGGAAAAGGAAAAAGACCGGATCAACAAGATAGAAAAAGAAATATGGAAAGAAATACAGGACATGAGAGCAGAGACTAACGCTGGTAAGAAAAAAATAGTATCATAGTACAGTACATGCATATATACATTAGAAATGCATTTAGAAACTATAAGCATTTGTTATAGTTTAAACTCCTTCAAATAGTAAATGTATAGTTTTTACTTACAAACCCCTGGTCAGCTAGATGAGACAGAGGAATGGTTTATATGGGTATATTGTATTTATATTTATACAATGATCAGGGATCAGACCCCTTTCAGAGAGAGGAACAGAAAATATGTCATGCTGCTGCACAGATGAAAAATATTCAGTGGCAAAAATTACCATCTTTCTATTCAATAATTTGTTGTTTGTTTAACTGTAATATGGTACGAACTATACTTTTGTTTTTTCCAGTTTATTTAAAATAAAATAATATTTGAAGATTTGTTTACATTTTAAAAGAATATTCAGACATAAAACCTTACCATCATTAGTTATAAGGATCTTTAAAGTATTTTACTTATATGCTTGTCAAGGTTTCGCTGCCATTCATGAGAGTCTGGGGTCCCTGAGACATGTACTTGAAGCTAAAATGAAGCTGGAGAAGGACCAACTCCAGAAACAGATCCACCAGGTGAAGAAGATGACCCAGTCTTCTGCACAGGAAAACCAGCAGAAGTTGCACATGTAAATGAATGTATTATATCATATGAAAGTGGGCCCTTTCATACATGTATGTAATGGTAGGTTTATTGCAATATATAAATAGGCACATATGCCTGTTCTAGCACACACTGTTCTTGCATTGGTCTATGAGAGCATAGCCAAACTCCCTTCAGCCTCTCAAAGAAAGAGCATCAGGCAGTTGCACAGCTGATTAATTGATCATTTTTTTGTAATTTCCAAAATAACAATATTTTTATATAAAAGCCACAGAGGTCGATGTCCTAAACCTGCCCCACACTTAAAGGAGTTACAGAAGAACAGCTGAGATGATTTCTGCAAAACTATGCCGTTCTGCAAAAAACTTTTTTGTTTTTTGTGAAACTAACAACCACAATATTTTTTTCTGCTAAGTACCACAAGTGCCAAGATCCTGTCTGAACTTGTGATGAAGTAGTATAGTATGCTAGTAAATGATCTTATCAACATAACTGCATTTCATTTGTGGTTTATTTGTATATGTGAGGATTAGCACACTCTAAAGTAGTGCTAACTATTGCTTTTTATTTTACATGTAACCTCATAAGCTAGCATCTTGTGTTCACTGTGCTAATTTAACAGTCACATTCTAAATACAGACTTTTTCATCTTTTATAAATAGCTACGCCAAATACTGTTTCTGGAAGAAATGATGACAACATTGACACAGCTAGGCAGTCCAATTAAAGGATGGTGCTGCTGAAGAAGAGAACTCCAACGAGGAGGGTTGCAGACCTCATAAATGTGACATAGAAACTATAATAGGAAAGTTCTGTATTTCCTCTACAGACCACTATGCTGATACTGTTTATTTTTTAATTCATTACCAGTGTGTGTTTATAGGTTGTTTTGATAGAGTGGCTTAACACATGTGTTAAAATATCATGTTTAAAAGGTCACTAGGATGTGGTGACTGAAACAGAAAAGGGTCCAGTGAATCTAAGAGGAAGAACTCATTTGTAAAGATAGCTGATATTTTCTACTCATGCCAAGTTGTTCTTTTCGTGTAATAGTTACAGTTAGCACGGATGGTTCACTTTAACTACATTGTATGCATTATAAGCAGGGGTTCTGATTTAGTTTCTCAGTAAAGCTTGATTTCTACCTTATAATCAATGTTGTGTGTACGTAGCTACTGTAAAAGTCAAGGACAGTTACTTAACCAATGAATGGGAACCTTTTTGTAAAATATACATGAAGATATTTGCTTTTATTATTTTTTATATGGCTTAATGAAAGTATCCTGTATTATAAAAAACTGTAACCATTGTTGCAATAAACCTGTGTGTAAATATTTTATGAAAACGCAATACAATTCAATAAGTAAATACGTGACATGTTGTAACAGGGCGAGCAGCCCTGTACATTGTTTTGTTTATTTTAGTTTAGAACGGGGGTTCCCCCTCCGCCCCGTGTTATTTTGTATTTGTATTATGATTTATTATTTGTATGACGGCGGCGCCGTATGTTTTATTGTTTTGTATTTTGGACGGCTTAGCCGATTTTGTTTTAATAGCGTGGATGGGTAGCCCCATCCACGTAGTAATAATAAACTTCGTGCAGATTGTGGCCGAGGGTAATAGAATAATTACTTGCAAGCTAGTTAAACCCCTCGGCCACGATATAAAAGGCTGCAGCTCTCTAGCTTCGGGGTGGTTGGTGTTGAGAGGAGGAACGAGAGCGAGAGAGAGCGAAAGTAAACTTAAAAGAAAATACAGGAACAGTGACAGCGACTGCCCAGCCTGACCTGTATAGTTTACTTATTATTTTGTGTTCGAGATTTGTTTTGTTAAAACCTTTTTATTTTGCTCTGTGAGCAGTGTTTTCTTTTTGTTTAAACTTTTGATTTATTTTTGTTATTAAATAATAAAAACGGCAACGCCGCTTGAACTGCAGTACCTGATATCAGTTTCTTTTCCTTCCTGCTTCTGCCGTGACGTCACCGTTCAGTCACCCTGCCACACGTGGTGGCAGCGGTGGGATTACCAGCGCCTCCTGGACTCAGGCAGAAGAGGGTTACTGCAGTTTTTTCATTTTTCGTTTTTAAGCTTATTACTTGTGGAGTGAGAAGGAAGAAGGGAGGAAGAAGGATGGGAGGAAAGAGGATGGGAGGAAGGAAGAGCTGTAGAAAGCAGCAAAAGCGGCAGCAACAGTTGCCACCAGGGGATGTTGGCCCTATCTACCTGATAGGTGAGTGGTGCCCTGGTTGTGGGGAGTTTGGGCACACTGTGGCCATCTGCCCCACCCAATACCAGGGGGAGGAGTGGGCTGCCAAAGCGAGTGAGGACCAGGTACCCCGGGGGAGACCCCAGAAGCGGGAGCTACCAGCTGCGGCCACAAAGCGGGAGAGCAGCTGGGATGCTATCATCCGGGCGGTCATGGAGGACTGCTGGTGCCCCATCTGCGGTGAGCAGGGGCATTCCCCACTCAACTGTCCTCTCCTGTCAGAGGGGTGCCTGCTGCCCATTCCCACCAGCAGAGGGAGAGTGCCTGCTGGTCCAGACCCCATCACCTCCACAGGCCAGGGGAGAAAAGGTGAGGAGAAGGAGGCAGAGAGGGGACACGGACCTGGAGAAGGAGTCGGTGCGTCCACAGCCCACGAGGGAGGAGACTGAGCGTCCACAGCCCACGAGGGAGGAGTCGGTGCGTCCACAGCCCAAGAGGGAGGAGGCCGGCGTCCACAGCCCAAGAGGGAGGAGCCGGTGCGTCCACAGCCCAAGAGGGGGAGGCGAACGTCCACAGCCCAAGAGGGAGGAGCCAGTGCGTCCACAGCCCAAAAGGGGGAAGGCCGAACATCCACAGCCCAGGTACCTGCCAGCAGAGTGTGAATACCTGCTGGTTCCGCCTCCACCTCCGTGGGAGGACTGCGTGTCGCTCCCACCTCTGCCAGCAGAGGGAGAGTTCCTGCTGGTTCCACCTCCACCGCCCTGGGAGGACTGGGTGTCGCTCCCACCTCTGCCAGCAGAGGGAGAATACCTGCTGGTTCCGCCTCCATCTCCGTGGGAGGACTGCGTGTCGCTCCCACCTCCGCCAGCAGAGGGAGAGTTCCTGCTGGTTCCGCCTCCACCGCCCTGGGAGGACTGTGTGTCGCTCCCACCTCCGCCAGCAGAGGGTGAGTTCCTGCTGGTGTCACCTCCACCTCCATGGGAGGACGACGTGTCGCTCCCACCACCACCAGCAGAGGAAGCATGCCGGCTGGTTCCGCCTCCGTCGCCGCCACCAGCAGAGGGAGCATGCCTGCTGGTTTCACGGCTGCAGCCTGAAGGGGAGGAGCCCCTGCCGCCTTCGCAGCCTGAAGGGGAGGAGCCCCTGCCGCCGCAGCCTGAAGGGGAGGAGCCCCTGCCGCCTGCAGCCTGAAGGGAGGAGCCCTGCCGCCGCAGCCTGAAGGGGAGGAGCCCCTGCCGCCGCAGCCTGAAGGGGAGGAGCCCCTGCCGCCGCAGCCTGAAGGGGAGGAGCCCCTGCCGCCTGCAGCCTGAAGGGGAGGAGCCCCTGCCGCCTTGCGCCGGAAGGGGAGGAGCCCCTGCCGCCTTGGCCGCCGGAAGGGAGGAGCCCCTGCCGCCTTGGCCGCCGGAAGGGAGGAGCCCCTGCCGCCTTGGCAGCCGGAAGGGGAGGAGCCCCTGCCGCCTTGGCCGCCGGAAGGGGAGGAGCTGCCTCTGCCTCCACCACCACCCCACCCGAGGGAGAGGAGCAGGAGCTGCCTCTGCCTCTGCCTCCACCACCCGAGGGAGAGGAGCAGGAGCTGCCTCTGCCTCCACCACCCGAGGGAGAGGAGCAGGAGCTGCCTCTGCCTCCACCACCACCACCGCCCAAGGATGCCAGCCTCGCACCGCCCAAGGATGCCAGCCTCGCACCGCCCAAGGATGCCAGCCTCGCACCGCCCAAGGATGCCAGCCTCGCACCGCCCAGGGATGCCATGCCCGCTCCACTCAGGGATGCCACGCCTGGATCGCCTGGGGCTGCCTGCTGCTCCGCATCGCCTGGGGCTGCCTGCTGCTCCGCATCGCCTGGGGCTGCCTGCTGCTCCGCATCGCCTGGGGCTGCCTTTTGCTTCGCACAGGGTGCAGGGTACGAGGGAGAAGTGGAGCTCCCGCTGCCGCCTCTATGGCCAGGGGCTCCCCTCCCGAGTTCACCTCCCGAGGGTCCGCCGCTGCTGCCGTCGCCTCCCGAGGGTCCGCCGCTGCCGCCGTCGCCTCCCGAGGGTCCGCCGCTGCCGCCGTCGCCTCCCGAGGGTCCGCCGCTGCCGCCGTCGCCTCCCGAGGGTCCGCCGCTGCCGCCGTCGCCTCCCGAGGGTCCGCTGCTGCTGCCGCCGTCGCCTCCCGAGGGTCCGCCGCTGCTGCCGTCGCCTCCCGAGGGTCCGCCGCTGCCGCCGTCGCCTGGGGTCGCCAGGGATCCTGCTTCGCCTGGGGTCGCCGAGGGTCCTGCTTCGCCTGGGATCGCCGGGCGCTCTGCTCCGCCTGGGGTCGCTACACTGTGGCCGGAGCCCCATGAAGGGGAGCTGCTGGCCATGAAGAAAGGGGGGAGGTCAGGAGACCAGCTCCCCAGCCGCATTTCCGTGGCAGGAAGCGCTGTGGCCAGAGCCCCACGGAGGGAACTGCCGGCCATGAAGAAGGGGAGGTCAGGAGACCAGCTCCCCGCAGCAGTTTCGCTGCGGAAATCGTGTGGTCGGAGCCCCACGAAGGGGAGCTGCCGCCATGAAGAAAGGGGAGGTCAGGAGACCAGCTCCCCAGCCGCATTTCCGTGGCAGGAAGCGCTGTGGCCAGAGCCCCACGGAGAGGAGCTGCCGGCCACAGAGGAGGGGAGGTCAGGAGACCAGCTCCCTCGCAGCAGTTTCGCTGCCGGAAGTTGGGTGGCGGAGCCCCACGGAGGGGAACTGCCGGCCATGAAGAAGGGGGGAAGGTCAGGAGACCAGCTCCCCAGCCACTTTCGCGGCAGGATAGTGTGTGGCGGGAGCCCGGAAGAGGGAGCTGCCGGCCATGAAGATTTGGGGGTGCCAGAGATTCCACCATGGCCACCCCCCAGAAACAACTTGCTTCCCCCTCTTCCGGGACTTTGAGACTGAGGGGGGAGGTGGCCGTTGGGGCCATGTGTGCGTTGCACAAGGGGGGGGATATGTAACAGGGCGAGCAGCCCTGTACATTGTTTTGTTTATTTTAGTTTAGAACGGGGGTCCCCTCCGCCCGTGTTATTTTGTATTGTGTATTATGATTTATTATTTGCATGACGGCGGCCGTATGTTTTATTGTTTTGTATTTTGACGGCTTAGCCGATTTTGTTTTTAGTAGCGTGGATGGGTAGCCCCATCCACGTAGTAATTAATAAACTTCGTGCAGATTGTGGCCGAGGGTAATAGAATAATTACTTGCAAGCTAGTTAAACCCCTCGGCCACGATATAAAAGGCTGCAGCTCTCTAGCTCGGGGTGGTTGGTGTTGAGAGGAGGAACGAGAGCGAGAGAGAGAACGAAAGTAAACTTAAAAGAAAATACAGGAACAGTGACAGGCGATCTGCCCAGCCTGACCTGTATAGTTTACTTATTATTTTGTGTTCGAGATTTGTTTTGTTTAAACCTTTTTATTTTGCTCTGTGAGCAGTGTTTTCTTTTTGTTTAAACTTTTGATTTATTTTTGTTATTAAATAATAAAAGCGGCAACGCCGCTTGAACTGCAGTACCTGATATCAGTTTCTTTTCCTTCCTGCTTCTGCTGTGACGTCACCGTTCAGTCACCCTGCCACACGTGGTGGCAGCGGTGGGATTACCAGCGCCTCCTGGACTCAGGCAGAAGAGGGTTACTGCAGTTTTTTTCATTTTTTCGTTTTTTTCGCTTATTACTTGTGGAGTGAGAAGGAAGAAGGGGAGGAAGAAGGATGGGAGGAAAGAGGATGGGAGGAAGGAAGAGCTGTAGAAAGCAGCAAAAGCGGCAGCAACAGTTGCCACCAGGGGATGTTGGCCCTATCTACCTGATAGGTGAGTGGTGCCCTGGTTGTGGGGAGTTTGGGCACACTGTGGCCATCTGCCCCACCCAATACCAGGGAGAGAGTGGGCTGCCAAAGCAAGTGAGGACCAGGTACCCGGGGAGACCCCAGAAGCGGGAGCTACCAGCTGCGGCCACAAAGCGGGAGAGCAGCTGGGATGCTATCATCCGGGCGGTCATGGAGGACTGCTGGTGCCCCATCTGCGGTGAGCAGGGGCATTCCCACTCAACTGTCCTCTCCTGTCAGAGGGGTGCCTGCTGCCCATTCCCACCAGCAGAGGGAGAGTGCCTGCTGGTCCAGACCCCATCACCTCCACAGGCCAAGGGAGAAAAGGTGAGGAGAAGGAGGCAGAGAGGGGACACGGACCTGGAGAAGGAGTCGGTGCGTCCACAGCCCACGAGGGAGGAGACTGAGCGTCCACAGCCCACGAGGGAGGAGTCGGTGCGTCCACAGCCCAAGAGGGAGGAGGCCGAGCGTCCACAGCCCAAGAGGGAGGAGCCGGTGCGTCCACAGCCCAAGAGGGGGGAGGCCGAACGTCCACAGCCCAAGAGGGAGGAGCCAGTGCGTCCACAGCCCAAAAGGGGGAAGGCCGAACATCCACAGCCCAGGTACCTGCCAGCAGAGTGTGAATACCTGCTGGTTCCGCCTCCACCTCCGTGGGAGGACTGCGTGTCGCTCCCACCTCTGCCAGCAGAGGGAGAGTTCCTGCTGGTTCCACCTCCACCGCCCTGGGAGGACTGGGTGTCGCTCCCACCTCCGCTAGCAGAGGGAGAGTTCCTGCTGGTTCCGCCTCCACCGCCCTGGGAGGACTGCGTGTCGCTCCCACCTCCGCCAGCAGAGGGAGAGTTCCTGCTGGTTCCGCCTCCACCGCCCTGGGAGGACTGTGTGTTGCTCCCACCTCCGCCAGCAGAGGGAGAGTTCCTGCTGGTTCCACCTCCACCGCCCTGGGAGGACTGTGTGTCGCTCCCACCTCCGCCAGCAGAGGGTGAGTTCCTGCTGGTGTCACCTCCACCTCCATGGGAGGACGACGTGTCGCTCCCACCACCACCAGCAGAGGAAGCATGCCTGCTGGTTCCGCCTCCGTCGCCGCCACCAGCAGAGGGAGCATGCCTGCTGGTTTCACGGCTGCAGCCTGAAGGGGAGGAGCCCCTGCCGCCTCGCAGCCTGAAGGGGAGGAGCCCCTGCCGCCGCAGCCTGAAGGGGAGGAGCCCCTGCCGCCTCGCAGCCTGAAGGGGAGGAGCCCCTGCCGCCTGCAGCCTGAAGGGGAGGAGCCCCTGCCGCTTCGCAGCCTGAAGGGAGGAGCCCCTGCCGCCAGCAGCCTGAAGGAGGAGCCCCTGCCGCCTGGCAGCCGGAAGGGGAGGAGCCCCTGCCTCTGGCCTGAAGGGGAGGAGCCCCTGCCGCCTGGCCGGGAAGGGGAGGAGCCCCTGCCGCCTTGGCCGCCGGAAGGGGAGGAGCCCCTGCCGCCTTGGCCGCCGGAAGGGGAGGAGCTGCCTCTGCCTCCACCACCACCCCCACCCGAGGGAGAGGAGCAGGAGCTGCCTCTGCCTCCACCACCACCACCACCCGAGGGAGAGGAGCAGGAGCTGCCTCTGCTTCCACCACCCGAGGGAGAGGAGCAGGAGCTGCCTCTGCCTCCACCACCACCACCGCCCAAGGATGCCAGCCTCGCACCGCCCAAGGATGCCAGCCTCGCACCGCCCAAGGATGCCAGCCTCGCACCGCCCAAGGATGCCAGCCTCGCACCGCCCAGGGATGCCATGCCCGCTCCACTCAGGGATGCCACGCCTGGATCGCCTGGGGCTGCCTGCTGCTCCGCATCGCCTGGGGCTGCCTGCTGCTCCGCATCGCCTGGGGCTGCCTGCTGCTCCGCATCGCCTGGGGCTGCCTGCTGCTCCGCATCGCCTGGGGCTGCCTTTGCTCGCACAGGGTGCAGGGTACGAGGGAGAAGTGGAGCTCCGCTGCCGCCTCTATGGCCAGGGCTCCCCTCCCGAGTTCACCTCCCGAGGGTCCGCCTGCTGCTGCCGCCGCCTCCCGAGGGTCCGCCGCTGCCGCCGCCGCCTCCCGAGGGTCCGCTGCTGCCGCTGCCGCCTCCCGAGGGTCCGCTGCTGCCGCCGTCGCCTCCCGAGGGTCCGCTGCTGCTGCCGCCGCCTCCCGAGGGTCCGCTGCTGCCGCCGTCGCCTCCCGAGGGTCCGCTGCTGCCGCCGTCGCCTCCCGAGGGTCCGCTGCTGCCGCCGTCGCCTGGGGTCGCCAGGGATCCTGCTTCGCCTGGGGTCGTCGAGGGTCCTGCTTCGCCTGGGATCGCCGGGCGCTCTGCTCCGCCTGGGGTCGCTACACTGTGGCCGGAGCCCCATGAAGGGGAGCTGCTGGCCATGAAGAAAGGGGGGGAGGTCAGGAGACCAGCTCCCCCAGCCGCATTTCCGTGGCAGGAAACGCTGTGGCCAGAGCCCCACGCAGGGGAACTGCCGGCCATGAAGAAGGGGGGGGAGGTCAGGAGACCAGCTCCCCCGCAGCAGTTTCGCTGCCGGAAATCGGTGGTCGGAGCCCCACGAAGGGAGCTGCCGGCCATGAAGAAAGGGGAGGTCAGGAGACCAGCTCCCCAGCCGCATTTCGCTGGCAGGAAACGCTGTGGCCAGAGCCCCACGGAGAGGAGCTGCCGCCACAGAGGAGGGGGAGGTCAGGAGACCAGCTCCCTCGCAGCAGTTTCGCTGCCGGAAATTGGGTGGCCGGAGCCCCACGGAGGGGAACTGCCGGCCATGAAGAAGGGGAAGGTCAGGAGACCAGCTCCAGCACTTTCGCGGCAGGATAGTGTGTGGCGGGAGCCCCGGAAGAGGGAGCTGCCAGCCATGAAGATTTGGGGGGTGCCAGAGATTCCACCATGGCCACCCCCAAGAAACAACTTGCTTCCCCTCTTCCGGGACTTTGAGACTGAGGGGGAGGTGGCCGTTGGGGCCATGTGTGCGTGCACAAGGGGATATGTAACAGGGCGAGCAGCCCTGTACATTGTTTTGTTTATTTTAGTTTAGAACGGGGTCCCCTCCGCCCTGTGTTATTTTGTATTTGTATTATGATTTATTATTTGCATGGCTGTGACGCCGTATGTTTTATTGTTTTGTATTTTGACGGCTTAGCCGATTGTTATTGTTTAGTAGCGTGGATGGGTAGCCCCATCCACGTAGTAGTTAATAAACTTCGTGCAGATTGTGGCGAGGGGTAATAGAATAATTACTTGCAAGCTAGTTAAACCCCTCGGCCACGATATAAAAGGCTGCAGCTCTCTAGCTCGGGGTGGTTGGTGTGTGAGAGGAGGAACGAGAGCGGAGAGAGAGAACAGTAAACTTAAAAGAAAATACAGGAACAGTGACAGGCGATCTGCCCAGCCTGACCTGTATAGTTTACTTATTATTTTGTGTTCGAGATTTGTTTTGTTAAAACCTTTTTATTTTGCTCTGTGAGCAGTGTTTTCTTTTTGTTTAAACTTTTGATTTATTTTTGTTATTAAATAATAAAAACGGCAACGCCGCTTGAACTGCAGTACCTGATATCAGTTTCTTTTCCTTTCTGCTTCTGCCGTGACGTCACCGTTCAGTCACCCTGCCACACATGTGTAAAGCTTTTAACCAGTTACAGAATGCAGATCACTGGGACCTCAATGCAGAACCTTTAACAGGAGTTCTGAAGAATACATTTGGCAAAAATGGTAGAATATCATAAATAGATCAATACAAATAAAAACACACATTTATACTACTTTAACCATGTACTTTAATCATGTAATAACATTGTATTAACTGGTAATTGCCAACATACCCATTGTGTAATTACATGGAACAGCTTCTATCATACTGTTACCATGTAATTACATTAGGTAACAAGCTGTTGTTCACAAGGCCATTTCCATGTATTTGCACAGTAGTTATCATGTAAGAGCACGAAACTAGTTATTTAATCACGAAACTAGACTTAATCCTGGGATTGTTATGATGTTTTTATTCCTAGGACATGAATCAACTGGGGAATAAAGCTGATGATCTGTGTTTAAAAATATCAAAACAAAGACAAAAAATATTTGATAGGTTTGACCTCACTCTCTTATATATGGTAATAATGGAACACACAGATCACAGGAAATAAAAGCACTTAAGCTCAATTAGATACTGTAAAGCCATACATATTTGCAAGCCTTTTATTATGCATTTTTCGTGTATGAATATAAACGCAAACATTTTTGGCACGAATATCAAATTCCACTATCAATACATATTTCATATATTGCAACAGGTTGCCAACATTTCTGGAGCAAAATAGATTTTATGTGTATAATTAGTGTGATTTTTCTTCTTGACCTTGTTCCTACCATTTTAGATCTGTTATCTGAATAAAAAGAACCTAACAGTATCCTATAATTTGTTCTGTGCCTTGTCACACTGAACTGACGTAGTCGCTCTACATACTGTGATATTTTGAATTTAAGGCATGTGTGTTGCTGTTTCTGTACGCTCCCATGACCGGGAGGTGTTACATTACCAGTGTTAAGAATCTAACACACATATTAGATCGGGAGCATTTAAAATGTTTACTCAAAAGCACCAGCGAAACACCTCCGGTTATACAAGATGCATTTATAATGGAAGATTACGCTTGCTTTAGTTTATTCATGCATGTATAAAATAGTAATATAGTTACAGCCTTTTTCCTTATAAGGTCAACATATGATGTTCTCCCATCACCACAGAACCTAAACCTCTGGGTAGGAGAGGATCCCTCATGTCCTTTGTGTTCATCACCTGCAACATTAAGGCACATTTTGACAGGATGTAAGGTGGCTCTTAGCCAAGGACGGTTTACTTGGCACCATGACCAGGTGCTGCGATGTTTGGCCTTAGCATTGGAAGACAAGCGTAACATGACCAATAAGTTGCCACCTGTCACACAAAAGACAACATTCCTCCGCCCAGGAGGAGCAACCACCAAGAAAAGGTGTTAAAACCAATCCTCGCCCAGGACAACTGGAAGCTGCTAGAGACTGGAAAATGCTGGCAGATGTTGGTCAACGGCTTATTTTTTTCCACCTGAGATTGCCACCACAAACCTTCGACCAGATATTGTCTTGTGGTCTGGATCAACTGCGCCTTGTTCACCTGGTAGAGTTAACAGTGCCATGGGAGGATGCTGTAGATGAGGGTATGAGAGGAAGAAACTGCGGTATGCTCAACTAGCCACTGAAGCGGAACAGCGAGGATGGAGAGTCTGGGTTTACCCAGTGGAAGTGGGATGTCGAGGATTTGTGGCACACTCTACAACCCGGTTTCTCAGAGATGTCGGATTCAATGGCCAAGAGTTGCGCTCGCACAGTGAAGAACTTATCTGAAGCAGCAGAGAGGAGCAGCAACTGGCTGTGGTTGAGACGGAAAGATTCTGGCTGGGGATCTCAAGCACAATAGAAAGAAAGAAAGGCTGATGTACAGGTAAGTAAGCTGGGCTGAGTTGAGTGGGGACGGAGGGGGGTGATGCTGGGACGCCAGAATCACCGTCGAGCCCTCTTGAGGTGTCGTGGGCTAGTCGACGAAACACCGAGGATGGAAGATGCCCACTTGAAGACCCCAGAGATGTACCCTACTTAGCTCAGTCCAGACGGTTGTCATGCTGATGCTGGGGAGACCGCACTATGGTTGATCCCGGAGCCAGCATCGCAGCCGCTATGTGTGCTGATGCTTAGGGAGGCAAAATAAGCTGATCCCTGAGCCAGCATTACACTTCAGCCATCAACACCAGACAGAAGGATATCTACATCATCATATGGAAGGAAGCGCAAATGGATGGAGACACATATGGATCACATTAGTTTACTGTGAAGCTACGTCTTAGTTGGTGCTTATCTTGGCGAGAGCCAAGTTCAAATCAGCATGAAGTTTTAACATCTACTCTCATGTAATGGAAATCATAATCTATTACTAAATTTCAACTTTTATTTTCATGTTCATATTTTCCTCTTTTTTCCATAACAATTCTGTGAAAGGATCGCATCATGGCCAAGGCTGGAGAATGGCAGGAAGCAGACCCAGACAGAAGCTGTAGTTCAATGGTGCTGTTCCACACTTCTTTATCAAACAAAATAAAGAAACAAAGGCACAAGGGCCAAAACAAAAGATACACCAAATAGGTAACCTTAATTCAGCCTGGGCAATGGCCTTCATGGAAATTGGTCTGGTCTGGTCTGGTCTGGTCTGGTCTGGTCTGGTCTGGTCTGGTCTGGTCTGGTCTGGTCTGGTCTGGTCTCTCTTCTACAAACAAAGCATCTAGCTCACTTTATATAGCATGTTGCTGGGCTTAATTGATCCTCAATAAATCAATTAAGCGCTAGTCACATTCTGCACAAAGTTGCGGATGGAATTAACCCCATCCCTGCCAAACTTAAATATAAAAATAATTTTAAAAAACACAATGTACATGGGCACAAGTTCTCTTTTTCAATATCTTTCACAACATGGTGAAATCACCTCCTTCCTTCCTAATTTCCAGTTTATGCTCTCTTCAAACAGAGATACACTACATTCATGCCAGAGTTGCCTTTTTTTAAGCAAGTGCAAAGGCAATGGCACTTTTATGGGGGGTATTTAACACCATGTAATCAAGTAAACTACAGAACAATATTGCAAAAGTCTACTAGAAGCCATGGTAAACTTACTGTCTAAAAATAAATCATCGCAATGCACAAACAACATCCCCAAATCGCTGTCAGCTGTGATGCTAAAACAGATATGGAAATAAATTGCTAAACCTGTTCCATTTCCAGAACAAACAAGCTGGACGTGTCCGAGTCTGTCCGCCTCACGAAATTCCGCCTTCATTATTTTAAAAAAATAACATGCTGTGGCAAAGTGCCCCCCCCATGTGTATTTTGTGTTACGTGTTGTGTGTAAATGTTGGTGTATAGTCATCGGTACACGGGATATAAACGGGTCTGTGTTTCACTTGTGATTTAAAAATGTAGATTTATATTTAGGCACGGAGGGCACAAATCACTTCACGTGCTAGTTAAAATGTAATGTGTGGTCACGGGAGTGCACTTAATTAATTCACGTGCAGTTGTACCGAGATTCCAATTGAATGATTGACTAGCAATCGAAGTCTCGGTACAACTGCATAAAAACAGCATGTTTTCACTCACTCGGGTTGGTGTGTTCGGTGAGTGGAGAACGGGTGTGGAGAGAGGAGAGTATAAGAATATAAATATAAGAAGAAGAATAAGTAGTTGTCACTCACCGTGTTTTGTTTGTCTCCGTGCACCGCTTGTTTTGTGTATAGTCCGTTTTGTTTATGTCTGTTTATTTTGGCGTAAGTGCCGTGTCCTGTGTGTTTTGTGTTACAACCGCTTATTTTTCTGTTCTGTTTATTCATTAAATGCTGAGCGAAAGCAGTCGCTCAGCTTCACCAAACTCCACTCTCTGTTGTTTTTGTTCCTGCTTCTGACGTGACGCCACCGCCAGTCGCCTTTGTGACACGTGGTGTCCAGAAGAGGGATCAACAGCGCTCCAGGACTCAGGCCAGAACAGGAACCGCAATTTGTTGTTTTAAAAAAAAAAAAAAACAACAACAACAACAACAACAAAAAAAAAAAAAATGGAAGGCTGGAACTGGAGAGATGGCTGCCAGGATCTGGAGGTCCTCCTCGGTGGTCTAGAGGACCAAGGCTGGTGCCTTGCCTGTGGGGAGTTCGGGCACCCGGTGGTGCGCTGCCCCTACCAAGAGGGAGAGGAGGAACTGGCCCAGGAGAGGAAGGTGAGGAGGAGGCAGAGAAGGGGAAAGGGGAAGAGGAAGGCTGAGTGTCCACAGCCCAAGTGGGAGGAGCCTGAGTGTCCACAGCCCAAGCGGGAGGAGCCCGAACGCCCCACGCCTGAGTGGGAGGAGCCCGAACGTCCCACGCCTGAGTGGGAGGAGCCCGAACGTCCCACGCCTGAGTGGGAGGAGCCCGAACGTCCCTACGCCTGAGTGGGAGGAGCCCGAACGCCCCACGCCTGAATGGGAGGAGCCCGAACGTCCCACGCCTGAATGGGAGGAGTCGGAGCGCCCACAGCCCAAGAGGGAGGAGTCGGTGCGCCCACAGCCCAAGAGGGAGGAGTCGGTGCGCCCACAGCCCAAGAGGGAGGAGTCGGTGCGCCCACAGCCCAAGAGGGAGGAGTCGGTGCGCCCACAGCCCAAGAGGGAGGAGTCGGTGCGCCCACGCCCAAGACACGGAAGGTAGAGCGCCCACAGCCCCAGTCTCCACCAGCAGAGGGTGAATTCCTGCTGGGTCCACCTCCATTGCCATGGGAGGACTGCTTGCAGCTCCCACCTCCACCAGCAGAGGGTGAATTCCTGCTGGTCCCGCCTCCGCCACCTCCATTGGCAGGAGCAGAGCAGCAGGAGCTGCCTCTGCCTCCGCCACTTCCATCGGCAGAGCAGCAGGAGCTGCCTCTGCCTCCGCCACCTCCACCGGCAGGAGCAGAGAAGCAGGAGCTGCCTCTGCCTCCGCCACTTCCATCGGCAGAGCAGCAGGAGCTGCCTCTGCCTCCGCCACCTCCACCGGCAGGAGCAGAGCAGCAGGAGCTGCCTCTGCCTCCGCCACTCCATCGGCAGAGCAGCAGGAGCTGCCTCTGCCTCCGCCACCTCCATCGGCAGGAGCAGAGCAGCAGGAGCTGCCTCTGCCTCCGCCACCTCCATCGGCAGGAGCAGAGCAGCAGGAGCTGCCTCTGCCTCCGCCACCTCCATCGGCAGGAGCAGAGCAGCAGGAGCTGCCTCTGCCTCCGCCACCTCCATCGGCAGGAGCAGAGCAGCAGGAGCTGCCTCTGCCTCCGCCAACCCCACCAGCAGAGGATGAATGCCTGCTGGTAACACTTCCCCACCAGCAGAGGATGAATGCCTGCTGGTATCACTTCCCCACCAGCAGAGGAGGAATGCCTGCTGGTAACACTTCCCCCACCAGCAGAGGATGAATGCCTGCTGGTATCACTTCCCCACCAGCAGAGGAGGAATGCCTGCTGGTATCATTTCCCCACCGCCACGAGGAGAGGAGCAGGAGCTGCCTCTCCCTTCACCAGAAGGACCAGGACTAGATGCTGGCGGTCCTCAGCAGCCCTTGCATAGGCTGCTGAGGGAAGCACGGGAAGAACCGCCCGGCCGCAGAGGCCGAGAAGAGGGCCAACACCTGCACCCCAGCTAGTCCTGACTCCCTGCCCCGCCGCCCAAGGATGCCTGCCCCGCCGCCCAAGGATGCCTGCCCCGCCGCCCAAGGATGCCTGCCCCGCCGCCCAAGGATGCCTGCCTCGCCGCCCAAGGATGCCTGCCTCGCCGCCCAAGGATGCCTGCCTCGCCGCCCAAGGATGCCTGCCTCGCCGCCCAAGGATGCCTGCCTCGCCGCCCAAGGATGCCTGCCTCGCCGCCCAAGGATGCCTGCCTCGCCGCCCAAGGATGCCTGCCTCGCCGCCCAAGGATGCCTGCCTCGCCGCCCAAGGATGCCTGCCTCGCCGCCCAAGGATGCCTGCCTCGCCGCCCAAGGATGCCTGCCTCGCCGCCAAGGATGCCTGCCTCGCCGCCCAAGGATGCCTGCCTCGCCGCCAAGGATGCCTGCCTCGCATCGCCTGGGCTGCCAGCCGCCCGCATCGCTTGGGTGGCCAGCCGCCCGCGACGCTTGGGTGGCCAGCCGCCCGCGACGCTTGGGTGGCCAGCCGCCCGCATCGCTTGGGTGGCCAGCCGCCCGCGACGCTTGGGTTGCCAGCCGCCCGCGACGCTTGGGTTGCCAGCCGCCCGCGACGCTTGGGTTGCCAGCCGCCCGCGACGCTTGGGTTGCCAGCCGCCCGCGACGCTTGGGTTGCCAGCCGCCCGCGACGCTTGGGTTGCCAGCCGCCCGCGATCGCCTGGGTTGCCAGCCGCCCGCGACGCTTGGGCTGCCTGTTGCTCCGCGACGCCTGGGGCTGCCTTTGCTCCACACAGGGTACAGGGTACGAGGGAGAAGTGGAGCTCCCGCTGCCGCCTCTATGGCCAGGGGCTCCTCCCGAAGTTCGCCTCCCGAGGGTCCGCTGCTGCTGCCGCCGCCCCGAGGGTCCGCTGCTGCTGCCGCCGCCTCCCGAGGGTCCGCTGCTGCTGCCGCCGCTCCCGAGGGTCCGCTGCCGCCGCCTGGGGTCGCCAGGGATCCTGCTTCGCCTGGGGTAGTCGAGGGTCCTGCTTCGCCTGGGGTCGCTACACTATGGCCAGAACCCCATGAAGGGGAGCTGTCGGCCATGAAGAAAGGGGGAGGTCAGGAGACCAGCTCCCCAGCCGCATTTCCGTGGCAGGAAACACGGTGGCCAGAGCCCCACGGAGGGGAGCTAGCGGCCACGAAGCGAGGGGGAGGTCAGGAGACCCGCCCCTCGCAGCAGTTTCGCTGCCGAATGGGTGGCCGGCGCCCCACGGAGGGGAACTGCCGCCATGAAGAAGGGGGAGGTCAGGAGACCAGCTTCCCCGCAGCAGTTTCGCTGCCGGAGATTGTGTGGTCGGAGCCCCACGGAGGGGAACTGCCGGCCATGAAGAAGGGGGAGGTCAGGAGACCAGCTCCCCAGCTGCACTTTCGCGGCAGGAGATAGTGTGGCTGAAGCCCCGGAAGAGGGAGCTGCCAGCCACGAAGAATTGGGGGTGCCAGACATTTCACCATGGCCACCCCCAGAAACAACTTGCTTCCCCTGTTCCGGGACTTTGGGACTGAGGGGGAGGTGGCCATTGAGGCCATGTGTGCTTTGCACAAGGGGGTATATGTGGCAAAGTGCCCCCGTGTGTATTTTGTGTTACGTGTTGTGTGTAAATGTTGGTGTATAGTCATCGGTACACGGGATATAAACGGGTCTGTGTTTCACTTGTGATTTAAAAATGTAGATTTATATTTAGGCACGGAGGGCACAAATCACTTCACGTGCTAGTTAAAATGTAATGTGTGGTCACGGGAGTGCACTTAATTAATTCACGTGCAGTTGTACCGAGATTCCAATTGAATGATTGACTAGCAATCGAAGTCTCGGTACAACTGCATAAAACAGCATGTTTTCACTCACTCGGGTTGGTGTGTTCGTGAGTGGAGAACGGGTGAGAGAGAGAGAGAGTAGAAAATATAAAACAATATATCAGCTGGAGGACCAGCACGATACTTGTTTAGTTATTTACTCACCGTGTTTGTGTGTCTGTCCGTCCACCGCTTGTTTAGTGTTAGTTCGTTTTGTTTATGTCTGTTTATTTTGGCGAAAGTGCCGTGTCCTGTGTTTTTGTTACAACCGTTTATTTTTCTGTTCTGTTTATTCATTAAATGCTGAGCGAAAGCATTCGCTCAGCTCCACCAAACTCCACCTCTCTCCGTACACCACGACCCAGTAAATCATAGCGCCAAATGAAATACAGCAATATTTCCTGTTCTATTACAGTTCCTCTTTTGGTATTCATATATTTAACTGGTAATACACAGTTATGTGTGGTAAGGTACTATTTTGTTCTAGCTGAGAGAAGTTAAAGAAAGTTAAACCGACAGTATGGATGCTTTCTACATGGTTTTATTTTTTTGCACTGGTGGTGTACAAGGTAAGTTACGTTTTTATTTTTTTAACAAACATTAATTTACTCTACTCCTGTGAAGTACACCAAACTCTGTAGCACTTCACGTTAAGTGTCTCTAAATAATCTGTCATCACAGCATCATTTCAAAACTGGAAAGCTCTGCCCTTAACATTTTTATGGGATGCCAATATTTATTTTCACATAGAAACCAATAGGTTACATATAGATAGATAGATAGAGAGATAGATAGATAGATATGAATGAACATAATTTAGCTATTTTATTTAACATCATGTAATCAAAGAGACTTCAAAATGATATTGCAAAAGTCTACCTGAAGACACAGTAGTACAGTAGTACAGTATTTAATGTTATGTTTTTGTCCTTTTTTTACGTTAAGTGCTTAATATGGAAAACTGCAAAGCGACATGTAATTCAATATGTTACCGTAACATTAGTCAGCGGGTTTCATCTATAGGGCGATGCTAAACGTTTGGCCATAGCTGTATATATGTGTATATATCTATCTCATTTAACTGTTGTATTGTTCTGTTTATTTATTTGTATGACATTCTACAAGGAAGCACGTACTTATTGTTCCTAAATGAAGAACAGAGTGTTGCTATGACGTGTCACCAGACGAGCAGCCCTCTTTGGTATGTCGATCGTAACCTTGACTTTAAGTTCAATTCTGATGTGAAATGCAAAAAAAAACATGACAAGATGAAATGTAACATCAACCTAAACACTTTTACACTTTATAAACCAGAGAACAGTGGAATGTATGCTTGTGGACCCAGTTCAAACCACAAATCATCTTGCCAAAAGGCTAAATTATTGAATTCTGCTTTTACTGAATGTAACTGTCAGTCTTTGGATTTTTTCATCGTGGCAGTGACAGATGACGATGATGATGAGAGTAAGTAGTTTTTAAATTTTCATTTTGTTTGATCAACAGTAGTCCTTTCCATAAACCCAGAGCTGCTCTGTGTGAAATCACATTATTTAACTTCAACAGGTGGCTGTTTTAATAATATAAAAATGTAGCATTTCTTAATAACAGTTTCAAATATGTTAACCTGGTGGTCCACCATCACAAAGCACTTTACAGAGGTAGGTTGTGAACTGTGCATTATATGCGCAATAGGACATTGATTTAACATGTCATCCGAAGGACGGAGCACAAGGAGGTTAAGTGACTTGCTCAGGGTCACACAGTGAGTCAGTCAGTGGCAGAGGTGGGATTTGAACCGGTGACCTTCAGTAGAGGTCTGGAGAGAGCTGCTGTTTTATATTGGGATGTGTAAGAGGTGCTGGTTGTTTGCTATTCATCAAATGTATAAGACTTCTTCTGGTGAAGCTGGTTATAGTAATGGAATTATTTCTCTATATATGTTTGAACGACAATACCAGGGAGGGGGAAGAACCAAATGTCATAAATATTATAGCTGCTGAAAACGATGATGCGTTTGTGACACACAGAGAATGCATTGGGTTGCCATGCTGTGCCGTCACAATATTAGTGTCTTGTGCCTTGCAACAAAGTGGATAGATAACATGGTGGATACAGGAAATGATATGTTATCAGGAAATGTATATGAACATTACCTTTTCTTGTTGTCATTTTAATAATATACTGTTTGATTTTAGCTTCAGAAGGGAAGACCATCATTCTAAAAGAAGATGCAGCAGCACAACCATTAACCAAAGTGCTTGGAGACAACTTTACTCTACCATGCGAATACAACAGGACAGCAAATGCTTCTTATACAGTGTATTGGATCAAATCTGAGAATGGCAATACATGTCTCCATTCTAATCATGTTACCTCTAATTTGTTTGAAAACAACACCCACTGCTGTGTTGAGGGGGCCGGTTTGGAAAGAATGATTTGCAAGGAACCACCAAATACATATTGTAGACACTGTGTTCACGACCTTATTATAACTAGCGTTCGAGCCTCTGATCGGGGGCGGTATGTCTGTATAGTAAATGTGTTTGACTCCGGCAACAAGATCACCTGGAGGGTTATAACCAACATTTCTATTGACATCTCTACCAGCAAAAGTCCAGTCAGTAAGTCAACGAAAATACAATTAATCACGATTAAAGTTTATCGTGCATATATAATAATATAGTACTAAAGATGTATTTATTTATTTATTTATTTATTTATTTATGAACACTTCTGCATGTTTCAACTGTCCTGTCCAGTTCACCACAAAACTAGCAATATAACTGGAAAAAAGAAATATCTCAATATCGATAATTTCAGAAGTGGGCAAACAAGGTCATAGTTTTCTTCTCTCCAGTAATGTACTATGTTTAAAGTACATTCTTTTTTTTTAGGCACTGCAAAACCACAAAATACCTCTCAAGCAAAGGATCCATTGCTCCCTTTGTACATTATCGGAGCTGTTCTAATAGCAGTTCTTTCTGGTGCTATTGCACTTTTGCTGAGAAAGATAAAAGCCAACACAAAGGGTAAGTACAGGTCTCCAGAAAGACTAACATATAAAGTGATCATAACAAGAGCATAGTTTTGTTGCATACTGTTGAATTTCAGTTTCAAAACCTTTTGATATGTTTTTGTTTTTAAAGGTTCTGCATCTTTAAGAATGCAAAGGTAATGGATCTTTGTATTTGTTATTAATGTACATATGGTACGCATTCACTAAGATACTGTAGTACCCCAACCGTAATCTCTCATTTTTATCATTTACAGAGACCAACAAATGATTGAGTTACAAGACACTGATTGTA